>CM060935.1:723015663-724265663 GCA_030765085.1 Allium cepa | reverse complement strand
AGAAATGAATTGAAAATGACATTTATACATTATAAAAATTATGAAATTAATTTATTTAATTGAATTTTTAATATATTTTCAAAAATGAAAATATTCTAATATTCTACTAGATTCAATTATGTTAATAATAGTTTTACGTTTATATACAGTATATTTGCACATGTTTTCACTTAAAATTATTTATGTATTAATTACAATTCAATTGAATGTTAATTTTTCATTTAATTACCATCTACATATTTGTAAAAACATTAAGTATGAGTTTTATATGCTATTTTAGAGTCATCTGCTATATCCTCGCTGTATTCCCGCTATGACTTTTTACACCTCTGCCACATTGAATCTGTCGAGCGTTCTAACTGCACGACCCAATACTATTGTTGTGTATGTAAAGACCAAAATTAGAATTTTTTTGAAATATAAAAAATGTATAATGTTTTCTTTCAAGCATAAACAAATATGTCAAACATATCATGTTGCCATAAAAGCATAAGTACTAATCAAATATTAGTTACTATTTCTCTTTGATACACATATTTCTTAAATCTACATAATACTTCATATTATTTTTGTTAAATCTGCATAACACTTCATATTACATGTTCCCTAATCTAATAGAGTTAAGCATCTAAAACGTTGTAGATAAAAGGAATAAAGAAGAATAATAATTGATTACATGTTAATTCTATAATAATTAGCATTAAAGGAAAGTGATATGTAATTAATTCACTAGAAGAAGCAGCTTCGTTTAGCGGTGGCATTTTCCATCGGAGGCCGTCGCTAGCCGTCGCCAATAGCCACAACAAAATTACACGACGCAATCAAAATAGTGACGACTTTAGTGACAGCATCGTCACCATATTCACATCAGTTAGCGTCGAAAACCTAAAAAAAGGGACCGTCACTAGCTGTCGCTTACCGACACAAGCCTGAAACCAGAAAGCCGTCACTAGCCGTTGCAATCTAATGCAAGCCTGAAACAATTTGGCCGTCGCTTGCTGTCGCTAGTCGACGCAAGCCTGATACCTAGAATTTAACACAGAGCTGCTTTTAAGCCTTCCAACCACACAATAAATGTCATATCTCAATCTCACTTCATTCCCAAGACATATAAATTCAATGTCACAACAAGTAACGTCACATGCAACGTATAATCTTATACATATCACAAATAATTAAAAGCACAACACAAATACAATATTTACAAAAAAATTCATCAACTAAAACCAATATTCCATCAATCAACATAACCATATCTACACAAATACTCATGTTCATTAAATTCAAAATCATCACAGTACATAACCATCAATAAAGTATCAAGTCCATCAACATATTTCAATAATTACACAACAAAACGATCAAAAACAGTCAAAAAAATCCATACCAACTCATCGTCGTCATCTCTTTACACATCCTCATCAAGCATCCTCCCATGCTCTGCTACAAATGTCGTATTCTGCTCATCTAGCACCTGCACCTATCCTCCGCCCTTCCACCGGTCATTGAATTCTACCACTTGCTGCTTCGGCTAAGCTATCTCCTTCTCAACTTGAGATCTCCTATAAGGCCTGTGGGTCATTATCGTCCGTAAATTATTTGATTGGAAGCTATAATTTATGCTTTAGGATTAAATATAATTTATAAATTAGTTGGTGAAGTAGTTTACCTCCTGATTTTTATAACCATAATGCCTATTTCGAGTAGGCGGGTCAATGAAAGCATCCTAAATACGGTCCTCCTCCTCGCTACAAGAGAATATTTTATTAATAGCCAATAAGAATAGCATGGAAACATGACTTGTTGTAGCTAGGTAGTTAGTGGTCATTTAGGTTAAAAGATGCTCGTATTCATGCTATCCTTAACAAAATGGAAAATTTGGCGGTACAATTTACTCATCTGCCGCCGAGAATCCCTCTTCTCCTCTAGAACTTCTAAATCCCAAATTACTAAGTTACGAACTACACAAATCGATCCTCACTTGTAAATCCACAATCTTCACAATCGTTCTTCTCTTGTCCTACCTGCCAAAGCTCGATTACTCAAACTCGCTTCCTCCATCTGCTGAAGCTCGATTCCTCCACCTTGCTGAAGCGCGATTCTCCTGTCCTACCTGCCAATTTCTAATGCTTTTTTCCTTCAGATCCAACCATACTCCATCGAATTGCTACCCCTAACTCATTCAAATTCGATCGAATTAAACTTCAAATAGACAAATGGCGCTCCACTGATCGTTGTGATTAGGTTTTTCGAAGGTCGTTCTTCGTGGAAAACTCAGCTGTTCACAATCTTTCCTCGTCGCTATTTTAGGACGGATTTCCTACATTTGCTCATCCCGATTCCATTGGTCATCCTGTCATTTTGTTGGTCGATTCATTTTGTTGTCATTGTATTATCGTTTCTTTATTTTTTGACTTGAGTGTGTTTTATTTTATTTTTTGTTATTATTTGTTTATGCTGTAATAGATAAATGTCAAGCGGTAGGTCCCTGTCTTGATATTGTACTTTTCTCATCACTCATAACGTACAAATTGGCTAACTGGCTATGGTTTCACCCTTAGAAAGCTTCTTATTTTTTATGTTTTTTTAATTATTATCCAACTATAGTTAACGTTTATTTGCCTATCAACTATGATATGATAAAAGGTTTAGCCTTTGAATTTGTTATTGCTTAGATGATGTCAGTAAAGTAGTCAAGATAGTCATTGGTAACTTGATCGTAGGTAAGGAATTATGAATGTAAGTCCAAAGGCTTATACGTGCCAATTTGAATGGCATGCATCGAAAATACATCATGATTATTATTAATCGTTGATTTGCAATTGACCAGATATTCCTGAATTTTTTACAGCAATAATAGACTGAAATAGAATCGCAATTATTTGGTATCAAACTAACATGATCCTGTTTGTTCTCTCTTGAATCAAATTTCTCATTTCGAAAATCACAATCGGCAAACTGATGCTTTGATTTGGGCTTAGAAGCTAATTTATATTGTTAAGACCGAGGAATCTACTTATTAACTTGATTTTTTTTTTCCTACGACCGATTAATTTATCGACTTAGTTGATCCGCTCTTAGGTTCTTTCACTTTTTTTCCAATGATGCATAAAGCATATATCTTTTTATATTTATCTATTTAAGACTGTACATATATTCATGTTAATGAAGCAATTTAGCAGATTTCAGATTGAGTTTATCTGGACAGTAAAAGCTAATTAAAACAGATTATATTTATGAACCAAACATGTGGTCCATTGAATATCTAAAACACAACATTTACTTTTTACATATAAGATTTACTTTGGCATATTTGAATAAACATTACCTGAAAGAAGTAGGACTGTAAACTTATTTTATGTTTGTTTCTAATCGAATATCCCAGCCGCAATTATGTTAGCTTCATCTCATGTTAAAGGTATCCAGATTCATTTACATCATTTTGCAATATCTTAAACATAAAAAGCGAGCTAATAGCTATTAAATAATACAAAGTTTGGTCATATCATAAAGCATAGAAAATTAGACATGAAAGGATCAACAGTGTTGAAGTATATAAATCTATCGAACATAGCAGTAGGTACACCTTGAGTTATACTTTCTGATTTAGTAGTGGATGACTTATTGAATATTATTGTTTTCCGTCGTAACTCAAATGTAATTTTGTTATATCACATGAATTTTGCAAAAGGTTCAAAGGTATCCTACATAATAAAAATTTCTACCAATGTAAAAGACCTTTGGGTTTTAAGTGATCAAGTGCTTTCCGGTTTGGAAACTAATCAACTGTTAAAAATAGTTTGACATCCTAATTGTTCTAGATATAGTAAAATCACTCCTTTAGTTATATTTACTATGTTGTCTGTCTCAAATATCGTTGAAGTATATAAAATCACTCCTTTAGTTAAAAACAATTCATAAAGACGTTTACAAAATGTTTGATTATACTCATACAATACATATCAGAGTTACACATATCAGAGAATAATAAAATAATGCAGCGGAACAATGTAGTAATTAATAGTAATAATACGATCTTCGTTATCATCCTGCAGAAATAAGGTCTTCGAATCCTGTAATGCTTAGATTGACCCGAGCGAATTGAAAAGACAAAACACTCGAGTCAGAACGAAAAGATCTTATGTGAGTTAAATCAACAGAAATAATATGAGTGGAACGGCGTCAGACATGTTTACGGGATTTGACATCTCCTATCCAGTGTCAACGTGAGTGCAGTAACTTAAGAGATGTTTGGGATTCACAACTCCTAGGGGTCCGTTAAACTATTTACTACGTAGTAATATTTCGCTGTTATAATAATGTCTAATAGTAAAATAAATTTACTTTTAAATAGTGTTAGGGAGTTACCCAATCTCCCCTTAACACAATAATAGTCCTAGTAATCCATCCAGTATCAGCGTATCTTCAGATCGAGAGACTACTCTAAATACTCCACAGGCTACGGAAGAAAACCAAACTCGTACAAGGTGCGCTAGGGTAGGTGACACGGTACAGCCAAGCAATGCCAGGATAGATATACCAGTTACGCTTCCAGACTGGTGGTAACACATAGCAGCTACTACCGCCCACCTCGAGCCACATCCCAAAATCAAAAAGGGTCCAAATCAATCACAAAGTAATAGAATGGTATCGAAGGAGTGTGTTCGATAAAAGGTGCTACCTTCTTAGCCCGTCAATCGCTCCTGTTTTAGCAACCTTATGCCAACTCACGGGAGTCGGGCCCACGTATATACCTCAAAAGAAACGCCGCCGCCATCTTACTTCATTCTGGAATCTCCACCACGTACACGGTTGTTAAAGTGGTTTTCGGGGTTGGCAGAGAGTATGACAACTTCTGATCCTGATCTCTTTAACAACCAAACATTATTATAACACCGTGGTCATTTATAAATAATTATACTTCAAAACTAAAATATACTACCCATTTCAAACCATATAAATACGATATCATTTCCCCTTTAAAAACCAAATCAATATGAGATCATTTTTATTTCAATATATCCTTTTCTAAAACCATAACACTTTCAAAGTTATAATATTTCGAATCCAAACGCTTGAAATGTAACCTTTCAAAACATAATACTTTGAATTTCATAACTTCAAAACATAACTACACCACTTAAATGGCTTAAATATTAAATTACTTAATATAATAAAATAGCTTCTTCAATTTTACAAATCAATTCCAAATACAAATTTGAACCCCCAAATAAACCATTTCAAAACTAATTCTTTGATAATCCCATATATATCAAATTCAATTACTATTATTCAGATTTGAAATGTTAAATTAATAAATCCAATATCATTTAAGTAAAACTTTAAACTTCAAATAACTAGATATTCTTTCAATTTATTTAACTTAATATATTCATTTAAATCAACTTGATATTCATTTAAATCACTCTAAACCAAAATCACGTTATAAAAATCATACCCTTTAAAATCTCAATTTTATATAAATTTCAAATCAAATTTATTTGAGTATAATTCGTAAATAATTTAATTCAAATCAGTTTCATATTTATCTTCCGACCTTAATTTTATTTAAGTCATCACAAACTCTATATACAATATAACTTAAACAGATACTTAACCATATTATATATAACAATCAACTTTATTATTTGGCTTATTTTATATTTCAAAAAATTTACAAATCACTAAAAATCGATAATAAAATAATATTTATATAACATCTGAAATCAATATTTATATAACCCATATCTTTATTTACAAAACCATAGAAATCATTTCAAAATATTTTTATATATATACCACGATGTCTGTATATAATTTTCTATCCTATGGTCAAGTGATACAGATATTTATCATTTCAATCCACAATTTAAAATATAAATACGGTTATGTATCATTTCAAACCGCAATCCCGAATGAAATAAAATCCATAACAACTTGCATTTTATAACAGTATAAAATACAACATCCATTCATCCAATATCAATCATCAAACATTTATCACAATCATCATCCAATTCAATCAGTAACATCAATATAGAACAGGTAATAAATAACAGGCATTTACTGGCAGTTTATATTCAATAATAACTTAAATAACTATTTAACTGGCAGTTTATATGCAATAATAAATTAAATAACAATTTAATTCAAATAAATTCAATTTAACTGAGATGATGATTAAAAATATGTCAAACAGTCATAAATAAATTTCTAACCACTCAAAAATTAATTTAACACACATAAGAAATTTTAGAAGTTGTGAGTGGGTTAAAACACTCACCTTTTGAATTTAAATCGAATTTAAACCCAAAATTTGAATAGCCTCGGAATTCATCCAAACAAATTTCATAATGTCCGGAATTTTGATAGGATCATAGCGGAGAAAACCGCGTGTGAAACGGACCTCGTATGTGAGAGTTATATAGGTTAGAACATTTGAATTTCAATATTAAAATAAAATAAATAAATAAATGGAGCAACCACTCACAACCTTTCACGTCGGCAAGCAGAAACGCATGAAACCAGGCAAGAAAACGCGCCCGACCCCAGATTCGAACCACAGCCGCCTCCTTCTCATCAAAATCGTCGCTGCCACCGATGGTTCCATCGCGATCAGAGAATGTTGCTGCCTCGGCCTCGCCTAGTCGCCCTCTTGGACCCTCCCACGAAGCTGATCATCCCTAATTTAATCAGAAGCCTCCATTAATCATAAAACACTAATCAAATTTTAGCAAGAAATCTGATCGTCAACTCGCCAAAGTAAGCACACCGATGGACAACGCACCTCAATCTCCACAAAACCCTGTCGTCGATTCGACGATCGGTCGAGGTCGATCGCAGCCCAACGAACGGCCGTGGCTGTTTTGAGAAGTTCTAGCCAAACAGAAATCCAAATTGAAAAACGAATAGTAGATTGACTTGCGCTCGTCGAGAGTTTCGAACCCATATGAAATTTGATATAGTTTGTGGAGTTTGAAAATTTAGATTTGAATTTGATATTGAAATTGGATTGTGAAATTCAAAGTTTGTCTGTCATTGAGAAAGATGAGTAATTGAAATTATACGTATAGAAAAATGAACATAAGAAATAGGCTAGGGTTTATAACTGGATATATATAGGCAGAACAAAATAGAACAGATGGGCTTGATTTGGTTTGGAAAATCGAACGATTTATGGCCCAAAAGGCCCGTTTCGACTCCGGAACGAAATTGGGTCGACCCATATATCAAAATAGATATTTTAAAATATTTTAAAATCAACGGAACAGGTTTCAAATCCAAATTCCATCATATGAAGAAGTTATGCTAAAACCAAGTTATTACAAGTTGATTTCAATTCATTTCAATTAAGTTGATTTCTAGGCGTTTCGAGCTCGTACGATCAAACGACAAGTACGATCGTTACGAAACTTGAAACCCTATAATAATTCACCATTATGGATCATATGAAACTGGTTTCGTCGAGATCCGGGTAAGTGGCCAAAATTGTTGTTTTCCAGTTAATTAATTAAATTAATATTAAATTTAATTTAATTAAATCAAAATTTTAAACACCAATTCCATAATTAACAAATCTTATCATTTTTGGGATTCTTAAACAATTACAATATTTTAAACGATTTAGATATCAATTCAAAGTGAAACTAATTTACCAATTACCGTATTTAATTTCAATTTCAGTAAATTCATTAATTATCAATTAAAACTCCAATAAATCCATTTTTTGATTTTAAATCTTGTTATTCAATCAATCATCATCTTATGCGTATAATTATGATCATTTTATATTTATTACATTAAAATAATTTTCCATTTCATATTAATTCCCATTAATGTAATATTTTATTCCAGTTAATTTCAATAATCCCTTTATTTAAGCTTAAAATCCTATAAATCAACCACACATGAATTCCAATTCATTTTACTCAATCCATTGCCATCTTATGAATGGGATTTACATTTGTTACTTCAAAATTGAATTAACATCCTTCAATTACCAATTTAATCTGCATTAACTTCACAAATTAAGTGGATTAATTGCAATTGATTTCAATTTTAATTTAATAAACTAAATAAATGGGCAATATATAATGATTGTTACCATTAACCTTCAATTACATCTATAAGTTTATTGTTTTCAACCACTTATTCTAATTACTTCCCTAATACTGCATTCATTCAGTTACCATTAATTATACTTATTCATTTATTCATACACCCTTACGCTTATTTCTTATATTCAATTGTATAACCAAGGGAAACAATTTCACTATTTCATTAGTAGGATTTCACTTCATTGTCAATAATTAGCTTTTATTTCCATTGCTACATTTCATTTTTAACACTCACTTCATTATAAATTATAAGGTTTTTATTTCTTTCTAAATTTAATTACAAAGATCTTATTAATTTAACCAATTTAATTATCGAAATTTACAGGTCGTTACACTCTCCCCCACTTAAAACTTTTCGTCCCCGAAAAGGAAAAAGAAGGGAAAAGAAAGAATTGAGCAAACAATACATCTTATTTAAAAATATTAACTTTATAAACAAATAAATTTACAAAATTAATTAATTAAATAAAATATACCAATTTATAACCATTCAATCTTTTATACTCAAATTAGTAAAGTTCGGAAAACATTTTCAAAAAATTTCTAAGTCCAAAATTTACGAAAAATTTCGGCAGTCTCCTTTGTACGGAGAGGCTCGGGGGAAAATATAACAATACACAACATATATTTTCCAAAATAATATATATCCCAACACGGGAAAAACAATATAATAACGCTGTAAACCGTAACCCGAAAACGTACCTATTTGTCGGACAAACAACGCTTAAATTATGAAACCAAAAACAGTAACAATTGCTTCCATAACCTGTATTTCACTTATATAATATAAAAGAGTTAATAATAATTATACAAATGAAATATTTAAAGTTGTTTCAATCACTAAAAACAAATCAATAATAATCACTTGCAATCACGACATACAACCATTATATGAAGCCAATAAAATCAATCATCCATATATCCATAACAAACAGACAAATAGTTGTTCGACTTTAAAACTTTAAATTGTATAGAATGAAAATAAGCTACTAAGTATACCATTTACTCAACAGTCTTTGATGAAACAAAATAGATTATTCATACATCCAAACAATTTTAAAGTATTCTTGCCCAAACAACCCTAAACCAAACAAATAACAATTCCAAACAATAGATCAAGTTCATTCTGAATAATTCCATCTCATAACATTTGTTGTTTGATTTCCTTTTCATTCATATAATGATTTATCCTTTTAATTTACATTTAACTTCTTACAAATTTCCGTTTATTTAATTAGTAGCCTTTCCATCATACTTAAGTTTATAACAACTACAACATCAAATTCTTATTTATTAAAGAATTTCATTGAATAATTTCATTATTTCAAATTTTACTTGTATAATATCCATTACATTTTCTTATTAACATTTCAGCTTTTTACATCTTTTGGTAAGTTATATGTGTGTGTGTGTGTGTGTGTGTGTGTGTGTGTTTTTCAAGGATGTAATTGAAAGTTACACAAGTTTATTTTATTTCTTTTAATTAACTTAACGCTCAATAATAATGTCCTTTGTTTATAGATTACAAATTTCAAATTTCTTTTAATTCCATTTATATCTTATCATTAAATCTCTTATTTCCATTTAGAGGTTTCAATTATTAGTTAAATTCCATTTCACTACACTAATTGAAATTATTAATTAAATGAAACTTAATAACTAAATACCGGGTTTCTATTTCAAATCATTTTTAAAATAATATAAAAATGTATACACTTACAGTTTATATATCCGATTATATTTAAAAAAATTGAAATTTTTATTTGTTTATCAAAATAAATCTGTAGTGAAACTAATACAATGGCCTTCCCACTTCGAAACTCAAAAATGAATGTCGATGATGCGTGCACTCATCACCGAAATTATTTTCAAGCGACGGAGAGGGGAGTACAGAACTTATTTCTTCCAAAATTCCTTTAAAATAATTCCTTCAAATTATACTGAAATATTTTTATTGGAAAACGCTTCTAATATTATTATTATTATATTCCAAACTAATCCGAAAGAAATTTTCAAAATCCTGGAACTTAAGTTCTAAGATTTCCAATTTTCGTTTATTTTATTTTCTTCAAATTTTATTTCTAATCAATATTTAGAAATTTCACTACCAAGCAACCAATATATTACAACCAAATATATATCTTACTTATAAAATTTATTTTACATATATAGAAAATATAATGGGCAGAATTATTTCATTCACCTATATTCAAAACAAATATTGTGTCGGTCTGTCCTACTAAGTGTTTAGAAATCCCTATTGATGCCATATCATCCTATGCACCAACCAGAATTTATAAATACAAAACGGAAAAAAATTAACACAATATAAAAACCTTTTTATCACACTAACAAATATGCTCTCTCTCATATATATTTATACACTCAGCGACTAATCATAGGATATTACTACCATATTAGTAAAGAGTCGAACCCCACAAAGTAAGGTTTATCGCTAAACCAAATCTTTGATAACACGTTGTAACATCCTGCCTTTTGTACGCTTTAAATCAGTGATAAACCACACACGTCGGACTTAAACCATACAGAAGAGCGAATTGTTATGGTGTAAATAAGAAAAAACAGAGAAAGAAAAAAAAATAGAATCTTACAGCGGAACGATAAAATATAATAATCAAATAAACAGTTCATAAAGCTGTTTACAAAATGTTTGATTATACTTATAAAATACATATCAGAGTTACATATACTAGTGAATAATAAAATAATGCAGCGGAGTAATTAATAGTAATAATACGATCTTCGTCTTCGTCCTCCAGAAATAAGGTCTTCGAATCGTGTAATGCTCAGACTGACCAGAGCGAATTGAAAAGACGAAACACTCGAGTCAGAACTAAAAGATCTTATGTGAGTTAAATCAACAGAAATAATATGAGTGGAACAGCGTCAGAGATGTTTACGGGACTTGACATCTCATATCCAGTGTCAATGTGAGTGCAGTAACTTAAGAGATGCTCGGGATTCACATCTCCTAAGGGTCCGTTAAACTATTTACTATGAAGTGATATTTCTCTATTATAATAATGTCTAATAGTAAAATAAACTTGCTTTTAAATAGCATTAAGGAGTTACCCAATCTCCCCTTTAACACGGTAATAGTCCCAGTAGTCCATCCAGTACCAATGTATCTCCAGATCGGGAGACTACCTAAATACTCCACGGGCTACGGGAGAAAACCAAACTCGTACAAGGCGCGCTAGGGTAGGTGACACGGCACAACTAGGAAATTCCAGGATAGATCTGTGCGGTTAATGTGCTCGGTAGATTCAAAGCGGTGGAGGTGTAAAAAGTAGTAGCGGGGATATAGCGAGGATATAGCGGGATATAGCAGATGGCTCTAAAATAGCATATAAAACTCGTACTAAATGTTTTTACAAATATATAAATGGTAATGAAATTAAAAATTATCATTCAATTGAATTATAAATAATACGTAAATAATTTTAAATAAAAACATGTGCGGATATACTTTAAATAAACGAAAAACTGTTATGCAACATAATTGAATTTGGTAGAATATTAGAGTATTTCATTTCTGAAAATATATATTAAAAAATTAAATCAAATAAATTAGTTTCATAATTTTGCAATGTATAAATGCAATTTTTCAATTTATTTTATTAGAAAAGATATAGCGGAAATAGCGAAATATAGCGGAAATAACGGGATATAGCGGAAATAGCGGGGATTGAAGCAGAAAGGCTATATTTTGTGGCTATATGGACAAATGTAGCGGTAGAAATCCGCTATGAGATATAGCGGGGTAAAGAGGGGCATTAACTACATAGGGGTAGATATACCAATTATGCTTACAGACCGGTGGTAACGCGTAGCAGCTACTACCGCCCACCTCGAGCGCCACCCTAAAATCAAAAAGGGCCCAGATCAATCACAAAGTAATAGAATGGCATCGAAGGAGTGTGTCCGATAAAAGGTGCTACCTTCTTAGCCCGTCAGTCGCTCCTGTTTTAGCCACCTTATGCCAACTCACGGGAGTCGGGTCCACGTATATACCTCAAACGTAACGCCGCCACCATCCTACTTCATTTTGGAATCTCCACCGCGTACACGCTTGTTAAAGTGGTTTTCGGAGTTGGCAGAGAGTATGACAACTTCTGATCCTGGTCTCTTTAACAACCAAACATTATTATAACACCGCGGTCATTTCAAAATAATTATAATTCAAAGCTAGAATATATTATCCATTTCAAACCATATAAATACGATATCATTTCCCCTTTAAAAACCAAATCAATATGAGATCATTTTTATTTCAATATATCCTTTTCTAAAACCATAACACTTTCAAAGTTATAATATTTCGAAACCAAACGCTTGAAATATAACCTTCCAAAATATAATACTTTGAATTTCATAACTTCGAAACATAACTACACCACTTAAATAGCTTAAATATTAAATTACTTTATATGATGAAATATCTTCTCCAATTTCACAAATCAATTCCAAATAAAGATTTGAACCCCTAAATAAACCATTTCAAAACTAATTCTTTGATAATCCGATGTATATCAAATTCAATTATTATTATTTAGATTTGAACTGTTAAATTAATAAATCCAATATCATTTAAGTAAAACTTTAAACTTCAAATAACTGGATATTCTTTCAATTTATTTAACTTAATATATTCATTTAAATCAACTTGATATTCATTTAAATCACTCTAAACCAAAATCACGTTATAAAAATCATACCCTTTAAAATCTCAATTTTATCTAAATTTCAAATCAAATTTATTCGAGTATAATTCGTAAATAATTTAATTCAAATCAGTTTCATATTTATCTTCCGACCTTAATTTTATTTAAGTCATCACAAACTCTATATACAATATAACTTAAACAGATGCTTAACCATATTATATAAAACAATAAACTTTATTATTTGGCTTATTTTATGTTTCAAAATAAATTTACACATAGCTAAAAATCAATAATAAAATAATATTTATATAATATATGAAATCAATATTTATATAAACCATATATTTCTTTACAAAACCATAGAAATCATTTCAAAATATTTTTATATATATACCACGGTGTCTGTATATAATTTTCTATCATATGGTCAAGTGATACGAATATTTATCATTTCAATCCGCAATTTAAAATATAAATACGTTATATATCATTTCAAACTGCAATCTCGAATGAAATAAAATCCATAACAACTTGTAGTTTATAATATTATAAAATACAACATCCATTCATTCAATATCAATCATCAAACATTTATCACAATCATTATCCAATTCAATCAGTAACATCAATATAGAATAGGTAATAAATAACAGGTATTTACTGGCAGTTTATATTCAATAATAACTTAAATAACTATTTAACAGGCAGTTTATATGCAATAATAAATTAAATAAAAATTTAATTCAAATAAATTCAATTTAACTGAGATGATGATTAAAAATATGCCAAGCAGTCATAAATAAATTTCTAATCACATCAAAAATTAATTTAACACACATAAGAAATTTTAGAAGTTGTGAGTGGGTTAAAACACTCAACTTTTGAATTTAAATCGAATTTAAATCCAATTTAAACCTAAAATTTGAACAGCCTTAGAATTCGTCCAAACAAATTTCATAATGTCCGGAATTTTGATACGATCGTAGTGGAGAAAACTGCACATGAAACGGACCTCGTATGTGAGAGTTATATAGGTTAGAACATTTGAATTTCAATATTAAAATAAAATAAATAAATAAATAAATAAATAAATAGAGCAACCACTCACGGCCTTCCACGTCGGCAAGCAAAAACGCATGAAACCAGGCATGAAAATGCCCCCGGCCCCAGATATTCGAATCACAACCGCCTCCTTCTGATCAAAATCGTCGTCGCCGCCACCGATGGTTCCATCGCGATCAGAGGACGCTGCTGCCTCGGCCTCGCCTAGCCGTCGTCCTAGACCTCCCCACAGAGCTGATCATCCCCAAATTAATCAGCAGCCGCCGTTAATCATAAAACCCTAATCGAATTTTAGCAAGCAATCTAACCGTCAACTCGTCAAAGTAAGCACACCGATGGGCAACGCACCTCAATCTCCACAAAACCCTATCGTCGATTCGACGATCGGTCGAGGTCGATCGCAGCCTAACGAACGTCCGTGATTGTTTTGAGAAGTTCTGGCGAAACTGAAATCCAAATTAAAAAACGAGCAGCAGTATTGACTTGCGCTCGTCGAGAGCTTCGAATCCATATGAAATTTGATATAGTTTGTGGAGTTTGAAAATTTTGATTTGAATTTGATATTGAAATTGGACTGTGAAATTTAGAGTTTGTCTGCCATTGAGAAAGAGAAGCAATTGAAATTATACGTATAGAAAAATGAACATAAGAAATAGGCTGGGGTTTATAACTGGATATATATAGTCAGAACAAAATAGAACAAATGGGCTTGATTTAGTTTGGAAAATCAAACGATATATGGCCCAAAAGGCACATTTCGACTCCGTAACGAAATTGGGTCAACCCATATATCATAATAGATGCTTTAAAATATTTTAAAATCAATGGAATAGGTTCAAATCCAAATTCCATTGTATGAAGAAGTTATGCTAAAATCAAGTTATTTCAAATTGATTTCAATTAATTTCAATTAAGTTGATTTCTAGGCGTTTCGAGCCCGTATGATCAAACGACAAGTCCGCTCGTTACGAAACTTGAAACCCTACAATAATTCACCATTATGGATCTGATGAAATTGGGTTCGTCGAAATCCTAGTCAGTGGCCAAAATGGCTGTTTTCCAGTTAATTAATTAAATTAATATTAAATTTAATTAAATCAAAATTTCGAACTCCAATTCCATAATTAACAAATTTTATCATTTTTGGAATTCTTAAACAATTACAATATTTTAAACGATTTAAACGTCAATTCAAAATTAAACTAATTTATCAATTACCGTATTTAATTTCAATTTCAGTAAATTCATTAATTATCATTAAAACTCCAATAAATCCATTTTTTGATTTAAAACTTGTTATTCAATCAATCATCATCTTATGTGTATAATTATCATCGGTTTATATTTATTACATTAAAATATTTTTCCATTTCATATTAATTCCCATTAATGTAATATTTTATTCCAGTTATTCAATAATCCCTTTATTTCAGCTTGAAATCCTATAAATCAATCAAACATGAATTCCCATTTCTTTTACTCAATCTGTTGCCATATTATGAATGGGATTTACATTGGTTACTTCAATATTGAATTAACATCCTTTAGTTACCAATTTAATCTACATTAACTTCACAAATTAAGTGGATTAATTGCAATTGATTTTAATTTTAATTTAATAAACTAAATAAATGTGTAATATATAATGATTGTTACCATTAACCTTCGATTACATCTATAAGTTTACTGTTTTCAACCACTTATTCTAATTACTTCCCTAATAATGAATTCAATCAATTACCATTAATTATACTTATTCATTTATTCATCCACCCCTTACGCTTATTTCTTATATTCAATTGTATAACCAAAGGGAAAAATTTTCACTATTTCATTATTAGGATTTCACTTCAATTGTCAATAATTAGCTTTTATTTCCATTGCTACATTTCATTTTTAACACTCACTTCATTATAAATTATAAGGTTTTTATTTCTTTCTAAATTTAATTACAAAGATCTTATTAATTTAACTAATTTAATCATCGAAATTTACGGGTCGTTACAAATAAACGGACATGAAATCAAAAATCAATACACAAGAGATTTCACCGAACGACCCTCTTTATCGATTCACCAAAATTTGTTTACAATTAATCGAACAAAATAAAAGTAAACAAAATACAATTTGAACAAATAACCAAATTTAGAAAGAGAGTTTTGATCTCTGCAGCTAAAATTGTTGGAGGAAAAGAACAAAGATGGAATAAGAGAGAATAAGCAAATAGATTTCCATAACTTTTACACTCTCCATTCTAGTCTCTATTTATGACATCAATTACTTAATGCCCAAGTTAATATTAAATGGCAAAAAATAAATTGATTAGCCTTAGAGAGAGAAATAAGTATAATTAAATATGCCTATTAATTAGGGGAAACAAAATCTTCTCTTTATTTATTTTTTCACATTTATTTCCTTCTATTTTTGATTTTGAATCGCCAAAATTTAACACTCCACCTCGATGCAAAATCACATATCTCCAACACAACAAGCATTCCATTTCTAGATCTATCACAACTCCCTATATCTCAATCATGCCGAATTACAAACCTCTACCACTGCCTACAAGTGATGCATCTTCTACCATGAGGTGCACCACTCCAATCAGTCTCAAAAGCATTTATAATACCATGAAGACCTTCATATAGTCTTTGTGTATTTTTCTACTCGACACCCATCTACCACTCGATCCGAGCTCATTATGTAATTATTATGGATCCCAAGAGCATCATCAACATAAGGAATTCTGTCTAAAATATGATCCTCAACACGATCATCATAAGCAGTAAACACATTAGCCTCTCCACCTGCCTGTGGACTAGGTTATTCAATTATCACTCACTTCCCATAGTCGACTACATGACCAACCAAACTATAAAAGTTTCCTTCTTCCAATACTCCTCTCATCCCTACAAGACCACCCTTCTTCACTTTAAAAACTCCACCTCGAGCCTCATAAGTGCAACCACGACGATCTAACTGATCGAGAGAAATAAGATTATGTGAACTAGAAGCAACATGCCTTACACAAGAGACATCCCTAATCACACCATCATGCATATGAAACCGAATAGATCCAATACCACAAATCAGTAGCACTACTCCATTGGCGGTCCTAATCATGCCGACACTCTTCTTATAAGAAGAGAAACAATTCACACCCCTATAAATGTGAAAACTGGCTTCCGAATTCATCTTCCAAGGCTTCTCTTCACTAATGAATACATCACAAGAAGTATCATTATCGCTACCTTCAGCTGTGCCCGCCTTGTATCACTATCACTGTCACTATGTACAGCCTTCTTTTGATCCCTTTTATATGTTTCACACCTATTGTGCATATGATCCTTTTTATGACAATAATAACAAATTATACTTTTTGACATACCTTTACGATTAGAGACTTTCTTCTTAGGACTTGTATCCTTCTTCGAGTCCCCTGCTACCATAGCCTCATCTTGAATTAATTTCACATATGAACTTTTTCTTCTAAACTCCTCATTCAAACTACTACTTCGAACAGTTTCTAATGAGATGGTTCCATTGGCATTGAAATTACTCAATGAAACAATCAAAGTTTCTCAACTTTCTGAAAGCGAACTCATTAATAAAAGAGCCTATAATTCATCATCAAATTTGACTTTCATATTTGTCGATTGATTCATCACATCTTGAAATTTGTTCAAATGCACTGCAACAGACTTCTCTCCATCCAATCTAAGTTGAACTAACTTTCAAAAGAAAAGCCTTATTAGTAGCACACTTCGACTCATACAAAGATACCAACTTATCTCATAAAGCCTTCGTGGATTCACAACTAGACACATGATGGAAAACTAAATCATCAAGATATTGACGAATCAAAGCAATTGCCTTCTTATCCATCTTCTTCCATTTTCCCTCAACTACATCAAAGGGCTTCTTTCCATCTCCATCAATGGATCATGAAGGTCATTGTGGTACAGAACATACTCCATCTTAGGCTTCCAAATACCCTAATATTTCCTATCCAAAATAGCCATCTTCGAAAATGACGTCATTTCCGACATTAATAATTTTTCAAACCAAAATTACTCTAAGTTTTGCAATGAACTGTGCTCTGGTACCAATCTGTAGTGAAAGTTTTTCCCAATAGATCTTTTACCATCCAATTACAAAAAGATAAATTTGGAAAGAAAATAAACAGATATGAAATCAGAAATCAATACACAAGGGATTCCACCCAACTACCCTCTTTATTTGCAAAATTTGTTTACAATTAATCGAAAAAAATAAAAGTAAAAAAATAAAAATTGAACCAATAACCAAATTGAGAAAGAGAGTCTTGATCTGTGTGGCTAAAATTGTTGGAGGAGAAGAACAAAGATGGAAGAAGAGAGAATAAGCAAATAGATTTCCACACCATTTACACTCTCTCTTTTAGTCTTTATTTATATCATCAATTACTTAATGCCAAGTTAATATTAAACGGAAAAAAAAAAATTAGCTAAGTAGAGAGAGAAATAAACATAATCAAACATGCCTATTAATTAAGTGAAACAAAATCTTCTCTTTCTTTCTTTTTCATATTTATTTCCTTCTATTTGTGATTTTCACCAAAATTTAACATAATCTACATTGTTAATATATTTTTAATATTTTTACTATATATAGCATATAATAATTATGAATGAATCTTCATGAATATGAATCTATCTTTTTATAAATTGTATAGGTTTACAGAATTGAGAGGGAAATTCCAAAAGCATTGGTGGTGGATTTCTAATTTTACTATTTATTTGTTTTAGTAGGTATATTTGATTTTAATTTTGAATGTTTATCCATGATTAAGTGCGGCTTCTAATTCATTTATCAATCTTCATGTTCTATGAGCATTGTATCTTTAGCAAACAGAACAAAAGGAATAACTAATATTCTTTACATTTTTACCATCCTTTAAGGGTTTTTAATTATCATAAACAATTAAATTCAAACATCTCCATTTTCCCTATTGTACATAAGTTAAAGAGAAACAATAATTACATGCTACTTAAGGAATAGAACCACCAGCGGAACTACATTTGGATGGTAAGGATCAACCATACATGCTATAGGTTATAATGTAAGAAGTAGTTTGAATACCATCGAAGAATATAAATTTTCATTCATTGTTTATACTTCATATACTGAGTGGTGAAAATGATAGTATTATAAGATTGGTAGATTAGTGAACTTTGTTTATTCCTTATTAGAGATTTGTACTAAATTCATCCACTAAAATGTTATGTATATTTATACCATTAAAATTATAATAACAATTATATGATATACTATTGATAACTGTCATTAAAATGTTATGTAGATTTGTGCCACACTAAATCTCTTTTATATAGGTATTTTGGTGGAAAATATATGGTAGTAATTATCAACATTGATGCAGTATTATCACACTAAAAAAACATGATTACTAAATACTAGGATTGCCAACAAAATTATGAAAACTTGCTTAAACTAAAATTTTCACAAACTGGTAGCTTTTCTATGATGAATGCTTAGGCAACACAAATAATATTATCCATACGTTGGGAGGATCTAACAGTAACTATGTGAAAAATTGGCATGCAATATGTTTTCCATACACAATCTTTATAACAAAATATATTAACAAACAATTTGGGTACATTGAACCTATGATTACAACTTTTTTAACAAATACAAAATTCATAAACTGTTAATATCTTTGAAAGATTATTACAAGATTGGAATTTTATACTCATAAACTACATAAAATGTTAATATTTTTCACTCATAAACTGCATAAACTATTAATATTTTTCAATCGTAAACTATTTACTAATTTAGCTTAAAATTACATAAACTGTTAATATAAAACTCCAAGACCGTTGATATAAAACTCATGAACTCATAAACTGTTAATATTTTTCACTCATAAACTATTACTAATTTAATCTTTTTAATCAGTCAAACTCCAAGGTGGAAGAATAATGCAAGTAGATTCAGTACAACAATTATCTTTATAGGCTTGAAAGCTGAAAAGGTATTATTCTCCAAATTCTAATTTAGCATGGAACAGCCTGTTGAGAAGTACTTGTTTTTGTATTCCTATGTGCAAATTGCATTTTACTTCTCTTATTCGATATTGGCATGAAACCTAAGCTATTGAATATAAGTATGTGCCTGTTTCTTCCGTTCATCGAAGTTAGCTTACTAGAACACTTGAGATAATGCATAAGTTTTTGAATACTTTGCCATTGTATTGTGTGCACAATTGCATCATGATGAACTTAAGATGAGGCCATGGTCATCCCATTTATGAATCACAACTAATGAATATGGACACCTAACCTGATTTACAGCCTCAAGTTGTATTCATGGTTTCAAGAATTCACCTAATGGCTGATGTAATATTGATTTTTGTTTTTCTTTCTCATATTACAAGTTCAGTGAATGGTGGTAACTATGCTGAGCTTGCCAAGCAAGAAGACATTTATGGATTTTTGGTCGGATGTGCTTCTTTGAAGGTATGCACATATATACACCCTTTAATTTCCCTAATATTATAAGTGGAGCTGATGTTACTCTGTCTGAGTGGTAACTAAATCAAACGATTCAATATTTCTCTTAGTTGCCTCATTCACATTGATAACTGCCCTTTACATGATTATTTTCACAATTTCAATTTATTCTTTGTAATCTATTTTCTATTCCGAAATCAGGAAATGAACCCATAGATTAGCAACATTAAATGTGTTCCCACCATTCATCGATATGATGTTCTTATCCCAAATTATTACATGCATATGTTTCCTATGAAATCAACATATATACGGATTTTCAAGAAGATCATATTTAATGATATAAAGCAATGGATATACAACTTTTGATTTCATGTTGAATTGTGCAACTCTAGGAAATATGGGGGTCTTGATATGTATTGGATTCAGTTTTCTACATGCTTGGAAGAAATAAAAATACTAACATTTCCTTTTGGTTTCATAGGGCACTACAAGAAAATGTTATATTAATAGCAAACATGAATTAAAATTAACCAAGTTTAACATAAGTAACTAAGTTAATTAAGATATAAAAACCAATTAAGTTTATAAAAATTAACTAAATTTACAATAATAATAGCAGTAAATTAAACAAGTTAACTAAGTTTTATAAAAATTAATTAAGTTTGTGAAAATTAACTAAGTTTAGAATAATAATAATAATAATAAAATTGACTAAGTTTCATAAAAATTAACTAAATTTATAATAATAATAGTAGCAAATTAAATAAGCTAACTCAGTTTTATAAAAATTAATTAAGTTTATAAAAACTAAGTTTATAATGATAATATTATAATAATAAAATTGACTAGGTTAACTAAGATTAAAAATTAACTAAGTTTATAATAGTAATAATAATTTAATAATAGTGAAGATGGTCGGGATGTTTGGATGGTGTAGTTACTGTCTAAGTTTTGCATTAGCTGAAGGAGTTTGATGGTGTTGGTAAAGTAGCATTATCTTAATGGTCTTTGAGTTGCTCTTGCATGCATGAGCCTTGCATGGCTGGGCTTGTTTATATTCAGGCCTTTATGTCTTGGGACCTATGCTTGTTCTTCTGACCCGAAACTTGTTTTTGCATTGCCTCTCCTTGTCATGTTGTTTTGTATATGTCTCTGACCCGACTGAGTGGTTTGTTGTGAAGCATGTGCAATTTAGGTTGAAACCTGCATTAGCCTTTATGCCTTACTGTCTTGCATGTTGGTGCCTATAACCTGTGGAGTATCTTGTATTTACATAGGTGTGTTCACATTGAAGGAACTTATCCTAGTTAATTGTTACATATTATTATGAATTTGTATTCTACCAAGTATAATTTGTCATTTTCAGGAATACTTTCTATTTGAAACTATGATGTTTAGTACTTATACATTTTTGGATTTATAACTAACATATGTACGTATGTGCTTCTTTTTGACAGGTATTGTATGATGATGCTTTTGAAGTTACTACGTGTCATCGCACTCGTTTTTCTTCAAATAGGTCATGCTTGCATCAATGTATTGTCCTTTTTGTTTTTAACATGTATTATTTTGGTTAGCAATGGTTGTATGTATTGTTACTTTTGGTCCCAAATATTTATGTGCTTAGTACTTCGTGTGTGAAATATTATGGATATATATATATGGTTTGATTTATGACTCCATTTGAT
This sequence comes from Allium cepa, assembly GCA_030765085.1. Classification (NCBI taxonomy): domain Eukaryota; kingdom Viridiplantae; phylum Streptophyta; class Magnoliopsida; order Asparagales; family Amaryllidaceae; genus Allium; species Allium cepa. The sequence goes on along the minus strand of CM060935.1, from coordinate 724,243,590 downwards.
TGCATGCATTATAATGTGATAAATGTGTTTTTTTGAATTGTTATAATATATTAGTTGAAATACTGTCTGGTAGAATTGAATTGTAAGCTTGAATGTATATGGTAAGAAAAAAAATGCAATGGAAATTATTTTAACAACATCTTATCTATGCTATGAAAAGAAAATTTGTTACATCTTTCATATATTATACTATTATGCTGGTGCTATACAAAATATTCTACAAGGTTAAACCATTTTTATAGAAAAAACAATGCTATAATAGATAGTAATGAACTTTCTATAGCATTTATAAAAGATTAAAATAGGATTTCTACAACGTTTCTAGATGTTATAATGATATGGCATGCTAACATAAAATAACAATTATATGTTGTCATAATTGCTAGTATCATAAAACATAACCCTATATAACATTTCTATAGCAAGTTTCAAAAACGCTATAGAAAGGTAGTGGTATGGATACATATAGTCTAAGATGGCAACTAAAACGCTGTTAAAAGTCAGTTTTCCATTGCAAGTTTGAAACACTATTGTTTCTATCAGACTTATTACCACTTGTTGATCTATGGCATTTATAGAAACGCAATAGAATGCTTTAATGGTTTTTAAACACTATAAAAAGGTCTATTTGTTGTAGTTACTCTAAGGTCAACTCACGACTAGTGGACTACGCCACTCGAGCTTTCTCTGCTTCGTATCTCTCCTGCGATGGCGAATAGTGGTTTGTAATAATAAATAATAAAGAACTTATCAAATGTGGAGTAAAAAATTAAACAAATTTACCATCACATATTTAGATTTATCATCCATAAATTCATATGAAATATATCCCTCCTTATCCGTGCGCTCGACATCATGTGTGTGAGTGAAGACCTCAGCCATGTGTGTGTGAGTGAAGACCTCATCCGCAAATTTATAATCTTTGTGCTCGTTGATTCCAGAACCAGGAATATTGTTGAACCAATTGCACTTAAATAAAAAAAATTCTGCAGGTTGTACATAATATGTAAATTCTAAAACCTATGTTAAGATGCCGTAAAAATCTTTTATATGCTCATCTAGACCGTCACTGCCTTTGACCAATACACTACTGCTGTAAATTTGGATTGCATCTGCATATTCCATTTTGTAGTTTGTACAACTACCATAAATCCATCTTTTATAAAGTTTAATTTTGATTTCATAGTGATGTAGTTACTGATAATTCGGTTCCGCTTTTACAACCATCCCACAACGGTCTCTTAGAGGTATCTAATAAATCACAAAATTTTTTGCTCCCACATTCGATTCCTCTTCAACATTGACGTCTTCATCCTCAACTTGAACGGTAGAAAACATTGACCATGCTACATCTTCCACCATACCTTCTATTGAATTCTTCATAACAACATCGACCTCTGACGCAATAGGATCTGCTGTAGGTGCAACAGTTCTCCATGATGATCCCATTAATAATAATTTATCACAAATCCAGATTTATACAAATTTTACTTTAACTGTATTTGATTTCCAATGCTTCAAATGTTGATACTTACGACAAGAGCAATGAAGTTCTTCGTTATTTCGATTGTTAGATATTGCGAATCTAATAAATTCGTGTACACCATTGTAGAAATATTCTTCCACCGAGCCTTTCATCCAGTTCTGACTTCAAACATTCAAGTAAGGTCGATAAAATAATCAAACATTGTTCCTAATTTAAAAAAATAAATTAGTAATTTCGACAACACTTCACTTCACTTCTATTCTATGCACAACTTATCACCTAAGTGATATACTATTGTTTTATTTTTTAAAATAATGTAAAACCTTTTAGGACTAAAGGCTTCACACACCACACTTCTGTTTAATTTCGATAGCACTTCACTTCACTTCTCTTCTACACATAACTTTGCATCCACTGGGAGTATTTTATTTGTTATATTTTCTAAAATAAAGTAAAGCCTTTTAGGACTAAAGGCTGCACACACCACACTTCTGTCTAATTTCAGTAGCACTTCATTTCTCCTTTACGCATAACTTTGCATCCAAGGAGAGTATTTTATTTGTTGTATTTTTTAAATAAAGTAAAGGCTTTTAGTACTAAATGCTTCACACACCAAACAACTATCTAATTTCAACATCACTTCACTTCACTTCTATTCTACACACAACTTTGCATCCAAGGGGAGTATTTTTGTTGTTGTATTTTATAAAATAAATTAAAACCTTTTGGAACTAAAGACTTTAATTTATGGTTTTTGTATTTGTTATAATAATTGTTAGCACCAGAATTGGTCACTAACACCCTTAAGAGAGATTGTGTAGAGAGATTAATGAAGAAAGTAAATTTAAACAGAGGGTAATATGCAGATTTAAATGCAGAAAATATGAACACCAGATTTATAGTGGTTCGGCGTAATTGCCTACGTCCACTTTGAGGTTAATCTTTATTGTTTTCTCGATAATCGATTACAGATACAATTCGTATACCAATTATATTGAATACAATTGCTAAGCATAAAAGATAAGTCTTGAATGAGTCTTGAATGCGGCAGAGTCTCCCCGGTGTTCTCGAAAAAAGGTCCATTTCACTGTGCCCTTGCCTCTTTATTTATAGGCGAAGATGGCTTGGACTTCTTTGGTGGGCCCGGTAGCTAAGTAGCTTACCCCAAAAAGAGTGATCTCTATATGCCGATCCAAAGATGCCGAACGGCAAAATGCCGAACAAGGCATGAATGCCGAACGATATCATCATGCCTAACGAAGTGATGCCGAAGGATATCTTCATGCCGAACGAAGTGATGCCGAACAATCTAAATGCCGAACGAAGTATTTGTGCCAAACGACACTGGAAGCCGATCGATTCAGAATGCCGAACGAGATTTATGTCGAACGACACTGGAAGCCGACCCAGTGCGTTGTGTCGAACGACTCTGGATGCCGAGCGATCCCGAATGCCGAACGAGATTTGTGCCGAACAAAGTGATGTGCCGAACAAGTTTTTGATGCCGAGTGGTATGGAATGCCGAATGGCTCTGCCATGCCGAACGTCCATAGATGCCGAACGATATACAATACCGAACGGCACTCAATGCCGAACGCTCTTGCATGCCGGCCGTCCCATAGATGTCGATCGAACGTGAGTGTCGAACGAATCGGTCGTGTCAGATGACTCTGGAAGCCGAGCGCTCTCTAATGCCGAACGCTCCTAAATGCTGAGCATTCCTGAATGTCGAGCGTTCTAGATGTCGAACGATTCATAAATGCGGAACAGTATACAAATGCTGAGTGCTTAGTTGCCTGGCCAAACCTTCAAGTAACACTTGCCCCCCAAAGTGCATCACGTGGTTGGACGTGATGTGCTTTGAACCATGAGTCCACTGTGCTTTCGATGGTGACTTCCCTTGATCACTAGTTGAGGCGATGTGTGCCGAACGTCATGAAAATGCCGAACGGTATAGCCGAAGCCGAACATTCCATGTATGCCGAACGAATTTAAAAGTCGAGGCCGAACGAGGTCGTCTTGACCTGTTCTACCGGTCATTGTCCCTTCGACTTCCCCTCTTCTTCAATAAAGGTCGGTATTTTCCTTCTTCTTCTCTTTTCACTTTTTACCTCCGTTATTTTCCAAGAACTCGCGACTTGTCTCCCTTGAATCTTGTTCACTTCTTCGATCTTCCTATCCTACCTGGAATCATCACGCCTTTCCAAAGTTAAGTTCTAACAACCTTCAATCCTAAACTCACAGACCCCCAAGCTCCCTCCGTACTCTTCATTAAGAACCTTTCGATCACTCTCTCAAATTAGGAGACATTAGATATTACTCGAACATGTGGATCTTTCGTAGGTCGTAGATTGTAGGGGGCGTGTGAATAAGGGTGATGAATTGAGGCTCGGACGTGTCCTGGGGCTGGAACTTAATATGCTCTTAGGTGATTTCGAGGTGGATGGGTCGGAGAAGAGAAAGGTGGAAGATGAATTGTAGTGGCTCAGAATGATTTTTCAATGCCGAGCGGTCCTATGGTAGCATAAGAACGGAGTTAGAGATCAGGCCTGTTGGTGTAGATTGATACAGCCATGGTTCGGCATGACCTCCCCGTGCCGAATGAAATTTGAGTGGAAAAATTGAAAGGAAGTGAAGAATGGATAGGATGCTGAACGTCATGGCTTGGCATGTCTTACCGAACGACTCGGACATTTTGATCGGCAGAGATGGAGGGAAAAATGCAGATAATGTTAAGGGTAGAGTGCCGAGCGGTATGGCTCGGCACAATCACGGTTCAGCATGACTTGCCGCGTGCCAAATGGCCCGAGGAAGGGTTGGAAGAGTGATGCTTATGCCGAACGACGCTTGTACTTAAGCCGACTAATATTTAGGCCGAGTGGCGCTTATGCCGAACGACATGAATGTCGATCGATACTTAGACTGATCAATATTTCGACCGAACGATACTTAGGCCGACCAATATTTTGGTCGAACGATGCTTAGGCCGAGCAATATTTTAGCCGAACGATACTTAGGCCGAATATCTATTCACTTTGCCTAATCATATGACAAAAATAAGGACAAGGACCTAAGCAAACTAGCATATCGAACTAATCCGGACTGATAACTTCTTAGTTTCAGTAATCACAAGTCTGAACTTAAATCGACAAAAACGGGCAATTGCCTTTAACATACAGGCCAATGTCTGAGCCCGAAATTGAAAACATCATAAGGCAGGCTTTTGGAGATGGTCAACGATGATGGTCTTTGAAGGCGACAATTCAAAGCTCAATTTTATACCATCAACCCTATGACTTTCAGTTTCTCAACACTTATATTTGAATCATCACACTAGTTCACACACCACACGGGGGGAATACTTGTGTTGTTAAGTCTAATGTCGATTATTTTTTCAAGTATTGTTAAAACAGGTGCTCTACTAGATTCAGTTTCTATCAAAGATGTCTAGGAAATCTAGCTCCGCCACGATCTCAAATAGACCTGGGCCGTCTTCTAAACAAGGAGTCGCAGATACTTCAAACCCGTCGACTTCCCCTGCTCATAACTTAGCTCCCTACGCCCTGGAGGCATCAATTTTCTTGGACAACCCGGTCGATTCACAGGCCTCGAAGATTAATGAAAGTGCACTTCGTTGGATATGCTCTGTCCACGGAATAGCCTTCGACGACGTATTAGTTCCATCTGGGCATGATCGTCCACACTTGCCCCCAGTTGGATACACGGCTTGTAATAAGTTTATGTGCTAGGTCGGCAGCGTGCCACTGTTCAACTCATTTCTTCGGGACGTGCTGCAATACATCGACAATGCCCCATCACAACTGCACCCGAACGGTTATGCCATCATCTACGGTACCTACATCCTTTTCATGAATGTCCTCTCTAGGCCTCCAACCCCAGGTGACATCAGATATCTATATGATCAAGAAGCGGAGAGATAGCCCCTCTTTCATGTTTCTCGAGCCGCACCACAAATGCCAGATCTTGACTGGGGCATGTAGCAAGTTTGCCCTGTACAAACATGAATGGTTTTATGTGCGTTGCCCTCCTGGTTTCGCGAGGAGATGGGTGGAAGGAAGTAAGTCTTTTCTCTGGATCGATATTCATTCTTGGTCAAAGCCGTGCCTTTTCTAACTCTTTTTTCCATCTTTTCAGATATCAATCCACGTCCTGACGGCTGTGGATATTCTGAAGCCGTCGAAGCTATTAGAGCCCTTCCTGTCGAAAAACGGGATATCCGAACTCTCATTTCGAATGAGTCACTTACAACGTTTGCACTATTGGCAGAAGGCCGTCGGATAAGCCTTCCTCAGGGCGTTACCATTCCCAAGCCCGCCTCTAGCAAAGGGTAAAAAACAAGCCGAGTCTTCAACACGTAACGCTCCTGGCGCACTAGAAGAAGGAGAAATCAAGGAAACCGAAACACCCGAAGCACAAGATGAGAACGTTGGTCCTACTCAGGACCCGATAGTCGAAGTTCACGACATCGAAACGTCATCTTCCCCTTCGAAGAGGAAAAAGAGACTGATGTACAAGATAATGAGGGAAAAAGTTGGCGCAACCTCTAAAGTTACTCTTATTATGACAGAGAAAGAGGCTTCCCCACAACGTTTAGAAAATTCTTTAAAGGGCCTCTCGAACCTCTCCATACCTGACGATCTACTTAATTATGATTTTTACGATCCGGAGGAACTTAAACTTCACTCGCCCATCATGGACGATGCAGGTGTTCAAGCCCAAACTCAGGGAGAAAAAACTCCCATTAGTAAAGAAACTGGTCTATCAGGGGGAAACATTAGGACACACACAAACACATGCACTCCACCTTGCACTTAAATTTCCGTCGTCACACTACTCTTTGCTAATTCGTTATTATTTAAATTCTATGTAGGTGACATGGGGCGTACACACGGAAATGACCGTCTCCGTGGGTCGTCTACCTTCCATCATTCTGGACGGGACTCAGGTTCCGAAAAACATCGGGATAGAGACGGTGATGTAGGGATTATCATTTCCAGGACTCATCATCTCGGAAGAAAACATATTATCAGCCTAAATACCATCAACATCCCTCTTCTCACTCGGGGCAAAGCAAAGATAAGCATGGCCATAAGGGGTCGCAATTCGATGTTCCCCATGATCAACACTCCGATTCCTCCTCCACCCGACAGTCTCGGGATCCTCACAGGAGAGCTGAACTTTCGAAGCCGTCTCCTCCTGTTCCTGCAACAGATCCATCAGTATTGGAGAGATTGGCCGAGCTTAAAGTTAAATTCCCAAAAATCTGCTTTGATGGTCTGAAGTTTCTCCCGGCGATCCATCATATTCCTGGAGATGTCAAGCAGAGCACTATCGCCTGCACCAACGACGTCTATGCTCAGCATGACGCGTTCGTTCATCTTGCTGAGAAAGTGTCAGAAGTCTCCATAGAACGCCAACATGAGATTGATCGCCTGAAGCTTGAGGCTATTCATGACAAAGACATTATCAACACTCCGGACCAAGAGATTGCATCTTATAAATCTCAACTTGAGGCCGCCCAGCAGAGCGCCAAAGATACCGCCGAGGCCGTAACTCGTTTGGAATCATCTCACAAAAAAGAAATCAACGAGGCGGTACAACGCTGTGGGGCTTTAGCTTTGGAGAAAGACTTGGTGCAAAAGGAGAGGGATGCATTCTGCCTCCGAGTCAAAGAACTTGAGGAGCGACTTCGCAAAGAGCAAGAAGAGAAGATTGCTGCACAAGAGGAGTCGCAACGGTATTGTGACGAGATCGTTGCAACGTGACTCCTAAAGGCGAAACTTGAGGGCGACACTTTCAAAAGTTAAGGCGTTGAAGGAGGAAGCCCATGAAGAGGGCAAAAAGACAGCATCTGCGGAGATTGACTCCCGTCTTGAGGCGGCCAAGGAAGAAGATAGGGAAGAGGTCAAAAGAATGTTCGACCCGCTCATTGTCGAATTCAATGCCCGCGTTCTCATGCATCAGGACTTAACTTTTCTGGACTAGGGCTATCTCGAATCTTTGGCCAAGGCGTGGGAGACCTTAATTGAAATCAAGAAGGCCGAACACGGTATTGAGGAGGTTGATGAGCGGGCTTTGATAAAAGAATTCGTTAAGGGAAACGAGCCTTCGGACCTATCAGCGGCTAAAGCCCTTTATTGCAAAGGCTCCCCCTTAACGAAAGGGAAAGAAGTTATCGCCAGTCCATCCGGGATCGAGTCTCCAGCTCGTGTGCCTACCTAGCTGGCCGGTCGGCCGATACTCCATCCTTTTGAACAGCACATCGGCTATTACTCGGAGGACCCCGGCCTTGGTGTTCACGTTTTGTCCCCTATTCCAGACGGTGAGACCCCCTGACGGCTGAGAGCCAGTCGGAACCTGGTAAGCAACTCTTTTGCTTTAACATTCCAAGAGTTTTTGTTTTTCATCAGAAGCTATCGCATTCTAATACTTGCTTTTCATGATTTTGTACAAGTCGTTCTGATCTTGAGCCCACTCCGAGGAGCGATGTCGCCAAGGAGGTGAGGGAAAAAACGAGTGAAGCCACTCATGTAGGAGAGGCTCCCGGTCCAGATGCTTAGGTGATCGGAGCGCTTGATGAGGACAAATCTGAGACTTCCTCTCCCATCGATGGGAGATACGAAGCCGAAATTACAGGTGTCTCTGAGCACACATCCAACTGAGCATGAAGGAGCAGCTTGAGAAAGAGAGAGAAAGAAAAGACGATCAAGATCAAGGTCGAACCTCAAGCTGTGGACCTGGACGATCCTTTGAACAAGCCGTTGAAGGTCATCCTCCCAAGCGGGTCCATACCCATGGATGTTCCTCGTACTTCTTCAGCTGTCACTCCCCCGTCAAAGAAAGCTATCAAGGGTAAACGTACCGGGGAGGAGTCATCTAGCAAAAAGTCGAAGAAGTCAAAGAAGTAGTCTTCGCTCTCGTTCAACAAGAGCTAGTTTAGATTATGTAATTATTTTTGTTTTCGTAGTTCATGTAAATAAAATTATTTATGATGAATAAAACTTAGTTCTTTCCCTCTCAGAAGAATGTTGTTGTCTGGTTTTTTGTATAACCGTGGTCAAAACCCGAGCTACTGCGAGTTACGTGAACTTCTCGATTCATCTTCAAACACGTTGACAACTTTCTTGGTATTTGCACATTCTTTTATCCCATGTTCTGGGGACATAGAATATTTTCCAATCCGTACGCCAAGGATCGATGACTTCAAGTCATTTATATCCAGTCTTTCTAGGGGGACTTGGACATTTATATCGTTTATACTCTGATCCGCACTCCGGGGACTCAGAGTACTCTAGTCCGCACTCTGGGGACTTGGAGATTTTTAGTCGTTTATACTCGAATCCGCACTCTGGGACTTAGAGTACTCTAGTCCGCACACTGGGGACTTGGAGATTTTGAGTCATTTATACTCGAGTCCGCACTCTGGGGACCTCGGGTACTCCAGTCCGCACTCCGAGGACTTGGGGATTTTTAGTCATTTATACTCGAGTCCGCACTCTGGGGACTTAGAGTACTCCAGTCCGCACTCCGGGGACTTGGAGATTTTTAGTTGTTTATACTCGAGTCCGCACTCTAGGGACTTAGGGTACTCCAGTCCGCACTCCGGGGACTTGGAGAATTTGAGTCGTTTATACTCGAGTCCGCACTCTGGGGACTTAGAGTACTCCAGTCCGCACTCCGGGGACTAGGAGATTTTGATTCGTTTATACTCGAGTCTGCACTCTAGGAACTTAGAGTACTCCAGTCCGCACTCCAAGGACTTGGAGATTTTGAGTCATTTATACTCGAGTCCGCACTTTGGGGACTTAGAGTACTCTAGTCTGCACCCCGGGGGCTTGGAGATTTTGAGTCATTTATACTCGAGTCCACACACTGGGGACTTAGATTACTCCAGTCCGCACTCCAGGGACTTGGAGATTTTGAGTTGTTTATATTCGAGTCGGCACTCTAGGGACCTAGAGTACTCCAGTCCGCACTCCGGGGACTTGGAGATTTTGAGTTGTTTATACTCGAGTCGGCACTCTAGGGGCCTAGAGTACTCCAGTCCGCACTCCAGGGACTTGGAGATTTTGAGTTGTTTATACTCGAGTCGGCACTCTAGGGACCTAGAGTACTCCAGTCCGCACTCCGGGGACTTGGAGATTTTGAGTCGTTTATACTCGAGTCCGCACTCTAGGGACCTAGAGTACTCCATTCCACACTCCGGGGACTAGGAGATTTTGAGTCGTTCATACTCGTTCGTACGTCAGACAAAGTAATGTATCTCTTAGTCATTTGTTACAGCGTTATCATACACAGGAACATCGATAATTCATGGGAAAAAGAAATGGCTTCAAGCCTTTATTAATGCAAATAAGCTAAATTGTCTTTTTACATGCCGTAAACTAGGAATAAAAACTTGCCGGAAATAAATGCAACTAAAATATGATAGAAATGAACTAAGTGTAATAATGCCGCAAATGTTAACCATTCCATGCTCGGGGGAGTGTCGCACCATCGACGGTCGCTAGCTTGAAAGTTCCTTCTCCAAGCTTCCGTTCAATGACGTATGGACCTTCCCATGCAGGGTCATGTGTGATGGAACTGGGAAAACTCGTTTCAAAACGAGATCACCCACGCCAAAGATTCTCGGTCGGACATTTTATTATAATATCGAGCAACTCAGTGCCTGTACGCGGCCGCTCTTAAATTAGCTTATTCGCATTTTTCATCAATGAAGTCCAACGATTTCAGCAAGAGATCTTGATTTGACTCAGGGCCATAATATGTTACCCAATGTGATGAAACTTCAAGTTCCACGGGTATGACAGCTTCCATGACATATGCTAATGCGAATGGAGTATGGCCAGTCGCGGACTTGTGGGTGGCTCTGTAAACCCAAAGTGCTGTCGAAAGCTCATCCACCCACTTGCCTCTAGCCTTTTTCAAACATCTTTTCAATATGGATTTGATTATCTTGTTTACGGTCTCCACTTGTCCATTAGCCTTCGGATGAGCAACTTCTGTAAACTTTTTCTCAATACCATATTTTTGGCAAAATTCCCTAAGCTCTTTGCTTTCAAACTGAGTTCTATTGTCTGTAACGATGGTTCGTGGCTGGCCAAAGCGGCATATAATATTTTGTACAATGAAATTAATGACCTTTTTGGTGGTGATAGTAGCCAAAGGTTCTGCTTCTGCCCACTTGGTAAAGTAATCGACCACAACTATTGCATATTTTGCACCACCTTTGGATAGAGGTAAGGAACCGACTATGTCGATTCCCCACATTGCAAATGGCCAAGGACTAACCATTTATGTGAGTTCCGTCTGCGGAGCTCTTGGAATTTTTGCATACTTTTGACATTTGTCACATCTTCTTACATAGTCTGCGGCATCCCGATTTACAGTTGGCCAATAATATCCATAACGGAGGATTTTCTTTGCTAACGTTTGCCCCCCGGTATGGTCGCCTCATTCACCTTCATGGACTTCCTTCTGGACTCATTTTATCTTATCATGGGCAATGCACCGGAGTAATGGGGTCGAGAATCCCCTTCGATACATTATTCCATCTTGAATTACATAGGAGAAGCCTTACGAATAACTTGTCGTCTTTCGCTCCTTCTTTCAGGCACAGCCCCGTGTAACAAGTACTGCTTGAATGGGTTCGTCCATGAATCCTTCTCGATTTCTGTTTTTAACATGAAATCTACCTCCATCATATTTATGCTTAGAACATGTAAGGTTTCAACGGGAAGCAATCCCATCTGCTGCGCAACGCCAGTGCTTGCAAATTTTGCCAAGGAATCGGCTACTCTGTTTTGTTCACGCGGAACATGTGAAATATCACAATACTCGAGATTCGCTAGCAGCTCCTGAACTTGGGCCAAATACGGGCCAAGTCTCTGCCCCTTTGCTTGCCAGTCTCCACGTACTTGATACACCACCAGTTGCGAGTCGCAAAAAAATTCAACCGATTTTATTCCCAGTTCTTTGACGAGTCTTAAGCCGGTGATCAATGCTTCATACTCGGCTTCATTATTCGTTGCTATGAATTCGAGCTTCAAAGCATAGCAAACTGATTGGTTTTCGGGAGTTACAAGAACTATGCCAACCTCCGAACAACGGTCATTAGATACCCCATCGGTGTACATCTTCCATCGGATGGGAGGTATGACATTGCGACCGTTTGATTCGTCTGTCGTGGTGAATTCAGCGATGAAATCCGCTAGCGCTTACCCTTGTTTGGCCTTTCGCGGCAAGTAGGTAATATCGAACTGACTCAACTCGATATTCCATTTTAACATCCTTTCGGAAGTTTTCGGTCGTTGGAGTACCTGTCGCAGGGATTGGTTGGTGTAAACACTGATCGAGTGTGCCTGGAAGTATGGACGAAGCTTGTGTGATACAATCACCAAGCAATAGGCTAATTTCTCGATTTGGGGACAATTTCTCTCTACCCCCGTCAGACGTTTTACTAACATAGTAAACTAGTTTTTGAACTCGGTCCTCTTCACGAACCAAAGCCGTACTGATAGCATGCTGGGATACTGCCAAGTACACATACAACATTTCATGGTCTATTGGTTTCGATAGCACTGGGGGGCTCTCCAAATGTCTTACCAGATCTCGGAATGCTTCCTCGCAGTCGGATGTCCACTCGAAATTCCTTTTTCCCTTCTTTATCACATAAAAGAAAGGAATGCACTTATCCGTGGTACTGGATATAAATCGGCTCAGCGCTGCCACCTTTCCGTTCAAGCTTTGTACTAGCTTTATAGTTCTAGGCATTTGTATGTCCCGAATAGCCTGAATCTTTTCCGGGTTAGCTTCAATTCCATGCGCATTCACGATGAAACCCAAGAACTTTCCTGATGCCACGCCAAAAGAGCACTTCAACGGGTTGATCTTCATACCGTAATGTCTGAGTATATCAAACATTTCTCCTAATTCTCGGATGTGGTCGTTTGACTACCGTGACTTTACGAGCATGTCATCCACATAGACTTCCATCGTTCTACCAATCTGGTCCTTAAACATTCGATTCACCAGACGCTGATATGTTGCCCCCGTGTTTTGCAATCCAAAGGGCATTATTACATAACAATATAGCCCCATATTTGTGAAAAAACTGATGTGCTCTTAGTCTGGAATGTGTATCGAGATCTGATTGTATCCTGAATATGCATCCATAAATGATAATAATTTGTGTCCGACGGTAGAGTCGACGAGCTGGTCGATTCTAAGTAAAAGGAAACTATCCTTCGGGCATGCTTTATTCAGATGGGAGTAATCAACACAAGTTCTCCACTTTCCATTTGCTTTCTTCACCGGCACTGGGTTAGATACCCATTCAGGGTAGAGGGTGTCGTGGACGAACCCATTGGCTTTGAGTTTGTCCACCTCCTCTTTGAGAGCCGCGGACCTCTCCGGGTCCATACCTCTCCTTTTCTGTTTTACGGGAACGTGTTTTGGGTCTATGTTCAACATACGACTCGCAATTGCTGGAGAAATCCCACACATATCATAGTATGTCCAAGCGAAAACGTCCAGATTCACCCGGAGGAAATCAGTAAGATCCTCGGTCACTGAGGGGTCGAGTTGTGATCCAATCTTTAGAACTCGTGATGGGTCATCCCGGCTGACTGGAATGTCGGTCGCCAGCTCAGTCGGTGCTGCATTTGTTTCCCTGGGTTCCCCATCATCATCTCTCGGATCTATGTCTCTAAGGATCCGAGATTACTGCCCAAGCCAGGGCTCGGGAACTACTTGTCAATCATTAATTTTAGGATGCAGACGGAGCTGTCTGCAACCTTTCCCTTCTCTCTCCGCTGAGCTTCTCTCAGTTCCGTCACACAACATGCGTGACCGGTCGCCTGATCGCCATGTATAACATCGACTCCTTTGTCTGTCGAAAATTTTAATGTCAAACACCATGGGGCCAAAGCAGCTCTAAATTCTGCCAAGGCTGGGCGACCCAAAAAGATATTGTATGGAGAGTCAACATCCATTACTATGAATGGTAGGAATCGCACTCTCCTACGCTCACCTTCCCCCAGTTCAACTGGTAGCTCTATATATCCCATCGTGTCCGTTGCAACACCGTTAAAGCCATGGATACGGGCTTTGCATGGTTTCAAATCTTTCGTTTCCATCTTCATTTGGTCATAAGCCTTCTTGAAGATGATGTTGATAGAGCTTCCACAATCAATCAAGATTCCTTTCACGTAAGCTGGCCTAATTGTTGCAGATATAACCATCGGGTCGATAGTAGGAGCCTCCACCTTGTCCGCGTCTCGACTCCTAAACACTATATCGTCAGTCATCATGCGTTGTTGTTTTTCGAGGTTCCATCTTCCACATTTGAACAACATTCATAATCCGTATGCCTCAAGCATGTATCATATTGTTCCATCTCCTGCCAATTCTTATCCGCAGGATGAGGTCCTCCGACAATAGTGTTTATGATCAATCTAACCACAGTCCGAGCAGGTTGTTCTGGTTGGCATGGAGCCAGCCCGCGTCCAGGGTCTGACATTCCTTGCCTTCCTCTTGCAGGTTTTTGACAAATTCCTGTAGTTTTTTCTGTCTGATCAACTTTTCTACGGCGTCATGGAGGTGTCTACACTCCTCGGTATTGTACCCATGGGTCTCATGGAAGCGACATTACTTCCCTGTCCGTTTCTGTTCTTCAGTGGACTCCTTTGGGCGTGGCTTTCTGTATTCAAAGGTGTTACAGGTAGATAGATAAATGTTTTCAAGAGAAGTATTCAGCGAGGTATATTCATTGTAGGTCGGAATCCTTGGCTTCCATCTCCCTACTTCTTTTGTCTTTCCGGGATTTCCACCTCAGGATCCTTTGGACTGCCCAGGCTTGTTCTGGACGTTGACTTGAACTTTTCCCGAACTATATCTGGACTGCTTCACGGCGATGTTACTTTTCACAGTCTCCTGAATAGGCCCTGGTGCCTTATCTCGTCTCGTCCATTGAGCCTCCTCCCTTCGTATGAACTGATGAGCTTTGGAATAGAATCGTTCCAACGTAGCTGGGGGCTTTCCATCCAACCAATCTCCAAACTCCGAGTCTGGATCTACACCTCGCATTACCGCCATCAGAATTGCGTGGTCGTTAGGATTGCTAACTTCAGTGGCAGCAACATGAAACCTATGTAAGTATGCTTTCAAAGACTGTCCCAGAGCCTGGATTATGCTTTATAATGACATTACGTCCTTTGGACGGTTAGCATGTATCCTGAATTGTTCAACGAATTTCATCGCTAACTCGTCGAAGCAGGATATAGATCGTGGAGGGAGCCGAGTAAACCACATAGTGGCGATTCCGGACAGAGTGATTGGGAAACACCTACATTTATTCACGTCATTTTCCCTAGCCGAATCCACCATCCATTCGTACCTCATCATGTGTTGCCTAGGGTCAGTCTTCCCTTCGTAGGTTGGGATAGTCAGTATATTGAATTTCTTGGGGTACTCAGCCTGTAAGATAACATCTGTAAAGGGAGTATGACTCCTGGACACTCCCCAATCTTCATTGGTCAGGCCTTGGTTCTCTCTCATCAACTGCCTGACCATGGCTGATAAATCTGTAGTTCGTATGGAAGGTGGAAGGTTGGGTTCCGTTCCACGGGACCTTGCGGGTTGATGTCCCGCTTGATTTGGGTCTTGGTGATCCGGACGTCCAGTCTCATCACGTGCCTGATCCCTGACGGATCGATCATTGGCACCTGCTTGTGCCGCTTCATCCCTACGGCGTCTACGCCTAGGAGGTTCATCAGCTGAGGTCGAGCTATCAGATTCAGAATAAGGAGCAGGACTACTTTCGACATTCTGATGCTGCTGTTGGGCAAGCTGAGTCATGAGATTAGTATTGGCTTGAATCTGCTCAGCAAGTTGCCTTCTACTTTCCCTGAGTTCTCTTATCAAGTCATTAAACTCTGTTTGGGAAACGACCTCCACTTGGTTCTGAGTGGAGGGCACTGCGCCTTGAATTGCCTGCTGGTTGCTAGGCCCAACTTGTTGCACATTAGCAGTCTCATGGACATCTGCGTTGTGAGAGGCGGATCTAGTTCGTGGTCTCCCCATGGTAGAGTTGTTGGTTGTAGCTCTGAGTAGAATCAACAGATGTCTTGTGAATGATTTGGATCTCCTTCAAGGGATTTTTCAATCCAGTAGCTACAAAGTAGATCCTATCGTCCTAAGAATTCGATTCTCAGTGAAAGCATCAAAATGTTAGCACCAAAACTGGTCACTAACACCCTTAAGAGAGATTGTGTAGAGAGATTAATGAAGAAACTAAAGTTAAACAGACGATAATATGCAGATTTAAATGAAGAAAATACAAACACCAAATTTATAGTGGTTCGGCGTAATTACCTACGTCCACTTTGAGGTTAATCTTTATTGCTTTTCTCGATAATCGATTACAGATACAATCCGTATACCTATTATATTGAATACAATTGCTAAACAAAAAAGATAAGTCTTGAATGAGTCTTGAATGCGGCAGAGTCTCCCCGGTGTTCTAAAAAAAAAGTCAATTTCACTGTGCCCCTGCCTCTTTATTTATAGGCGAAGATGAGTTGGACTTCCCTGGTGGGCCAGATAGCTAAGTAGCTTGGCCCAAAATAAGTGATCTCTGTGTGCCGATCCATAGATGCCGAACGAAAAAATGCCGAATAAGGCATGAATGTCGAACGATATCCTCATGCCGAACGAAGTGATGCCGAACGATATCTTTATGTCGGACGAAGTGATGCCGAACACTCTGAATGCCGAACGAAGTATTTGTGCCGAATGACACTGGAAGCCGATCGTTCCCGAATGCCAAACGAGATTTATGCCGAACGACACTGGAAGCCGACCCAGTGCGTTGTGCCGAACGACTCTGGATGCCAAGCGATCCCGAATGCCGAACGAGATTTGTGCCGAACAAAGTGATGTGTTGAACAAGGTTTTGATGCCGAGCGATATGGAATGCCGAATGGCTCTGCCATGCCGAATGTCCACAGATGTCGAACGATATACAATACCGAATGGCACTCAATGCCGAACGCTCTTGCACGCCGACTATCCCATAGATGCTGATCGAACTTAAGTGCCGAACGAATCGGTCGTGCCGGACAACTCTGGAAGCCGAGCGCTCTCTAATGTCGAACGCTCCTAAATCCTGAGTGTTCCTGAATGCCGAGCGTTCTGGATGCCGAACGATTCATAAATGCCGAACAGTATACAAATGCCGAGTGCTTAGTTGCATGGTCAAGCCTTCAGGTAACAATAATACTTAACGCTTATTTTCAAATCAATATTACATCCATTTCAATTTTTTTTAGATAATCGATTTTAGTACAATATTTTATCTAGTATATAAATTTAATAGCTTTTTAGAAAATCGATTTGAGTACATTATTTGTTGTTATATTCAATTGTTAACTTATTGGAAAATCGATTTCAGTAGCATATTACTTGTTGTTATGTTCGTTTCTTAAGTTTGAAAAATCAATTTGAGTACAATATTTGTTCTTGTCATATTCATTTCTTAACTTTTTAGAAAATCGATTTGAGTACAATATTTTTTGTTGTCATTTTTATTTCTTTTTTTTTATAAAATCGATTTCAATATATTATTTGTTGTTGTTATATTCGTTACTTAACTTTTTACAAAATCGATTTTATTACAATATTTGTTGTTGTTATCTTCATTTCCTAACTTTTTACAAAATCGATTTAAATATGATATTTCTTAACCATTCGTTAACTAAATTATACGCTTTAAACGTATTTTCAAACTCTTTTAACTAATAAATTTTTAATTTACAAATTTTGTAAGCTAAAATTAGAAGTTAGCACTAATAATAACAAATTAACATAAATTAATTTTATACTAAGCACCAAGAGTTATAATTAACACATACTAATTAATTAAAGAATATTACTTACATTTAACCGTACCTACTTAGGAGCATATTAATCAATAATTATACACTAATTTTCATATAAACTGTAACAAACATTGTTTTCCACTATAACAAACATTCGTGTAAACTTATCAATAAGCATATCAATCAGTAATACTAATTTTTGAATTTTGAATCCACCCTAACTTTTAATTACATATTAAACAATCAAACCACTAACTAACATCCCCAAATCAACTAACACACTATTATCATCAATTAATACACAATAATCATCAATTTCAAATCAATAATCAACTAATTTTCTAAATTAGAATTTTAACTCTATCTCCAAATCAATTAATAAACTATACCATCATCTAATACTAATTAATCTAACCTATTCAAACCAAAAATACTAATTTTTTTATAAATAGTGATTAAACTAATATACCTCAAAAACCGGGGACAAAGAGAAGGAGGAATGAGTAAGCAGTGGAAAGGGGTTGTCGGCGTCGGTTAGAGGCGGTCGGAGGCAGCTGGAATCCGCTAGAAGAAAATTACTGTTCGTCTTCTTCGATTTTTTCTGAACTCGCGCGAATACTGAAATCTTCTCGACTTCGCGGATCATATTCAAGTTTGCGATGGCTAGCAACGGCCGCTTTTTTTAGTCGATGCAAACCGTCGCCACGAACTATCGCCAATTGAAGCCGTTCTAGTAGTGATTCTCTCATTAATTTGAATTAATGTTTATAGTTTATATTCAAATTGATAAAAATTAAAAGAAATTAATTTCATTCATTTATTGCTTGGTAATTATGTATGGTATGACCTTTCTACTTAAAATTGTTTATTAGAATAATTATAAGTAATATAATCTCTAGTAACTAGTTTATAGTTATAAGTTATCTATAAACAGTTTAAAACTTCAGAAAATTCAAAGTAATGTAACATAAAACCAAATTTCATAAAAAAATCATAGATAATTATCCAACGGTTGCATAAGAGAACCAGGACTTTGACGATAACCATGAATATGTGTTGCCTATGGACATTTTATAGACCATTAAATAACAAATATTTGAAACCAAGATTGGTTAAGAAAGACAATGTTAGAATTTATTAAAGATGAAGTTTACATTAACTAAGTTTTCTTAAAGCATTTTGAAAATAAATAAATCATCAAAACACGTATTTAAAGTTAGATTCTTAATGAAAATTTTAAAATTATCTACTAAAGGAAGAATAAAAGTGTTGTTTATATTTGAGTTTCCTAAAAATAATGTATGAAATATGTTATTTGAATATTGTTTTACTTCAAAGATAATTTTTTCCTTCAGCTTTATTTTCTTATATACTTATGTGTGAGAATGAAATAAAGATCAATTAAACCTCTATTTGATTATATGGAAAAAATTAAGGCTTTTTTGTATATATGTGTTAATAAACCAATAACTTCATACAAAATAAATGAAAGAACCAAAATTCCTAGTTTTAGTAAAAAAATTATTGAAAGAGAGTTTGATATAAAATGTGAGAAAAAATAATTGGTTCATCTTTACCTGTAGTAGATTTTAAAGAACTATAGAAACTTCTAGGGTTGTTATACATTTGAAATATGCTAATAAAAGGGAACAAAACAAATAATTAACTGTAGTTAATCTTGTAATTGATCAGCATTAAAAAGACTAAATATGTAATTAATTATCTCCTCGGATTGGATTATGGTTTTATTTTGAAATTACTTTGGATTCATATTAATCTAAATTAAAAGCAATCAATTGCTTTATTGTATGGTAGAAATATTTGGTATGATCCCTTCTATTTGAGATATCACATATAACCATTATGAATAACTATATCTCTAATTTAGAGCTATTTTTAAAAAACTACCAAATTACATAAAGTTCAAAACATCTCATTGTTGCATAAGATAACCGAGATTATAATGATGACCAATGATTTTTTTTACATATGAAAGATTTATAACCTATCAAATAACACAATAGAAAAATATTAAAAGCCTATATTGAATAAGAAGAACAATGCTCGAATTCAAAAGAAAAAAATTTTTAGATAGACTAAAACTACATGAAACATTCAAAGTAACTAAGTTTTTAGAACATGTATTTAACACCAAACTTTTACCAAAATTTAGATTTATGTACCGGAAGCAGAACAGAACTGTTGCTTATACATTCATACTTCTCCCCATAATACAGTATGAAATTTATTGTATGAATTTTTTTTAGTAATAATATGCTTTTTCCAACTTGATTTTCTTTTGTAGGTATATGTGAGAATGAAATAAGAACAATTTTACATTTATATGGTTTTGGAAAACATTAAAGATTCTTTTGATATGAATGCATTAGAATTAATATACCAATAATCCTTGTAAAATAAATGTAGGAGAGAGACAAATTACCTTCAAATAGTCTTCATTAGGTATTACCTTATAAAGGAGGTTATTATTAGGGTCATAACAAAAATATAATTTATATAAAATATGATAAATAAGAAATAACTCAACATTACATATAATAATATTAAATTAAATGAATCTTCTATGGTGGTTGTGAATTAGTAAATTCAATAAACTTCTATGAAATAAATGAAGAAAACTATATTCATAACCGTACTAATCAAAATAAAAATAAGAGGAAAATAATAATTTAGGATAGAAAATTCATATCAAAGAAGTAAAATCATAAATTTTGGATAGAAGAAATAATTTCAAACTTAAATTGATAGAAAAGCCATAAAATAAAATAATTATCAAACCTTTGGATCGAGATTGTCAATTCAATAAGCTGAGGTCTTTTGGTAATATTTAGATAATTTATCCATAAGAATATTATCCCCAAAGAAAAATGTAGGAATACAACATTGCATAATGTGAACAAAATAAAAAATAATTAAGGTGAATATAAATGGTGAAGAACCATTGATATATTTAGTCAATTTATAATCACGTTAAAAAATCAAGAGATAAGCAAATAAATTATTTGTAAAGAATCTCTAATTTGTTCTAATTTAAAATCGAATTTTTATGTGAAGCCGTAGATGGGAATAAACACAATTGTGAAAGAAGGAAGAACAAATTAAAGATGGAGAATTGAGGATAAAAGAATTTTTATGGCATTGAATGAGCTAAGAAGAGGAAAAAACTTTAGTTGGGTTAAATTAAAATAGACAGATTGATGCATTTATCATGAAATAAATGTATTTATTATAGTAAAGTGAGCCATGTATGTATTATTTATGAAATAAATAAATTAAATTATGATAAGTTACAATGAATAGTAATAGTATTACTATTTATAAAACTTTCTCTGTTGTTATTTTATATCTCTACCTTTGAACCAGCCAACGTGAAATTGATGAAAAAAAAATCCTATTATAAAAAAAAGAAGTTAAGACAAATGTCTGAATAAAACACCAGTAAAATTAAAAATCGGCATATACAACCTAAGTTAGCAAATAAAGAAGAAAAATCCTTTGGAAAATTCAATCATATAAAATTTTGGATAGTATCTACAGCAAGAATAAGTGACTTATATATATCTCATAATAGATCATAACAATTAGCAAACATGATTATCAAAATTTATATGATAAACACCAAAAATACAAAGTAAGAATATAAAAACTAAAATAACATACAACTTATGAGCAATTAGTATTTATAGACATCTATCACCACCAACATATATTTTTAGTTATGACAATAGTTCAAATATAAATGCATAATAGTTAAAAGTGGTTAACCTGAAAGAAATAGCAAAGCCAATGATGTATATGAGTAGATGATACGATAGAAAAAACAACTGTGAATAAACCTAACAATAAATTTCAATACAAAATCACAAAAACCATGCAATCAACTAATAAAAAACTATTCACTTGGTTTAACAAAAATAAAAAGTTACCGGGTGAATAAATTTTTATTAGTTTATGACATGAATTTTGATTTCACATAAATGGATAATAGTTAAAAGTATGTATAATGAAACAAATAAAAAAGTCAGTCTGATTGTGCATATGATAGAGAATGATATTCAATTGCTAAGTAATAATATATTCGAATATAAAATTATTTGTTTATAAAACTCATGTCATAATCCAAGAATAAATAGTTGGACTGACAAACTTATCATTCAATTTATTTATTTTATGAAGATATTGACCTAATTACTCTTAAAGAGAAAGCAAGCATAACAATATATACAAATTGGAAAAAACAGAAAGTCTTGGATTCATAAACATAATTTCATCATTATTAAGTAAGAATTTAAGAACGGCAAACAAAAAGTCAAACAAAATCTAAAATAAATTAATTTAATAGTTGAATATTATCTTGAGATGTTCTAATCCACTTCATTACTCAATGTTGAAACAGTGAATACAAAGAGAATAAAGAATTTGAGTCTTGAAACGACTTTGATTTGATGGAAGATATGAAATAAATGATTTTTAAGTTTGATTTTAAGAAAAATAGAAGAAGAAATAAACATGATAATATATAGGTACGAAATAAGGATGTAACGACCTGTATTTTTGGTTATTTTAAATTATTAAATTCAATGTAATTATTGGATAAATAAGGTAGGCATAAAATTTAATGATTTATTAACATTGGTTTATTAGATAATTAAATTGTTTGCAATTTAATATTGGAAATTATTTGAATTATTTAATTCTGAATCTAAGGTGATTCAAAATGATATCGAAAATTGCTTTAAGTTTTATTTAAATATGAACAAGATGGTTAACATTTAAATTTGGATTTTTATATGAAAAATTAAAAATTGAATTTTATATTTTAAATTAACGAGTAAAAATAGCCATTTTAGTCACTGTCTCGGATTTCGACGAAACTAGTTTCATGGAATTCGTAATAATGAATTACTGTTGGATTTTAAGTTTCATAGCGTTTGGACTTGTCGTTTGGCCGCGCCAGCTTAAAAAGCGTAGAAATTCACTTACGAATTTGATTAAATAATTCGATTTTGAAAAGCTAACTTTCACGTACGATCGAATTGGCTTTCGGAACTAGTTCCTTTGTGTTCAGAATGAGGTAAAACATTATAAGCGTTAGGCGGCACGTTTCGTTTGAAGCATGAGATTTTCAAATGTTTAGATGGGATATTTTATAATATAATAATAAAATATATTTAACAAAATCAGACGCGTACAGGCCGTTATCCTTATTAATCGTACCTACTACCGCTTCCTTTTCCTTTCCTTCAGCTTTTAAAACTACATCTCGATTGAAAAACTATTATATAAACATCACAGATCTAAACGAAAATATATCCAATCGTTCAAAATAAAAAAGAAAAAGAAAAGGAAAGGTTGGTTGTGGCTCAACGTCGACGGTTGCACGCGTTAGCGCTGAGCGACGCAGGCGAATACCAGGGGGATGACGTCGTAATGGGTCGTGGGTTGCGTTTTTGTTTGGGGTTCGACTAGAATTATGGTTGGGGGATTTGGCGATGGAGGCGGCTGGCTTCGATGAGGTGGTGGTTGTGATCCGACGACCTATATTGGTGGTTAACGGTGAAATTCTGTCAGCGTTCGAAAAAAATATAACTTCTACCGCGATTGGAGAAGGAGCAGAATGCGTGGTGGAAGGAAATGTTAGGTTAGGTAATTTATTTTGCTTCATTATTGTAATTTGTTAGGGAATTTAAATTAATTACATCGATACTTATAAATTCGTAAGTTGTGCATTCGAGGTCCGATTCGGACAAGAAAATTGCATTGCGACCATATCGACTTCATACACAGCTTGGAGTCAAATTTGTGATTTATTTGAAGATGCAATAATTTCAGTTTCAAATAAAAAGGTGAGTGCTTATACGCTCACAATTGACTAAAATAATTTTATGTTAGCTATATTTATATTCTAAAGCGATATGAAATTTATTGGCTATTGTTTGATAGGTTTAATTGTCATTTAAATTGGTATATGAATTAATTGATAGAATTTAAATTGACCGTTAAATAAATTTAAATTTAATTGGCAGCATATTACTCGATATGGTAAAAAATGAAATTTGTGTATGTTATTGGCTTTATGCCTGATTGGTTGTGATGGATGCTATTGGTCGATATTGGATGTTTATTTATTTTGATATATCATGTTATCATCCTGTGTATTGTTTATTGAATATAAAATTGTAAACTGAATCATTTCAAATAAATTAAGAAATAGGTTGAAATGATATATACATATGACATGTATTTGGATTGAAATTATATATATCCATCTTTGAAATTAAATTAAAAAAAATTATCCACTTGGCCATAGGTTATAAAATTATATACGGACACAGCGTTGGTTAAATTAAACGATTTCAAAAGTTATTTTGAAATTGTTTAAATGAATTGATTTTAAGAATAAAATCAAATTTGGATAATTGAATTATTTTGAATTGGAGCTCGAATGTTGGAATTTAAACTTGATAAACGAGATTGTTAATTGATCGAAGTTTAAAATTTTAAGTTATAACCGAAATACGTCATAAATTTCAGAAATGGATTTGTTTTAATGGATTGGCTTTTATTCGAACTTTGAATATTTATAAGAAAAGCAATATGAAATGATATTTCAAATTTGAGTTTGGAATTGGAATTGAAAATTAATTTGGATTTGGAAATTAATTTGAAATTATGATTTAAATTAATTTGGAAATAGAAATAAAAATTGAAAGAAATTGGTGAATTGAAAGAAATTTATGTGGAATCGAATTTTTTTGAGTTGGAATCGGAATTGAAACGATTAAATCGAAATGGAATTTGGAATTGATTTGGGTAGGAAATTTGGGAAGTTAACCGATTTGAATCTGGAAATATTTTTAAAAAGAATATTTTAGTATAAATGATTTAAAATCTATATTCTTTAAATATTCAAATTATTTTTTAACTATTTTACTATATAAACCAGTTTTTATATTCAAATTATTTTCGATTAAACTATTTAATTATTTTCTATTAAACTATTTTTAACTATTTAACTATTTTTAACTATTTTCTAAAATTCAAACTGGTTAAAGGGTAAATTGTTTATATTTAAATCTTGGATTTAAATACAAACTAGGTTAAAGTGAAGAATATAACCTAAATTGAATTCGAATCAAATTTTGGAAGTGGAGTCGATTTATCGGAAAAAATTGATAATTTTGAATATATGATAATTTCGAAATGGATTTGATTTTGAAACGAATATGATATTTTGATATTAAGTGAAAATTGCTTTCGAAATGTAAAAGAACCGACCGGTGTGTAAAATGACAATTGGTTGTTAAACATACTGGGGCCTCTTATTGAAATACTCTCTTTCAATATTGGAAGTACTTTGACAACCGTGTACGTGGTAGATGATATCCAGAATGTAGTGGTTGAATTAGTGACGTTTATTGGAACGAAGTAAGAGAACGATGATGGATAGCCTTGATGCTCGTGTCATAATTAAAATGAGTAAACAGGAGCCTATGTCTGGTCAATGAGGATAGCTACCTCTAGCGACGTTGATCCCTCGCATTACTATTGTGATTTCGTATTCGATGGGTGCACCTTTTTATCATTTGGATTGATTGTCGCGGTCGGCCACGGATGGGTTAAGACCAGCTAGAAAGGGTAAACTGGTAGAATCTTACCTTGGGCATTGCCTCACGTGCTTTGTCATATTTATCCCTATATGAGCCCATTACGATTTTGGTCTAAGACGGTAAAATGTATTAAGGTGGATCAATGTAAAGCCTTAATGCTATTTTGATATTTATTTTACTGATAGACATTATTTATTATAGCGCATACTAGAGTGTGTGTCTATATATATTGAAAGAGACGTTGCAGCAGGATCGTATGGAATAGAAATGTGTAGATAGCAGATATCAACAATAAATAAAAGTGACAACAGAGATTTATACTGGTTCGGACCACTGTCCTACGTCCAGTCCCTAAGCTCCTCTTTGGAATTTCACTAACAAAAAACAACCCTCATTTTACCCGGAGGAATAGGTTTACAACTACCCGAACAACTAAACGGGATTTCTTGCCTCGACTGCTGAAGAGGACTTTCACAATACAAAGAGTTTGTTTACTAATTGCGTTCTTAATAACACGGATATGTCAAATCAATGTACACCCTTCCTATAATCTTTCCTTGATGATAATAGTGTAGTTCGTGAAAGAATTTGGAAGATTCGAGAAGATCTGTAATCTTTTAAATATGGAAATAGAGTGCTTTTGTGAATCTGAATGCTATGGGTAAGATAGAAAGAATTAGAGTAAGTTAAGATAAAAAACATATTTGATTAAGCCTCTATTTATAGTATACAAATAGTTGCATTATTCATGAAGAGATTTTATAATTAGATGTGAATCAAGAGTTGTGTCTCTTTGCTGAATAGTTGCATCTATTCGTTTTCAGAAGTCTGAAATAAAATTTCAGAAGTCTGTTTATAGTTAAATATATATATACAGCAAGGAAATAGGCAAATTCGGCCTATATTCAGATGTATGAATATTTCAGAACAGACGTCTGAATATTATGCTAAATCAATTTTTTATTTCAGCAGACAGACGTCTGAATTAGAAATTTCAGACGTCTGTTTGTTGTGTCTTGTGCATATCTTAAAGGACCGTGCATGTGTGTGTATCACCAAGGAAGATTTTAACAAATACTAATACACATAGACTCTATTATAATCTTCAACTAAGCCTTTGAAAATTTTCTGTTGTAGAGTTTCTTCCTACAAAAACAAAGTTAATCGATACTAATATATATATATATATATATATATGTATGTATGTATGTATGTATGTATGTATGTATGTATGTATGTATGTATGTATGTATGTATAGTTGTCATAATCAAAACGCTATAAAGCGAGATCCAACATTCTCCCCCTTTTTGATAATGACAACTATATATGTGACTCCTCCTGCCGATATGCACATATTTTCTCCCCATTTGTCATTGACAAAAAGGAGATAAATAAGTGAAGATAAATATGCACAATAACATTCATAACATACAATTAGCATACACAATATTTATATACATACGACTTCACTACCAAAGTAGACGCATAGTAGAGTTTTGTGCCAAATAAAGCAGAGTACCAAAAAATATTACAAACCATATATTTATAGTTTTAGTTTGCAAAAGTATCATAAAAGTCATATCAAGATTACCAACTCTCTATGACCGTCAAGCTAGGGTCAATACTTAGATCACCTCCTTAAGATCCATCATGTCCAGAGCTTGAGTCTGGGGCTTCTTCATCGTTAGAACTCGAAGGCCATTGGAATGGAGCCAAATCATGAGCTTGAGAAGATTGAGGTCCGATGCATGAAATTTTATCCCAAATTTTGTTAAAAAAGTTTCTTAAGGAATCAAACTTTTTATTGGTCTTATGCTCAAAACGCTGCATATCTTTGTGAATTTTTGATTGATTGCGAGAGAGTACAGCCAATGCTTGCTTAGGCGGAAGATCGGGAGAAACAATTTGAATATCTTCTTTTTCTTCTTCTTCTTGGAGAAAATGACGACGACGAGAAGATGATTCCGCTATTGGAGTTTCTAGCTGTGATGCGTTGTGTTCTTGCCAAGCTTGAAAAGACATATGTTCTAACATTGATGGGTTCGGGTCAACATCCATAAGCTTCAATGTTTTTGGTCCAATCTCTTTGATACTCAAGGTAGAAGTGTCGGGTATATCAATTTGACACTCAAGAAGAATACGTGTAATATAAGCACCATAAAGAATTGTCTTATACTTCCGCTTATATGTAATATTCGCCCATTCGTCAAGTATGATCTTAGCCTAATTTACTTGCGTATTAGAATAAATAGCATATAAAGCTTGAAACTCCCATTTATATACTTTTTCATAACTTCCTTTCCTTGGTTGAATTGTTCGGACTAAGATGCGATTTAGGAGACGTGCTTGTGGACGTAGATGAGTGAGGTAAGATTTTTCAAGTTAACTAAATTGTCGGACAAAAACTTATGAGAAACTTCATTACGTTCTTCCATGCTAACTTCTATAGTGTCAATATCTTGACCTTGCCACGCGCAACGTAAAATTTGCCCTAGACGTTGAATCAAAAGAAAAATATGCTTACTGCAAACTATAGACCATACGCAATCAGTTGTATTCCTTGGTGTATGATGATCCAAGTTCAAATTAGCCAAGAAAAGTTTAACAAGCAAACGGTAAAGTTTGACATTGTTCATATTAAAATCTACTAAAGATTCGAAATTGAAGTGCCTAGCATATTGTTGAAGACGATATTTGTGAAAAGCATCAAATTTTACAAAAGCCCCTTCAAAGAATTTCGAATTTTTCATAGCTTTATACCTTTCCTTTGCAATGTCATTCCATAACCATCTTTGGATTTGATCTTCGAATGGAAGCTCGGATTCTTGTTGTCTTTATGTTTTGGTCTATTTGCCATTGATTTTGGTTGGATGGAAGTTTTGATTTTTGAATTTTAAAAATTTAATGGAAGTTAGGTTTTTTTGTGTTAAAAAGGGGAAAGTGAAAAATGAATGGAGGAGGTGAAGTGGTGGGTAAAAAAGCAGGACGTGCTGTTAAAAAAAAGTAACTCAACGAAAATCAGACGTCTGAAAGTTGAAAACAGACGTCTGTTTTTCACAAATTTTAAACACAAGGGAAAGTAGTTCATTTTTGCCCTTTTTCAGACGTCTGTTTTATGGAATCCAGACGTCTTAATGTTCTTTAAAAAAAATTCTGCTACAGTATTCAGACGTCTGTTTTATTGGAAACGGACGTTTGTTTCTTGGATTTTCAATGCTTTGTTTTATACTTTGCAAATTTTATTTTTATTACTATATATATATATATATATATATATATATATATATATATATATATATCTGTTAATACAATTATTATAACAAATAAGCAGTATTACAAATAGTTCAACATTAATTCTTTGGTGACGGTGTCTTCTTTGGTGTTAATTCTCTGCATCCCTCATTAGTCATATAGTTCTTGTCCCATGAATTTGGGCTATATTGAGGTCTTTGAGGACCCAAGGATTGATCAGATCGTTTGATGTACGATATGAGGAAGATGGATTAAATGGATTAACCGGTCGAGGTAAGGGTTCACTCACATCCTTTTTCTTCGAGCTGCAAAAATTTAAACCAATTTGTTCAAGAAAGCTTAAGCATTTAGCCGTTACTTTCTGTTCAAAATACAATTACGTTGAAGGTCTATTTGCTGCTGTTGATAGTGATGAATTTCATCGATCTTTTTCTTCGTATTTGGAGAGGTAAACAGCGCACGTCTGGCCTTCTTGGAATCCGGTGTATACCCGGTTCGATAATTTTCCCATTTATACATAGCCTCGTGTTTTGGTATTGGCGTAGGAAGATGCGGAGATGCAGCTGAGCAATCGGTTGAGAAAGTTATGATGATGGGTGAGTTTGATTTTTTGGAGGACATTTTCTACAGAGTTTGAACTTTTTGTTTTGAAAAAGAATTTGTCGTATTTTTTTTATTTTTTACCATGTATATATAAGCTGAGAGTTTTAAGGAAAGTGTGGTGTAGAATCACTAGGAGTTTAGAGCCAGAAATTGAATTAACGGTTAATAATTTATTTTTAAATGAATGGTCTTAGAAGGATGTTTTAGTTTATGTAATATTATGTAGCTAATTCAAGTGTATAGCTCAAATGGTTAAGTTATTAAACCCATAGTCAAGTGACCAAAATTCAACTCTGACCTTTGTTGTGATGATAATTTTGATTTGAAAATTTTGTAATTTATTTTTATATTCAAAAATAAAATATCTTTTACTGACATTAAACCTATTTCTCGACGTAGTTTAACAAATGAATTTTCTAAAAGTGGTTTGGTAAATATATCAGCTATTTGATTTTCGGTAGAAATATGTTCTAAGTTGATAATTTCTTTTTCAATATTGTCTCATAAGAAATGATGACGAATATCAATATGTTTTGTACGTGAGTGATTTACAGGATTTTTAGACAAATTTATTGCGCCTGTATTATCGCAGTAAATTATTGATTTTGATAAATTTATTCCAAAATCTCTGAGTGGTTGCATATAAATAACCTGAGCACAAGCTAAAGCTGCAGATATATATTCTGCTTCACACGTTGAGAGCGATACACAGTTCTGTTTCTTACTAAACCAAGAAAAAAGTGATTTTCCAATGAAATGGCACATACCACTTGTACTTTTTCTATCTGTCCGAGATCCACCGAAATCAGCATCACTGAAAGACACTAATTGAAATGGACATTCTTTCGGATAGAAAAAACCGAAGTCCTTAGTATTATTAAGATATCGCAGAATTCGTTTCACTGCTCTTAAATGTGATTCTTTAGGATCTGCTTGGAATCTAGCGCATAAACACACTCATCATAATGTCTAATCGACTTGCAGTTAAATAAAGTAGCGACCCTATCATACTTCTATATAACTTTTGGTCAACATTTTGACCATTGTCGTCTCGATCGAGATGAGCAGTAGTACTCATAGGAGTAGGTTTTCCAGAAGTGTTTTCCATTCCAAATCGTTTAATTAAATTATTACAATATTTTTCTTGATTTATAAAAATACCAATGGAT
The DNA here is from genome assembly GCA_030765085.1 of Allium cepa. Classification (NCBI taxonomy): domain Eukaryota; kingdom Viridiplantae; phylum Streptophyta; class Magnoliopsida; order Asparagales; family Amaryllidaceae; genus Allium; species Allium cepa. Next base: position 724,213,549 of record CM060935.1, on the reverse strand, counting down.
AATTGTTTAATTTGAAGTCCGAGAAAATATAATAATTCTCCCATATGTGACATTTCGAATTCTTTAGTCATTATATTTGAAAATTCTTCACATAATTTTTCATTAGATGAACCAAAAATAATGTCATCTACATATATATTTGTATGATTAAAATATATTTATTAGTATTTTTAATAAATAAAGTTTGATCAGCTTTTTTGAATCGAAATCCTGTCATACCAAGCACGAGGTGCTTGTTTTAGACCATATAAAGCTTTCTTTAGTTTATACACATAATTTGGATATTTTTCATGAATAAATAATGGCGGTTGTTCAACATATACATTTTCCTTAGTATATCCATTTAAAAAAGCACTTTAACACCCATTTGATAAAGTTTAAAATTATGAAAACAAGCGTAAGCTAATAGAATACGTATTGCTTCTAGTCTTGCAATAGGAGCAAACGTTTCTTCGTAATCGATTCCTTCTTCTTGATTATAGCCTTGTGCTACTAATCTTGCTTTATTTCTGGTAATATTTCCAAATTCGTCTACTTTATTTTTATAGACCCGTTTAGTTCCAATAACTGATTAGTCATCAGGACGAGGAACTAACTCCCAAACATTATTTCGTTCGAAGTGATTTAACTCCTCTTGCATGGAAATAATCCAGTATTCATCTGTTGAAGCTTCTTTTGGATTTTTAGGCTCGATAGTTGGAAAAGCAGCATGACCCATTTGGTTTAGTTGACTTCTTGTTTGAACTTGCAAATCAATCTCCCCAATTATATTTTGTGTAGGATGATCTCGTAGGATTCAAGAGGAGATCTAATTTGATTGTTATTGTTTTGATTAATATTTTTATTATTTTCAAAATTTATATTTTTAGTGTAAGATATAATTTCTTCGTCATCTTTGATGATTGCATTTTTATTGAAGTTTTCATCAAAAGATACATTTAAGGTTTCTTCTATTACATTTGTTCGTTTATTGAAAACACGATAGGCCTTACTTCGTTACGAGTAACCTACAAAAATACCATGGTCAGCTTTTGGATCAAACTTTCTGAGTTGGTCTTTTGTGTTAAGAATAAAACATTTTGACCCGAAGATTTTAAAGTACGAAATATTAGGTTTTCTTCCATTAAAAAGTTCATATGAAGTGTTATTAGTTAAAGGTCGTATGGAAATACGATTTAATACATAACACGCAATTGCTACAGCTTCTGCCCAAAAATGCTTTGGTAATGTACTTCCATTTACTAATGTTCCTGCGCACTCTTGTAGAGTTCTATTTTTCCTTTCTACAACTCCATTTTGTTGTCGAGTTCTAGGAAATGAAAAATTATGATTTATTCCTTTCTTTTTCCAAAATAATTCAAATGATTCATTTTCAAATTCGCCTCCATGATCACTCCTTATGTTTTTGACTTTTAAATTCTTAATATTTTGAATTCTTTTAACAAATTTTTTGAAATAATTAAACGTATCACTTTTTTTCCATAAATATCATCCATGTATATCTCGAGAAGTCATCTACTATTACAAAAACATATCGATTATGATTAATGGATTGAACCTGTGTTGGTCCGAATAAATCCATATGTAATAATTCTAATGGTTGTAAAGTTGAAATGACTTTCTTAGATTTAAAAGATGATTTAGTTAATTTTCCTAATTGACAATCATCGCAAAGATTATTTATTTTAAAATTTATTTTTGGTAAGCCTTTGACTAACTCATTTTTTGAAAGTTTTTGGATAGATTTAAAATTAATATGACAAAATCTTTTGTGCCATAGCCAAGGATCATTATCTTTGGCCATTAAACACATATCTTTATTATTATTAATTTTCATGTTTAAAACATAAATATTTCTATCTTTCTTTCCTTCAAAAATAAGATTTTGATTTTGATCAAAAATACAACATTTATTTTCAGAAAAAGTTATTTTAAAACCTTTGCCGCATAGTTGACTTATGCTTAATAGATTATGTTTTAAGTTTTTAACTAAAGAAACATTTGTAATGAGGGGTAAATTTGATATACCGTAGTTGCACACATCTCCTTTGCAACCAATAAAACCTTTTGAGTTAACTTCGAAGGTAATAAAACCACCATCAAAGTATTAAATATTTGTAAGCATTTCTTTGTCTCCGGTCATGTGTTTTGAGCAACCACTATCCAAAATCCATTTTCTTTTCTTGAGTGGGACCTGCAAAAAATATTAATAAATATATTGGTACCCACCTTTTAATAAGGTCCTAAGAGTTAGATCTTTGGAAACCAAACCCAAGTGGGTTTAGTATCCCTTTTATAAAGATAATTACTACTTTTGTGAACTGTTTCTATAAAGGATTTTATATGTTTGTTCCGAATTAAAATATTGTTTGTTTTCGAAACCCATATTTTGATTTCCTTTTTCTTTTTAGTGTATCTTGGTATGTCATTTTTCAATACTTTATTTTTTTTAATTATTTCCCTTCAAATTAGCATTTTTCTTTGGACAAATTTTTGATTCCTTTTTAAAACCTAATCCATTTTTATTTGAAGAGGGTTGAGAATTTTTGATAATTCTAGATAAATTTTCTCTTCCCTTATTAAAATTAGAAATATTTTTAGAAATGTTATCTAATTTAGTTTGAAGACTAGTATTTTCTAATTCAACTTATTTTATTTTAATTTTTAAATTGTGATTTTTAGAAATAATTTCATCATTCTTTGCCTTTCGATTTTCAATTTCTTGGCTCAAAAGTAAAAGTTGACTATCTGAGTTTGAGAGAGATTCTTGAACCTTTTCAAGTTCTTCTTCCAAAAAAATTTCTCGCCTTTTAACATATCTCTTTCAAATTCAGCTTTGTTCTGATTTTCACGTGTTTCTTTAAGTTTCTTTTTAAGAGTTTTTATAGTATTTAAAAATTCAGTGTTTACTTCTATTAAATCATCATAAGATAAATTACAAACCTCAAATTCTTGAGCCATGAAGCACACATTTTCTTGTTCATTGTTGCTATCACTCTCACTATCTAATGAATCTGAATCTAAATCGTCCCATGTGACAGAGAAAGCTTTCTTTTTAAATTTGTCTTTCTTATTCTTGTTGTTGAAGCTTTTCTGATTCTCCTTCTTTGGCTCTGGACAGTGTTTTATCATATGATCTTTCTTGTGACAATTAAAACATTCTAAGTTTGAGGATGAAGGTTTATTTGGGGAATTCTTTTTGAAGCTACTCTTTCTGAATTTTAGAAATTTCTTAAATTTTTTTGCAATAAATGCTAGATCCTCATTATCTGATTCTGATTCTTCTTTTTCCACATGAAAAGCTACATTCCTTTTTTCTTGTGCCTGGTCCTTTTTGGCTTGAAGATTTACTTCATAAGACATGAGGTTACCTATTAGTTCTTCAGGTTTCATTGTTGATAAATCGTTGGCTTCCTCAATAGCTAAAACCTTCCTCTCCCATTCGTCGGTTAAGGAGTTTAGTACCTTTGATATAATATCAAAGTCACTATATTTTTCTCCTAATCCTATTAAGGCTTGAAGTATGTCTTGAAATCTTGAGTACATGTCGTTGATGGTTTCATTTTGTCTCATTTTAAAATTTTGGCTCATTTTTGTTGCCCAATAATTGTAATGTAAACCATTGAACAATGGTGGTCTTTGAGTAGATTGTCCTTCGACAAATGTAAAGACAGTGGTTGTGCTGGTACTTGCGTTATTTTCCATATTAAAATATCAAATAACGGTGTTACTATTATTGGATGTCCTAACTCCGATACCAAATGAAAGAGACGTTGCAGCAGGATCGTATGGAATAGAAATGTGTAGATAGCAGAATATCAACAATAATTAAAAATGACAACAGAGATTTATACTGGTTCGGACCACTGTCCTACGTCCAGTCCCTAAGCTCCTCTTAGGAATTTCACTAACAAAAAAACAACCCTCACTTTACCCGAAGGAATAGGTTTACAACCACCCGAACATCCGAACGAGATTTCTTGCCTCGACTACTGAAGAGGACTTTCACAATACAAAGAGTTTGTTGACTAATTGTGTTCTTAATAACACGGATATGTCAAATCAATGTACATCCTTCCTATAATCTTTCCTTGATGATAATAGTGTAGCTCGTGAAAGAATTTGGAAGATTCGAGAAGATTTGTAATCTTTTGAATATGGAAATAGAGTGCTTTTGTGAATCTGAATGCTATAGATAAGATAGAAAGAATTAGAGTAAGTCAAGATAAAAAAACATATTTGATTAAGCCTCTATTTATAGTATACATGTAGTTGCAATTATTCACGAAGAGATTCGATGATTAGATGTGAACCAAGAGTTGTGTCTCTCTGCTGAATAGTTGCATCTATTCGTTTTCAGAAGTCTGAAATAAAATTTCAGTAGTCTGCTTATAGTTAAATATATATACAGCAAGGAAATAGGAAAATTTGGCCTATATTCAGACGTCTGAATATTTCAGAACGGACGTCTGAATATTATGCAGAATTAATTTTTTGTTTCAGCAGACAGACATCTGAATTAGAAATTTCAGACGTTTGTTTACTGTGTCTTGTGCATATCTTAAAGACCGTGCATGTGTGTGTATCACCAAGAAAGATTTTAACAAATACTAATACACATATACTCTATTATAATCTTCAACTAAGCCTTTGAAAATTTTCTGTTGTAGAGTTTCTTCCTGCAAAAAAAGTTAATCGATACTAACATATATATATATATATATATATATATATATATATGTATGTATGTATGTATAGTTGTCATAATCAAAACGCTATAAAGCGAGATTCAACATATATAAATAGTTTAACGGATCCTTAGGAGATGGAAAATCCCGTAATATCTCTTAAGTTATTGCACTCATATTTGTGATATTGATTTGACTTACATAAGAGTATTTTAGTCCTGACTCGAGTGTTTTTTTTTTTTTTTCATTACGCTCGGGTCAGTCATGAGTTTATCAGTGTATTGAAGACTGTTCTTTAGAGGACGAAGACGGAGTTTTGGTATATTACTCTTCTTATTATACCCTATATCATGCTAGTCTACTGTATTGATTATTTATCCCTAATGTGTGTATATATCTATAAATCTGATAAATGTGTGTAGATTATGATCAAATGTATAGTAAAAAACTTTTGAATTTTTATTTGATTATTATACTTTATCTTTTCCGCTGTGAGATTCTGTGTTTTGTTTCTTCTTTTCTTCTTATTTTTCCTACTTAATGCCATTGATTATCTACATTCCAGATTGTTTAAGTCGGACATGTGTGGATTATTGTCGATTTAAACCTTCCGAAATATGGGTGTCACAGTAGATATCAGAGCGAAGGTTTAGCGATAACCTTGGCTTTGTGGGGGTTTGACTCATTAGAGATAGGGTAATAGTACCCTAGAATGAGTCTGCTTGAGTGCATATATATATATGTGTGTGTGTGTGTGTGTGTGTGTGTGTGTGTGTGTGTGTGAGAGAGAGAGAGAGAGAGCGTACTTGTTAGTGTTATAAAATGTTTTATATTGTGTTTACTTATCCGTTGAGTTGTTTATGAATTTCGGTCGATTTGCGGGACACCGTATTATCGACAAGGGTTTCTAAACACTCAAACGAGGCAAGTCGACATAATATTGTTTTAAAAAGCAAGTAAATGAAATTATTTTGTCCAAAATATATTATATATATAAGGTTAATTCTTAATGAAATTATTGTTAGGCGATGATAATTTTTAATTATCATTAATTATTGGTTGAATTAAAAATAAAAGGAATAATTAATGAATTTTATTTTATAAAGTATTGATAATAAAATTAAATTGAAAAATATATTTAAAATAAGAACTGGTTCAAATGACCAAGTGTAAATTACTCGAATATTTTGATAATAAGATAAGGAAATTTTTGTAAGTATATTATAATATAGCTTATGTATAAAAATGATTTTAAAAATTGAGAATTTTAGAATTTTAAATCCTCTTTGTTTTCAAAATTATTTTTGAAGCTTCAACAAATAGAATTAATATTAATATTATTTAAAAGAGTTTGACGAGAAAATTTTTTTAAAAGGATTTTTGAAGAAATAGAAGCATTAAACTCGCTTGGTTGCTGGAAAATAATTCTAGAGATGACTACAGCATCGCCAGTGTTCATTTTTGAGTTTCTAAGTGAAGATTGCTACCAAAAGAAAATTAAATTTCGATTAAAAAGTTTTGGTTGAGAAAATATATCCTATGTTTGATTTAAAAAGTATATGGAAATAGTTTGAACTTAAAATTTAAAATAGTATGGATGAGGAATAAGTTTGCAAATTATAAAATTGGAATAGGAAATTTAAATGGGTTAAACATTTTAATTAAGCCTATAAAATAAATTTGAGTCCGATAAATGAAACAAAATAATTAACTTAAGAAATGTTAAATTTATCGAGTTAGTGAAATGAAGTAAATAAGATATATTTAACTCTTGAAAGCACAAATAAAAATAAATTACATTTAAAATGAATTAGATAAAATGAAATTTTGAATGAATAAATTGTATAATTTATAGATTTGAGAATATTAAGCTAAGACAAATTCTAAATTTGTTGAATTTGAATCATAAGAGAAAAAAAAGTTTAGCTTCAATAAGATTAAATAAAATGAGCAATAGACTAAAATAAACTGAAATTTAATTTAATAAATTGAATTGGATATTAAATAAATTAGATAAATTAGTAAGTGGATTGATTTCATTTGAGCTATAAAATGAATTAAAAATGAATAAGGACTTGAATTTTTAAAATGAAATGTAATTTAAGTGTGAAGGAGATTAAATAAAATAAATGAATGTAAGAAAAATTAGTATGAGTGATTGGATTTGATTTAAAATTTGGTAAAGAAAATAAAATTTTCAAATGGAGTAGCTTAAAAATTTGAATGTTAACTAATATAATATGGAATAAGTTATTTAAAAAATTATAAGTTAAAGTGGACTTAAGAGAAGGTGAATGAATTAATTATGAAAGAAAAGAAAAAAAGAGAAAGTTACTAATGTGAAATGAATTATAACATAAATGTTACTTTGGTAAATCAATAATATGAAGTTGAATAAATGAAGTGAATCGATGAATTAACAACGACTTAAGATATGAAGTAATAATAATAAAAGTGAGTTGTGTTGTATAAAATATATATAATAAACTTTGATAATTTAAGAATGATGTTAGTATATAATAATAATAATAATAATAATAATAATAATAATAATAATAATAATAATAATAAAAGATATACTAAGTGGAAATAAATTTAATTTAAGCATGGTTAAGTGGGATAATTTTATAAATGATTCACCAATAAATTTATACGAAATAGGTTGAGTACAAAGCGAAACAAATTGAAATTTCACAAATTGAATTGAATAAAATTGGATATAATGAATTTGTAGCGAATATTAATGAATTGAAGGAACTAATGGAAAGTAAATTAAATTTAAATGTGGATGAAACAAATGTAAATAAATGGAAACAAATTAATTGAATGTAAGCATATTTAATTAAAGTAAATCAAACGTGAATGCAATAAATATTGATTGAAAGAAAAGAACGAATTGAAACCAAATTAGTAAAATGTAAATCAATTAAAAACGAATGAACTGATTAAAAATCCATTGTATGGTTAATGAAATAAATAATTAAGTGAATGTGAATTAATTTTAAATATATGGAATGTGGTATGGAATTAAATTACTCAAATGTAATTAATTGTAGGAATGATTGAAATGAAATAAGCTGATGTGAGCTTAATAACATTTAAATGAATGAAAAAGAATTAGGAAACAAATGAGCTTCAATATAAGTCGATTCAATGTTATGAATAAATTGGAAATTGAGCAAATAAAATGTTAATAATTTTTTTAATGTTAATAAGAATGAGAATTTATTAATTTAAATACTGACATTTAAATGTAAATTTTTATAGAATTGTATTGAATGAATATTGATTTGTCGGATGTTTTGTTTTGTTGTAAATCCTTGTTTAATTGTTTTGAGTGCATATGATGGTTGTATGGTTGCATATTTGTCCTAGTGCCTAAGATTTGGATTCCGAATCAACGTTTTATACTTATTAGACTTTTATATGCTTCTATATCATTATAAGTGACTAATATCTTAAATTGAGTTGAGATAGGTACATACGAAGACCGTTTGGGGGGTGTATACGCGAATTGATATGCTTTTGCTTGTTTAATACGAGTAACAAGGTACGTATCTTTGATTACATACCGCGATTTTATATTTTTGCCCTTCGGGATGTCTCATCATTGAGATGAGATATATATTGGATATATATTGGTTATATTTGCGTTATATTGAATTGTAATTTTTTTTCGATCGAGCTGCATAAAGGAGACTCTGCCGAAAATTGCCATAAATCCGGAAGTTAGAAAAATTTTGAAGTGTTAAAATTTTTATAACTTGTTTTCATATATAAATTATATTTTTCGTAAAATTGATATTGAGGTTGCGTAATAGAAGCGTAGTAAAGATTTTTCTAACAAGATTTTAAAGTTAAAAGTGGTTGTTTGAATAAAATTTATTGTATATTGAATTCTTTACTTAACGCCTTTCCGAGTACGAAAAGTTTTGAGTGAGGGAGTATGTAACAACCGTATTTTTTGTTATTTTAAATTATTAAATTCAATGTAATTATTGGATAAATAAGGGTAGAAATAAAATGTAATGATTGATTAACATTGGTTTATTAGATAATTAAATTGTTTACAATTAAATATTGGAAATTATTTGAATAATTTAATTCTGGATCTAAGGTGATTCAAAATGATATCGGAAATTGCTTTAAGTTTTATTTAAATATGAACAAGTTGGTTAACATTTAAATTTGGACTTTTATGTTAAAATTAAAAATTGAATTTTATATTTTAAATTAATGAGCAAAAATGGCCATTTTGGTTACTATCTCGGATTTCGACGAAACCAGTTTCATCGGATCCATAATAGTAAAGTATTATTGGATTTCAAGTTTCATAGCGTTCGGACTTGCCGTTTGGCCGTGCAAGCTTGAAACGCAGAGAAATTCACTTACGAATTTAATTAAATAATTCGATTTTGAAAAGGTAACTTTCACATACGATTGAATTGGCTTTCAGAACAAGTTCATTTGCGTTCGGAATGGGGGTAAAATATTATAAACGTCAGGCAGCACGTTTCCTTTGGAGCTTGAGAATTTCAAATGTTTGGATGGGATATTTTCTAATAAAATAATGAAATATATTTAACAAAATCAGACGCTTACAGGCCGTTATCCTTATCAATCGTACCCACTACTGCTTTCTTCTCCTTTCCTTCGGCTTTTAAAACTATATCTCGATTGAAAAAAAAATTATAAACATCGCAGATCTAAACGAAAAAAAGATTGAATCGTTCAAAAAAAAGAAAGGTTGGTTGCGGCTCAACGTCAAAGGTTGCACGCGTTAGGGCCGAGCGGCGCAGGCGAATACGAGGGGGACGACGTCGTGATGGGTCGTGGGTTGTGTTGTTGTTTGGGGTTCGACTAGGATTATGGTTTGGGGTTTTGGCGATGGAGGCGGCTGATGTTCGCGGCTGGCTTCGGTGAGGTGGCGGTTGTGGTCCGACGACCTAAATTGGTGGTCGACGATGAAATTCTGGCTGCATTTGAAAAAAATAATATAACTTCTACCGCGATTGGAGAAGAAACAGAACGCATGGTGGAAGGAAAAGTGAGGTTAGCTAACTTATTTTGCTTCATTATTGTAATTGTTAAGGAATTTAAATTAATTACATGGATACTTATAAATTCGTAATTTGTGCATACGAGGTCCGATTCGGACAAGAAAATTGCGTTGCGACCGTATCGACATCATCTACAGCTTGGAGTCAGATTTGTGATTTATTTGAAGCTAGAATAATTTCAGTTTCAAATAAAAAGGTGAGTGCTCATGCGCTCACAATTGATTAAAATAATTTTATGTTAACTATATTTATATTCTGAAGTGATATGAAATTTATTGGCTATTGTTTGGTAGTTTTAATTGTCATTTAAATTGGTATATGAATTAATTGATAGAATTTAAACTGCTGTTAAAAAAATTTAAATTTAATTGGCAGCATATTACTCGATATGGTAAAAATTGGAATTTGTTTATATTATTGGCTTTATCATTGATTGGTTGTGACGGATGTTATTGGTCGATATTAGATGTTTAATTATTTTGATATATCATGCTATTATCATGTGTATTGTTTATTGCATATATAACTGTAAACTGAATTATTTCGAATAAATTAAGAAATATGTTGAAATAATATATACCTATGGCATCTATTTGGATTGCAATGATATATATCCATCCTTGAAATTAAATAAAAAAAGTATCCACTTGGACATAGGTTAGAAAATTATATACGGACACCGGGTTGGTTAAATTATACAATTTTAAAAGTTATTTTGAAATTATTTAAATGAATTGATTTTAAGAATAAAATCAAATTTGTGGAAAGTGAATTATTTTGAATTGGAGCTCGAAATGTTGGAATTTAAACTTGATAAATGAGATTATTAATTAATCGAAGTATAAACTTTTAAGTTATAAACGAAATACGTCGTAAATTTTAGAAGTGGATTTGTTTTAAAGGATTGGCTTTTATTCGAACTTTGAATATTTCTAAAAAAAAGCGATATGAAATGATATTACAAATTTGAGTTTGGAATTGGAAATTAATTTAGATTTGGAATTGGAAATTAATTTGAAATTGTGATTTAAATTAATTTGGAAATGAAAATTGAAAGAAATTGGTGAATTGACAGAAATTTGTGTGGAATCGAAATTTGTTAGAGTTGGAATCGGAATTGAATCGAAATGGAATTTGAAATTGATTTGGGTAGGAAATTTGGGAAGTTGACCAGTTTGACTTTGAAAATATTTTTAAAATGAATATTTTAGTATAAATGATTTAAAATCTATATTCGTTAAATATTCAAATTATTTTTTTAACTATGTTACTATATGATCCATTTTTTATATTCAAATTATTTTCGATTAAACTATTTAAATGTTTTTTATTAAACTATTTTAACTGTTTTAAACTATTTTCTAAAATTAAAACTGGTTAAAGGGTAAATTGTTTATATTTAAATCTTGGATTTAAATACGAACTAGGTTAAAGTGAAGAATATATATCGGAAAAAATTGATAATTTTGAATATATGATAATTTCGAAATGGATTTGATTTTGAAACAAATTTGATCTTTTGATATCAAGTGCAAATTGTTTTCGAAATGTAAAAGAACTGACCGGTGTATAAAATGACGATTGGTTGTTAAAGTGACCGGAGCCTCTTGTTGAAATACTCTCTTTCAATATTAGAACCACTTTGACAACCGTGTATGCGGTGGATGATATCCAGAATGTAGTGGTTGAATTAGCGAGTTTACTGAGAACGATGATGGATAGTCGTGACACTCGTGTCATAATTAAAATGACCAAAACAGGAGCCTATGTCTGGCCAATTAGGTTAGCTACCTCTAGCGGTGTTGATCCCTCGTATCACTATTGTGATTTCGTATTCGATGGGTGCACCTTTTTGTCGTTTGGATTGATTGTCGCGGTCGTCCACGGATGAGTTACGACCAGCCAGAAAGGGTAAACTGGTAGAATCCTACCTTGGACATTACCTCATGTGCCTTGTCATATTTATCTCTATACGATCCCATTACAATTTTGGTTTAAAACTGTAAAATGTGTAAAGGTGGATCAATGTAAAGCCTTAATGCTATTTTGATACTTATTTTACTGATAGACATTATATATTATAGCGTATACTGGTGTATATATATAAATAGTTTAACGGATCCTTAGGAGATGAAAAATCCCGTAACATCTCTTAAGTTATTGCACTCATATTTGTGATATTGATTTGACTTACATAAGAGTATTTTAGTCCTGACTCGAGTGTTTTGTTTTTTTCATTACGCTTGGGTCAGTCCTGAGTTTTTCAGTGTTTTGAAGACTATTCTTTGGAGGATGAAGATTAAGTTTTGGTATATTACTCTTATTATTATACCCTGTATCATGCTAGTCTACTGTATTGATTATCTATCTCTGATGTATATACATACAACTCCGATAAATGTGTACAGATTATGATCAGATGTATAGTAAACAACTTTTGAATTTTTATTTGATTATTATATTTTGTCATTTCCGCTGTGAGATTCTGTGTTTTGTTTCTTCTTCTCTTCTTATTTTTCTTACTTAACCCCATTGATTATCTACGTTTTGGATTGTTTAAGTCTGACATGTGTGGATTATTATCGATTTAAACCTTTCGAAATGTGGGTCGTCACAAAGAAGCATGGAGAAAAAAAAGAAATGTATGCATAATAATTACTTGACATGAAATAAGAATATTGATATCTTCATAGTGAAATGAAAAAAATGATATGAAATAAGAAGTAAATGAAGAATATTGATATGAAATAAGAATCAAGGAGAAAAAGAGTAAAAGAATGCTAAATAATCACTTAAATTAAGAAAATGAATCATCATATGGGCAATACAAAAAAGAACGAGAATGAAGAACAAAGAGGAAGGTACATGCATAATTGATTTTGTAACATTTTGAGTTGTATCGTAGGAATTCTAGGAGGTATGAATTAATATCTTGTAAGAACCGGGGGATTTTCGACTCTCAAAAATTGACATCAATACGTTCACTGTATAGAATGCCGAGCAATCAAGTGTCGGAAATACCAGATCGTTAGGGGTTAAGAAGAAAAGAGATAGAAGAAGAAACATGAATAACAACAACATAGAATCTTACAATCGCAGCGGAACAAAATATAATATATAATAACAGATTTTATACAAAGGTACCTGTAGCTATTAACATACATACAAATTATCAGAGTACGACCATCAACATAGAAATGAGGACAGTTATAATAACTTGTCCTCAAAGGTGCTAAATATACAACCTACACACACAGCGGAATATAACCAAGTATGGGTAATACGTCTCTGTCATCCAGCTTGTCTCATGAGCTTCAAGCATCCTATCCTTAATCTGTAATACTAGGTCTGGCTCGAGCATTATAATAAAATAACATCCGAGTCAGTCTGGAAAACCCGTGTGAGTAAACACACTCAGTTTTGAATTATTTAAGTTATCAAAATACTTTGAAAAACGAAGGTGTCTCGTAAGACTGCGTCACACATAAACATGACGGTTTTTACCTTATGATAACCAAAACACTTTTATCGAAAATCTAGTGATATTATAATAGTGTCTAAGTAACAAAAACTTATTGAAATAGCCCAAATTGTTAAATAAATTAAATTCCAACATACTTGGCTCTACCACCAAAATCATAAAGCTTCGTAGTGGTTGTTGGATCGAAGTGGTTGTTGGATCGAAGTGGTTTTCGAATAATGCAGATATCCGATCCCGGTCTCCTCGAATCCAAACGAAATTTTTTTAAAGGCCAAATTGTTTATAGTAACAATTTTACAATCAGGGTGTCAATATTCACATATGGAAATTCATTCCATATGTTTATTTTATCATAACCCGTCCATCGAAATTAATTCGCTTGCAATCATCATATTTTCTAAAATTCAGAATAGTGATCAGTACAAGTCGATTTACTTTCAATAAAACGTGTCAACGTTTTACTCCAACTACTTTAATTTGTTTGGCTACTTAATGGCACAGCCAGTAGATAATTAAGATCAATATCTAAAGGATATTAGTCAAAGCATAACTCATTAGTTCAGTCAACGATTTATATTTAATATTAAATCAATTTACAAATCAGACCGGACTGGTTTAACTTAACTAAGTCGAGTTTCACTTAAATCCAAATTATTTGCTAATTGAATAAATAATTTTATTCTTAGTCGATTTAAAAACTAAATAGTTCAGTTTGGATTTTGTTTTATCAATTTTTTTAAAAATGAAGAAGTTTGTTATTATTATAAATCATTTAATTTTAACATTTCATTAAGCTTGTCAATATCAGTTTAGGTAAAATATGCTACGATAGGGTCTCGAGCAACAAACTACCCTTCAATTGGATTTAGAATGGAAGAGGAATATTATTTTAAAATATTAAAGGTTGCTAATTACTTTATTTAATTTTTATTCTCTCTTCCTTTTTGCAAGAAAATAAAAACTCGACCCAAAAACTCCGGCCCATCCAGATAATCCAGGCCCGAACCCCATCTTTTTTTTTTCTTTCTTCTTCCTCATGTTTCCTTCCTCTCCTCTTTTTTTTTTTCACTGACCCAACGTGCACATCACCGTGCACGTGCACACGCTACCTCTGACCATACCCTCACCGCTGATCATCTCCACACGTCACCCACGACCCCCTCACTTCGCCCAAACCCGTGGAATCATCGGCCCAATCTTCTTTCGAAAATTTGAACTCCGACCCGAAAAAAAGTGGACAAGGCCACCTCCCTTTAAATACCTCGCCTTGCCACCGTACTCGACCATCCACCACCGAACTATGCCACAAGGATCGCCACACCCTCCTCCTTTTATCCCCCCCCCCACACGTCTCTCATCGCCCTCACCGCGGCCATTGCCTCAAACCCAAACCGACACAAAAATCCACCTAAAACCTCATATCAACCTCGACTAGACTCCATGCCTCACCATAAAATGCCGCACCATTTTTCCTCGATCCTCCATCACCCAAGTGACCTCCACAACCAACGACGAACCATCAAATCGCCTCGGTCGTCTGAATTCGACCAAAACCCCAATTCTGATCATCTCCCTATATCTCATCCCATACACAACTAAAAATTCTCAAACTACTTTTAAAAATCATGATTTTCCACCACCATCACACCCATATACTTCATTGATTTAATTAGGATATTTGATTTTTATCCATTACTGACATACTCGTGGTTACATGGGTTTTTCTCAGCCCCTATTCGATAGATTTGGATGAAACCAATTTTAAAATAACCTATATTCAGAAACAAACATCTTTTGCTTTGGAATCAAAGGTAAAAATTGAGTAGAAGATGAGTAATTGATTTTGGAAGTTAAATGCCTCAACTGATTTCTATCAACAACGGGTACAAGAAGGAGGAAAGAATAAGTACAATGCATTTTAGGCTTATCTGACCATGTCATATATACACACACACACATATTCATCACACACACATATATGCTTAGCACAAATCAAGTTTCGACAAGATCGCAATTATACATACATATATGGATTAACCAGTGGACAAAGTTTTAAAGTTATACTCACAGGTATACAAAGTGACGAACACTGTTGTCTTAATCCTCTCTTCATGCTTCACACACTCAACCAGGTCTTGTTTTAAAGGCAGATTCTTTTTCCTGTGTGCTATACGTGAATCACCTAAACCAATGAACAACCATATGTATTTATAAAGATGGGAGGGGAGACATTTAGACACAAAGGGGGCTGAAGTTTCTTGTACAGATTTTCACATTTTTTTCTGATTTGATTTTCTAGTTTGATTTGATTTCATAAGTGAAGTCATAATTTCTGTGTGATTGGATTTGTTTTGTGCTTGAATTGATGTTTTTCGTCATGATGCCCCTATGCGCGCACACACACATTCGTATATACATAGATTCACATGCAAACTAATTTGACCATGTACATGCTTGCCTGCTTACATATCTTTTATATTCATTTATATATATATATATATATATATATATATATATACACACACACACACACATGTATACTTTTTGTTATCATAAAGTTTATACTTATGTGTGTGTATTATTACATGTACACTATTTTTATAACATATACATACATATGTATGTATGTATGTATATAGACACTTACATGTATTTATTTCTTTATTTTTTTTCATAAGCTTTGTATTTATATACATATAGATATATTATCTTATATTTGAAATATGAAGCTTACATACATGCATACGTATATACATACATATATAATTTCAAAATTAATAGATTCAGATATTTCAATAATCAAAGAATGTATCTATTCGACTTAAAAAAATTAATATTAAAATCAATTAATTATTCAAATATCAGATGGCTACAAATCCGGATCGTTACATATCTTCATGGTGAAAAAAAGAGAACACGTAGAGGGTTAAAATGAAAATTTAATGCTAAGGCTAAGGAGAACGGAGTGTATTGACTGAGAATGAACGAGAAAGCAGAATACTAATGATCAATTATTCAATTTCTGATGTAATAAAATAGATAGAATAGATTTTGTGGTGTATCATAGGAATTCTAGGAGGTATGAATTAATATCTTCATGATGAAAAAAAAAAAGAATACATACATGGTTAAATTGAAGAATTGATGTTAAGACTAAGGAGAATTGAGTGAGAATGATGACAAAGCAGAATACTAAGAGCATCTCCAATCGATTACGGGCTGAACATTCAGTGGGCTGAATATTCAGCCCGTAATGGGGTGGGGATGCCCAATGGCCAGGCGCTCATTTTATGGGCGCCTGAGGCGAGGCGCCCATTTAATGGGCGCCTGGCCTCCCATTCCTCTTCACTTTTCGTTTTGAATTTTTTTTGAAAAATAGAAAATTTACCCAAAATGCCGCCGCGTCCAACCAAAATCGCCCGAAGAACGGTTCAGAGACATCCAGAGGAGCAAGTTGGACCATTACACGTTCCGCCACCGCCTGGAGTTTCACCAGACGATCTACGTGTTCTACATGAGCTGCCAGATGGTTATCGGCATAGAGCCGAAACCGCTTTGACGACCATACAGGTATTAATCAAATCTTACTATAACTTGTTATTTTAATTTGTACATTACATACTCATATTAAATAACCCTTATGCTATCAAAAATTGTTGTTTCATTAACTATCTATAGGACCATTACATTCACTGTCGGGGTAGTTGGGCTAAGTGCATTACCCAGTTTAGATTGTAATGCTTGGAAGTCTAGATTGTATGCATTGGGAGTGGAAGAACTGTCCAAAAGCTTTTCACGGAGCATATAACGGCAAGGAAAAAAACCAACAATCATATTAGAAGCAGTTGCCTCTCATGATTTGTGGATTTGGCATGCTTTCTTTGGAATGCCAGGTTCTCTTAATGACTTAAACGTTGTCGAACGATCTCATTTGTTCAATGATTTGGCGCAAGGTAAGTCAACTCCCGTATCATTTACTCTTGGTCAGAACACATATGACCATGGATACTATTTAGGAGATGGAATTTATCTCAAATGGTGTACGATTGTAAAGACATTTGCAAACCCAATGACGACAAAACAGAAACAATTTGCTGCGATGTAGGAAGGACAAAAGAAGGACGTAGAAAGGGCGTTTGGGGTCCTTCAAGCAAGATTTGCAATGGTAAGCAATCCACGTAGATTATGGAAGAGATCAAAAATGGCTACAATTATGTTCTGTTGTATAATTCTCCATAACATGATCATTGAAGATGAACGCGGTATGGATTATCCTGATTTCGAGTATGAGGGGGCAAGACAACCACTCGAATTGTTTCGCACAACCACGTTACGAAATGAAGAACAATACGCAATTCATAACGATCATCATGAGGTATATCGTAATGCAGCTATTCATAATAGACTCCAAAGGGATTTAATGGAGCATATTTGGAATTCACATGGAAATCAGTAGTTGAAGATGGTGGATCTTTGTTTAATTACATATGTTTGCCTTTTTTATTTCTATAACGAAGTGTGTAATGCTTCAATTATTATGTTTGTAATGTCATTTATGTTTGATGAAGTAAATCTATATTGATATCTACACAATGCATCGAAAAAATGATATACCATTAAATATTGTTAAGCCGAAAATAACACTTGATTACCTAAATGAACTGAAGATACATGGAAATGTAAACTGCAATAACTAGAAATATCAAATTAATACGTCAACTACATATGTTTTGTTCCAGATCTACTCTCAAAAATGCGCTGTTTGTACTTCATCCAATATTGCAATGTAATTGGATCTATTCCGGTGACATCCTTTTCCATTACTATGGTCTCTTGGCGTTGCCGCTCTAGCTCAAAACGACCCTTCTCAATCTCAATCAATTCTTTTAACACGGCAAGCTTTTCTGCGCTTCCTTTTTGACGTTCTGCATTTTCTCTCGCATGTTTTTCATGCATTAGGGCTAAACGAGAATCGATTTGAGATTGAACAGCAATTTTCTTCTTAGCTGCTCGTTGCCCATCGGTCTAGCGTCCTCATCAAATGCGGGAACTACTTCTTCGTCTTCGATATCTTGGCATTCATTTGAGACCATATGAGAAGAATTGCCTGGGCTAGAATTGTAAGTAGATCTACTTTCTTTTTTCTTCCCTTTTGACTTCGTCTGCACATCTCTTAAGCCTTTTGCGGTGTTTGAGTTCCATTTTTGTTGACTAACAAACAAGTCATAGCAGTTTGCAAACTGATGGTAGTGGGGTTTCTTTGTACCATTTTCTCTTGAAAATAATTTCAAGAACTGATCGTTCGCCATTCTCTTCTACAGAAACAGAAAAACAAAATCAAATATTAACAAAGTGATTAGAAATGAATGTAAATTAAAAATGTGATTTTACAAAACGCTACCAATTCAGCTTCGCCACCCATTCCACTTGGATTTGCTGTTCTTATTTTGTGGATCTGCGACTTGTAGAATTGTGTTTGTCGATTAATCTTCCCAAAACGACCCGTGATTGCAGACATTGACCTCGTCTTTTCAACATGTTTTTTATTGTACGCACTCGTGACTTTTGCCCAAAACGCCTCTCCACTTTGGTCGTTCCCCTTTACCGAGTCGTTAGAAAAATGACAATAAATATAACACAAATCCTTATCTTCATCGTCAGACCATGGAGCAGAAGAATGGAATGATAGAGGGAGGGCGGTTTGGGGAATCCCATTTTGACAGGGTTGAGAATCTAAATCCCAGCTATCAATGTTCATCGCTTCGGTATATGATTGAAACGGATGAGACATACTTTCAATATTAAGGAATTGAGAATAAAATTGTAATAGAAGAAGAGATGTGTGTATTACAATCTGGATAACATTCTGATATATGTGGTGAAATCATAAATATGACCGTTTATAGCCGTTGTAATTTGAAATATGACCGTTTATAGCCGTTGTACTTTGAAATATATTCGTTTGTAGCCGTTAGGGGTGAAAAGGGGGAAAATATGGCCGGTAGGGGTGAAAAAGGGAGGGGAGGCTTGGACGCCCATTTTATGGGCGTCAGAGCTCTGGCGCCCATAAAATGGGCGCCTAAGCCCAGTTCAGGATTCTGAATTGGATCCTGAACGTTAAGCTTAATCTTCAGCTTGAATTGGACGATTGGAGAATTATTTTGCGCAAATTCAGTACGTAATACAACGACTAGAGATGCCCTAACAGTCAATTATTCAATTTGTTTTTTTACGTAATAGAATAGATATGACCCTGCATTTTTTCCTCTCTCGTATTCATTATCTGCTCCAATCCATTGTTCTCAGCCATTTGAGGGATATTTTTGCTATTTACCCCTTAAAAAAAATTTACGATTCAACCTTTCAATTGATTAACTTAAACGCACAGGTTCAGCCTAATCAATATGCGAATGTACGTCGTTTTCCCCTAAACCCTAAACTGATGTTTCAATGGCTATTGCAAGGAAAATGGACAAGTCGCCCTACTCTATATAGGTACTGGTTGCATCTCCATCTTAATTTTCCGTCTTCCCACTCACCTTTCCTCTAACCACAGGTATTTTTAGTCCCTTCTTCTATCTATAATTTTTTCAACCATCTATTTCGTTCCCTTCAACTACTTGCGTCTTCTTAACTCTCCACGCCAATGGCTCTTCTTCTGTGCTTCAGATCTTCCTATTTTCCTCATCTCCAGCATTTTAGGTAGCCCCATTTCCTTCAATCGTTTTCTAAGCTCTAATTTTATCGCTCTATGTTTGCATTATTTTCAATTCTGAGACTGTCATGATTGGTTATTTCTATTATTTGGATTGTTGTACACAAAAATTCACCATAGACTGCCTTTAATTTGAATTGAATTTGCATCTTTGCCTGTGCTTTGTTTCTTTTCAAGTGGTCATGGATTGTGCAAAAGTATAGCATATACATGTTCAATGTTTTTTGTATTTGTGATCTATATTCGTATCAGTATATAAAAATTAGGAAATATTATTCAACTATCCAAGATGAGAATAAGGCTTTAGCATAGGTAATGTTAAATATTTGTTGTGGAAAGTTCTTAATTTAATTCAGCTCGTGATAAATTCTTCTTGTAAAAAAGAAATCTAGGGTTTCCTCTCAAGCCATGGGGGAAAAACAATTCCCTCATCTTTCTTCTCCAAAATTTTCTCACTCCTCCTATCAAATCAGACAGCCTTCTCATATCAGAGAGCCATCAGGGGTTAGCATCATTGATGAAGATAGATTCAAATTGGTCCAATCCAAACGGCAAAAAAGAAAAGATGCCAAGAAATCACAGGAGTTGCTATCGGCTTTTTATAGAGATAATAGAAGATGCCTGAGATGACCCACTTTCTTACCCAATTTTTTTTTTATATATATGCCTCCCTTCCTTTTTTCCAGTGGTCATCTATTCAAGAGAACATCTCTTCCAATTTCTCTTCTTTCCAGGATCTTTCAATCAATACAAAAATATTGTTATACTTAAATTATTTTGAACACTCATACATGAAAGCATGTGTGAATAATATCTTGTGTTTAAATCAGAGTAAAGGAGTTTTGGAACCAAAGGAAAATCTGCTTTGAAATTTCCTGTGTGGTTTTTCCCCATAGCAAAATCATTTCATAAATGGTTTTCAATCTTACTTAAATTCTTACAAGTTTCTAATGTAAAATTTTCTAATCTCAGTGTTCATTTACACTCCTATGATTTTAGTTTCTCTCTTTTTTTCTTCTTTTTTTTATTTGAAACTGGATTTAATTGCCTGTGCTTGTGTATACATGTAATCTGTGCATGTATATGTTTTTGCACATTTCAAGTACTCATTTTCCACTGTTACTAGAATAACTCAATCTTCCACGGCCTATGGGTTATTAACCTTTAATTATTTAAAGATGGTTGAATCCAGGCTTGATAAAGTGGTCAGGTTAGCCTTACTGTTCCTATATGCTTTTATGCACATACTATAATGTTTTCTGGGTTTTGTTTTATGCAATTTTATACTTCTGTTTGACAAACTTCTTCTTCTTCTTATGACCTGAATTCTTCACATAGGCTACTGAATTATTACTTTTCCTTTCAGTTTCATATATGCCTGGCATCTCAGATTTTGTATTTTTCAGTTAAATCATTCTATAAGCTAAGAAAAGAGGTTTCATTACTCAGCAAACATTTTTCAGAAGCAACATATAAGTTCTAACTGAACCACACAATTAAATCCAGTTCTTACAAACAAGAGACAACATCATTTCTTTCTAAATAATTTGAACAACATAACATGTCATACATATGACTTAAACTTCTATTTTTAATATCAGAAAGCATGTAACTAATGCATCCCAATTCTTAGCAGCCAACACATCCAGAGCTAGATCATTGAAGTGCTTATTTACCTGCACAGTCACCATGGTCTGCCTCATAGTTTTATGAGACACCCAATGGTGAATAAACACACAAAAGGTCAGACAAAATTGTCTGGTATGAGCAATCTACTGAAATCATATCATGATTCTAAATTTTTATTTATTTATTGGTTGAGTATTCTTCATGAACAAAAGGTAGTTTCAGTGTCCTTTCTGTGTCATTCCTGTGAGACCATTTCTTCATATCAATGCAAACTGGTTAGATGTAATTCAAGCAATCCAATTCAGGAAAACAATCATAAGATTCAACAAATATACATCCAATACAAACTCAAATACAACCATCAAATCACTTTTCAAATTTTCCTTTTACTAGCCATCCAGGTTGTGCCCAACCCCACTTGACATTACTCCTATTGTTTTTCATACAATATCATTTTAAGATCTGTAACTACATTCTCTTGTTTAATACACACATTGCCTGGGACCAATCTCTATTAACCCAGCACACTCAGGCCCCTGGGTATCAACATACCATGTGTGAGCTGGCAATATTTCCCTTGCCAAGCCATCTTTTGTAGCCCAAAGATCTTTAATCCTTAGTTATTTTACTAAGTGTTATTCCTTATTTTCTTAATTATGCTAATCCCCTCTGTGGATCCCATTTCAATCAGAGAAAAATGAATAATGCAACCATCAAGCATGAACTCAAGGAATAATGGATCATATTCCTATAAACATAGATTTAATTACACAAACCAGCATATATTCTCAATACACACATTTTCAGATCATAGGTCTAAGTAGATCATGTTCATAAATATATGGTCATACATAGTTCTCTTTTTTTTCTTTCTGTTGCATCCATTTGCCTTTGGTTTAATCAGATACTCACAGATTCATGAGATCTGGCTAAACCATAAGCCTTTAATCAAATCTGGATTCATTTGTAAATATGAAAGTTCAGCACATGTACAACATTGCACTTCTATATTTCATATTTTTTTTATTTCATCATGGGACATAAGCAACAACAATTCCATGCTGCAGTCCCATTTTTCCCAATTTCAGACCATAGATTTACAACACAATTACTGAGATCTTAAATAAATATTTATATGCAGAAAAACCCATAAGGGAAAACATTTTATTTCAAGGTTAACCCATACACAAATGATCATTTAAACAGGAGACCCACAAACCATATTTTCTGGGTATTCATATGAAGAGTTAAACCCCTAACAGATCAGTAATACCAAGATAAACACAAATTATATAAATAAAATATAACACTATTTAGGCTGCCTTGATTTTTAGGACTTAATGCCAGGTTTTCCAGTGAGATTACTCACCTCACTTTCTTCTTTAATCCTTCTTTTTCCTTTAATCTTCTATTTCTTCTTATCCCTAATGGTCAGTGTTCCTCATTTCCTCTGGCTTGTATTTCCATTGCTATGTATATTTTTTTTTCTGTTTTTAAAAATAATGACAGATCTTACTATCCCTTAAGCCCTCTTATACCAGACCCTGATTGCCACTAGGGTTTTAAAAATTTACTTAATGTCAATTTTACCCTGCCACTATGACTAGCCTCTGATTCTATTTCAGGAGAAAATGGGTAAGTGGTCCTTGTTCCAACTAACAGAAATTATTCCTTATTACCCCGGTCATCTTATTTGCATGATCTATGATTTTTTTTTAACTAAGGAAATTGCTAAAAGTAGATAAAGTATTTATTCAACAACCCATACCATTTGCATGCAATTCCTAATATTCTTCTTTTTCTTCCAGCCTGTATTTATTTAAAATACATGTATACTGTATATATTTCTATCCTTGCCTAAACCTTGATTTTTTTCTTTTTTACTCTTTCTAAATATTCACCATCATCTGCATGTATTTACTCCAGCCTATCTATCTTTATTTCCTTCACACTAACTTGTTTTAAAGATATAACCATATCTGTAATAACTATGTTTACTTACCTATTTATTTATAATTTATTCATTCCAACTCACAAATTAATTACTGCCTATATCATTTTACAGAAAATTATGTGTATGTGTGTGTTCCATCTTGCATACACATTAATACTTACACAATGCATTTGTAGTCAATTTATTATATATATTTTTTTTAGGCAACAAAATTTTAAACAAGCATAACCAAATTAAATTATAAAACTTGTCCATAAAATTGCTTCATAAAAAAAATCAGGGTTATCACAAGGCCGTGGTGATCAGAATACGACCACCAATAATGGAAAGAGAGTCCAAATGTTGCCAATACAGAAAAAACCGATAGCCATCTCACTGAATAAAGAACAAGGCCGTAAATCCCGGGCTAATATTGTTGCTGATCAGCCTCAAGAACCTGATGACGAAGATAACAATCTTGAGCTTATTGGACCAATCAAGATCAACAACAAAAAGTATGGTCTGGTAAAAGAGGAGATATGTAAAAGAGCAACCGAAACCTGGAACAACTCTGTTCTTGTGTATGTAGTAGGTACCAAACCATACTATATGTTCTTTAAATCTTATATCCAAAGAGTATGGAATCCGATTGGTGACTTTGAAATATTTACTAGAGAGAATGGATTCTTTCTAGTAATATTCAAAGATTCTCAAGACTGCTCTTCAGTACTGAAGAATGGACCATATTTTTATAATGGCAAACTCATCATAGTGAGAAAGTGGTCTGATTCTTTGAAAATGGACATAGATTTGTTAACATCTATGCCCATCTGGGTAAGACACCCTGTGTTAATCTAAAATTATGGGACAGAGAAGCTTTCAGTGTCATGGCTAGTATCATAGGGAAACCCATCAAAATGGATGCAGCTACTTCCTTGAAGACGAGATTGAACTACGCTCGCCTTCTCGTGGAAGTCTCTGCGAATGATGAACTACCAGATGAGATCAATCTAACTCTTTATAATGGAGAAAACGTCATACAAAAAGTGGAATATGAATGGGTTCCACCAAAATGCAATCTTTGTAAATGTTTCGGTCACACTAGAGAGCAATGTAACCCAAAACAGATGTGGATACCCAAAACAAACAATCAAAAAAGAGATATTATTCAAGAAGATAGTACAGGTGAAAATCTAGAGCCGAATCTCAATAAAGAAGAAACCCTGGCAAGAAATCAGGAAAAAATGATCGAATCAATCAAGAATGTATCATTTCCGATCAAGAAAATAATATCGAGATGCTCACCGATCAAGAAGATCAGATCACAACTATGGTAGTTCATTAGTTTAAAGAATCTGACAAAATGAATCAGCATAGTACAATAGAGGAAAATACCAATAAAGAGGTCTTTAGCTTTGAAACCCCTCATATTTCAGAGCCATGCTTATTTACAGAGAGTGATACTGTTACAGATAAAATATCGCATCTAAATAACAGAAAGAAAGAGAATATTCGATTGCAAGAGGAGTCTCCTTCAGGGGTTGCTGCAATAGTTGAGGAAAGAGAAGGCATCGACTCAACATTGCCTCGCAAGAAGGTCCTCCTCCTAAGCAGGCTGCAATAGTAGAGTAATGTCTCAGCATTGCCTCGCACAGATGTATTTGATATTTCCCTGATTAAGGTCCCTGAACAAGAACAAAAGTAAGAAAATGAATTAGATATGGATGAAGTTGCTGACCAATTTGATATATCTAATTTACACATTCCAAACACAAAGGCTGCATGCAAGTTACAGGGAAATAAAGAGAAGAAAGCTTTCAAACAAAAATACATATCAATTAATCCAGAATGGGATGAGATGTCTACAAGGTTAAAAACTAAGAAAGCAGATAATAAGAGAAAAGGTAGGAGTACTACAGTGTCAGGTACAATTTAAAATTTCCCTTTTCCCTTAATTTTATTATATATATGTCTATATTTGCTTGGAATGTTAGGGGTATGAATTCCCCTGCTAAACAATCTGATGTTTTATATATGATAAACTTACATAAACCTACTATTATTGCTTTATTAGAAAATAAATTAAATAATGAAAATTATGAGAATTTTTGTCTGAAAATGTCTAGCAACTGGAAGTCTGTTAACAATAATGATTGTAACTGTAAGGGTAGAATTATTCTTATGTGGGATACTAATATTTGGACAAGTATAAATATTAACACAGATAAGCAATTTATAGATTGTCAGTTTAAAAATATAGGAGGATTTCATATTCAAATTACAAGTGTGTATGGTAGCAATTTGGAAAATGAAAGAAATGATTTGTGGTGTAAATTAAAAAAGTTTAATCAAAAATATAAATTCCCTTGGATTATCCTGGGTGATTTTAACACTGTTTTTCGTGTTTCTGAAAAAAGTGGAGGTAATAAAATTCCACAAAACAAGATTGACAGGCTAAGTAATTTCCTTATGGACACTGGTCTTATTGAATCTATTATAAGTGGTAATAAGTATACCTGGAAATCTGGTTTAGCAAAGAACATTCATTGTAAATTGGATAGATTTTTAATTAATATAGAATTGGCTAACATTTTCCCAAATTTTATCTGTTCTACTTTGGAACAAAATTCCAGTGATCATACTCCTCTATTTGTTAAACTGTCTCCCAGTGGGAGTTCAAATATTAAGGCTTCCCCTTTTAGATTTAAGAATAGCTGGATCTTAGAAGATAATTATAATTCCTTGATGGATAATAGTCTCAATTTCTCTAGTAATGGTACAAAGCAATTCCAATTTAGTATGCTTTTGAAAAATATTAAGCATAATATTAAGAATTGGGATAAGAATAATCATCTGAATGAAAATAATCTAACTAAATTAAGAAAAGATGGTAAATATCTTCAAAATTTAGCTGATAATAATCCAGAAGATAAGGAGATTGCTAGAAATTTCTTTCAAAATCAAGATAGGTTATCTATTGAATTACATAAGAATGCTATTAATGCTAGACAAAAGGCCAAGGTTGATTGGTTAATTTTAGGTGATGATTGTACAAATTTTTTTAATGCTAAAATGAATAGTAGAAAACATATAAATAATATAGGGAACATAATTGATAACAGAGGTAATATTTCCAATGAACATGGGAAAATATCTAAAGAAGCAATTGAGTTCTACAAGGATTTATACTTTTCTGAGAATATGGAAAAAGACTTTCCTCATATCATTTGTAAGAATATTCTTAATGATGAAGCTGCTGATATTTTACTTGCTCCTGTATCTCTTGAGGAAATTAAAAATATTATCTTTAATGTTAGTGATAATAAAAGTCCTGGTCCCGATGGGTTTAATGCCAAGTTTTACAAAAATCAATGGGACGATTTAAAAAATCAAATTCATGAAACTGTTAAAGAGTTTATGAGTAAAGGTAAAATTCTGAAAAGTACCAACCATACTTTTATAACTCTAATTCCTAAGAAGAAAAATCCAACTAACATAAGTGATTTTAGACCCATATCCTGTTGTAATTTCATGTACAAAATCATATCTACGGTGCTTAGTAATAGAATTAAAAAATTTCTGCCTTTTCTAATTTCTGAAAACCAGAGTGCTTTTGTACCTGGTAGATTAATCTCTGAAAATTCTATGCTAGCACATGAGATGGTTAGAAAATTTAATACCAAAAATGGTGATAATGTGTGTCTTAAAATAGATTTGCAGAAAGCACATGATAAAGTTAACAGACACTTCATTTGTCATATTATGAGATGTATGGGGTTTCCTATTAAATTCTGTGATTTGATTTTAGAGTGTATTAATACTCCTACCTTTTCCATTCTTATTCATGGTAAACCTGAAGGTTTTATTAGCAGTAATAGGGGTATTAGACAAGGTGACCCATTGTCACCCTATCTTTTCACCTTTGTTATGGAGTATTTTTCGATTTTAATGGATATAGAAATTATTAAGGGGAATATTAACCATATTAATAGAATTCAATCTTACATAAGTCATCTCATATATGCTGATGATTTAATGATTTTTGTTAAAGCTAACAAAGAAAATGCTGAAGCTGTTAAGAATATTTTTGCCAGGCTGAACAAAAATGCTGGGTTACAGCTCAACATAAATAAAAGTAAAGCCTATTTTAGTAAATACAGTAGATACAAAACAGAATTTCTCAATGTGTTAAATATTACTGAGGGCAATCTCCCTGTAAAATATTTAGGGCTTCCTTTGTCGGTTAAACAACTTAAAGACTCTGACTGTTCTATTTTATTAAATAAAATTCAAGAAAGAATGGAGGTCTGGTCTTGTAAACTTCTCTCCATTGCTGGTAGATTAGAGTTAATCAAAACTGTTATCTATGCTATTGTTCTTTACTGGTTACAAACATTCCATATTCCTGCAGCTTCCATTAAAAAAATATAGAAAAAATGTGCTGATTTCTTATGGAGGGGTAGATATCATAAAATTAGTTGGGATAAAGTGTGCAAACCAAAAGATGAAGGAGGGTTTGGTATAAGAAACCTGAATGATCTTAGCTCTACTTGTCATTTAAAATTATTCTGGAGATTCTTAAGTGCTGATTCCCTTTGGGCTAGATGGATGAAGAATAAGTATGTTAAAAAGGGTAATTTTTGGAACTTAATTCCAAATAATAATCAGTCTAACACCTGGAAACAAATTTTAAATTGTAGAGATATTGGTAAGTCTCTGTTGGAAAGAAATTTTAAGCTTGGTGAAGAAACAAGCTTGTGGTTTGACCCATGGTACAAAAATAATTCTTTTGTTAATAAAATTGGATGGAATAATTTAGTTATCTTTGGAGATCCTACTTTAACAGTATCCTCTATTATCAAAAATAATCATTGTCAACCTCATCTTCATCCCATTACTAACCCTCATAAAGAGGATATTTGTAAACTTCATATTGATTTAAGTGCTGAGAGTGATTACTGGACTTGGAAAGCTAGCAATAAAGGGAAGTTTTCTTTTAAACATACTTGGAATTTTATCAGGAAAAAAGAGAATAAAGTTGACTGCTATGATTGCATTTGGAACAAGGTGAACAGTCCCAAGATGGCATTCTGTACCTTTTTTGCATTACATAATAGACTGCCAACCTGGGACAGAATCGATAAATGGTTCAGTAACCCTAGTTCACTATGTTTCCTATGCAAGCTAGAGAATGAGTCTTCTCGTCATCTTTTTTTTGAATGCAACTATTCATTTTTCTTATGGAAGCATATTTAAACTAAGCTGGGTATTCAAATTAACGGTCAAATGGATCTCAAGCAAGCTATCAACTGTATAAATACCAAATTTAAAGCAAAGTCGATGAAGAGAGATTTAGCTCACATTCTTATTACTACGACTGTCTACTATATATGGAAAGAGAGGAATGCTTGCTCTCATAATAAAACATCCAGCAGTAAAGAGCAAATATGGCGTTTAATTGAAATAGATAGTTCTATTCTGATGCATAAATCGAAGTATAAAGTGAAAGATCAAACCAATTTTGCCAGTTTAGAGGATAACTGGGATTATGAAGCAGGGAGCAAGCATCTGGAGCTTTTTCTTGCCTACCCGGAGTTCCAGCATAGTGAAGTTATTAATCATAATAGCTATTGTCACAAATCAGTTGCTTGCATCAATTCTGATGATTATACCAGAGAAAAGACCTCATTTTGGGCTCGCGCTGCTTCTCAAAGGAATAGATCTACAGATCTAAGTATTTTTGACCTCAGATCTGAAGATCACTCTGACTTTAATTTTGCTTTAAAGAACGTTTTCACTAAAGGAGAGATGGAGGGTATGAGGGGTAAGTTTAATGAACGGTTGTCGTACTGGGAAAGGGGAGAGTCAAGCGGTGTGAAGAGAGGAGGAGCTGAAGTTTGAGCTTCGTATTTTTTTCTTTCCGCCATTATTGATTTTTTTGAAGGAGCGGCGGTAGTATACTGGTTTGAGGAGGGTTAGGGTTTTTGTATTTATATGATGGGAATCGGGTGTATTTCCGTTTTTGCTTCTGTATGGGCCGAGCCCGTTTACCTTGTATTCAAAAAAAAAAAAAAATTCAGCTCGTGATGTTGTAATATACACAAGGGTAGATCCAATATATGGTTATTTACGTTTATACATGTAGCTATCGTAAATATCTAAAAGAAGTATTTTTTAAATTAAATGCCATACCTGAATATAAATCTTTCCATGATCGGATTAATAAACTTATGCATATTTATTTAGTTTTTAGTTATTTTCAACTAAATGGTTTCCAAAAAAAAGTGTTTCGAGTAAACAATACAATAGTGTTTTTCCATAATATCAAGTCCGCCCACCCACACTCAAATACGATGTCATTTGGCATCAGTGTTTTTCTTCTTTGCCACAATTGTCACTCTTTCACATTTATTCATATTGTCATATCTTCCGTGTCGGTCGAGGAGTAAGCATTTTCACATTAATGTTAAGTCCTTTTTATTATTGCTTATAGTAGGACACGTTTTACTTATGTCTCATCTCTTTTAAACTTTACAACTCTTAACACGCTTAATTTTTCTATTTATGTGAATTAGTTTTGCTTCATATGGTAAGAATCTAATCTTAATTAATTCAATACATTATTATTTGTATTTTACAGAGTTAGTAGATTCAAATTAAGGAAGAAGTAAAGGAGGATATCACATAAATTCTCGTTTCAGGCGTGGCTAAATATTCGCTGGTTATGGTATTTCCAAATATTTTGAACGATGATGTTAAAATTAATATATTATGTAAGTTTCATAATATGTACTTCCAAAGCAATATCTTTTGCGTGACTTGCTATGTTGAGTTTTTTCTCTTTCCTGGGCCAAGCGAGGTCGCACCTCCAATCAGACATGCTTCTTCGATACCATATTATGATCTTGTGAGTGATTTGGTGGCCTTCCCTCAATTTGATTATGGGAGTGTGTTTCAAGGTGGGCCGTAGTAGCTGCCATGCTTTACCACCATCCCGGTTGTACAAACGGTAGAATCATACACTGACATTGTCTCGCGTGTAATGTCATATGCCTTATCGCGCCTTCTACGAGTTTGATTTATACCGTACCTATGGAGTGCTCACTGAGTAAACCTCCAATTTACGGAGGAGCTTACAGTATTTGTATAGAATACGAGAATATATAAAATGTGTTAAGGGGATATGGCTAACGCCATAAACATTTCTTTGTACATCCATAAATTTTACAATTATAATCAAACACAAACAGATCCATCATATTTTTTCACGAAAGGACCCTTGCTTGTTAATTTAGAGCCTAATAAATTTAAAGATGACTTTCCCATTGATATCGGATTCAAAGCGACTGGTAAATCCAAATTTTATACCTGCTAAATGATCAACTTCAAATTTAGAAATTAAGGAGGCCAAGACAATGAAAAAGTTGATATGTTTTCTTTACAAAACATTAAGAAGGTGTATTGTAGATGAATTCTCTAAATATTCTACTTTTTTACATGTCTCACTATAAGTGCTTACAAAACTGACAGTGCTACCATGGAAGTACCAAAATCGTATATTTTAACTTTAACATATGTGCACAAAAATACTATAATATTTTCCATGCTTTTTTCTAAGTAATGAGGAAATAATGTTTAACCGAGTGTTTTTGAAAATTAACTATTTCATTGAAACTTTAAAATAGGAAAAAATAATCTTATTACTACCATTTACATTACGGCTATGACTACTAGGGTATCTAATCTCATTTGCTCCCCTAGCTTTCGTCTCTCAGTGTCAGTGTCGGCCCAGCAGAGTGCTTTCGCCATTTGTGTTCTTCTCGATCTCTACGCATTTCACCCGCTGGAAAATCCCTCAGTTTAAGGAAATCCTATCTCTTAGGTACCTCATTTATCGAATAATGTATTGTAACCAGCCTTCTTTTTAATTTTGATTTCATTATACCAGCTTTTCCACCTACTTATGCACCACTAAACAATGATTAATCTGGCATATTTGTGCTTTAATAGTCAAGTAATTACTAGGGTAACATTAATATGCACCATCAGATGAAACCTATTATAAAGAATATCGTCCAAAAAATAAGTGAAGGTGAACATAATTTGAATATGTTATAACCAATGTATGCTCCTTATTATAAGTTAAACTCCTTTGGTTTTCATGTTTTATTTTATTAAACTGGTAATGTAAGTGCATATTTTCTACCAAAAAAGGAATCACATATATTTTATATCATGATGGATGAAGACAGGTTCCCTTAATATGTATGTTATTTGTACCATACCATCTATGCTGACTGAACAAATCTTGGTTTGATTTTAATGCATATTCAAAGTCTTTAACGGGCCTACCTTCCTTATTTTATGCATTAAAATTGTACTCTGTACCATATTGATTTCTAAAATATTAATAGTGAAGAGTTAATAGTGTTCATCGATAACGGTAATTATATAATACTTTTCTTCATTTAATATTTATTGCACACCACATTGATTTGTTAGGTAATTGAGAGCTTATAGCTCAAATAATTTCTAAAAATAACGGTAGTGCACGTACTCTTTATGTGTGTGTGTAGATATAGAGCACATAGTTAAATAGCATCTAAAAATAATGGAAGTCCATGTGAAAGTGGTTAACAATATTGGTAGTGTATATAAAAATATAACATTTGTATTTTATACGCCTATCTACAATCATACCACATAGCATTTTCGTCTATAACATTTCTCAAACTGTTTGCCTACTTGGTGATAATTTCCAACGCCTGCGTCACTTTCCTCTATAACATTTCTCAAACTGTTTGCCTACTTGGTGATAATTTCCAACGCTTGCGTACTCTATATTGGGTAGAAATACAAAGTAAGCATTACATTATGGTTATTATCAATTTATCTAACATTCAAACAATTTTTCCTTTTGGTCTACATGATACTCATGTCTTAACCCAAGAAAGTTGCAGTTTAATTATTTGAATAAGTGTAGACATGCAATGATATAATTAATGATTCTCAAAGTTTTCCTAAACCATAAAGCGAATAGTGACCACTATGGTAAGAAAACATGATGCCAAGATTTACTAAAAGTTCTAAAACCATTCAATTATCTAGAAAACACATGCTAAAACCTTTACCGAAGAAGTTTCTTCATTCGATGTTAAGTATATTATTAACTGTGATATCGATTAAGAATCGGGCAAAAGTTATTGTCGTTTGTGTTTGTTAAATTGTGTTAGAATAATTGTCTCATTTTATTTTTGTATGCAAGATCATCATTTCTTTTGTAGGTTTGAAGTCCTTTTCATTATATTTATATTTAATCCAAAATATCACTTTCTTTTCCCCCTAGTAATTGGTTATGATGACATAATATACTGGTTTTCCCTTTAATTTTGTGAAAATTAGCAGACTAAAATGATAAGTGTGAACTAACTTATTTGAAAAATATAAGTTCAACATAAGGAAAAATGAATGTGTTGGTTATGATATATTACTATTATTAATTGCCTACAATAACCTTACACTATTTCTATTTATATACTTAGTGACAAAGTTTGCAAATGGCATTCAAATTCTCATAAAAAGGGACTGTTAGGTGTTATATTTTAAGGTTCTATTTAAATTTATTACATTTACATATTTAGAAAGGATTCAACTTTAAGCTATAAAATATTCAAAAAGAAACGTGTTCTTAAATAACTACAGGTTCAAAAGAATGATACTTCTGTTGTATTTAAAATGTTATAACGATCTTAAAAATGAAATGAAAACGTAAAATATATTAAATAAATAACAGTAGCGTTATCACAGTTAATTATAATAGGTGGAAAAATATTTTGCTGTTTTCACTTATTCTTAAATAATTGCTATAATACTTATTCTTATCCAAAATAGTCTTTCCTTCTATTAAAAATAATTAATGTTTTCTTCTTTGCAGTTGCTTCTGTTTTGTCATTTTTGGTACTACATAATTGGTTCAGTGTGATGTTAAACTGGGCATGTGTTTATGAGAAATAAATGCAGATGTCCTGATACATGTTTGTATTGAAGTGTTATAGGAAAATATCTATTTCAAAAGTCCATCTACTTGAATTTTAGTGAGGTTCTAAACTAAAAACGGTAAGTTGTTATGAGGCATAATTTCAGGTTCTTTGTTGATATAGTTCATATTGGCAAGAAAGGAAATTTACCATAAATTAAATCATTACTAAGTTTTTCTCCGGTACTATCATATTTTACTATTCCTATTAATAGAGGTTCAAAAAATTAAATATGAATAAAAAGCGGGAATAGAAAAACAGTAAATTCCAGCCACTGATTTGTTTCATTCAAGTTATTAGACAACAAATAGTGGTAGCAACCGTTAATTGTAAATGCTGCGTTCTACACTGCAACAATTATTATTTGCATTTTCTATTTATTACTACTAAAAATGTACTTTGTTCTAATGGTAATGTACTATTTGTGCTTCAGTATAGTTTCAACAGTGCAACTATATACATCTGGCAATGATACTAAGGTGGAACTGCAAAAGAAAAATAAAAGGAAAAAAATGATAGAGAAATGATAAAGGATGCAACTTAAGCTCTTAAAATGCTTCCGAATACCAGCTGATTGGCGCTTTCACTTTCATGCAATGGAGAACAAAATATTAAACACCTGAAATCAATTATCGTTCATTGGGTTTAATGACTACTCTATACAGTGAACAACGATGTAAAAAATTGAGTTCAAATCTATCATATTTGTAGACCTGAAGCTCTATTCCTATCTGCATCAAAAGTTTTAAACTTTATTGCTATTTGTCACTTTAATATGCTGCAACTCGAAATGATTTTATCATTGCTTTTTGATATAAAACTATGCTTTTTATTTGTTCATACTTCTAAGTATCTTGGACACTATAGCTACATGAGATGTATGTGAATGAACTTAATTGTCTACTAATATGTTTGCTTACTGAGATGTACATTCTGTACTTAATTTTTTTTAATTTTTTATGAGCAGATGGAACTTGTGGTTGATGGTCTTCTCATGTGATATTATTTATATAATTTCTCATGTTAAAAAAGGTCTCCAAGGCATATATGAATTTTTTTTTCATTACATAAACGTTGCATTTGATATTTTAGATTTCATCATGCAATTACAATTTTTTTTGGATTTCATAGAGTGACCTGGAATACTTATAAATGGCTCGAGTTTGTATGGGGTAGTGCATGATTCTAAATTCACGTATTAGTATCTTTTTGTAATTCGAATGTTAGTGCATCAGAAATTTTAGTTTTAGAGGGCGATTCTTTATTAATATACTTGGACTTATTAACTCTAAAGACTCATATTCATTTTCTTAAAGTTAACAGTTGAAATTGTTCTTCCAGTTTTGTTAACAATATTCAAGTTTCTGTATGGTTAGCAAAAGTTGGTATTGTCCCCCAGCATCCACCTCTCAATCTTCAGTTTAATATCAGTGAACTCCTTCACCTTTGCGTCTGTAGGATTTATGTTTGTGAAAGAAACGCCTTTGTTATACCAAGTAATATAATATTTTACTAAAACTATAATATTGTACTAAAATGTTGTTCAATAGACTTATCATGAAGCTTTTCAATATGCTGAAATAGTTGACATCAAATTGTGATTGATGGAACTCATGATTCTTATTAACACAAGTCTTTATGAAATAAAAATTATCATATAATTTCAAGTAGTTGAAATTTCACGATATAGAAGTTTGTTAATACCTATTTTATTACAGATTGTCTTCAATTTTGTAATGAGCAATAGTCAGTGTCAACTTTCCATAATAACTAACCATGTACTTATACAGTTGCTTACAGCCAGTGTCTACTTTTCATCAAACATCTATAAGTTGCGTATCAACCTGACATGGGACATGAAAAAACTTTTAGTGTTTTCCACCTAAAAGATGTGTATGATTAGGTTCAACTTTTTTCCATCCTACATGGTTAACAAAAGTTATTGTATCTACAATCACTCATTCAATTTTACCGGGTTTTTCAGCATATTTCTGCCTTCTAATACGTCTCACAGACTCGCATTGAAATGATACCTAGGATATTTGTGACCATCAATGTATCTAATATACAACTTTAATCACTGATATAATTGTGTATCCAATACTGTGTAGTTAATGCCCCGCTATTACCCCGCTACAACCCCGTTATATCTCATAGCAGATTTCCACCGCTATGATTTTTCCATATAGCCCTAGAATATATCCTTTCCGCTTTAATCTCCGTTATTTCCGCTATATCCCGTTATTTCCGCTATATTCCGCTATTCCCACTATATCTTTTTTAATAAAATGAATTGAAAAATTGCATTTGTACATTATAAAATTATGAAACTAATTTATTTGATTTAATTTTTAACATATTTTCAGAAATGAAAATACTTTAATATTTTACCAAATTCAATTATGTTGTATAACAGTTTTTTTGTTTATTTAAAGTATATTCGTACAAGTTTTTATTTAAAATTATTTATGCATTATTTATAATTCAATTGAATGATAATTTTTCATTTAATTACCATTTAAATATTTGTAAAAACATTAAGTACGAGTTTTATATGCTATTTTAGAGCCATCCGCTATATCCCGCTATATCCTCGATGTATCTGTGACGACCGCCCATGACTCCCGCACCAAAACAATGGAATAGTGCGCTGAAAGGCGTGCCAGGTAGTCATGGACGATAGTCAGGGTAAAATAAAACAGCAACCTCTATCGTACAACTCACAGCGCTTGGATAAAATACAATAGAGAAATATATAGTGAAGCTCCATAACAGAAAAATCATCATATAAGCATCGTAAGTAGATTTATACAAACATGAATCATCCATACATCAAAGCCTCACTACAACACTCAATCAGATATAACAGCGGAACACCCAGTACATATAGTAAGAAAACTAGTATGCAAAGCCTCCTGCTCGTCTTCGTCATCATCAGCGTAGATCTCTAAGAACAGCACCTGTCACCTGCTACCTAGTCTGCCCATCCCAACATGGATGAACAGCCCAAGGTAATAAGAGGAGACATAAAACCTTGAGTCAGACAAAGTCTTAGTGAGCAGTAAATCAACTATCAAACATACCAAAAGAGCATAAAGGATAAAAGGAATAGGAACCAAACCATCCCACTCCACCTCTTTCTACAGTGATAGCCCCCAGACACACACCAAGGAGAAGTAAGCATAACACAGCAGACAATTAAGGTAAAGCAATACTCACTCGAGTCAAGGGCGATGTTTTCCAAATACAAACCCCCAAGGCCTAAACCAAGATCAGATAAGCACCTAGAAAATACCGCTCTTGAGACCGAATGATGATACAACCAAACGTCCAAACATCCATGACTCTGGCTATCACTGTTATCCTTGCTTCGATTTCACCGTTGATTAAATGACCATCCGTCAAGGGCTAATGGTAACCCCGGTTCCAGACATAACTCCGCACACTGCCTTGTGCCTAGGACTTATCTACTTTTCCCAGAGTACTCGACTACCTACCTGTAGTCTTTTGGTTGTCCCGACTACCTACCTATAGTCGTTATGGGCACCCCATGTACTCTTGCTTTTGAGCATGCTAGAACCTTCAACAACGATGAGATCCAAGCCTCCTAGTCATCCTCCTTGACGACTATCCTCATACCAGCTCAAGCTACCTCTCGAGCAATCCATTATCAACCAACTCGAACCATCCCTCGAGTTATCAACATGCTTGGAATGATCCCTGCCTGGATTACGCCAAGTCTACATCACATCATACTTCGCTTTATTACACCATAGCAAAGTCTCAACTCAACAACATGGTTTGCCTCATCGCATCATGGCAAAGTTCCATCTCAACATCATTCAATCCATACATATGAGCTTCCACATCCGCCACATATGCCTTTAGCAGCTTTCACCATTCAAGAGCCTCTTCTGTAGCTTTTGAATCATCTTTGACCATACTTGTCCAAATCTATCAACTAGATAGCTCATTCACAACGATCAATCAAGGCAAACATTAATCCAAACAAATAAGTATTCAATCAAGATCTAATTAGGCATTCATAACTACAATGGCAATTTCGTAAATAAATGAGCATAGAACTAACATACATGAATCATGGGTTTTTAGCATAGATCTAGCAAATATAAAACATGGGTTTTGTTTCTATAACTTAATAAATGAGCTTGCATAGGTAAACATCTTCACAAACAATGGATCTATACTTGGATCTAAGGAAAATGCACAAAATCACTATCTACAACACTCCAACAAACCACCAATCCAATATACTCCTTTGGGTCCGCGTGAGAGATAACTACCACTCACAAAATCACCTAAACACCTCAAAAACTAAACACTTCAGATCTGGACAGCGAAGATCAAGGCTTGATCCGGCGAAATCTCGCTTAAAACGATGAAATCTAGCTTCGTTGGATGAAGATCTTCAACTTTGTCTCTTGGATCTTCAATCTCGATCTTCAATCTTGGATGGATGTTAGAATTAGATTGGAATGGAGAAAAGAAGATGAAGAAATGTTGTAGTCGAGTTCCCAAAATGGCAGCACTTCGTTGCTTCAAAAACCGGTGCCAAAAAGTGAGCCGAACCCCTCTATTTATAGGCTGGAAAAACCCTTATCTCGGCCGTCCCTAAGTCGCCGCCGACCTAACCTCGCCGACCTAACCTTGCCGACCCAACACTCTGCCGACCTAACACATAAACCACTCCAAGACTCAACAGGTACACGACCTAACGACCTAACAGAGATACCACATGGCCGACCTAACACTAAGTCGTTCTGCGACTTAACAAAAGACACGAGGCCACACGACCTAGTTATAACACGACCTAACCACATACAGG
The DNA here is from genome assembly GCA_030765085.1 of Allium cepa. Taxonomy (NCBI): domain Eukaryota; kingdom Viridiplantae; phylum Streptophyta; class Magnoliopsida; order Asparagales; family Amaryllidaceae; genus Allium; species Allium cepa. Next base: position 724,175,160 of record CM060935.1, on the reverse strand, counting down.
GGTAACCGCTAGGTCGCTATATGTTAGACCAGTAACTCCCTTAGGTCGGTCAGTTCTTAACTCGGCCAAACTTTAACTCGCTCGCTTCTTAAGGTTGCCCAAACCCCTAAACCACTTATCCCGTTAAGTCGGCAACACTGTTAAGTCGGTCTCCCTTATGAGCCGGCCAACCTTTAAACCACTAACCTCCTTAAGTCGGTCAAGCACTATAGGTCGGTCACTACCTTATCTCGGTGACCCTTTAACTCGGTAATACGTTAGCCTTACTAACCCGGCCATCACGACCCAAGCTTTAGGTCGTCTACCCCTTAACTCGGCTAAGCCTATAAGTCGGTCACGACTCAACACTACACATGAGTTAACTCCCCATTCGACTCATGCTAGAGACAACATAAACAATACTAACGACCTGTAAATTCTACGATTTATCGACACGTAAAATACGGGTCGTTACATTCTCTCCCCCTTAGGAATTTCGCCCCCGAAATTCCAAGCAAACATCAGCAATCAAAAATATTCTGCATGCCTACCATCCATAGCAATCAACAAACCATGCATCCAATTCTAACCTAGCATGCAAAATTCTAAGACTTAGAACAAGCTAAAAATTCATGAGATGTCACAACACTTTAGGGCCATACCTCGAAGAGTCCGGGATGAGCTGCCTTCATCCTCTCTTCCTCCTCCCACGTACAGTCGTTAACATCATCACTCCATTGTACCTTGAGCAACGTAATCGTCTTCCTCCTAAGCTGTTTCGTATCGGTTTCAACAATACGAAGCGGCTTACGAGGTTTCATACCCACTGGATCAACCTCCAAATTTTCACAGTTATCAGCAGAAACCACTGTAGTTGGATCATGCACATACTTCCGTAGATAAGATACATGAAAAACATTGTGCACACCCGCCATCTTTTCCGGTAACTTTAATCTATAAGCGAGCTTTCCAATTCGCTCTATAATTGGGAATGGTCCAACAAATCTCGGAGTTAACTTTCCTTTCTTTCCGAATCTAATAGCACTCTTTAATGGAGAAATCTTCACAAAAACCATCTCACCTACGTCGAATTCCAAATCCTTACGACGATTATCGGCATAACTTTTCTGACGATCTTGGGCTGCTCTCATTCGTTGCCGAATGATCTCTATACAATCCGAAGTCTGTCGAATCATCTCTGGCCCAAGTATCAGCTTTTCTCCAGTTTCCAACCAACATGTCGGAGAGTTACACGGTCTTCCATATAATGCCTCATATGGTGCCATACCAATGCTCGACTGATAACTGTTGTTATATGCAAATTCCACCAAATGAAGGTGATCTTCCCATGATCCTCCGAAGTCCAAAACACAAGCTCTGAGAAGATCTTCCAAAACTCGGTTAACTCTCTCAGTCTGACCATCTGTTTGAGGGTGATAAGCTGTACTCAAACACAACTCAGTTCCCAAAACTTCCTGGAAGCTCTTCCAAAATCCACTAGTGAACAATGGGTCTTGATCGCTCACTATACTCTTCGGAATACCATGGAATCGAACTATCCACTTAACATACAACTCAGCCAACTTCGATGCAGTCCTAGTTGATCGAACAGGAATGAACCTTGCACTCTTGGTCAAACGATCTACTATGACCCAAATTCCTTCATTTCCTGCTCTTGTCCTAGGTAGACCATCGATAAAGTCCATCGACACTTGCTCCCACTTCCATGTAGGAACTTCTAATGGCCGAAGTAATCCACTGGGCTTCTTCTGCTCAGCTTTCACTAACTGACAGTTCATACACTTGGAAATAAAATTTCCAACATCCTTCTTCATGCCTTCCCAGTAGTAAGTTCTCTTCATATCCCGATACATCTTATTTCCACCTGGATGAATTGTCAACTTCGAGTGATGACCTTCTTTCAGAACTTCATCTCTCAATCCATCTACATCGGGAACAACCAATCGTCCTTGCTTCCGAAGCCAACCCTCTCGATCGACCTCGAATCCCTTATCCTTCTCTGGGTCCAATCCAGATTCCAAATCTCGGATGATCTTGACAAGCTTATCGTCTCGCTTTTGGCTCTCACCAATTCTTTCCACAAGAGTAGGTCTTATCGATAAGTTTGCCAACATCTCAGGTTCTAATTCACATCTGGGCCTGAAATCAAATCCAGCCAAATACTCGAGACTCTTCCATTCCGAAAACATGGCTCCCAATCCTGCATGTCTTCGACTTAACGCATCAGCCACTGCGTTACCTTTTCCCGGAGTATAGGCTATACCAAAATCATAAGATGCTAGAAACTCTAGCCACCGTTGCTGTCGAAGATTCAAATCCTTTTGGGAGAACAGATACTTCAACGACTTATGATCTGTAAACAACTCGAATCTAACTCCCAATAGATAATGTCTCCACATCTTCAAAGCAAACACAATTGCCGCTAACTCCAAATCATGAGTCGGATAATTCCTTTCATGCGGCTTCAGTTGTCGACTTGCATACGCAACAACTTTATCCTTCTGCATTAGCACTGCTCCAAGTCCAGTGCCACATGCATCGGTGTAAACCACCATCTCTTCATTCCCACTTGGAATAGTCAAAACAGGAGCACTTGTCAGTCGCTCTTTCAGAATTACGAAAGCTTGCTCACACTTATCATCCCATCTGAACACTTGGTTCTTTTTCGTCAATCCGGTCAACGGTGCAGCTATCTTGGAAAAGTCTTTAATAAACCGACGATAATATCCTGCTAATCCAAGAAAACTTCTTACATCAGACGCATTCTTAGGTCTAACCCAATCCTGGATTGCTGCCACCTTAGCGGGATCAACCGCTATTCCATTTCCCGAGATAACATGGCCTAAGAACCTCACTTCACTCTTCCAGAAGTGACACTTCGAAAACTTAGCCTTCAGCTGATGTTTCCGTAAGATCCCCAAAACAATCCTCAAGTGTGTCTTGTGCTCTTCCTCAGTTCTGGAATAAATCAGAATATCATCCACGAACACAAGCACGAACTTATTCAACTGATCTCTGAACACTCTATTCATAAGATCCACAAAATATGCTGGTGCGTTAGTCAACCCAAACGGCATTACCAGCCACTCATAAAAACCGGATGGTGTCCTGAAAGCATTCTTCGGCACACTATCCTTAGCCACTCTCAGCTGGTGAAATCCCGTTGCCAAATCCATCTGAGAAAACACCTTGGCCTCGTGAAGCTGATCAAACAAGTCATCTATTCTCGGCAATGGATACTTGTTCTTCTTAGTCAACTTATTCAGCTCACGATAATCCACACACAACCTCAACGATCCATCCGCTTTGGTTGCGAACACAACTGGTGCACCCCATTCGGACACACTTCTCCGAATGAATCCTTTCTGCAAAAGGTCATCAACCTGCACCCTCAACTCTAGCTGCTCCCTAGGCGCCATCCGCCTAAGAGGCATCACAGCAGGTCTGGCTCCCTCAACTAGATCGATACGAAACTCGATCTCCCTATGCGGCGGCAACCCTTTGACTTCGTCAAAGACATCCTCAAATCCATTCACAATAGGCACCGATGACAGTCCATCCCGTGGAACAACCAGCGAATACATGAAGCTCATGAAGACGTCTTCCTCATGCTTACATCGTATCACAACCTTTCGCCCTTCCACATTCCCGACTGTCACCTCAAGCCTCTCACAATCAATCCTTGCCGCATATTTCCTAAGCCAGTCCATACCCAAAATAATTCCGAACCCCGCAAAGTTCAGAACAAAGCAATCACAGACAAACGAGCAATCATGACTCGACACAACTAGACCACGGCATATCATACACAAACATGACGAACCCCCGACTGGATTAGTCACAACCAATGGCCTATCAACAATATCCGGTTTCAAACCTAACCGGCCTACCAAATCATTACAAACAAAAGAATGCGACGCTCCAGTATCAAACAACACTCTAACTGGAACACCACAGATAGAAAGAGTACCTTGAACCACCACACTCTTCCCCTTCTCTTCAGCAGTAGGAGCTTTTGAAGATGACGGCACAACTCCCAAAGCATAAGCTTGCACAATTTGCCTATCTTTCCTCGGCTCTGGGCAATCCTTCTTGATATGTCCCAGCTTATCACAGTTATAACACTTTCCCGACACCTTGGGATTCTTACAATCTTTGTAAAGATGGCCCTTCTGTTGGCAGTTATAACAAGTCACTTCGCCTTTCGGCTTCTTCTGGCCATCCTTACCCTTCTGCTGCTGCTGCTTCCTCCTCTTATTGCCATTCTGGTGTGGTTTAGATCCTTCCCTGGTTACAGCAACAATAGAACTTTCCTTAGGAAACAAACTCTCATGCCTAAGGGCTTTCTCCACAAGCTTCTCAAATGGATCGTCCAGATGATCCACCAACTTCCTCCCAAGATAAGCATCCAAACCAGTCACAAACTTCTCATTCTTCTGATAAGGAGAATCAATATACGATCTAGCATACTTGGACAAAGCTTCGAACTCAGAAATATACTCAAGAACTGGTCTCCCACCTTGCTTGAGCTCTACAAACCTCTTGAACAAAACAGACTTCTGAGCCGTAGAGATGAACTTGGCTTCAAATCTAACTTGGAATTGCTCCCAAGTGATCTCTTCTTCTGGAGTATCGATGGTGATAGAATTCCACCAATCCGCAGCTCTCCCTTGAAGCTGTCTCGATGCAAGCTTCCTCTTAGTTGCATCCTCAATCCCTAAATCACCAAAGATTTTTCGACATGCATCAATCCATCTCTGCACCTCAATGGTCGACTCCGTCCCCAAGAAAGCTTTTCCTCCAAGAGCAGTATAATCCTTACAAAGCTTAGCAAAATCCACCGGCCTTGGAGCTTGGACTTGAACTCCCACATCCACTGATGATCCTGAAGCTGGTATCCTTCTCATGATCGAAGTCATCATCGCTTCGAACATAGTTCCATAATCAACAGCTCCTTCATCAGCACGGCTTTCCCTTGCAGCTGGTCTCCCTCTTCGACTCATCCTTAATATCTGTAATAAGAATGATTAGAACACCTTAAGAAACAACTGCATAAGGAGTTCAAATCCTTCTAAGCTACTATATTATATATAGTAATTATCCATCAAAATACAATTACGTCTCTCATACGTAGTTACGTCAGCGAGCGTTGGCTAAAATCGATTAACCAAAGCTCTGATACCAAATGTGACGACCGCCCATGACTCCCGCACCAAAACAATGGAATAGTGCGCTGAAAGGCGTGCCAGGTAGTCATGGACGATAGTCAGGGTAAAATAAAACAGCAACCTCTATCGTACAACTCACAGCGCTTGGATAAAATACAATAGAGAAATATATAGTGAAGCTCCATAACAGAAAAATCATCATATAAGCATCGTAAGTAGATTTATACAAACATGAATCATCCATACATCAAAGCCTCACTACAACACTCAATCAGATATAACAGCGGAACACCCAGTACATATAGTAAGAAAACTAGTATGCAAAGCCTCCTGCTCGTCTTCGTCATCATCAGCGTAGATCTCTAAGAACAGCACCTGTCACCTGCTACCTAGTCTGCCCATCCCAACATGGATGAACAGCCCAAGGTAATAAGAGGAGACATAAAACCTTGAGTCAGACAAAGTCTTAGTGAGCAGTAAATCAACTATCAAACATACCAAAAGAGCATAAAGGATAAAAGGAATAGGAACCAAACCATCCCACTCCACCTCTTTCTACAGTGATAGCCCCCAGACACACACCAAGGAGAAGTAAGCATAACACAGCAGACAATTAAGGTAAAGCAATACTCACTCGAGTCAAGGGCGATGTTTTCCAAATACAAACCCCCAAGGCCTAAACCAAGATCAGATAAGCACCTAGAAAATACCGCTCTTGAGACCGAATGATGATACAACCAAACGTCCAAACATCCATGACTCTGGCTATCACTGTTATCCTTGCTTCGATTTCACCGTTGATTAAATGACCATCCGTCAAGGGCTAATGGTAACCCCGGTTCCAGACATAACTCCGCACACTGCCTTGTGCCTAGGACTTATCTACTTTTCCCAGAGTACTCGACTACCTACCTGTAGTCTTTTGGTTGTCCCGACTACCTACCTATAGTCGTTATGGGCACCCCATGTACTCTTGCTTTTGAGCATGCTAGAACCTTCAACAACGATGAGATCCAAGCCTCCTAGTCATCCTCCTTGACGACTATCCTCATACCAGCTCAAGCTACCTCTCGAGCAATCCATTATCAACCAACTCGAACCATCCCTCGAGTTATCAACATGCTTGGAATGATCCCTGCCTGGATTACGCCAAGTCTACATCACATCATACTTCGCTTTATTACACCATAGCAAAGTCTCAACTCAACAACATGGTTTGCCTCATCGCATCATGGCAAAGTTCCATCTCAACATCATTCAATCCATACATATGAGCTTCCACATCCGCCACATATGCCTTTAGCAGCTTTCACCATTCAAGAGCCTCTTCTGTAGCTTTTGAATCATCTTTGACCATACTTGTCCAAATCTATCAACTAGATAGCTCATTCACAACGATCAATCAAGGCAAACATTAATCCAAACAAATAAGTATTCAATCAAGATCTAATTAGGCATTCATAACTACAATGGCAATTTCGTAAATAAATGAGCATAGAACTAACATACATGAATCATGGGTTTTTAGCATAGATCTAGCAAATATAAAACATGGGTTTTGTTTCTATAACTTAATAAATGAGCTTGCATAGGTAAACATCTTCACAAACAATGGATCTATACTTGGATCTAAGGAAAATGCACAAAATCACTATCTACAACACTCCAACAAACCACCAATCCAATATACTCCTTTGGGTCCGCGTGAGAGATAACTACCACTCACCAAATCACCTAAACACCTCAAAAACTAAACACTTCAGATCTGGACAGCGAAGATCAAGGCTTGATCCGGCGAAATCTCGCTTAAAACGATGAAATCTAGCTTCGTTGGATGAAGATCTTCAACTTTGTCTCTTGGATCTTCAATCTCGATCTTCGATCTTGGATGGATGTTAGAATTAGATTGGAATGGAGAAAAGAAGATGAAGAAATGTTGTAGTCGAGTTCCCAAAATGGCAGCACTTCGTTGCTTCAAAAACCGGTGCCAAAAAGTGAGCCGAACCCCTCTATTTATAGGCTGGAAAAACCCTTATCTCGGCCGTCCCTAAGTCGCCGCCGACCTAACCTCGCCGACCTAACCTTGCCGACCCAACACTCTGCCGACCTAACACATAAACCACTCCAAGACTCAACAGGTACACGACCTAATGACCTAACAGAGATACCACATGGCCGACCTAACACTAAGTCGTTCTGCGACTTAACAAAAGACACGAGGCCACACGACCTAGTTATAACACGGCCTAACCACATACAGGGGTAACCACTAGGTCGCTATATGTTAGACCAGTAACTCCCTTAGGTCGGTCAGTTCTTAACTCGGCCAAACTTTAACTCGCTCGCTTCTTAAGGTTGCCCAAACCCCTAAACCACTTATCCCGTTAAGTCGGCAACACTGTTAAGTCGGTCTCCCTTATGAGCCGGCCAACCTTTAAACCACTAACCTCCTTAAGTCGGTCAAGCACTATAGGTCGGTCACTACCTTATCTCGGTGACCCTTTAACTCGGTAATACGTTAGCCTTACTAACCCGGCCATCACGACCCAAGCTTTAGGTCGTCTACCCCTTAACTCGGCTAAGCCTATAAGTCGGTCACGACTCAACACTACACATGAGTTAACTCCCCATTCGACTCATGCTAGAGACAACATAAACAATACTAACGACCTGTAAATTCTACGATTTATCGACACGTAAAATACGGGTCGTTACAGTATCCCCGCTATGACTTTTTGCACCTCCACCGTTTTGAATCTATCGAGCGCATTAACTGCACAGATCCAATATACAACTTTGATTAGTGATATAATTGTCATGTTATTGGAACAAATTATCCAATTCCTACTAAATGTCTTTTAATCACATTTCTATAACAGTACATATACCGTGATAAGCAAAAAACTAACTTGACCAACATTTTATTTATACATACAAATTAATTTAAACATTTTTCATATAGAAATGATTATCAATACCGAGTATACAACTATAGTGTTATTCATTATTATACCTTTTTCAAAATAATTCGTGTGCGTAGCAGCACGGATTCGTTCTCGTAATAAGTAAACTTCATTTAATGTTTTTGATATTCAATCTCAAGCTTGGTGAATCTCAGATCCATCATCCGTCGTACCGCTTCGTCGAAGACGTTCCACCCCGTTGCCTTTGAAGCTGCCTAATTCCATCCCTAGCACTATTACTACTAGCCTGATCGTGAACTGCTGCAGTGAGGTTTTGGAAGGCACTGATGGGTCCGGGGTGATCGCCATGGTGATTTGATGGGTTTTTCAATGAAAGAGAAGGTGTTCGACGGTTTAAAGAAGGTGTTTGAGGAAATATTTGAAGAGGTTGATGATAATAAACATGCACTGATATGTTTGTGTATCAAGGTTAGGGATCTTTGAGGTTTCTTACAATTCAAGCAACTACAGTGATTCAAGAATTTATGGGAAATGATCGGCACTTGGTGGATTTGAAGCAGCAGTTACAAATGAGTTCAAAACTGTCTTCTTTATCAAGATTCAAGAACATGTATACCACAAACAATTGACAACAGCAACTAAAGAACAATTAGCACTGGAAATTGCTAACAGCAAACTTGAACAACAGGTACGAACAATTGATATAAAGAACAATGTTAAAATTGCAAGATTTTCAAAGAACTGGAACAATTATCTGATCAACAAGAAAGGTAAAGTACTGAACTATGAACAAGGTTTCAGAACTAAGGCTAGAATTGCAACTGGTATTAAAAAAGAAATGAAAACGAACTAAAATGGATATAACAAGAAAGATAAAAGGTAACAAGAAGAACAGTAAACTAAATTGTAACTGGAAAGATAGATCTAAGTAACAAGTTTAAGGAAGAAGAACTAAAGACAATCCAACAATGGAAAACAAAATAAAATGTTAACTTCAGATTTCTCTATACTAACAACAACAGATACAACTTTGCATTTATACAGTTTTCAACACTAATGGACCAGATTTTCACATCAGCCCAAACAACATACAACTCGAATATTTAATAGCCTCAGATCTGGTAACAGTAAGTGTGCACGTGCACACATGCATAGCCAACAATTCCTTCTGCCAAATCAACAATTCTTTCTGCCAAATCATATCTTCATCTCCTCACCTCACTGTCAGTTTAGTGACTTTAGCTCTGATGAACTCCGGCCTGGAATTTCTCCTTTTATCCTTGCAGCTGATCCTCTGGCTTCTTCCATTAGTAGCTTAAGTAGAGCTTGGTTGTTACATCTCACTTCTCCTTCAAGAATGGACCTTGTCCCAAGGTCCAAGGCGGGGAATTTTCGAATAGTTGGCCAGCAATCTTCCCACATAGCATCTTCCACTGGTTTATCTTTCCATTTCACCAAAATTTGTACCACTGCATTATTGTCTCGAGGAACCATTCTTCTATCAATAATGGCTTCTGGTTGCTCTACAATCTCTTTAGTAAAGCTAGGAACATTGTCTTGTATTACCACATCATTTCCCAGTCTTTTCTTTAGTTGAGAAACATGAAACACTAGATGTATCTTGGCTTCAGATGGCATCTGCAACTTGTACGCAATCTTTCCAATTTTCTCGAGTATCAAGTATGGACCATAATACTTTGGAGATAGCTTGTGTGTCTTCTGAGTTCTTGTAGTGATTTGTTTATATGGTTGAAGTTTCAAGTATACCCAGTCTCCTTGATCAAATTCTCTTTCTGTTCTTCTGTTATCTGCATGCTTTTTCGTTCTACTTTGTGCAAGCTTTAAACTATCCTTCAAGAATTCTATGATGATGTCTCTATAGTAAAGTGCTTCCTCTAATTGCTCCGCTTTGGCGGTGTTAGGCACATAGGATAATAAATTGGGAGGATCTACACCATACACTGCTTTGTACGGAGTTGTATTGGTAGGGTTCTTCCAAGTAGTATTGTACCAATACTCTGCTACTGACAGCCACTTAACCCACTCCTGTGGCTTGTGACATATGAAGCACCTCAAATAACATTCAAGAATTTTGTTCACTACTTCGGTTTGGCCATCACTTTGTGGGTGATGGCAGTGCTTAACTTCAATGTGCAACCCTGCAATTTAAATAACTCTTGCCAAAACTTACTTGTAAAAACAGCATCCCTATCACTTACTATAGATCTAGATAGGCCATGCAGTTTGAAGACACCATCAAAGAAAGTAGTAGCTACCTCCTTTGCTGTGAATGGATGACTCAGGGGAAAGAAGTGTGCATACTTACTCAATCTATCCACCACTACAAATATAACCGAGTACTTGTGACTTTTTGGCAAGCAAGTAATGAAGTCCATTGAGATATCAACCCAAATCTTTTCTGGAATAGGTAGAGGCTGCAGAAGTCCAGGAAGTAGTACATTTTCTTCTTTATTTCTCTAACACTCATCACAAGTCTTTACAAAGGTCTCTACATCTTTTTTCATTTTTTTCCAATAGAAAACTTGTTTAATTTTTTTAAGTGTAGCCTTAATGCCAGAATGTCCTCCCAGAGGAGTAGAATGATGTTCTCTTATCAGTGGTAGTAGCAACTTCTTTATGTTATGATCTATCAACAATTTCCCTTTATGATATATCACTTCATCCACTACTTGATATTTATTGTTAGGTGGGGTCTGGTTTTGTAGCTATAACAACTGTTGTTTGTACCATGTTGAAGTATGCAATGTCTTTTTAATCTCCTGAAAGCAAGGGGCCTGTACTATGGTTATAACCTGCAAGTGTAAATCACTGTTATGACCATGGTCCTCTTCTACTTCATCTCTCCTAGACAAAGCATCTGCTACTACATTCTCTTTTCCACTATAGTACTCAACTATGTAATCAAAGCCATGCAACTTGGCTAGCCACTTGTGTTGTAACCCAGTATGCAGTTTTTGTGTTAAAAGGTATTTAAGACTGTGATGAACTGTCTTGATTACAAACTGCCTTCCTAACAAATATTGGCTCCATTTTTTTGTGGCGATAATAATAGCTAGCAACTCTTTTTCATAAGTGGACAAAGCTAAGTTTCTTCGATGCAAAGCTTTACTCAAATATGCAAGGGGTCTATTTTTCTGAGACAATACAGCACCTACCCCATACCCACTAGCATCACACTCCAGAACAAATGGTAGGTTAAAGTTAGGCATAACTAGAATATGTGGATTAATCAAACACTGTTTCAACTGTTCAAAGGACTGTCTTGATACTTCATCCTACTTAAAGGAATTTTTTTTCAACATCTCTGTCATAGGCTTGGCTATTATCCCATAGTTTTTTATGAACTTTCTGTAATACCTACTGAGTCCTAAAAATCCTCTCAGTGCTTTAATTGTTTGTGGTAGAGGCCAGTCTAATATAGCTTGAATTTTTGTAGGGTCAACAGCTAGGCCTTTTGAGGAAATCACATGCCCCAAGTACTCCAAAGTCTCTTGAGCAAAACTGCATTTTGATAGCTTGACTACTAATTTATTCTCCTGCAAGACTTGGAAAGTTTGTTTAAGATGCTGCAGATGATCAAACCATGTCTTTCTATATACTAATATATCATCAAAGAACACCAGTATAAATTTCCTCAAATATGACTTAAAGATATCATTCATCAAAGATTGAAATGTAGAAGGAGCATTAACTAAACCAAAAGGCATCACCAGAAATTCATAATGACCATGATGAGTTCTGAAGGCAGTCTTGTGTATGTCTGGATCATACATGCGAATCTGATGATAGCCTGATCTCAAATCAAGCTTAGAAAACCAATTAGAGCCTTGAAGTTCATCAAAGAGGTTATCAATCAAGGGAATAGGAAATTTATCCTTTAGAGTATGAGAATTTAAGCTTCTGTAATCAACACATAGTCTCCAACTGCCGTCTTTCTTTTTAACCATCACAACAGGAGAGGAGTAAGAGCTACTACTAGGTCTGATAAGTCTAGTTTCTAGCATATCATCAATAATCTTCTCTAGTTCATTTTTCAAGTGGTAAGAGTGTCTGTATGGCCTCATACAAATGGGTTTGGTGTTAGGTTGAAGAGGGATTTTATGATCATGGGTTCTTTGAGGAGGGAAGGGAGGTTTATCAGTGGTAATCATAGGGAATTGATTCAGAAGTTCAGCAATTTCAGTGGGAAGATTGGGGTCTGGTTCATGGTTTGGTAGCATGTGAAGGCATAACTACATGGTAGTTAGGGCATGAGTACTCTCCTTATCCATAGTCTTCCTATCAATCATTTTCACATCTTCTGGTTTAATGCCTTGCCACACATATAGCTTGTTCTTATATTGAAATTTCACTTGCAAGTGCTCCAGATTCAAAGTGACTTCACCCAGACTTCTCATCCATTGAGCACCAAGCACCACTTGACAGCCCTCTAAAGGCAAGAGTAGTAGTTCAACTGGCATTCTACACCCCTGACATTTCAACAAAACATCCTTACAAATTCCTGATCTGTAACGACCTGTAAAATTTTTATAAATTTTATAGTTTTATTAACGTATTTAATTGGATTTTTGTGAAATTTTAAATAAATTAATTTGCAAATAAAAAGTTAATATTTGGATTACGTCCAATTAAACATAAAAAACTGTAAATCTTCGTACAAAAATGGGAAAGTTTAATTCACGCGTAAATTTACTTCAATTAAATCAGTTAAAAAGTGACGAAAATAAAACGTTTCAAAACCAGAATATTTTTCTATAGAAATTTCTAAATCCTTTTTCTAAGTGAAACGACATCTTTCGTTTTTCAAAATCTTGACTTCTATTGCTCCGTTTATCTTATTTCTGCGAAATAGAAGCATTTTCGTTACCGATTATCGACTTTTGATCAGATGATCGTACCACTAATATCTGTACACCGTTTTGATCATCTCATCATGCTGATCTCCACGGTATATTCATTTGCTTGTTTCGACGTCCGTTAAACAACGGAATCTATAGAACAGTTCATCACATCGGTACGTTTCGGGTGTTTTGGTTAGTTGTGGCCATTTGAATTCCAAGCAGCAACTCTAGCTTTATTTGAATAATTGTTCATCAGTTGCTAAATTTTAGCCGTTGCCATCATTCGGAAATCAAAAGTATAAGTTTGTATACGTTTGTATTTTATCATTTGAACAGTTGATATGTTAATTGCCTTTGTAACTTTGTCACGGTTTTGCTAAAATTCGCGTTAACTTTTCTGCGGAATCAACTCGCGACCGTTGAATTTCTTTTATCTACCTTATTTAATATTATATATAAGGCAAATAACGTACACGTTTTCACTTCCATTTTTGTGCTCGGTCCACTTTTTCTTCTGTCATTACAGCATAGTTTATTCATACTCTGCCTAGATCTAATTCATGGCCTCATTTCCTTCACTGCCGCATTTTTCATTTTTCATTTTTTTTCATTTTTCTTTCTCTGCCTCAACGTAATTCCTCGACCTTCGCCCAATCTCCACCTCCAGATCCACACCTTCTTCCCAGCCTCATCGGCCTGCTTTCCTCTCCACGGCCATCGCACCAGCCCCACCGTGAACAACAGCCGCCTCCTCCCTGAGCAGTGAAACCCATCACCATCCTCCGCTCACGTTCCCTCCTCTCCCCTCCAACCCGAGCTGCCCCTATTTCCACCCAGTCCGCCGCTTCTTCCCATCCTTTTCCACCGAGCTTCACCTTCGAACACACTTCTCCTCCCTGACCCGTAACCACGACCCCTCCTTCCAGTGACTGGAGTTTAGGCCATCCTCCACCGACTCTATTCCATCGCCCCAACCCATGCCTCCCTCTGCCACACAACCCGCAGCACTCCTTCGCGCAAATCGGCTCACGTGTAGCCACCGCCGAGTCCTGGCGAGCAGCCTCTGTCACCACCCTTTCGAGCCTTGCCTCCTCCTTGTAAGTCGAGTGCATGTTATATTTATATTAATACATATAGTTCATATATGTGTCAGCTGATAGATATATGTTAGTATATTTGTTTATAAATACATAAGTTCCTGGGTATACAAAGTTTTAAATGTATTAGTTCATAACAGACTGGATACAGTTTTGGAACTTATAAATTTACAAAGTTGTATATATGTATATATCTATATATTTGTTACTGAGAGTTTGAATATAAGCCTTATACAGTTTTTGCCTTGCATATATATAAATTTTAAAAATCGGTTCTAATCTATATAAATATGTATATATTTACGTATACTGATTTGTAAGCTATATTGTATACATAGTATAATAATTTATACGCATAGCCTGTTGAATGAAAGGTTAGATGAGTTGTTTATACATATTAAGTCAGCTTATATTAATATCTAAATATCCAGTTTTTTTTTTTTTTAAAAAAAAGTTTTATATTGTGTATATGTATAAGTATAATGTGGTTCTGGGTTGATAAATGTTAGTATATATGTAAGGTACATGAGTTTATATGGGTTTATATGTGTATATAGGTTTATAAAAAGCTGCAGTATGTATATTTGCCTGGTTATGATTGTTACATCTCCTATTTACAGTATGATTTTTTATATACATATAGTTGTGTACAAATACCTACTTGCATTTATTTTGTTCTGCAAAGTTATATATTGGATCTATAAAATAATATATATATATATATATGTAAGAATACTCCATGATTTAAGTTTACATCAGAGGAGATTTGAATACGGGTTATAGTACATTAACTTGGAAATATAATAGTAAGGTAAGATTACATATACTGTAAGTTGTTTTCAAGCTAGTGTATTTGTTTGGTTGATATTGGGTTTTAAATTTTATATAACATGTATAGATATTTAAGTATATAGATTTTGAAATATAAAAATATATGTAGATATGTTAGTTTATGCAAGTTTCATGTATAACATACTTAGTTTTGGATATGTTGCGTTAGTATGTTAGTAGGTTACCATGTTAGTAGATAGGAAAAAAAAAAAAAAAAAAGGCCTGTAACTTCTTTGCCTGTAACTTCTTTGCCTGATATAATAAGTATGATAGGTTGATTTCTTCTATGTGTGTTTTAGTTGAAACAATGTATTTTGAAATATAAATATATTTAAAATTTAATATGTATTTGAATAGAGGATATGTATATAGTTGTATGTAGTCATATATGTACATTTATACCAATTTTCTTAATCGACCCACTTCTGATTCGTTGTATCAACTCCTTATCTATCAGCTTTGGCCGTCGTGTTTATTTTCTCCGGCATCGCGTCCATCTAGCTTTGCTCCAAAATTTGTAGCTTGTTCTGTTGTCAAATTTCTTTAGCCTCGAAAGGTGAGCAATCACTCACGATTAACGTTCTTTTATTTATTAAATTTGATTTCAATTGAAACGACAATTGAAATATGCTGCTGTTGGTTGTTTTACTGTTATGACTGTTATTATCTGTATCTGTTCACCTGTGACACCTGACACCATTATCGGGTAATTATTTATGTGATAATAATACAGATTGGTTGATAATTGATTGATTGATTGATTGTCGTTTAAATTGGAGGTTAATTTCTATTGTTAAGTGATAACTAGTTTGCTAGTTAAATTTGGGGTAGTATAGTTTACAAATTAAAACGGATTACATATGACGGACCTTGATTTATTGAAACCTGACCCCCCCATGTGTAAATTTGATTTGTTAAATTTGACCCATTAATTGTCGTAGAAATTGATAAATTATACTTTAAATCCTTGAACGTAGTTTAGATTAATTGTTGTAGTATTAAACTGAAATTGAAATGGAACGACAAGTGAAAAACTGAAATGTAATAATCTTTATCTGCATGACATGATAGTGTAGATTCTAGAAATAATTATACAAATAACAATGCAAATAAATACGATTATTTCGGAGTTATTGATTTACTTATTGAATTGTTATTGACCGTTGTTATTACTTGTTTATTTACTTTGACACTATCCCTGTCATCACACTGCAATTCCCTTTTGTTATGGTTGTTTTGAATTGAAATGGGTTTAAATGATAGACCCAAGCGGGTTTTATTTAATTTAAATTTGGGATTACGGGTGGAATGCTATCCACCCGTATATATTTAGTGTATGGATTGAAATGATAATATTCGTAACATTTGACCATATGATAAGAAAATATGGTTTTATTTATGTGTAAATTCTTAAATACATGTATAAAAGGGAAATTGATAAACATAGAGTTAATTATATCTAGTTTAATCAAGATGTGATTAAATACATAAATTATGATAAATATTTATGAAATTTCATTTCGGAAAATTTTGCAATAATATTGAACAATTAGGATTGGGAAATAAAGTTGGGTTATTTTGAAATGGTATTTAGATAAGGATTTATTTATCTAAATCAAATTGAAATTTATCGAATGAGATATTTCACGTTTAATAAAATTTAAGAAATTTGGGTAAGGTGTAATTCATGATCACTAAAATGATATTGAATCGAATAAGGGAGGGTTCAAGGCTAGATAATAACGATGTAAAATCGAGAATCTATATGAAACTGTTAAATTTAAATTGTTATATATAAGCTATGAACCATAGTGTAATTAAATGGTGTAGAGGTTCAGTATGTATTTGGAACCAAGATAGTTGAATTGGTTATGTAGATAACTAACCGAACTTAGTGAAATTTGAGTTTGAACTAGATTGGAAATTTTATTTAGAAAACTAGATTGGGAAATTTTTAGTTGAAATGTTGAATACTTAAAATATGGAAACATATCGAAATAAACGGGGAAATTGGGATATCAAATCCAAATTTGGGAATTATAGATTTAAGTGGTTAATTTAGGAAGATTTAAACTAATAAAAGGAGATTGGATTTAATTTAAATGGGAAGGTCGGGTTGATGTGAAACGATTTGTTAAGTTAAGGAAATTGAAAGTACTTTACTGTATACATTATTAAAATATATAAATACTATCTTGGGAAATATGATTATTTAAAGCGAATTTGATATTTGGGTTTGAGGTATAAATTAAGTAAACGACCACGGTGTAATAGTGTATAATTCCACCCTGTAGATAGTTCTATGGACCCTTAGAGGATGGACATCCCAAACATCCTTTAAGTTATATTGTATTTCAGTTGATATTTCATTTGAGTTGAATTTATTGATATAAGAATGTTAATCCTGACTCGAGTGTTTTGTGTTTTGCTTTACGCTCGGGTCAGACCGAGTAATCCAGCATTCGAGACTCACCTTCGGAGATTGGAGCTTCATTTGGAGATCCAACTATCGTTTCAGCTTTCAGTTTTCTAGTTGACTGGTTCAGAGAAGGCATCGGCTCGTACTGAAGACCTTTCTGTATTCCAGAGAATTCTGATGTAGTTTATTTTAAACTCTGATGTATATAGTAGCTTCATGAACTACTATTTTTCTATTCCGCTGCATTATATTACTCTGTGTCTGTGATCTGTGTTTGATTTATTTACTGTATATTTTAAGTTTTGCCAAATAAAATTAACAATTCGGTATCTTGAATTTTTCAAGTCGGACATGTATGGTTTTAGTGTCGATTTGAATGGTTCAAAATAGCGGGTCGTTACAGTTGGTATCAGAGCTTTGGCTCTAGGCAAAACTTAACATATATGGTAAATTTATTTACAGAATCACTTTCGCGCGAGTTGAATCTCTTCCTTTTTGACTCGACCTTCTTTGAATTTTGGAATGCCCCTCGATTCCGAAATTCATTCTTGTCTCCCTCTATTTATGTTCTTTTGATTCTGGAGTATCCATTGACTCCACTGAATGTTCTATAAAACGGATGAACTCCGTACAATTGGATTAATTCACCGAAGATCGTTGTATCCTCGGTTTACGATGCTGATATATCTTGATATGCCGAATTTTATATTTGGCAAACGAATATCTATTTGTTTTAGAATTCCGCATCGAGCATATCCCTGAAGTCACGGTTGACCCGGTGAAGGTCGCCCGCGATTTATAGAAAGATATCCATCTTCTATTTTGTATTTTGATTTTCTCAACTTTGTTGAGTCTATCTTCGTATCAGGATTCTATTGATTAGAGTTCCTCTAATTTAAATTTCCATCTTTGTTTGAAATCCATTTTTAATTTATCCTTTGAAAAATCGGGTATGTTGTATTTTGAAATTGCTTTATATATCAAAATTTTATCCCGTATATAAAAGAAATTGTTTTCAATAAGGATTATATACCTATATGTATAAAGGTTTTGAAGGGATTTAAAAATTTGAAAATTATAAGAGGTTTATTATATAAAAATGATTTATAACTGTAAAAGTTAAATTTGAAATTCGAGAATTGGATTCCGGTATTTTGAAATTGGTTTTAAGATTTTGGAAAAAAAAATATATATATATAAATAATACGATTTGAAAGTATTTTTCCGAATAAGAAATGTTTCAAATAAGTTCAAATGAATTCCAATAATTTTGAAGAAATTTCAAAGAAGTTTTCAAGAAAATAGAAGTCCAGAACTCACTTATGTCGCTGGAGAATAATTTCGGTGATGAGTGCACGCATCATCGACATTGATTTTCGAGTTTCTGAGTGGGGGAGAGGCTACTTTAATAGCTTCGCTATGCGAGTGATCTTGTAAAACCGTTTTGATTTCAAATTCCGAAGTAATTTGATATTTTCGAAAGATATATGTATATATTTGGAATAAAATATGCCGGTGTTCGATCCTCGAGTTTTGATTTGACTTAGAATAACTCAAATTTATAGAAATTTGATTTCCAACTCTTGGATTTGAAATTGATTTTCACCGACTATTTAGAAGGTTCGAGCACTTCCGAATCAAGGCTTAAAACTAAGAAATTTCGAAAAGTATAAAATATTTGATAAAGCATATAAGTTTAGTTTGTATATTTAAGTTTGAAGCCTTTTGTTAAATAAGAGAATATGAATATTTTGAATTATACTAATATGGAATTTAGTTTTGAAATGCTTGAAAAAAAAATTTAGTTTGAATAATGGTTTTCAGAGAGGAAAAAAAAAATTGGATATTTCAAATAGAAATAGATATAATTTGGAAACCGTTTTTGAGTATAATTGATTTTGAGAAAATATTTGGTTTTGAAATTAAATTGAAATTAAAAAAAAAAAAAAAACCAGTACTTATATGGTGATGTTGGAAATAAATTAGTTTGACTTGAATCAATTTAATTGGGAAACTGGGATTATTTTATAAGCCTATTATTTTGGGACTTTGAAATTTGGATATTTAAATTGGAAGAAAATTTGGTGAAATTATATATATGATTTTGAAACTGAAGTGATATTGAATGATTTGAAACTGAGAACCTTATATAATTAAGCACTTGATTTGGGAGTGGTCGGACTTATAGAAAATGGATTTGTATAAGTATGAAAGTGATTTGAAATCTATTGATTTGAAAGGTACTCAATTTGGAAAGAGATTTTATATAATCAAAGTCTATATAAGTATGATTTGATCTACTACTGATTTGGAAAGTATTCGATTTGGGAAAATAGAATCCTATATATATGGACTATATATAAGTACAATATTTGAAAGTGATTTGAAAAGGTACTATATAATATATATTTTCCAAGTAAAGATATGGAAAGTGCCTTCTGCTTGATATCCGCTTTGTGGCCACAGCGTGGATTCATTCTATCGATATTATTCTCTCTGATTTTTGGTTTTCCGGATGTAATACTCGAGTGTTCCCACCGTGACGTGTCCCACGGTTTCTTTTTCTCTCGTGAATGCACAGCGAAATTGCCTGGCTGAGTCTTGCCTGGGGGTACGGATTTGTTTCCTGGGGGAACCAGGCGTAACCATTGTGTATCCTGCACCCTACTAGTCATCATGGCGTAACTCGCAGGGCTGTGAAAGCTTACGGATATGGATTGTTTCCTGGGGGAACCAGGCGTAACCATTGTGTATCTACGAACCATGATCGGACAAAGGTTTTTGGTTTGATTGGATCGTACTTTCCATATCTATTTTTAAAGGTTTTTCAAGTATTTTCACTGGGTGTTGAAACAAGTCTACTTAGTACTTGAAAAATTCTAGCTTTGCGCCTGATCAACGCAGGGCCAGAGTCTACAAGAACGATGATAAACTTGTTGAAACATCGAGTTATAAAAGTATTTTCGAAAGGAAATTTATTTCGGTATAATAGTATTTATTTTAAAAGTATTATTATAAAGATATTTATTATAAAAGTATTTTTCCCAACAAAGAAATTTTGAATGAATATTTGAAATTTAAACTCTTTGGGTTTGATGTCAACTATTCGTGCCCGATACTAGTCTCTTGAATCTACCTTATCTGCTCAGCTTATTTATTTACCTATATTCTGTTTCCTGAATCTTCCTCTTCTTTCCTTTTGAATATAATCTTTACAATGCTGGTTATTTATGTACTACCTGGTATAATAGAAGATTTTTAAATATTGTAAATATTTTTGAAGTTATTAATTAAATGAAACTCTTTAAAGAGAATGATTGTTAATAATATTTGAAAGGTATCGTGAGTTAAATTAAAATCTCATAAACTTTGGATTTAATATTTTCAATAGTCTTTGCAAAAATAAATAATAATGGAAATAATTGTTTCAAAAAGGAGTTGAAAAGTATCAAATATCAAAGATAAATTTAATTGCAAATGATGTTTCAAATGAATATTTCAAGTAAAATTTATATAGTTTTAAATAAATTATCTACACTTGTCTTTCAATTTACTTTATTCCTGGTTGTTCTATTCTCCTACCTCCTTCCTTTTCGGGGACGAAAAGTTTTGAGTGGGGGAGAGTGTAACGACCTGTAAAATTTTTATAAATTTTATAGTTTTATTAACGTATTTAATTGGATTTTTGTGAAATTTTAAATAAATTAATTTGCAAATAAAAAGTTAATATTTGGATTACGTCCAATTAAACATAACAAACTGTAAATCTTCGTACAAAAATGGGAAAGTTTAATTCACGCGTAAATTTACTTCAATTAAATCAGTTAAAAAGTGACGAAAATAAAACGTTTCAAAACCAGAATATTTTTCTATAGAAATTTCTAAATCCTTTTTCTAAGTGAAACGACATCTTTCGTTTTTCAAAATCTTGACTTCTATTGCTCCGTTTATCTTATTTCTGCGAAATAGAAGCATTTTCGTTACCGATTATCGACTTTTGATCAGATGATCGTACCACTAATATCTGTACACCGTTTTGATCATCTCATCATGCTGATCTCCACGGTATATTCATTTGCTTGTTTCGACGTCCGTTAAACAACGGAATCTATAGAACAGTTCATCACATCGGTACGTTTCGGGTGTTTTGGTTAGTTGTGGCCATTTGAATTCCAAGCAGCAACTCTAGCTTTATTTGAATAATTGTTCATCAGTTGCTAAATTTTAGCCGTTGCCATCATTCGGAAATCAAAAGTATAAGTTTGTATACGTTTGTATTTTATCATTTGAACAGTTGATATGTTAATTGCCTTTGTAACTTTGTCACGGTTTTGCTAAAATTCGCGTTAACTTTTCTGCGGAATCAACTCGCGACCGTTGAATTTCTTTTATCTACCTTATTTAATATTATATATAAGGCAAATAACGTACACGTTTTCACTTCCATTTTTGTGCTCGGTCCACTTTTTCTTCTGTCATTACAGCATAGTTTATTCATACTCTGCCTAGATCTAATTCATGGCCTCATTTCCTTCACTGCCGCATTTTTCATTTTTCATTTTTTTTCATTTTTCTTTCTCTGCCTCAACGTAATTCCTCGACCTCCGCCCAATCTCCACCTCCAGATCCACACCTTCTTCCCAGCCTCATCGGCCTGCTTTCCTCTCCACGGCCATCGCACCAGCCCCACCGTGAACAACAGCCGCCTCCTCCCTGAGCAGTGAAACCCATCACCATCCTCCGCTCACGTTCCCTCCTCTCCCCTCCAACCCGAGCTGCCCCTATTTCCACCCAGTCCGCCGCTTCTTCCCATCCTTTTCCACCGAGCTTCACCTTCGAACACACTTCTCCTCCCTGACCCGTAACCATGACCCCTCCTTCCAGTGACTGGAGTTTAGGCCATCCTCCACCGACTCTATTCCATCGCCCCAACCCATGCCTCCCTCTGCCACACAACCCGCAGCACTCCTTCGCGCAAATCGGCTCACGTGTAGCCACCGCCGAGTCCTGGCGAGCAGCCTCTGTCACCACCCTTTCGAGCCTTGCCTCCTCCTTGTAAGTCGAGTGCATGTTATATTTATATTAATACATATAGTTCATATATGTGTCAGCTGATAGATATATGTTAGTATATTTGTTTATAAATACATAAGTTCCTGGGTATACAAAGTTTTAAATGTATTAGTTCATAACAGACTGGATACAGTTTTGGAACTTATAAATTTACAAAGTTGTATATATGTATATATCTATATATTTGTTACTGAGAGTTTGAATATAAGCCTTATACAGTTTTTGCCTTGCATATATATAAATTTTAAAAATCGGTTCTAATCTATATAAATATGTATATATTTACGTATACTGATTTGTAAGCTATATTGTATACATAGTATAATAATTTATACGCATAGCCTGTTGAATGAAAGGTTAGATGAGTTGTTTATACATATTAAGTCAGCTTATATTAATATCTAAATATCCAGTTTTTTTTTTTTTTTTAAAAAAAAGTTTTATATTGTGTATATGTATAAGTATAATGTGGTTCTGGGTTGATAAATGTTAGTATATATATAAGGTACATGAGTTTATATGGGTTTATATGTGTATATAGGTTTATAAAAAGCTGCAGTATGTATATTTGCCTGGTTATGATTGTTACATCTCCTATTTACAGTATGATTTTTTATATACATATAGTTGTGTACAAATACCTACTTGCATTTATTTTGTTCTGCAAAGTTATATATTGGATCTATAAAATAATATATATATATATATGTAAGAATACTCCATGATTTAAGTTTACATCAGAGGAGATTTGAATACGGGTTATAGTACATTAACTTGGAAATATAATAGTAAGGTAAGATTACATATACTGTAAGTTGTTTTCAAGCTAGTGTATTTGTTTGGTTGATATTGGGTTTTAAATTTTATATAACATGTATAGATATTTAAGTATATAGATTTTGAAATATAAAAATATATGTAGATATGTTAGTTTATGCAAGTTTCATGTATAACATACTTAGTTTTGGATATGTTGCGTTAGTATGTTAGTAGGTTACCATGTTAGTAGATAGGAAAAAAAAAAAAAAAAAGGCCTGTAACTTCTTTGCCTGTAACTTCTTTGCCTGATATAATAAGTATGATAGGTTGATTTCTTCTATGTGTGTTTTAGTTGAAACAATGTATTTTGAAATATAAATATATTTAAAATTTAATATGTATTTGAATAGAGGATATGTATATAGTTGTATGTAGTCATATATGTACATTTATACCAATTTTCTTAATCGACCCACTTCTGATTCGTTGTATCAACTCCTTATCTATCAGCTTTGGCCGTCGTGTTTATTTTCTCCGGCATCGCGTCCATCTAGCTTTGCTCCAAAATTTGTAGCTTGTTCTGTTGTCAAATTTCTTTAGCCTCGAAAGGTGAGCAATCACTCACGATTAACGTTCTTTTATTTATTAAATTTGATTTCAATTGAAACGACAATTGAAATATGCTGCTGTTGGTTGTTTTACTGTTATGACTGTTATTATCTGTATCTGTTCACCTGTGACACCTGACACCATTATCGGGTAATTATTTATGTGATAATAATACAGATTGGTTGATAATTGATTGATTGATTGATTGTCGTTTAAATTGGAGGTTAATTTCTATTGTTAAGTGATAACTAGTTTGCTAGTTAAATTTGGGGTAGTATAGTTTACAAATTAAAACGGATTACATATGACGGACCTTGATTTATTGAAACCTGACCCCCCCATGTGTAAATTTGATTTGTTAAATTTGACCCATTAATTGTCGTAGAAATTGATAAATTATACTTTAAATCCTTGAACGTAGTTTAGATTAATTGTTGTAGTATTAAACTGAAATTGAAATGGAACGACAAGTGAAAAACTGAAATGTAATAATCTTTATCTGCATGACATGATAGTGTAGATTCTAGAAATAATTATACAAATAACAATGCAAATAAATACGATTATTTCGGAGTTATTGATTTACTTATTGAATTGTTATTGACCGTTGTTATTACTTGTTTATTTACTTTGACACTATCCCTGTCATCACACTGCAATTCCCTTTTGTTATGGTTGTTTTGAATTGAAATGGGTTTAAATGATAGACCCAAGCGGGTTTTATTTAATTTAAATTTGGGATTACGGGTGGAATGCTATCCACCCGTATATATTTAGTGTATGGATTGAAATGATAATATTCGTAACATTTGACCATATGATAAGAAAATATGGTTTTATTTATGTGTAAATTCTTAAATACATGTATAAAAGGGAAATTGATAAACATAGAGTTAATTATATCTAGTTTAATCAAGATGTGATTAAATACATAAATTATGATAAATATTTATGAAATTTCATTTCGGAAAATTTTGCAATAATATTGAACAATTAGGATTGGGAAATAAAGTTGGGTTATTTTGAAATGGTATTTAGATAAGGATTTATTTATCTAAATCAAATTGAAATTTATCGAATGAGATATTTCACGTTTAATAAAATTTAAGAAATTTGGGTAAGGTGTAATTCATGATCACTAAAATGATATTGAATCGAATAAGGGAGGGTTCAAGGCTAGATAATAACGATGTAAAATCGAGAATCTATATGAAACTGTTAAATTTAAATTGTTATATATAAGCTATGAACCATAGTGTAATTAAATGGTGTAGAGGTTCAGTATGTATTTGGAACCAAGATAGTTGAATTGGTTATGTAGATAACTAACCGAACTTAGTGAAATTTGAGTTTGAACTAGATTGGAAATTTTATTTAGAAAACTAGATTGGGAAATTTTTAGTTGAAATGTTGAATACTTAAAATATGGAAACATATCGAAATAAACGGGGAAATTGGGATATCAAATCCAAATTTGGGAATTATAGATTTAAGTGGTTAATTTAGGAAGATTTAAACTAATAAAATGAGATTGGATTTAATTTAAATGGGAAGGTCGGGTTGATGTGAAACGATTTGTTAAGTTAAGGAAATTGAAAGTACTTTACTGTATACATTATTAAAATATATAAATACTATCTTGGGAAATATGATTATTTAAAGCGAATTTGATATTTGGGTTTGAGGTATAAATTAAGTAAACGACCACGGTGTAATAGTGTATAATTCCACCCTGTAGATAGTTCTATGGACCCTTAGAGGATGGACATCCCAAACATCCTTTAAGTTATATTGTATTTCAGTTGATATTTCATTTGAGTTGAATTTATTGATATAAGAATGTTAATCCTGACTCGAGTGTTTTGTGTTTTGCTTTACGCTCGGGTCAGACCGAGTAATCCAGCATTCGAGACTCACCTTCGGAGATTGGAGCTTCATTTGGAGATCCAACTATCGTTTCAGCTTTCAGTTTTCTAGTTGACTGGTTCAGAGAAGGCATCGGCTCGTACTGAAGACCTTTCTGTATTCCAGAGAATTCTGATGTAGTTTATTTTAAACTCTGATGTATATAGTAGCTTCATGAACTACTATTTTTCTATTCCGCTGCATTATATTACTCTGTGTCTGTGATCTGTGTTTGATTTATTTACTGTATATTTTAAGTTTTGCCAAATAAAATTAACAATTCGGTATCTTGAATTTTTCAAGTCGGACATGTATGGTTTTAGTGTCGATTTGAATGGTTCAAAATAGCGGGTCGTTACATGATCCAGTCAATTTCTCTCCATTAGCCACTGTCACTTCATACACTTTAGATTCATCAATTTTTAAGTTTAGTTTTCTTGCCAATTCCTCATTAATAAAGCTATGAGTTGACCCTGTGTCAATTAAAATTTGCACTGGTTTCTTATTGGTAACTCCTTGAACTTTAATGGTGGATAATGCTGGTATACCACACATGGCTTGTAGAGTTATAGATAAAGTTTCTTCTTCTGCAGATTCATCTTCTGCTTCACCACTTTTCTATGATACATTATCATCATTTGTTTCCTCATTTTTGAGTGTCATCACTCCTTCTAACACATATACTCTTGGAGTAGGACATTTATGGTCCTTATGCCATTTCTGTTTGCAGCCATAACATAAACCTTGTCTCCTCATTTCAATAATTTCAGCAGGAGTAAGACCCTTGGTGCGAGCTATGTTCTCCCCAGTAGTGTTGCCTTCTTTGGAATTTGAGGTGGTTTGGAGTAGATTTAATGAGTGGAGCGGTAATGGTCTGGTTATTTTTAGACAAAGGTAGGATACTGCTTTTATGGCCTTTCTTTACTTGCATATATTTACACTCATACATCTTGGTCAATGTTACAGCTTCTCTAAAATCGTGGGGTCTAGAAGTCAACACATCATATCGTATCTCTTCTTTCAATCCACCAATGAAATGGTATAACAAGAATTTAGGGGGTAATGTTTCAATCACAGCCTGCAATTGCTCGAATATGCTCAGGTAAGCTCTGACAGTGGTGTATTGTTTTAGCTTGGATAATGTCTCATATGGTCGCTCCATTTCCTCTGTGTTAAACCTCACCAAGATTTCTTCTTTAAACACATGCCATAACTCATAATTTTCTATTGTATTAGTATACCAGTGGTACCATTATAAAGCTTATTTTCTCAATGAAAATGAAGTAATCTCGACCCATTGACTCACATCAGTATGATGGAATCGAAAGTATTGCTCCACTTGTCTCAACCAATCAGTAACCACCTGTCTCCCGTGAATATAGGGAAATCCAACTTTATGGTGGGAATGGATTGATGATAAGCCGGTAGTTAATTATGATTGGGATATTCAGAAATAGGATAATTGGGGTAGTAGTTTCTTGGTTGAGGAAATGGTTCTTATGGTCGTAGAGGAGGGTATATTTGCGTCTGAGCATTTCTTGGTGGATGATGGGGGTTTCTTGATGGTGGCATACCAGGTCTAGTAGGAGGAACCATGTTTCTAGGGTTTGGATGGTGTATTGGTAGAGTAGGAGGAGGAACATATTGATAATAATGGTGAGGTTCATTTGGTTGCTGCAGCGGTGATAGATAATTGGGATTAATGGGTGTTGAGGTATTATTCATCGGAGGTGGGACAGTAACTGAAGGAGGGGGTGGTGGCATTGATGATGATGTCTTCTCTCGATGTTGTTGCCATGCAAAAGCATTCAAAACATTACCAAACACCTCAATATTTTGCATGATATTATTCAAGAGCGCGTCAGTTTTGCTGTTGTACTCGTATTACAACTGCCATTGTTGATCTGATTCTTGATTTTGGAGTATTTCAGGGCCTTGGATTTCTGGGTTGTCAGGATCGATCTGAGGGTTAGAATTAGGGTTCATCTCAGAACCTCGCTCTGATACCAAATTGGAAGGCACTGATGGGTCAGGGGTGATCGATATGGTGATTTAATGGGTTTTTCAATGAAAGAGAAGGTGTTCAACGGTTTAAAGAAGGTGTTTGAGGAAATGTTTGAAGATGTTGATGATAATAAACATGCACTGATATGTTTGTGTATCAAGGTTAGGGATCTTTGAGGTTTCTTGCAATTCAAGCAACTAAAGTGATTCAAGAATTTATGGGAAATGATCGGCACTTGGTGGATTTGAAGCAACATTTACAAATGAGTTCAAAACTATCTTCTTTATCAAGATTCAAGAACATGTATACCACAAACAATTGACAACAACAACTAAAGAAAAATTAGCACTGGAAATTGCTAACAGCAAACTTGAACAACAAGTACGAACAATTGATATATAGAGAACAATGTTAAAATTGCAAGATTTTCAAAGAACTGGAACAATTATCTGATCAACAAGAAAGGTAAAGTACCAAACTATGAACAAGGTTTTAGAACTAAGGCTAGAATTGCAACTGGTATTAAAAAAGAAATGAAAACGAACTAAAATGGATATAACAAGAAAGATAAAAGGTAACAAGAAGAACAGTAAACTAAATTGTAACTGGAAAGATAGATCTAAGTAACAAGTTTAAGGAAGAAGAACTGAAGACAATTCAATAATGGAAAATAAAATAAAATATAAACTTCAGATTTCTCCATACTAACAACAACAGATACAACTTTGCATTTATACAGTTTTCAACACTAATGGACCAGATTTTCACATCAGCCCAAACAACATACAACTCGAATATTTAATAGCCTCAGATCTGGTAACAGTAAGTGTGCACGTGCACACATGCACACATGCATAGCCAACAATTCCTTCTGCCAAATCAATAATTCTTTCTGCCAAATCATATCTTCATCTCCTCACCTCACTGTCAGTTTAGTGACTTTAGCTCTGATGAACTCCGGCCTGGAATTTCTCCTTTTATCCTTGCAGTTGATCCTCTGGCTTCTCCCATTAGCAGCTTAAGTAGAGCTTGGTTGTTACAGGTTTCGATTGCGATTATCTCGATATGGTTGTCGAATTCCAAAACCGAATTCGAGAAAGATAAGTTCCAAATCCCTTGGGTTTTGTAGTCTAAGCTTTTGCTTATTTCGCTTGCTATCTGCGATTATATGTTCTAATCTAATGTTCAGAGATGCTTCAACACTTTGAAAATTTCTGGTATTACATTCTACGCAAATGTGCCAAATAAGAACCGTAAAAACTTTCATTAACTTTGTGTAGAGTTTTGTTTCTCGTTGTTGAACGGAGAACCTAGACCTGTTAACGGATAATTTCGGATACGGATAATGTCATATCTGCATCCTCATCTGAAATCATTTTCGAATATCTACATCCGCGGATACGGACGGATATCGAATAATTATTTTATCCACCAACGATGGATAAATCGAGAAAAATAAATAGAAAATTTTGATTTATCATAAAAAAATTTCAACCACATTGATTATAAAAGTGTTAAAAATAAACAAATACGATGATAGTAAATAGTTTTACGTGATTAATATGTGCTAGGTGCATATAATATAAACTACCAACTTAATAAAGAAATAAATGAATATCTTTCGTTGTACTAAAATATATATAATTTAAACTATTATCTTGATAAAAACCGAACAGATAATTTTCGGATTTGGATGCCTTCGTATCTGTGTCTATATCCATTTTTTTAGATATCGAATATTTATCCGCTTTTCGAGTACGAATTTCGAATTTTTCGGATGTCCATTGATAGCCCTATAAGAATCGAGTGAAAATTTCATCAATTTCATTATCTCATTGAACAAACAATTTAATTTGCTGATTACCTTACGTAGAAGCATGCTAGAGTACTAGCATTGAAAGAAAAGTTGATTTCTTAACTCTTTCCCTTGTTTGCATAGTACGAAATGTTAATATGTTCCATTTGAAAACGATTTCTGTGGTGTTGAGTTTCTTGAGCTTTGCTAAGAGTGCACATATAGACATCTTTGGTGAGCATATTGTATTCTAAATGTTTTTGCACCAGTCCAATTTGGTGTGTTTTTTTCCTAACCCGGCTCCATAAGGTTTTAAAGGAAAATTTATCATCTTGTTGTAGCTTCCAGGTCCATATATATTTGCTATGTTGTTGGTTCAGTGACATTCCTTGAATATGTTGTTTGATTTGAGGAGGCAAATTGGGCATGTCTTCTTTTCACTATCCGTTCCACATGGGGAAGACATTTTCCTATTGGGGCCTCCTATGATAGAAATTGTTTGCCATCCCGAAGTATCCTTTTAGTGATTGACCGTTGATCCATGTATCAAACCAACTGTTTGTATCATGACCATTGACAATTTTCACTATCGTTGGTAAAAAAACCGATACCAATATATTGCAAAAATGATACTCACTGTCTGTATGATTGTAGCCGATACTTTGTAATTTTTTGTATTATTGTTAATAAAATTGTTATCGATATATTGCAGAATGATACTCATTGTCTGTTTGATTAGAGTCGATGTTTTTTTATTTTAGAAATTCTTTCTCAATGTCATTTACAACAAAACTGATACCAAAATATTGCAAAAATGATACCCATTATGGTATGATGGAGCTGATGCTTTGTAGTTTTATAAATTATTGTCACTGTCATTTGTAACTAAACTGACGGAGTATTGCAAAAATGATACCCACTATCTGCTTAATTGGAGTTGATGTTTTTAAATTTTAGAAATTATTTTCATTATCATTTATAACAAAACTTATACCGATATATTGTAAAAATGATATCCAACCAATTTTACCAAACCATTTTTCCATTTACGGTATGAATTTTGTTAACATTTTTTGGTATAACAAGAAGTATAGTAAGATGTCTTGTGGATTCTTGATTCTACGTTCCATAACAGAAAGACAGGAAAAAACAAGTTTCATCTCTCTAACCGTTCTTGGCTTCTCCTTACGAATCTAAGTGATATTATTTGGGTTTCGAGGTGGATATCACGTGCTAGCATTTAGGGTATTTTGAAAAGGAGAGAGCTTTGGAGTTGAAATTGTATACAGGAGGTTGGTGATTCGTTCATTCGTCACCCAAAAGAAGAAGAACGAACGCAACAGTTAGGACTCAAACGTAGAATTAAACGTTTTTTGCGTTGCGATCATACCAAAGTGCGCTATGTTATAGAGTTGGTTTGAACTGAATTCGAGTACTTTATAATTTTACAATTTATTTATTTTTGTGAATAATTGATACATATTATTCGTTAAATAAAGCAATTAATTTATAAATACAAATCAGTTTTATTTTAATTTTATCGTTGTGTTTTTTAAGGAATTATGATTTTACAATGATATTGATACATATTTTATCGTTGTATTTCTAAGATATTTTAATTAGTTTGCATATATTTTGATTTTTGTACTTTTATTTCATTTCAATTAAATGCATATTACACAACAAATCAAATTATTAATTACCTACCAATCAGTTAAATTAAAAATCAAAACTTAAATACCCCACTCAAATGTCTCGTTTTCGTTCGTTACAAATACACCTTATATAGTTGTTTTGCAAAGTTTCATGCATGCCTTTGTAATCAGGTACGTACATAGGGTTATGTGCCATTGTACGGTTGTCGGAATTGCAACTTTTTTGTAGTGAGTCCCTTGCATTCATATTGAGTTTATTCTATGTTTGAGCGTTAAAAATGAATGCAAGTGCTTGCTTTCCAATTGAATTAGTTTCCTCTGTATTGTTTTGTTTGTGCACCACGTTACACATTAGAGCATTCCTAACGGGGTGGATTTGGGAACGTCAATTCTCACATTTACAACCCCCACCCATCCCCAACAAAAGAAGGCATAAAGCCTCAATGGAGAGCTTTGTGCTTGTTCTTAGCTAGCTTAAAGTAGCCGGCTAAGGCAGTAGCCATGGATCGCAACCTGCAACCGCTGGATTGCGATCTAGGTGAGGTTGTGGATTGCAATCCATGGCGTACATTTAGTCTATTTTAAGAAACTCGGCTAAGTGTACAGAAGGGTAGTCGGCTATAAATAAACCGACTATCCTATCTTGCTCATCCCCCTTCCTTTGTTCTCTCCTACCTTTAGCAGAGTTAAATTTTTTTTTATAAAAATAACATGAGAAGAGTATGGAGGAGTATCAGAGGCAGTGGCAATAGCAGCGCTAGTAATGTTCCAATGGAAGAAGACAACGCCCCTGCTGGAGGTACAGGAGGTCAGCGAAGCACTGTTGTTAGGCGAAGATGCTTGGCGAGAAACACAGCAGATGCAGTTCTAGAATCCCATATTAATCAAAATTTGGAAGCCGATAAGGATTTGATCAATTTTCGTATGCTTTCCAACAACAAAGTACATGTCAGCATGCACGTCGAAGATTCTGTAAGACATCTACTTTAAAATTTCAATTTAAGATAGAACTGTAGAATGTATATTGAATATGTGTTCTATTTAAAATTAGGCTCGTCATAACTGTGGCTCTTGGTCTAGTGTAATCCGCTTTTATAAATATATTCGAGCAGTTGATGCCAGCGGTGTTATTCACACTTTTCTTCGGGAAATAGGATTTGAAGATTTTTTGAGTACATATTTACTTAATTACTCCACATTCACTTAACGTTTTTTAGAATTTCCAACAACCGTAAATTACTTTAATAGGTATTGATATACTATTAAATTCAGATGTTTAGTTGTGTAGTGCTTTAGCCACATGTTGGTGGAAGTCTACACACACATTTCACTTTAGTTTTGGAGAGTTAGATTTGACCCATTTAGACTTTACAATTCTGATCGGTTTAGAGCTTACATATGACGAGGAATATCAGTAATTTAGTCGTTTAGCTGATGTACTCCCACATCTTGACTAACACGATGGATTGACATACAGACTGTAGATTAGATGTATTTACATTAGACAAGCAATCTTCAAATTGATACATAATTATAGCTCGGAAAACAATTTGGAGATTGCTCGACTGTTTATTCTATACATGATGAGGAACATATTCTTTTCAAATCCGTTGAACACGTTGCCGGCTAGACATGTTGCAACTGTTACGGAGTTATCGTTTGATACTCCAACTAGATATAATTGGGGGACTCCCATATTAGCTTTTTTGTATCACTCTTTGGATTATCAATGCATTATTAGATCGAGATCCACGACGATTATAAGGTTTTGGGATATTTTGCAGTATTGGTACTATTAGTACTTTCACAATTTGACTTACCCGATGTTAGACACCGCACCACCCTTATTCTTACCCCATGTTAGAGCTAGGGCTCGTAGAACCACAGAATGGTGAAAGGAGGAGATGCACGATATATGTTTGTTGTGGTCCAAAATCAGATTGAGTTACGGACCACACGAGAGAATATTATGTGGCAAGATTCACCCTTCATAACTGACGAGAACGTGATGTACGCTTTATTCCTGTCTGTTAGATGTTTTCCATTAGTATCATCTTCTCCCAGTGGTGACTGTTATTGGTTCCTTGGTGAGTGTAGGTAGAGACAAACCTTGGACGATGATTATATTCTTGCTGATCCACAACTAGATACACCATTTCTGAAGGTGTATTTTAGCGTTGATTTATTGGCGCATGCTGATGAGTGGTGACCGACTTAGTACTTCATTATCACCGGTTTAAATTATGCATCGTTTTGGCGTCGGTTTCACACTCCACCACACAAGGCCAGATTTGTACATGTTGGAGCTATTGATTTGGTAGGACCTTCAGGCGTCTGCAATGGTGTTGTCCCCTCGGTTTTACAGGACCATACATAGAGCACTTAGATATATCTTTCTCCATAGCCATCCCAGATAGCATATTTTGGTTGGACATTGATATATACAACGTCGAGAGTTAATAGATATATTGATATTCCTCGACCCGAGGGTTCGGATATCCAATTCCAGCTATGGATTCATATGAGGGTTTGTTTTAGATGCAGATGGGACTACGTCAGGCCATGTACGTTGAGCATCGACGGAGCATAGATGAGTTGACTACTCGTATTAACGAGCTTACTGTTGCTGATGAGCAGCAATACCACTCTACAACCTGGGTGGTTGATGATGATGCAGTTGGTTTTTTGTACGATCAATATCAGTTTGATGAGCGGTAGATTATGTCTTTTTTACATATCAGTGTTTGCATTTACTATCAGTGTATTATTAGTGTTTACGATTAACTACTAGTTCATTGTCATAGTGTTTTGTATGTATCAGTGTATTATCAATGTTTGAGTTTTACTATATGTGTATTATCGGTGTTTGTATTACATTACTCATATCAGTGTTTGTATTTGATAACTCAGGTAAATGTTATATTTGTATTTCATATCTAGTTTATGTATTAGAATTTGAATTTCATATTTTGTTTGAGTGTTTGTACTTCATTATGTGAAGAAACGAACACATTTGTGTTTTTCTGCACTCAAGTTCGTGGATTCTTGCCATATGGTCGTTCAGATGGTGCTTGACTTATGAGACACGGATCATGAATTTTCTATTTAAACGAATGTTTTGATTTGAAAATTCACAACGTCTTTAATGATTCGTAACATCTTCGGTAATTTTCAATGGCAAATGAAAGTTGGACTCCATAAGATTATTTGGTACTAATCAAGGCTTACATAGAAACTGACCGTAGACACATGGAAGAAGAGTTGGAGCAAGATTTTTGGGTTACTCTAAATGAAGTTTTTAATAATCATCGTGATTGTAGATTAATTTGAAGTATTCTGGAAACTCGGAGTACTTATAACACGTTTACTATAGCTTGTCGAAGGTACAAAAGCATTATAAATACAATGGGGGTAGAAGTCCTATCTCAGTAAAAATGAGGTGCGTTTAATTCACAATATTTGTGGGAGTATCACACGATTTTTTTGGACATGCTACATATGATCTTTTGGTCAGATATGTTAGACAATTTGAATGATGTTTAGGTTAAGATAAGTAAGTTACTTATGTTAATTACCTTCAGCAAGTTCTGTGCACATTCAGTAAGTTCTGTGTACTTTTAAATTTAGGTTAAGTATGTGTTTTCAAATTCAAGTATGCATTTAAGATAAGAACAACATTACAAGATTGCTTAATTAAACCATTACAAACAAGACTTAACTTACTGAGAAACAACACAACAAACAATAATTCAAGACATTAAAGGAAACAAAGAAGACGTCAAACAAGACAACTGATGAATAGAAATATTGCCTTTGACCACTGATAACTTAATTGAACCCAGTGTCCTCTTAGACTTTTGAATTTGTTCTTCAAGTTCAGTAGCATATACAACTGCTCGGTAAGGTAGTGCATCATCAAGCAAGTGTCAAAATTCACAACCACCAGGAAAATTGCGGCATCTATAGTGACGTCAACCGATGTCAGTTCCATTTCTTATGGCAGAATACAGAGCAGAAACACCACAGTTATAGTAGATTTCTTCAGAATTAACCTCTTACTTTTTGTGAGGTACTTGATGGTGACTTTCATTCCTTCTTTGTCTTCTCCTGCTATGGCTACGCTGCTCTGCTCTTTGACGTCTATTAACCTCTACCTGCATGTGCTCTTGCAGTTCTATCTCATGATTCTTTATATCAGCATTGTGTCTTTCCTTTTTTCAATATACCACTCAGTTGGTGGTTGAGGGGATGATGTATTTGGAGGGTATTATGTTGTAAAGGACCTTCGTATGAGTATGAGAAGGGCAGAAAAATATGATTGTAATTGACCATTTTTATATATTACTGCTATGGTATAAATGAAGAGAAGTATGGTAAGCAGTAAGATATATATATATATATATATATATATATATATATATATAGCATTTTACCTTAATAAGGCTGGCTTTCGTGGAAAGCAGTGCAACGTGGTCACACTTTCTGTTATGATCAGACATTATGACATTATGTCTTCACTAATAAAGCTAGCATTCTTGAATTTAAGTGCAACGTGGGTACAATGTCTGATATGACTGGACACTATGCCATGTTATCTCCACCAATACAAGCACTTGATCAGATATTCAAGAAAGGTCATGTTCTATTATTGTTGATGGAAGGAAAAAGGACAAAAAATGTGGACCATAGATGATGCCTATATGTGATTAATCAATATGGTTAGTTTAACAACGGCAATCAATGCCTCCATGTGATTAATCATTGTTGTTCCATCTTCTGTCCATTTGCATTATACGGTATTGTACATGCTATCTCCATTGAATAAAATATTAAACAAAAAGAGCTTATAAATAGAACCAAAGGATTCTAATAACATACTCAATCAACCTTCTAAGCTCATCATCACCACTATTCTAGCTATATTGAATGAGCTTATCATCCTCATCTTCATCGTTGTCGTCATCTTCAGACACTATATCAACAAAGAATGTTTGGTACCGAAGTGATGGATTTAATGACCCATGCAAATGCTGAAACCTCTACTTCAGCTCAAGGAGGTAGTGTTGTTGGAAGGAGAGACTTGAGTTATGGAAGAGACTATGTTGGCGATCATAATCAACTGATTATGAATTATTTTACGGAAAACCCCATGTTTGGTGATGTAGATTTCTGACGAAAATTCCATATGTCAAAGACTGTATTTAATTGGGTTTTTGAAAAATTAACTAAAATGAACATCTTTTTTAAGAAATGGAGTCAATGAACTAGGAATTTCTCTCTATAAGAGGCTGCGGTTGCACTTCGCATGATATCATACAGAGCTTCTGGTGATTCGCAAGATGAAAAAGTGTGGATTGGACTCAACGGCTGTAACATCTCCTATCTTGAGGCCCAAAGCTAAGCGCTATAGATATTGCAGTCGTCTATAGTATTAACTTCCGATGAGAAAATAAAGTAATGTTAATGGTATCCATAATATCAGAAACACATGAGTATGAAACAAAATCATAGATTTCAGAAATAATAATTTTACTGATTACATTTCAAAACATGTTTCATATCCAATTACAGAATCCCAATCATTTTACAGGTTCAGACCAAATATAATTATTACAAAATATGCCAAGAGCAACATATGAAGATGCCCCTTGGATGACTAGAGTATTAAATAGGCAGAAACTATCTTAATACATTATAGTGGAATAAAAAAAAATAACTCTTAAATAGCTAATATCAGCTTCATGCTCATCTTAGGAATCTTTTTCTTCCTACTAAACCTGTGAATCCAAAACTCTCAATCCAAGCAGATCAATTTTGAGCATCCAAGAGTTTAAGGGGAAAAACATAAACTTTGAATCAGGAATAAAACCTGGTGTGAATGATACAATTACATCTCGGTTTACTGATATTAAGTGAGACCATGCCGCTTAGCAGAACGAGTTTCTCCTCACTAATATACCTTTAAAACATATCTTTTTTCCAATCATAATCATGTACCCAAACTGGTTAATCAAATTGATTATATCAATAATAGCAAATATCATATATGCTCAAAAAGAAATGGACCATCTGTCCAAACAATGGAGTTTTGTTTGGTTAACTACTAACCATTGGCTGACTCATGCCATGTAGACAAACTAAAAAAATTATGTAATAACTGTTAGACATACTTCTAGACAGTCTATCCTTAACTTATTTCTTCAAGGGTTACCTGATCCTAATGGTTCTGCAGACTCACCAATAACCTATCCTTCTTCTCTGTACATATATTCCTTTCTGTGTTTAACCATTGTTTAAGTCTTACTTGTGACTAAGCCCTACACACTGGAATTTTGGAATAAATTAGCTAGAGGCTAATAGCTAATGTATAGAGGGCGACCCTATATCAATCTTACCTTGTATATGAATATCTAAGTGATTTTACTTAGGGTTAACTACCCTTTAAATTTTTCTTGAAAACCATTTCAAAATGATTTAACCCTTTAAATCATACTTAAACAAGGAAAACATACTATTTTATTTACTCAAATCTCTTTTCCATGATATATGCTTTACTTAAATCCTGTGCAGTTAAAGCGCTCGGTAGATTCGAAGCGGTGGAGGTGCAAAAAGTCATAGCGGGGATACAGCGGGGATACAGCGAGGATATAGCAGGATATAGCGGATGGCTCTCACACAGCATATAAAACTCGTACTTAGTGTTTTTACAAATATATAAATGGTAATTAAATGAAAAATTATCATTCAATTGAATTATAATTAATACATAAATAATTTTAAACAAAAAATATGTGCAAATATACTTTAAATAAACGTAAAAATGTTATATAACATAATTGAATTTAGTAAAATATTAGAGTATTTTCATTTTTGAAAATATATTAAAAATTAAATCAAATAAATTAGTTTCATAATTTTTATAATGTATAAATGCAATTTTTTAATTCATTTTATTAAAGAAGATATAGCGGAAATTTCAAAATATAGCGGGAATAACGTGATATAGCGGAAATAGCGGGGATTAAAGCGGAAAGGCTATATTTTGGAGCTATATGGAAAAATCGTAGCTGTGGAAATCTGCTATGAGATATAGCAGGAGTGTAGCGGGGTAGTAGCGGGGTAATAGCGGGGCATTAACTACACAGCTTAAATCATTGTTGATGAAACCATTCGAAACCTTTGTTTAAAACCTTTAAGCCATCGCTTTCGAAACCATTAAAAGTACCCCTTCTGAAACCTTTGGAAGTACCTATTTCGAAACCATTGAAAGTACCCCTTTCGATATAAGTAAACTACTTTACTTTACAACCTTAGGTTGAAAGGCCAAAACATACCTTTCAAAACCATTAAAATAGTCCTTTTGAAAACCTTAAAAACATCTCTTTTGAATTCTTTACCAAACCTTAGACATCCTCTGTTAAAACCCTATAAATATGCCTTTCAAAAATATTGGAAACCTTCCGTTTAAACATTAAGATAAACCTTTCGAAAACACTAGAGAATCACCCTTTCGAAACCATATATATACACCTTTCGAAAATACTAGGGGACCTCTCCTTCGAAACCTTTACTTGTTATCTTTCGAAAGCATTAAAGTATACTACTTAAAATAAACCTTTCAAAAGCATTGGGTTCAAGTTAAAATATATGGATCAACCTTTCAAAACCATTCCTTTCGAAACCTTTGGGTTTAAATTTCATAACATCAAAAGCGTCTTAAAACAACTAAGTCGAAAGCAACTCTTTCGGAAAAAAAATCTAAGTAAAAGAAGTGGATGGTGTCAAAAAAATCTCTTCGAAAGCATTGGAGAAGCAGCTCTAATTTTTAAAACAAAGGAACCTTTTCAAAGGCATTGCTTCGAAAGGTAAAAAGGTGGCAGGTTGGGGTTTCGACCTCTTCAAAAGCAATTTCTTAAAACAAAGGTGCAACCTCTTTCTAGATATTTCTTTCTTTAGAAACCTTTGACTAAGTCGAAAGCTATCTATTTCAAAAGCATTCGTTTTAAAAGCAAAGCGGCGCATTTCCTTTAGGAAGCAAAATAAGGTTTCGACCCCTTCGGAACCCCTGTTTCGACCCTTTGGAACCCCTGTTTCGACCCTGCAACATTCACCTATGTCCAATTCACTACGTACCAAGTCTTTGATACCATGTGCATTGGTTATGATCTGGTTAGAGGCGAAAGTACTAATTCGAAAGGTAGGTGCCGAAACTGGCGAAATAACAAAACCGTGTAAAATTTGATTTTTGACTTTAAAAGGTAATTCTTTTCAACTAACCCGCTTTGTTTGTCAACATATGGTTGGTTACTAATTTATTTTTCAAATTATTTTCTAAAAGTGCTGCCGAGTTTCAGAAGTAAATAATTTAAAACATTTACAAATTACTCATTCCCCTTTTATAAATATATAGAACATTCAAGTCTCATACCTTAAATAATTTTATATACTTATTAAAACATTAGAAAAATTCTACAAAAATTCACAAAAATCATTTTTAATATGTTTTCTAACATATTTAAATTTCTGACCCAAAGCTAATATAAAATAGCCATAATTAATTTTAAACCCAATTAACCATTTTCTTCACTAAAAAATTAATAACAAATCCACGTTAATTCGAAAAATTATCAAACTTGAAACCCATCTCTAAAATATCATTTCTGAGCATATAGTAAAATAGCAAGGCATTTGAATGTCATTTGATATGTTTTTCAAAACAAAACATGTCATAAAATCAATATGAACAAGCATAATTCACCAACAAGCATATATATATATATATATATATATATATGTGTGTGTGTGTATATATATATATAATTATCATTCAAAACATGGCAATAAACTTTGCAAAAATATTCAGATCTGATCTTAGAAATTGAAAACATCAAAATTTGAGATGTAACCTATTATTCACCTTTAGCTTTGTTGTTAAGGAGTTGAGATTCGATCTTGGATTGAATTTGATTAAGCTTTTCCTCTT
The DNA here is from genome assembly GCA_030765085.1 of Allium cepa. Taxonomy (NCBI): domain Eukaryota; kingdom Viridiplantae; phylum Streptophyta; class Magnoliopsida; order Asparagales; family Amaryllidaceae; genus Allium; species Allium cepa. The sequence goes on along the minus strand of CM060935.1, from coordinate 724,135,075 downwards.
GATCTTGCTTTTCTTCCTCTTACTCTCTAATGGTGGCTGGCATCTAGATTCTATCTTTGTTTTGTTTGTGAATGTGAAATGAAAATGCATATGGGTTTAGGGCATTAGAATATGACTTGTTCCTATTTTGCCTTTATCTAATTTCCCTTTCCTATTTCTTTTTAATTCCATTTATTTCATTAGTTTAACTAGGCGCGACTATCTCTAATCATACAAATCTCAATTCCTTAACCTTTTACATTATTTATTTTATTTAACCAATTAAGTGGTTTAAATAATGTTACTCAAAATTAGGGTCGTTACAGACTCCTCTTATTAAAGAATTTTGTCCTCAAAATTACGATAAGGCACTTGTCAAAATCAATCAAAAAGGTTAAACATACCATGAAACAAGTTAGGATAAGTATCTCGAATCCTGCTCTTAGTTTCCTACGTACAGTCTCTCTCATCGTCACTCAATTGGACTCTGACTAATATGACTGTCTTGTTCCTTAGCCTCTTTTTATCTCTCACGACTATACCAATAGGATTTTTAACAATAGTCAAATTCGGTTTCACTACTAAGTCATCTAACACAGTTGGTGCTATAGTAATCTCAGGATCTTGAATACACTTCCTTAGATAAGGAACATGGAAAACATCATGGACTCCTATCAAACTGTTCGCTAACTCTACCCTATATGCGAGTTTCTCGATCCTTTCTACAATAGGAAATGGTCCAACGAACCTCGATGCCAATTTTTCTGATTTTTCGAATCAAATTACACCTTCATTGGTGATACCTTGAAGAAAACATGATGTTCAACTGAAAACTCCAAGTCTTTCCATCTTTTATCGACGTAGCTCTTCTGCCTAGACTGAGCTTCCTTCATCCTAGCTCGAATGATCTCAATCTTTTCTAAAGCTTCTCTAACTAAATCTAGACCAAGAACCTACCTATCCCCGGTCTATAACCAACAAATGAAACATTTTCATGGCCTTCTGTACAAAGCTTCAAATGGTGCTATTCCTATACTAGCCTGATAACTGTTGTTATACAAAAACTCGACTAAGTGTAGACGGTCTTCCCATAATCCCCTAAAATCTAGCACACAGGCTCGTAATAGATCTTCCAAGACTTTGTTAACTCTTTTCTTTGCTCGTCTGTCTACGGATGGTAAGTGGTACTCATCTTGAGCTTGTTTCCTAAAATCTCATGTAGGCTCTTCCAGAACTCACTAATGAATAAGGAATCTCTATTACTTACTATGCTACTAGGAATTCCACGCAGTCTAACTACATTCTTCATAAATAACTTAAACAAAATAGGTGTCATCCTGGTTGACTTAACTGGAATGAAATGGGCACTCTTGGTCAACGTGTCAGCTATGACCCATATACTTTCATTTCCTCTATTTGACCTTGAAAACCCATCTGTAAAATCCATAAAAAAAGAATCCCACTTCCAAACTGGAACATCTAAAGGCTAAAGTAACCTACTTGGTTTCTGATGTTCAGCTTTTACCTTTTAGCAGTTCAGACACTACTTACCCATAAGCCTTTATTTCTCTTCATACCTTCCCAGAATAAACTTCTTCTCATATCCTGATACATCTTATTCCTCCCGGATGAATAGTGAACTTCGAACCATGACATTCCTCAAGAACCTCCTTCTTAATGTTTCTCACATCCGGAACACACAGTCATCCTTTCTTCCTCAATCACCCATTCTGGTCAAGACTGAAATCTTTCAAGTCATCGCACTCAGTTCCATCCCTTAACTTTTTGATATGTTCAACTAATACGGGATCCTCCTCTTGCTTAAAGAATCTTTTCGATCATCATCAGTTGAACTTCTAAACATGACAACATAACAGTTTCTGTACTAGACCCACCCTGAGATCTCCATTGCACTATGTTTGTCGTCAACACTTCTAAATCTTTCCACTCAGCTATCATTACTGGCACTGCATTTTGATGTTTTCTGCTAAGTGCATCCGCAATGTTGTTGCCTTTTCCTAGTGCATACTCAATACCAAAGTCATAGGCGGCTACAAACTCTAACCACCTCTGATGCCTCATATTCAACGCCTTTTGAGAGAATAAATACTTCAGCGACTTATGATCTATATACAGCTCGAATCTTTCTCCTAAAAATAATCTCTCCTCACCTTCAACGAAAAAAATCACCACAGCCAATTCCAAATCAAGCATTGGATATCTAACCTCATGCAGTCTAAGCTGTCGAGAAGCATAGGCAATCACTTTCCCATTTTGCATTAACACAGCTCCTAACCCAGTTCCATATGTATTTGTATATATTAGTAAATCCTGATTCCCTTCTCGAACAACCAACACGGATGCATAAGTCAATAAGTGTTTCAATCTCCGAAATGCTTCCTCATACTTATCGGTCTAAAAGAACTTCACATCCTTTTGCGTTAGCTTGGTCATCGGTGTCAATACCCGTGAAAATTCATTTATGAATCTCTGATAGTAACCAGCTAGTTCAAGAAAACTCTTTATCTTAGTCACTATCTCAGGTCTCTTCTAATTGTTCGCCGCTTCATTCTTAGTTGGATCTATAGATAACTCTTTCTCTAAGACTACATGGCCAAGAAACTTCACTTTCCTCTTCCAAAAATGACACTTTGAAAACATTTCTTTTAGCTGATGTTACTTCAGCGTCTCAAGCAACACTCGGAGATGAACTTCCTGCTCTTTATCATCTCTAGGGTATATCAAAATATCACCTATAAATACCAATATGAACCTATCCGAGTGCTCTTGGAAAACTCGGTTCATCAAATCCACAAAGAATGCCAGTGCATTAGATAGTCCGTACGGTATTACTAACCATTCGTATGACCCATATCTAGTTCTGAACACCGTCAAAGGAATACTATCCTCTGCCACTCTAAGCTGATGGAACCCTGTCATTAAATCCAATTGGAAAAATATGGCTCCACTCAATTGATCGAAATAATCGTTAATTTTAGGCAATGGATATCAGTACTTTATTGTCTTCCTATTGAGCTTACGAGATGCATAACTTAACGATCCGTCCAACTTCTTGGCAAACATTGCGGCTCCTTCCAAGAAGAATTGCTTATTTTGATAAAATTCATGCCTTCCAAATCTATCAATTTCACCTTTAACTCCCTCATCTTGGTAGGTGTCATTCTCCGGCGGTCTACTCATTGATTCTACTTTCGACACCAAATCTATCTGAACCTCAATAGCTTGCTTCAGGGTAATCCTACCATGGGTTCAAGGACATCTGCAATTCTCTAACTATGAAAACTCAATTAAACTCGTCTTCTACCTCCATAACACCCAACAAAACATTAACCTCAAAAATATGGTTCTCTATGGAATATACAATTCCATCACTACAGTCAGGATGTCTAAGCCATATTTTCCTCTCATGGAAAAATATCCTAGCATCGTATTTACTTAACCAATTATACCAAAAATAATTCTAAACCTTACGAAATCAAATACATGCAAACTGCAAATAAAAGTATTACCTAACAAACCGAACTCTAAGTGGTCACACTTCATCCCAAGTGTCGCATACCCTCCTATATCGGATTTGCAACCTTTAAGGAAGTTACTAGGTATGAGGGTTCTAGGTTAAGATTACCTTCAAAACAGTGAGATATAAAAGAATGCGATGCACCAGTATCAAATAGAACTCTAACTAACATATTATGAATCAAATGCATACCTACCTTCGCATCTTTTCCTTTCTCCTACGCTGTTGGTCTTGAGGTAGCCGGTTCTAATGCAAACACTTTGTCGTTCCCATCCTTAGCAGGCTCCTTGCACTGGTTCTTATAGTGTCCAACCTAATCGCAGCTGAAACACCTCACTCCTTTCTTCTCAGTGGCTTTCTTTCCCTTTCCTGTCCGGCATTCATGGACATAGTTTCCTTTCTTACCACACTTGTAGCAGACAACTTCTTCCTTTCCCTTCTTAACAGCTCCATCTTTATGAGCTCCTTTCTTATGGAAAATTTTCCTTTTCTGACTCTGCCCTCCCGAAGCTTCCTTCGCCTTATTTCCTTCCAGATAAGCATGCATCTCTTCATGCCTCAAGGCCATCTCAACAATGACATCACTTGGGTCTCTAATATGCGATAACATGGCCTTAGCAAGCTCAGGCTTCAACCCATGAATGAACTTTTCATTTCGTTTGATGAAGGTGTCCACCGTGGCATATCCATACCTTGCTAATTGCTCAAAACTTGTTGCATATTCAAGAACTATCATGTCCTCGCGCTCCAACTCAACAAACTTCCTAAGCAGAGTAGACTTAGCAATCTTGGACATAAACCTTTCTTCAAATCTCCTTCTAAACTCAGCCCATGTCATTGTCTCTTCATTAACTCCAATAGTTACGCTATTCCACCAATACAATGTTGCTCCCTGTAGCTGTCTCGAAGCAAGCCTACTCTTTTGCTCATCATTGAGCCATAGATCAACGGAAATCCTTTAATGAAGTAATCAGTTCTCTACTTTAATTGCATCTTCAGTACCAATAAGTGGCTTTCCTCCCAGCTGAGCCCAATTTCTACTCATAATAGCGTAGTAATTTATCATTGGTGCTTCTTGGTTCCCTTATCCATCATTTCCTCTATCTACTCCAACATCAACCCCCCTTGCAACATGTTGACAATGAACTGATACATTGCTCCTATGTCTACTTGCGGTAATCCAGTATCCACATTTGTAGCTTATGCCTGGCCTTGGTTCCTCCTTGTATTTGGCCTAGCATTTCCATTCGTTATGGTGCTTTCCCTACCAAGGCTACCTCTTCCTATTCTAGCATCCACATATGCTTTCATCCTTCGTAAGATATACAGAAGAATAGCCTAAGAGAGATATGAGAATAGAGATATAACGTATACTTACATATAACAAATACAAGTATGTTACTATAGCGTTATCACATACCTCGATCTTTCCTCTAATTCCTAAGGATTATGTTTTCAAAAATCATTTTAGTTTAATGTTTTTCATAAATCTATGCTCTGATATCAAGTTGGAACATCCTCTATCTTTAAGCCCAAAGTTAAGCGCTATAAATGCTACAATCATTTATAGTATTAACTTTTGGCAATAAAATACGGCAACGTTAATGGTTTCCATAATATTAGAAGCACATGAAACAAGATCACAAATTTCAAAAATAGCAATTTCACTGATTACATTTCAAAACATATTTCATATCCAATTACATAATCCCAATCGTCTCCTGAGTTCAAATTAAATCTAAGTTCCTTAATCTTTTACATTATTTCATTCAATTTAACTAATTAAATGTCCTAAAAAATGTTGCTAAAAATAGGGTCGTTACAGACTTCCCTCCTTAAAAAAATTTGTCGTCAAAATTACGAATGGCACTCATCAAAATTAATCAAAAAGTTTAAACATACCATGAAACTAGTTAGGATAAGTATCTCGAATCCTGCTCTTAGTTTCCTAAGTATAGTCTCTCTCATCGTCACTCCCATGGACTCTGACTAATCTGATTTTCTTGTTCCTTAGCCTCTTCTTATCTCTCGCGACTATACCAACAGGCTTTTTAACTATAGTCGAATTCGATTTCACTACTAACTCATGTAACACAGTTGATGCTATAGTAATCTCTGGAGCTTGAATACACTTCCTTGGATGAGGAACATGGAAAACATCGTGGACTCCTATCAAATTGCTCGCTAACTCTACCCTATATGCGAGTTTCTCGATCCTCTCTACAATAGGAAATGGTCCAACAAACCCCGATGCCAATTTTTGTGATTTCCCGAATCAAATTACACCTTCATTGGTGATACCTTGACGAAAACATGATGTTCAACCGAGAACTCCAAGTCTTTCCATCTTTTATCGGCTAGCTCTTCTGCCTAGACTGAGCTTCCTTCATCCTAACTCGAATGGTCACAATCTTTTCTGCAGCTTCTCTAACTAAATCTGGATCAAGAACCAACCTATTCCTGGTCTATAACCAACAAATGGAAGATTTGCATGGTCTTCCATATAAAGCTTCAAACGGTGCCATCCCTAGATAACGGATGTTATACAAAAACTCGACTAAGTGTATACGGTCTTCCCATGATCCCCTAAAATCTAGCACACAAGCTAGTAACAGATCTTCCAAAATTTGTTAACTCTTTCCATTTGCCCATCTGTCCATGGATGGTAAGCGGTACTCATCTTGAGCTTCGTTCCCAAAATCTCATGTAGGCTCTTCCAGAACTTGCAACCGAATAAGGAATCTCCATCACTTACTATGCTACTAGGAATTTCATACAGTCTAACTACATTCTTCATAAATAATTTAACCAAAATAGGTACTTTCCTGTTTACTTGACTGGAATGAAATGGGCACTCTTGGTCAACCAGTCAACTATGACCCACATAATTTCATTTCCTCCATTTGACCTTAGAAACCCGTCTGTAAAATCCATAGAAATAGAATCCCACTTCCAAACTGGAACATTAAAAGGCTAAAGTAACCCACTTGATTTCCGATGTTCGGCTTTTACCTATTAGCAGTTTAGACACTACTTTACCTATAAGCCTTCTTTTCTCTTCATACCTTCCCAGAATAAATTTCTTCTCGTATCCTGATACATCTTATTTCCTCCCGGATGAAAGTGAAATTCGAACGATGGCATTCCTTAAGAACCACCTTCCTAATGTTTCCCACATTCGGAACACACAGTCATCCTTTCTTCCTCAATCACCCATTCTGGTCAAGACTGAAATCTTTTAAGTCATCGCTTTCAGTTCCATCCCTTAACTTTTTGATCCGTTCAACTAATACTGGAGCCTCTTCTTGCTTAAAAGAATCTTTTCGATCATCGTCGGTTGAACTTCTAAACATGACAACATAACAGTTTCTATACTAGACCCACCCTGAGATCTCCATTGCACTATGTTTGTCGTCAGCGCTTCTAAATTTTTCCACTCAGCTACCATTGCTAACACTACATTCTAATGTTTTCTGCTAAGTGCATTCGCCACCTTGTTTCCTTTTCCTAGTGCATACTCAATACCAAAGTATAGGCGGCTATAAACTCTGACCACCTCTGATGCATCATATTCAACTCCTTTTGAGAGAATAAATACTTCAGCGACTTATGATCTGTATACAGCTCGAATCTTTCTCCTAAAACATAATCCCTCCTCACCTTCAACGAAAAAATCACTGCAACCAATTCCAAATCATGCATTGGACATCTAACCTCATGCAGTTTAAGGTGTCGAGAAGCATAAGCAATCACTTTCCCGTTTTGCATTAACACGGCTCCTAACCCAGTTCCACATGTATTTGTATACATTACTAAATCCTGATTCTCTTCTGGAACAACCAACACAGATGCATTTGTCAACTAGTGTTTCAATCTCCGAAATGCTTCCTCAGACTTATCGGTCTAAACGAACTTCACATCCTTTCGCGTTAGCTTGGTCATCGGTGCCGATATCCGTGAAAAATCCTTTTTGAATCTCCGATAGCAACCAGCTAATCCAAGTAAACTCTTTATCTCAGTCACTATCTCAGGTCTCTTCCAATTGTTAACCACTTCAATCTTAGTCGGATCTATAGATAACCCTTTCTCTGAGACTACATGACCAAGAAACTTCACTTTCCTCTTCCAAAAATGACACTTTGAAAACATTTCTTTTAGCTAATGTCGCCTTAGCGTCTCAAGCACCACTCTGAGATGAACTTTATGCTCTTTTTTATCTCTAGAGTATATCAAAATATCATATGTAAATACCAACACGAACCTATCCAAGTACTCTTGGAAAACTCAGTTCATCAAAACCACAAAGAATGCCGTTGCGTTAGTTAGTCCGAATGACATTACTACCCATTCGTACGACCCATATCTCGTTCTGAACACTGTCAAAGGAATACTATCCTATGCCACTCTAAGCTGATGGAACCCTATCACTAAATCCAATTGGAGAAATATGGCTCCACTCAATTGATCGAACAAATTGTCAATTTTAGGCAATGGGTATCAATTCTTTATCGTCTTCTTATTGAGCTTACGAGATGCATAACTTAATGATCCGTCCGGCTTCTTGGAAAACACTGTGGCTCATCCCAAGACGAACTGCATTCTGATAAAATTCTTGCCTTCCAAATCTATCAACTACACCTTTAACTCCATCATCTCGGTAGGTGTCATTCTGCTTGGCGGTCTACTCATTGGTTCTACTCTCAGCACCAAATCTATCTGAACCTCAATAGATTACTTTGGTGGTAATCCTACCATGGGTTTAAAGACATCTGCAAATTCTCTAAGTATGAAAGCTCGATTCAATTCGTCTTCTACCTCCATAACACCCAACAAAGCATTAACCTTAAAACTAGGGCTCTCTATGGAATATACAATCTGATCACTATAATTAGGATGTCTAAGCGATATTTTCCTATCATGGAGAAATATCCTAGCATCATATTTACTTAACGAATTATACCCTAAATATTTCTGAACCCTACAAAATCAAATACATGCAAACTATAAATAAAAGTATGACTTAAATAACCGAACTCTAAGTGGTCACACTTCATCCCAAGTGTCGCATACCCTCCTATATCGGATTTGCAACCTTTATGGAAGTAACTAGGTATGAGGGTTCTAGGTTATGCTTATCTTCGAAACAGTAAGATATAAAAGAATGCGATGCACCGGTATCAAATAGAACTCTAAATAACATATTACGAATCAAAAGCATACTTCGCATCGCATCTTTTCCTTTCTCCTACGCTGTTGGTCTCGAGGTAGCTAGTTCTAATGCAAACATTTTGTTTTTATCATCCTTAGTAGGCTCCTTGCATTGGTTCTTATAGTGTCCAACCTAATTGCAATTGAACCACCTCCCTCCTTTCTTCTCAGCGGCTTGCTTTCCATTTCTTATCCGACATTCATGGACATAGTTTCCTTTCTTACCGCACTTGTAACAGACAACTTCTTCCTTTCCCTTCGTAGCAGCTCCATCTTTATGAGCTCCTTTCTCATGGAAAAATTTCCTTTTCCGACTCTACCCTCCCAGAGCTTCCTTCACCTTATTTCCTTCCAGATAAGCATGCATCTCTTCATGCCTCAAGGCCATCTCAACAATGACGTTACATGGGTCTCTAATATGCGATAACATGGCCTTAGCAAGCTCAGGCTTCAACCCACGAATGAACTTTTCATTTTGTTTAATGAAAGTATCCACCGTAGCATATCCATACCTTGCTAACTGCTCGAACCTGGTTGCATATTCAAGAACTATCATGTCCCCGCGCTCCAACTCAACAAATTTCCTAAGCAGAGCAGACTTAGCAATCTTGGACATAAACCTTTCTTCAAACCGCCTTCTGAACTCAGCCTATGTTATTGTCTCTTCATTAACTCCAATAGTTACGCTATTCCACCAATACAGTATTGCTCCCTGTAGCTGTCTCGAAGCAATCCTACTCTTCTGCTCATCATTGAGCCCCAGATCAGCGAAAATCCTTCAATGAAGTAACCAGTTCTCTACTTCAATTGCATCTTCAGTACCAATAAACAGCTTTCCTTCCAGCAGAGCCTAATCTCTACTCATAATAGCATAGTTATTTATCACTGGAGCTTCTTGGTTCCCTTATCCATCATTTCCTCCAACTACTCCAACATCAACTCCCCCTTGCATCATATTGACAATGAACTGATACATTGCTCCTATGTCTACTTGCGGTACTCCAGCATCCAGCTTTGCAGCTTATGCCTGACCTTGGTTCCTCCTTGTATTTTGTCTAGCATTTCCATTAGTTGTGGTGCTTTCGCCACCAATGTTACCTCTTTCTCTTCTAGCATCCATATATGCATTCGAGCCTTCGTAAGATATAGAAAAATAGCCTAAGAGAGATATAAGAATAGAGATATAACGTATACTTGTATATTGTATTGCTCCCTGTAGCTGTCTCGAAGCAAGCCTACTCTTCTGCTCATCATTGAGCCTCAGATCAGCGAAAATCCTTCAATGAAGTAACCGGTTCTCTACTTCAATTGCATCTTCAGTACCAATAAACGGCTTTCCTTCCAGCAGAGCCTAATCTCTACTCATAATAGCATAGTTATTTAACACTGGAGCTTCTTGGTTCCCTTATCCATCATTTCCTCCAACTACTCCAACATCAACTCCCCCTTGCATCATATTGACAATGAACTGATACATTGCTCCTATGTCTACTTGCGGTACTCCAGCATCCACCTTTGCAGCTTATGCTTGACCTTGGTTCCTCCTTGTATTTTGTCTAGCATTTCCATTAGTTATGGTGCTTTCGCCACCAAGGTTACCTCTTCCTCTTCTAGCATCCATATATGCATTCGAGCCTTCGTAAGATACAGAAAAATAGCCTAAGAGAGATATAAGAATAGAGATATAACGTATACTTATATATAACAAATACAAGTATGTTACAATAGCTTTTTCACATACCTCGATCTTTCCTCAAATTCCTTTGGATTATGTTTTCAAAAATCATTTTAGTTTAATGATTTTTAAAAATTTTATGCTCTAATACCAAGTTGGAACATCCTCTTTCTTTAGGCCCAAAGCTAAGCGCTACAAATGCTATAGTCATTTATAGTATTAACTTCCGGCGACAAAATACGGTAACATTAATGGTATCCACAATATCAGAAGCACATGAATATGAAACAAGATCACAAATTTCAAAAACAGCAATTTCACTGATTACATTTCAAAACATGTTTCATATCCAATTACATAATCCCAATCATCTTCCGGGTTCAGATCGAATATAATTATTACAAAATATGCCAAGAGTGACATATGTAGATTCCCTCTTAGATAACCAAAGTACTAAATAGACAATCATAATACATCACAGTGGAATAAAACAAAATAACTCTTAAATAGCTAACATCGGCATCTTGCTCGTCTTTGGAAGCTTTATTCATCCTCCTACTAAACCTTTAAACCCAAAACTATCAATCTACTCAAACCAATTTTGAGCACCCAAGAGTTTAAGGGGAAAAACATAAACTTTAAGTCAGATATAAAGCCTGGTGTGAACAATACAATTACGTCTTAGTTTATTGATATTAAGTAAGACCATGTCGCTTAGCCGAACTAGTTTTCCCTCACTAATATCCCTTTAAAACATATATTTTTGCAAATCATAATCACCCAAACTAATTAATCAAACTGATTATATCAATAATAGAAAATATCATATATGCTCAAAAACAGGTAATAAATGGAACACCTGACCGAACAATTTAGTTTTGTTTGGCTAACTACTAACCTTTGGCTGACTTGGGCCTACCAAACAAATTATCTAACAACTATTAGATATACTTCTGGATGGTCTGTCCTTAACTTACTTCTCTAAGGGACACCTGATCCTAATGCTTTTGCATGCTCACCAATAACTTATCTTCCTTCTCTGTACATATATTCCTTTCTGTATGTAACAATCATTTAAGTCTTACCTGTGACTAAGTGTAACGGCCCGATATTTTCAACCATTCGCATCCGCACATGTCGGACTTGAATTGCTCAAAATGCCGCGTTGTAAATAAAATTTGGCAAATCTCAAAATATACAGTAAATACATAATCACAGATCACAGACATAGAGTAAATAATAATGCAGCGGAAATAAAAGAGATAGTAGTTCATGAAGCTACTATACAAAAATAAGATACATCAGAGTTAAACAAGATACAACAGAAGAGTAACAAGATACATCAGGTACAAATCAAAATACATCACTGAAATCACTCGATATAGAAAGCAAAATAGATGGCTGGATCTTCAAGGAAAGCTCCAACTCCGAAGGTGAATCTTGAATGCTAACTCACTCAATCTGACTCGAGCATTAAGCAAAACACAAAACACTCGAGTCAGGACATAAATACTCATGAACTGTAAATCAACTCAAGTGAACAGTAACAAAAATGCATCAGTAACTTAAAGAATGCTTGGGACCGCCCATCCTTTAAGGATCCGTCAAACTATTTACTATGTAGTAATATTGCACTTTTATAATAATGTCTACAGTAAAATAAACATACTTCTAAATAGCGTTCCAGGCTACCCATATCACCCTTCACACATAATAGTCCCAGTAGTCCATCCAATATCATGATATCTCTAGATCGGGAGACTATCAGAGGATACCACACGGGCTACGGGAGAAAAACAAACTCGTAGTACAGGCTCGGTATGGTAGGTGATACGGCACACAAGACAATGCCAAGGTAGATACACCAATTACGCACACGGGCTAGTGGTAACACAGCAGCCACATACGCCCACCTCGGAACACACTCCCAATCAAAATCGGAGGATGGCCATCTAATCAATCACCAGTAAGAGTATAGTATCGAAGGAATGTGTCCGACCAAAGGAGCTACCCCTTTTGGCCCGAGATCGCTCCTGTTTTAGCCACCTTATGCCAACTCACGGGAGTTGGGTCTACGTAATATACCTCAAGAACGACGCCACCATCCTACTTCATTCTGGAATCTCCACCGCGTACACGGTTGTTAAAGTGGTTTTCGGAGTTGGCAGAGAGTATGACAACTTCCGATCCCGGTCTCTTTAACAACCAATCGTTATTATAACGCCATGGTCATTTCAAAATAGTTTATACTACAAAAGTCAAATCATTTCATTCCAAACTATATTCCTTTCAAAATAGTTTATACTACAAAATCAAATCATTTCATTTAAAAACTATATTCCTTTCAAAATAGTCTATACTACAAAATCAAATCATTTCATTTTAAAACTCTATTCCTTTCAAAATAGTTTATACTACAAAATCAAATCATTTCATTTCAAAACTCTATTCCTTTCAAAATAGTTTATACTTCGAAACCAAAACCATTTCAAACATATATTCACCATTTCAAAAATAATAGTGCTTTCAAAGTTATAATTCTTTCGAAACAAAAATACTTGAAATCATTACACTTTGAAAAAACATAACATTTCGAAACATACATTTGAAATCATAGAACATTCATTTAATTCTTTACATTTTACAAATTTATTCAATTAAACCCAAATTTCAAATTTCAAATTTAATTCAATTCAAACCATCAGTTTCAATTAAATTCAGTTTCCCAACAAAACATTTTAAATCTTATAAATTTCAAATATAGATTTGATCCACAAAATAAACTATTAAATCTTTCAATATAATTCAAAGCTTTAACATCACACATTTCAAAACAAAATTTTAATATTTCATATATCTCAAATTTAACTTCATTATTATTTAGTTTTGAAATATTCATTTCATAAATCCAATATCATTTAAATAAACACAATTTACAAATAAACTCAATATCCTCTCATACTAATATAAACTTCAAATATTCATTTATCAAATTAAATATTATTCCAAATTCATATTCTTTATCAAAATAAAGATCAAATCATATCCAAACCATTTCAAATCATAAAATTTCATATCCTTTCAAAACCTCATTTCAAATCATTATTTGAGTTCAAATTCAAATATTCAAATTTAAATACTTTTTTTATTCAAATATATCACTCATTTATTATTTCAAGTATCATTACAAAACCCATTTCAAAATTCCATTTAAAATTTCATTTATTTCATTACACTTCCTACCATTTTTCACATAACAAAGTACACATTATTTAAATTCAAATTCAATTTAAATTCCTTAAAAATTCAAATTTAAATATTAAAATATATTCAAAACTCTTTAGATTTCACAAATAATCAATTCCAAAAGTTAAATCATTTAACACTTTAAAATATAACTCAAACAGTGTTAAAATCTATAACATTTCAAAACATTGTCAAATTATAGCAACGACAACATTTATAAAGTGCTATCGTAGCTTATAGTTTCCAAAATGGTTTAGTTCAAGAATAACGGCATTTATAAAATGCCGTAATGAATATTTAGTTATTTCAAACATAGTTAAATTCTAAAACAACAGCGTTTAAAAATGTTGTCAAAAGACTACAGCACTTGGAAATGCTACAAAATTCCAGATTTTATTTTAACTTTCAAAAACAATAAAACTTCAATTTAACAAATTTTAAACTTATAAATCATATTTCTAGACTTCAAAATTTCACATTTAAATAATTTTAACATATGATTTATCACAACAAAATTCTAAAATTAAATATCCAATTAAAACCCACTTCCATTTGTTAAGTCAAAATTCACTGCTTTCTTAACTTATAAATTAAATAAAACTTAACATTTTATTTCATATATCATTTCAAAACTGTAAATTAAATTTCCATTATTTATTTACATTTAAAAATATAATTTAAAGTCAATTTTCTTAAAACCATAAAATATATATTTTTAAATCAAAATTTAATACTTTTAAAAATACATATTTTAATATAAAAAATCATTTAAAAATATACCATGGGGTCTGTATATAATTTTCTAACCTAGGTCAAGTGATACGGATATATATCATTTCAATCCGTAATTTACAAAGAAAACCGGGTTCTATCATTTCAAACCCGCAATCCCAAGTCAAATAAAATACAATAAAAATCGCTCAGGCCTATCATTTCAGCCCATAATGATTTTTCCCTATTCTAAAGTCCGTTCGGGTATGTATCATTTCAACCCATAGTGATTCTATTCTAACAGGGAACTTGCAGTGTGAACATATGCATAAACAATATAACCAATGTAAATATCACAATATAATGTCATATATCAGATGTCAGGTGATAATTAACAGTTTTAATATGGTAATAACATAGCATAACATATCATATGATCATCATTAACTTGCATAAACATTTTATATTACTATATACTTGCCATCAATTTACTGTTTCATAAGTATAAATGTCAGAGTGAGAAAGACTCACCTTTTCAAGCTGAAGACCACTACGACACACAAAAAAATTCCAAAGGCACGACAAGCACGATACATCACAATATTGGATTCAAGTGAGTGGGGTGCCTAGATGATGATCTTGTATGCAACAATCAAAACAAGACAATGTAACATAAATATGAATATATTTAACACCAAACACATTTGAAACAATTTGAATTTAAAATGAAACAATGGACAAGATGACTTTACCATGCTTTAACCATTCAAAAGCTTAGCCATAGATGGACCTAGGCTTGGCCATGATGTGTGTTAACCTCTGGTTATGGCATCAAAATAGCACGGCAACATGAAGATGAAGTATAGAGGTGAAACGTGGAGCATACAAAAGAAACAAGGCAAAAAGGCAACTTTGGTTCAACAATTTGGTTCGGCCAAAGGCTAGTGGGTTCGGCCTATGGGGTTTCAGACCTGGACAGAGGTAGAGATGGCTGAAGTGGTGTCTAGAGGAGGGGTAGCTACTGGTGGTGGTGGCTAAGGGGGTGGCCAAAATGAAATAGGAAGGGTAGGTGAAGTATGAAGCTTGGTTAGGCAATTTGGAAGGGTTTGGTGCAAAGTTTGTGATGCTTACCACCATGGATGTGCAAGGCTTGGTTAAAGTTAGAGAAGGGGAAGGAAGAAATGCTGTAGATGGTGGAGGAGGTGGTCATGGAGTTGGAGTGGAGTAGAGGCCGAGCTATGCTAGAGGAGAAACGAGGTAGAAATCATTGAAAAGAAGAAGGAAAGAAAGAATGAAGCCATAATTTTTTTTCTTTTTTTCTTCATGAAGTCGTTAGTTTTAGGGGGAAGATGAGAAAGTGTTTTCACGTGAAAAGGAAAATAGAATGTCGGCTGAGGAGTGGAGTTAAGGCAGCCAATTGAAGAGATGTTGGTTGAGAAATGAAAAGACAGAATACAAAAAAGCTTAAGCAAATAAAGAGTCACAAACCTTTCATATTTCCACCATTTCTTTTTAAATATTAAATACACGTAAAATATGTATAAATACAGATAAAAACACGAAAATATAGCAAATAAACAAAAATAAATAAATAAATATTAATTAAATATAATTAAATTAAGAAAATAGCAAAGAAAATGTAAATTTTAAAAATAAATGAAATGAACTTTGGGAAAATTGTATGTACATGAAAAATATTTATAAATAAAGACAAAAACATAAAAACAAAATTCATACATAAAAATGAATAAATAAATTTGAATTAAATATAATTTAAATGAAGAAAATAGCAGAAAAATGGAAACTAACCTTTAAAAATAGAAAATAAATTCAATGAGCTTTGAAAAAATTCAAACATCACTTAAAAAATATTTAAAAGGTAAAAATATATGTAACATAACATATAATAAAATTTATAATAAGATATGACAAATAAAAAGATTATTTATATAATTTAAAATAAACAATATTGTTGAATAAAACAATTTATACCCAATTTTGTAAAAAGCATAACTTTCACAATATTATTCGGATTTCAACGAAACGAAATGCAGTGTTCTTGAAATTTTATTTACATTCATAACAAAAGATAAAATTCAAATTTTCAAACTTTTGAAATTTAAATTTAAAAGTCAAAGTTTGACCAGATTGACCAAAATTCTCATTTTCTGGAAATATTCAATTTATTCATGTTTGAAATTATAATTCACATACAAATCAAAATTTATATTTAAAATAACAAAACTTATTCATTTTAATAAATAAAATAAAGTTTTTAAATTATGAATTTAAATTAAAATAATTGAAATATGCAATTATAATAATCAGAAAATACAGAGTTGTTACACTCTCCCCCACTCAAAACTTTTCGTCCCCGAAAAGGAATGAGGTATGGGAAAGCACAGAAAAAGATAGAATGAAATAAGATTAGGACAGGATGACAAGAAGACTGAAATTATACTTGATAACTGTTGTTAGAGGTAAGTATAACAAGGTGGAGATGATCTTCTCAAGATCCTCCAGAATTAAGAACACAAGCATGAAAAACTCTTCGAGAATCCGATTCACCCTTTCCGTTTGACTGACGGTCTATGGATGGAAAGCAGTGCTCAGATTCAAAATGAGTACCAAAAGATTATAGAAAAGTTTCCAAACAGACTGGTATAAGCAATAGCCTTCCCATTCTGTTACAAGATAAGGGAAGTAAGGACAACCAAAAGATGGTTTGAAAAACAAAAGAAGGTAATAAATTTGAAACCACGAAAATTTCAACATAAATTGATAATAAATCTTAATCATCTCTAATTTCATTATCTTATCATCAATTATCTTAAATAACAATCTCTAAAATCATGGATTCGAAAAAAATCATTTATTATACTCATAATGTATTCAATAAATTAATTCCTCTTTATTCCTAATTAAATTAAATTTATTCCTCTTAATATATTTATCATCACCTATGTTAAATATATTTATACTTATTATAACTACTTTATCTTATTCTTAGTTCTTTCAACATTATTTTATTGTAAGTTATTCAATTACCCTTTATTATATTTACCTCTGTTAATCATTTTATAACTAAAATTTTAGTGTATAACATTTATTATAACCACTCAAATTTTATTTATAAAATCTTTTTATTTGTATATTATCCAATTATACATTCAACTTCTGAAAATTAAGGTAAGTTATATTGGAATGAAATTGTGTATTATACAAATAAAACTTTCCAATTCAATCATTTCAAACTTGAATGTTTATCCAAATCTTGAAATTACACTTAAAATTATCTTTCAAGATACAATTTAGGAATTAAATTTTCGATAAATTCCAAACTATTTAGAGATAAATAAATGCACATATACTCTATATATATATATATATCCATTCAAATTTAAATCATATATCAGCATATGTTATAATCCAGTCTTATTTTAGAAATTCAAATCAATTAAATTCCCCAAAACAAAACTGTAGGAAGACTACATAATGGTCTCTTCACTTCGAAACTCGAAAATGAATGTCGATGATGCTGCAGTCATCACCGAAGTTATTTTCCAGTGACAAAGAGAAGAGCACTAATTTTAAATTTTAAATTCTTTGGAAACAAATTTCTATTCAAAAGTACTTTAAATAATATATACTTTTAAAAGCTTAAATACATGTTTTGAAATCCATCAGAATTTAAATTATCAAATTCTTGTATTAAATTCATTTTAAATTTCCAAATAAATTTATAACCATGTTTATAGTTCAATTATTTATGTATGAAACAAGAGATAATGATACATAAAATCAATTATTATTTCTTAACAAACAATTCAATAAAATCTAGAAAAAGATTTATAATATAGTTACAAAATTATTTCATTACTAAATTTGAAAAACATATTATGTCAGTTTGCTCTGTTCAAGTGTTTTGGAAATCTTATCGATAGCGTTGATCAGAAGAATCGTTCAAAAACCCTAATCAACATCAACAACTCAAACAACACAATGTATAAAACAATTTAAATATTAATTTACAAATACACTTCAAGAATGATTTGAAGATAAGTTGGAAACAAATATGAGATGATTAAATAATAGAATAAGAAGATGGATAAGCTTATATAAATCGCGGGCAACCTTAACCGGTCAAGCGTGACTTAAAAAATAGATCGATGTGGATTTATGGGTAAATCAACATTCGATCTCTAGAGATAGAATTTGCGATAATAAGAGATACCAGCATCTAAACTAAGGATATAAAATCTTCGGTGAATCAATGCTGTTGTAAAGGAGTTTCACCCCTTTACAAATCAGTTTGAGATTGGCGAGACCGACGACTCATTATAAAGATCATTTGAAGTGGAGTTATGGGCTACTCCAGAATGAATAGTGAGGGATAAGAATGGATTTAGGAACCGCAGGGAATGTTCCAAAATTCAAATGAATCGAGTCAAAAAGGAAGAGATTCAAACTCGAATGAAAGTGATTCTGTAAATACATTCACTCCATATGCTGAGTTTTGCCTAGAGCTACCAAAGCTCTGATACCAAATGTAACAACCCGATATTTTCAACCATTCGCATCCACACATTTCAGACTTGAATTGCTCAAAATGCCGCGTTGTAAATAAAATTTGGCAAATCTCAGAATATACAGTAAATACATAATCACAGATCACAGACACAGAGTAAATAATAATGCAGCGGAAATAAAAGAGATAGTAGTTCATGAAGCTACTATATAAAAATAAGATACATCAGAGTTAAACAAGATACAACAGAAGAGTAACAAGATACATCAGGTACAAATCAAAATATATCACTGAAATCACTGGATACAGAAAGCAAAATAGATGGCCGGATCTTCAAGGAAAGCTCCAACTCCGAAGGTGAATCTTGAATGCTAACTCACTCAATCTGACTCGAGCGTAAAGCAAAACAAAAAACACTCGAGTCAGGACATAAATACTTATGAACTGTAAATCAACTCAAATGAACAGTAACCAAAATGCATCAGTAACTTAAAGAATGCTTGGGATCGCCTATCCGTTAAGGATTCGATAAACGATTTACTATGTAGTAATATTGCCCTATTATAATAATGTCTACAGTAAAATAAACATAATTTTAAATAGCGTTCCGGGCTACCCATATCACCCTTCACACATAATAGTCCCAGTAGTCCATCCAATATCATGATTTCTCCAGATCGAGAGACTATCAGAGGATACCACACGGGCTACGGGAGAAAAACAAACTCGTAGTAAAGGCTTGGTATGGTAGGTGACACGGCACACAAGGCAATGCCAGGGTAGATATACCAATTACGCACACGGGCTGGTGGTAACACAGCAGCCACATACGCCCACCTCGGAAGACACTCCCAATCAAAATCGGAGGATGGCCATCTAATCAATCACCAGTAAGAGTATAGTATCGAAGGAATGTGTCCGACCAGAGGAGCTACCTCTTTTGGCCCGAGATCGCTCCTGTTTTAGCCACCTTACGCCAACTCACAGGAGTTGGGTCTACGTAATATACCTCAAGAACGACGCCACCATCCTACTTCATTCTGGAATCTCTACAGCGTACACGGTTGTTAAAGTGGTTTTCGGAGTTGGCAAAGAGTATGACAACTTCCGATCCCGGTCTCTTTAACAACCAATCGTTATTATAACGCCGTGGTCATTTCAAAATAGTTTATACTACAAAAGTCAAATCATTTCATTCCAAACTATATTCCTTTCAAAATAGTTTATACTACCAAATCAAATCAATTCATTTCAAAACTATATTCCTTTCAAAATAGTTTATACTACAAAATCAAATCATTTCATTTCAAAACTCTATTCCTTTCAAAGTAGTTTATACTTCGAAACTAAAACCATTTCAAACATATATTCACCATTTCAAAAATAATAATGCTTTCAAAGTTATAACTCTTTCGAAACAAAAATACTTGCACTTTGAAAAATCATAACATTTCGAAACATACATTTGAAATCATAGAACATTCATTTAATTCTTTACATTTTACAAATTTATTCAATTAAACCCAAATTTCAAATTTAATTCAATTCAAACCATCAGTTTCAATTAAATTCAGTTTCCCAACAAAACATTTTAAATCTTATAAATTTCAAATATAGATTTGATTCACAAAATAAACTATTAAATCTTTCAATATAATTCAAAGCTTTAATATACACATTTCAAAACTAAATTTTAATATTTCATATATCTCAAATTTAACTTCATTATTATTTAGTTTTGAAATATTCATTTCATAAATCCAATATCATTTAAATAAACACAATTTACAAATAAACTCAATATCCTTTCATACTAATATAAACTTCAAATATTCATTTATCAAAATCAAATATCATTCCAAATTCATATTCTTTATCAAAATAAAGATCAAATCATTTCCAAACCATTTCAGATCATAAAATTTCATATCCTTTCAAGACCTCATTTCAAATCATTATTTGAGATAAAATTCAAATATTCAAATTTAAATACTTTTTTTATTCAGATAAATCACTCATTTATTATCTCAAGTATCATTACAAAACCCATTTCAAAATTCCATTTAAAATTTCATTTATCTCATTACACTTCCTACCGTTTTTCACATAACAAAGTACACATTATTTAAATTAAAATTCAATTTAAATTCCTTAAATATTCAAATTTAAATATTAAAATATATTCAAAACTCTTTATATTTCACAAATAATCAATTCCAAAAGTTAAATCATTTAACACTTTAAAATATAACTCAAACAGTGTTAAAATCTATAACATTTCAAAACATTGTCAAATTATAGCAACGACGGCATTTATAAAGTGCTATTGTAGCTTATAGTTTCAAAAATGGTTTAGTTCAAGAATAACGGCATTTATAAAATGCCGTAATGGATATTTAGTTATTTCAAACATAGTTAAATTCTAAAACAACAACATTTAAAAATGCTGTCAAACGACTACAGCATTTGGAAATGCTATAAAATTCCAGATTTTATTTTAACTTTCAAAAACAATAAAAGTTCAATTTAAAAAAATTTAAACTTATAAATCATATTTATAGACTTCGAAATTTCACATTTAAATAATTTTAACATATGATTTATCACAACAAAATTTTAAAATTAAATATCCAATTAAAACTCAGTTCCATTTGTTAAGTCAAAATTCACTGTTTTCTTAACTTGTAAATTAAATAAAACTTAACATTTTAGTTCAAATATCATTTCAAAACTATAAATTAAATTTCCATTATTTATTTACATTTAAAAATATAATTTAAAGTCACATTTACTCCAAATTTACGTACTTGAATTCACTTCAATTCACAATTTCAAGATTTAATATTTAACTTTCTTAAAACCATAAAATATATATTTTTAAATCAAAATTTAATACTTTTAAAAATACATATTTTAATAAAAAATCATTTAAAAATATACCACGGGGTCTGTGTATAATTTTCTAACCTAGGTTAAGAGATACAGATATATATCATTTCAATCCGTAATTTACAAAGAAAACCGGGTTCTATCATTTCAAACCCGCAATCCCAAGTCAAATAAAATACAATAAAAATCGCTCAGGCCTATCATTTCAGCCCATAACGATTTTTCTCTATTCTAAAGTCCGTTCGGGTATGTATCATTTCAACCCATAGTGATTCTATTCTAACAGGGAACTTGCAGTGTGAACATATGCATAAACAATATAACCAATGTAAATATCACAATATAATGTCATATATCAGATTCAGGTGATAATTAACAGTTTTAATATGGTAATAACATAGCATAGCATATCATATGATCATCATTAACTTGCATAAACATTTTATATTACTATATACTTGCCATCAATTTATTGTTTCATAAGTATAAACGTCAGAGTGCGTAAGACTCACCTTTTCAAACTGAAGACCACTACGACACACAAAACAATTCCAAAGGCACGACAAGCACGATACAACACAATATTGGATTCAAGTGAGTGGGAAACCTAGATGATGATCTTATATGCAACAATCAAAACAAGACAATGTAACATAAATATGAATATATTTAACACCAAACACATTGAAACAATTTGAATTTAAAATGCAACAATGGACAAGATGACTTTACCACGCTTTAACCATTCAAAAGCTTAGCCATATATGGACCTAGGCTCGGCCATGATGTGTGTTAACCTCAGGTTATTGCACCAAAATAGCACGGCAACATGAAGATGAAGTATAGAGGTGGAATGTGGAGCATACAAAAGAAACAAGGCAAAAAGGCAACTTTGGTTCAACAATTTGGCTCGGCCAAAGGCTAGTGGGTTCGGCCTATGGGGTTTCAGACCTGGACAGAGGTATAGATGGTTGAAGTGGTGTCTAGAGGAGGGGTAGCTACTGGTGGTGGCGGCTAAGGGGGTGGCCAAAGTGAAATAGGAAGGGTAGGTGAAGTATGAAGCTTGGTTAGGCAATTTGGAAGGGTTTGGTGTAAAGTTTGTGATGCTAACCTCCATGGATGGGCAAGGCTTGGTTAAAGTCAGAGGAGGGAAAGGAAGAGCTGCTGTAGATGGTGGAGGAGGTGGTCGTGGAGTTGGAGAGGAGTAGAGGCCGAGCTATGCTAGAGGAGAAACAAGGTAGAAATCATTGAAAAGAAGAAGGAAAGAAAGAATGAAGCCATAAGTTTTTTTCTTCTTCTTTTCTTCATGAAGTCGTGAGTTTTAGGGGTAAGATGAGAAAGTGTTTTCACGTGAAAAGGAAAATAGAATGTCAGCTGAAGAGTGGAGTTAAGGCAGCCAATTGAAGAGATGTTGGTTGAGAAATGAAAAGACAGAATACAAAAAGGCTTAAGCAAATAAAGAGTCACAAACCTTTCAAATTTCCACCAGTTCTTTTTAAATTTTAAAAACATGTAAAATATGTATAAACATAGATAAAAAAACGAAAATATAGTAAATAAACAAAAATAAGTAAATAAATATTAATTAAATATAATTAAATTAAGAAAATGGCAAATAAAATGTAAACTCGGCTTGAAAATTTGAAACTAAATGAAATGAACTTTGGGAAAATTGTATGTACCTGAAAAATATTTATAAATAAAGATAAAAACATAAAAATAAAATGCATACATAAAAATGAATAAATAAATTTGAATTAAATATAATTTAAATGAAGAAAATAGCAGAAAAATGGAAACTAACCTTTAAAAATAGAAAATAAATTCAATGAGCTTTGGAAAAATTCAAACATCACTTTAAAAATATTTAAAAGGTAAAAATATATGTAACATAACATATAATACAATTTCGAATAAGATATGACAATTAAAAAGATTATTTATATAATTTAAAATAAACAATATTGTTGAATAAAACAATTTACACCCAATTTTGTAAAAAGCATAACTTTCACAATATTATTCGGATTTCAACGAAACGAAAAGCAGTGTTCTTGAAATTTTATTTACTTTCATAACAAAATATAAAATTAAAATTTTCAAACTTTTAAAATTTAAATTTAAAAGTCAAAGTTTGACCAGATTGACCAAAATTCACATTTTCTGGAAATATTCAATTTATTCATGTTTAAAATTATAATTCACATAAAAATAAAAATTTATATTTAAAATAACAAAACTTATTCATTTTAATAAATAAAATAAAGTTTTTAAATTAGGAATTTAAATTAAAATAATTAAAATATACAGTTACAATAATCAGAAAATACAGGGTTGTTACACTAAGCCCTACATACTGGAATTTTGGACTAAATTAGCTAGGGGCGAATTGCAATTAAATAAGGCACGACCCTATACCAGTGCCATCTGATATAAAAACTACTTTATTTTATAACCTTAGGACGAAAGGCCAAAACATACTTTTCAAAACCATTTACAATAGTCTTTTTGAAAACCTTCAAAACATCTCTTTCGAAATCTTTACCACACCTTAGACATCATCATTTAAAACCCTTTAAATATGTCTTTCGAAAACATTGGAAACCTTCCATTTAAACAATAAGGTAAACCTTTCAAAAGCACCGGGGAATCACCCCTATGAAACCTTATGCGCACACACACACAAACACATGCTCTTCAAAAATACTGGGGACCTCCCTTTCAAAACCTTTACTTGTTACCTTTCAAAAGCATTAAAGTATATTACATAAAGAAAATCTTTCGAAAGCATTGGATTCAAGTTAAAATATGTGGAACAACCTTTCGAAACAATTTAAAACCATTCCTTTCGAAACCTTTGGGTTTAACTTTCATAACATCAAAAGGGTCTTAAAACAACTAAGTTGAAAGCAACTCTTTCGAAATCAATTTCTTTAGTAAAAGAAGTGGATGTTGTTGAAACCAATCCCTTCAAAAGCATTGGAGAAGCGGCTATAATTTTTAAACCAAGGAATCCTTTCGAAGGCACTACTTCAAAAGGTAAAAAGGCGGTAGGTTGGAGTTTACACCCTTTCGAAAGTAATTTCTTAAAACAAAGGCGCAACCTCTTTTGAGACTTTTCTTTCTTTAAAAACCTTTGAATAATTCGAAAGCTATCTAGTTCAAAAGCATTATTTTTGAAAGCAAAGAAGGCGCATTTCCTTCAGGAAACAAAACAAGATTTCGACCTTTTCGGAACCCCTGTTTCAACCATACCTTTTCGCCTATGTCCAATTCACTACGTACCAAGTCTTTGATACTATGTGCATTGGTTTCGATGTGGTTGGAGGTGGAAGAAATAAGTCAAAACGTAGGTGTCAAAAGTGGCAAAATAGCAAAACCATGTAAAATCTGATTTTTGACCTTAAAAAGAATTCTTTTCAACTAATATGCTTTGTTTGTCAACATATGGTTGGTTGCTAATTTCTTTTTCAAATTCTTTTCTATAAGTGCTGCCGAATTTTAGAAGTAAATAATTTAAAATATTTAAAAATTGCCCCTTCTCCTTTTATAAATATATAAAATATTTAATTCCCATAACTTAATTAATTTTATATACTTGTTTAAAAAATTAGGAAAATTCTACAAAAATTCACATAAATCACTTTTAATATGTGTTCTGACATATTTAAATTTCCGAGCCAAAGCTAATATAAAATAGCTCTAATTAATTTTAGACCTAATTAACCATTTTCTTCACTAGATAATTAATAATAAATCCACATTAATTCAAAAAATTATGAAACTTGAAATCAATCGCTAAAATATTATTTCTGACCATATATTAAAATCGTAAGGCATTTGGATGTCATCTGATAGGTTTTTCAAATCAAAACATGCCATAAAATCAATATGAATAAGCATAATTCACCAACAAGTATAGATATCTAATTACCATTCAAAACATGGCAATAAACTTTGAAAAATATTCGGATTTGATCTTAGAAATCGAAAACGTCAAAATATGGGATGTAACATATTATTCACCTTTAGCTTTGTTGTTAAGGAGTTGAGATTTGGTCTTGGATTGAATTTGATTAAGCTTTTCCTCTTTATTTAGATTTTCTTCTTCTTACTCTTCTAATAGTGGCCGGCCTCTTGGTTTTATTCTTTTTGTTTGAGACTGTGTAATGAAAATGCATAAGGGTTTAGGGCATTAGCCTATAACTTATTTCTATTTTACCCTCGTCTAATTTCTCTTTCCTATTTCATTTTAATTCCATTTAGTTCATTAGTTTAACTAGGCATGACTATCTCTGATTCTATAAATCTCAATCCCTTAACCCTTTTATTATTTTATTTAATTCAACTAATTAAATAACCTAAATAATGATACTCAAAAATAGGGTCGTTACAACGACAATCATATGTGTGAATTTTTTTTGCAAAGCTGTTGTTTTGCAATTTGGTGAAGAATATCTTCATTCCCCACCTCTCGTGACATTGATAGATTGTTAGTAATGAGAACTCAATGTGGATTTCTAGGTATGTTAGGTAGCTTAGATTATATGCATTAGAGGTGGGAAAACTATTTGGTTACATTGCAAGGCTAATACAAAGGACACTCCAAAAAGGCAACTCTGGTATTGGAAGTTGTTGATTCGTTCGATTTGTATATATGGCATGCTTTTTTTGGAGCACTTGGTTCACTAAACGATATTAACGTTCTTCGACGGTCATATTTATTTAATGACTTACGTAATGATGTAGCACCTCCATGCAATTACAAAGTAGGAGACAAAGTTCATTCAATGGGTTATTACCTAGTATATGGAACTTATCCAAAATGGAAAACACTTGTGCAAGCTTTCAAAAGACCAAATAACACAAAAGAAGCCAGATTCAACAAATAACACAAAAGAAGCCAGATTCAACAAAAAAAAAAGTTGAGAAAAGATGTTGAACGAGCATTTGGAGTGCTTCAAGGTAGGTTTCATGTATTAAGAAAAGAGGTATACTACCACGATCCAGCGTTATTATCTAATATCATATACTCTTATATTAATTTACATAATATGATTGTCGAAGAAGAACGTGGTAGATACGAGTTTCAACTAAGAAACTATCCAGACATTGTTGTGGCATTTCAAAAGAACTTTACAAAGACTCAAGTACCTTTGCTAAATACAAGCAAAGAATCGAAGACATTCGAGATCCACAAGATTATCTTGATCTAAGAGATGAATTAGTGGAACACTATTGGGAACATGCAAGAAACCATTAGGATTTGTAATATTTGGATTAACTGTATGATCTTTTTCTATAGTATGTTTCACTTATCTATTGTACTAAGATTTTGTTAACGGGTTGTAGTAGTGTTTCTATTAGAATTTTTAATACCTAATTTAGTTCATTGTTGTTGACTAGTTGCAATAGTGTTTATATTTGAATTTATAACATATATTGTACTAATTTGTTGTTGACGTATTGTAATAGTGTATGTATTTGAATTTTTAATATCTATTATACTACGGTTGACGACATGTTAACCACAACAACAACAATGAGAATGATAATACAACCACAATAACAATGGCAATAACAATAGCATTACCAATAACTAAAACCAAAACAGAAACATTCCTAATAACAATAACACTGACAATAAAATTTACACTAACAGAATAAAGGCAAGATCCCACGGTAAGGTACAAAATACAAATCTAATTTTCTAAAAACTCCCATGACATCTATGGTACTCTTCAATTTGCTTCTCCATATACAATCTTTGTACTAGATTGAGTTCATTTAGGTTGCATCTTAAAAGAAATAAATTATCAGTTCTTTTTTTTGGAGCTAATTCTTGTCTTCTTAACTCTAACTCGTCAATTCTTAACTGTTATTTTTCACCATAATGTCTTTATTTTTCTTTACCCTCTCAAGTCTCTTCGCTTTTTTTGCTTCAATGTATAATTTATTTGCATCTTCAGTGGTCGCCATACACTCACCAATATGTTCAATGTGTGCGCCGTAATCGATGGTGGTTTTTTTCTTTTCCTTGTACTTTTGTTAAGGCCTACCATATGTACTAGTGTTGAAAGGGGCGGGGTGTCTTCATGTGCATCAAAACTACCAGGACTAGATTCATCACTCATCTTTCTAGGAAGAAAGCACAATACTGAGTGTTTTTTTTGCACTCGACTCCGTTTTTCCTTCATTGAGAGAATGTTATAGCAATGTTGCTTGTTGAACGGTTGATTATTATGTCCAGCTATATACAATGTATTTTCTTGATTAAGCTACAGATGATGAAGATGATGAAGTACTATTAAAAAAATAAAAGATGAAACTAGATAATTTGAACTAAAAAATTAAAATCGTTACCAAATCCATGTCGTTTTCCCCACTTTGTAGTCTTTCATGCAACCCGGTCGTTATTTCTTTCCAACGTTGACAGGCGACTTTTATTCTTTTCCACGACTGCTTCATTGAATCAACGGTTCTTGGAAGATTTTTTGGACGTCGATGGTTGAACAAATTACACACAGGAATCCAAAAGGAACTTCACTTTGGCTTGTACCTTTCTTATTATCTTTAGAACATTCAACCCAAAAGAATGCTAATTCAACTTGCTCATCTAGCATCCATTTTTATATTTTTAGGGCAATTGGTGGTAGATTTTCACTTCCTACATTAGGATATTCATTAATATTAATTCCTGATGATTGATTTCCCCTTGCTTGAGCTGAAGACAATTAGGATTCCTATAAATATCTCCATCTTCGGTTGTTTCATCACCCTCGAATTGCGATTCTTGGTTTCTCCAACTATTGTCTTCAAATTGATTGTTCAGATTTCTTGATAAATTCTGAGAACGATAAGGCAATGCTAACCATTGAATATTGAAAGACATATAGCTTTGATCATAGTTATATTTCTGATTGAATTGAGTCAGATTCTGATTATAGGGTCTGAGCTATGATAGAAAACTGGGATATGAAGATTCTTGAGATTTTCCCTCCCGATTTTTTGACATTTATGAGGTTGTTTGTAGATAATTAGTTGAAGAGAGTTTGAATATAGCAAAAATTATGTAAATAAAATGTTGTAATTTGTAAGTTATATGTAAAAGGAATGAGGGGAAATGGCAATGGCCAAAAAAAATGACTGTTGCCTTTAGCAGGCTTTATTAAAGCCGGCTAAGTAGCAGCGGTCATTATTATGGCCATTGCTACAATGCCTTAGCCGGCTAAAATAAAGCCAGCTAACATTAGCAGGCTTTATTTTAGCCGACTAAGCCAGAACCCTCTGGTTTTCTTTGGCAATCTTTCGGGTTGCCAAAGCAACCCTTAATTCTACAACTGACCCCCTATTAGGGTCGGTGGCATCCTAACTAACCCATGATTGGGAATGCTCTTGTGCTGTGAGTTGTTAGACTGTCGTAGGGTTATGCATTCGTATGGTCACTTATCATATCTTGATTTGCCTTCATTCTAAAGACCCATGCTTTTTCGAGTACACAAAGGATACGAGAATGCCCAAAATAGTTACAGCTTTGACATACAATGGATCTCTATTCCTATTCAACCATTTTCATTGGTAGTTTTCACCCTTAGGTATTATGGGAACTTCGTTTGGAAAATTGAAGTTGCTATTAATTTCGATCAATACAGAAATAAATGAAATTTTATTCATACGTTTCATGAATTAATCCGTCTTGATAGGGTTTTCCAAACAAAGGTGATTCTACTGACATCTTCTTCTGATCGAAAATCTAATCTTCATCTGGAAAGCGCATTCAAACAAGAAAGGATTGTAGTAATTTCTTAGTTTGCTCGATATTTGGTACTCATCTCTTCATCATCATAAGTCATCTAACACAAAATAAGGTCCCCATTTGTACTCTTTCACAATCTTCTTTATTATGAAATTCTATAATACATAAACCATTTTCTTTTGTGAATATAGAATTCATCTGTAGATTTCAACACTCTTTCAGTGTAAGCTCTAAAAGAATGATAATATGAACAAGATCTGACAACATAAATAATAATCGAATTTTCCCAGTGGCCTTTTTTCTGCATCAATTAAAGAGTTAGTCGTTCTAACGCATGGTTTTTGATTGAAGTCAATAGGTTATAAAATTTGAAAGTGGTGGGTGTCCGAATTTCCTTCATTTATCACCACCGTCCAAATTTTTGTTTTATGATCATTGACTAAATATGGTTGTGTATTACTGGAACTACCTAAGTTACTACCTGAATTTTGCTCACCAATTGTAAAGCTTAGAATAGCACCTGTGTTGGAATAAGACATCCTCATGTTCAAAGGAGGGACGTCTGTACTATTGCGTGTATCAAATATGGATCCATGCTATGTAAAGGAATTGTTATCCTTCCATGCGTTCATTTTTCTCTATGTGAGTGGTCCAGACTCCTACGGGAGGCAGTAATGAGGAATTTTCCATAATGAACGAAAGCTTCCCAAGAATTTCTTAATCTCCGATGTGCCTATGTCAATGGAA
This sequence comes from Allium cepa, assembly GCA_030765085.1. Classification (NCBI taxonomy): domain Eukaryota; kingdom Viridiplantae; phylum Streptophyta; class Magnoliopsida; order Asparagales; family Amaryllidaceae; genus Allium; species Allium cepa. The sequence goes on along the minus strand of CM060935.1, from coordinate 724,104,798 downwards.
CGGGTAACTTATTATTTCAGTGAATCATTTTTTCGAACAAAAGAAAATTACGTAAACACTTTCACTCTTCTTAACCCGAAATTAAATGGCTGAGGTGAGGCTCCTTTTTGAGGGTACTCCCGAGAAAGATAATATAATAGAAAATATAGGACAAAAAATAATTTTTGTTTGTCTTTTGTGATTCCTTTTATTTGACTCCTAATTGTGATTGTCTTATTAGCAAAATCTTTCATTTTTGTTTCGATGAGTGAATAATCACTACAAGAAAACATGTCTTTAGTTGCATTTGTTGGTAGCGTTTATGGTGTGAATGCAACCAATATTATTTTAACCTTTTTTACCTCTTATTTTTGTTTTACTAGAACGTGAACAAAATTTATAGCTTATACCCGCGAATAGCCAAACCCTTGTCACTTTTATTCACCTTTTCCCTCTTTCACCAAATTTTCCCTCCACTTGAAATTTTTCCCCCGCTATTACTTTCGTCTCCTACATATTCAACCTAAATTCGCAATTTACTTTTGTCTCCTACATATTCAACAAAATTTTGGCTTTCAACTCCTCCCAATGTATTCAACCTAATTCATCCCCTTCTCTGCCTTCGTTTCCTTAGCTACCATCGCCTTTTTGGGGTTGTTTCCATCGCACTTTCGATTGAGGTTTTGGGTTCGATTCCATCACCTTTTTGGGTTAGTGGAACGGTCAACATTGAGCAATCGATTTAGATTTAGATCCGTAGTTAAGGTACGTAAATTATTTTGATTTTGACGTATTAAATCATTCTTTAGCTGCAATTTTTTTTTGGTTGGCGGTTTGAGTTATAACCATAAATTTCTTCATGCCTTGTTGTTCTGTCATCCATCCGCTTTGGATAATGACTTAGAAACATAAATATGTTTGACTATTTACAAAAACTACACTAGTTTTGTTAGGATATATTTGTAAATTCTTAAGGCTTAAATGTAACAGATAATTTGTTTATATAGGGCCTGACATTATAATTTTTCATGTGTTATAACCATGTATATTGAAAATTTAAATACTAATAATTGTGAATGAACTAGCAAAGTAGAAATTTGTTATGCCTATCCCTTGCAAAAATATAAAAACAATCAAGACAATTAACATTTACTGCTTTTCTTTGTGAGGTTTATAATTTTGAAGAGAGGTTTCGAAGTCATATGACGGTTCAAATATAAATAGATTATTAGGAGTATATAATTATTGTCTCAAATATATGTGATTTCGAAAAATGGATTGGGCTTCTTATCAATACTTTTGAATGTATGAAGTTGACAGTCATTAAATATATATTTATTCAGATTCAAATATATGTATGAGTGCTAAATGTGTTAAATCTCTTATGTATACAAGTTAGAAGTGTCAGTTTTCTATTTCTAGTTTAAAACATAAATGCTTTATGCATTTGATTTCAAATATCCCAAGGTTTTATAGGATATAATTTTAAATGAAATATCTTATAAATGTAGTTTTGTGGGTTTCTAACATATGATTTTTTTAGTATGTTCTAATTTCGAATAGACTCAAATATGAAGTATAAAATACATCATATTTTGATGGGATTTCTAAATATATATGAATTTGCATATACGATATACATGATTTTGGTAGACACCAGGTCCTTGAGGATCTAATAAATTTTATAGGTACAAATATGAGTCATATCTTTGTTTTGAACATACGTGATTTTCTAAGGAAATATAAGGCTTTGGCTATGCTCACGTAAAATTTTTGTATAAACTAAATTACATATTTATATATCAAATTTAAGTTAGTTTTTGGATATAAGTAATTTCAAAAGATGTTAGGTCCTAAAAATATATTGGCTTTGAATATAGATGTGAGTATTAAGCTTCAAGTAGATATATGTGTTTTTAATAGACATACAATTTTGAAAATATCAAGGATTCTGAAATAAATAAGCTCAATATTTTCGATTTTTCATATAAGTAAGCTTTTTGAAATGTGCAATTTCATAAATATGCATGAATCCAAAATACATGTCAGTTTTGAATTTTAAGTTTTAAATCATATGATGTTTTGCATGTGCATGCATTTTTTATTTCAAACAATCATGTGATCTTAAATACATATACATACGTATATAGCTATAAAAATATGATTGTCTAAGTATATGAAACTCATATATATATTGCTGCAGACATAAATACATGCACAAAGGTTGCTGTAGACATAAATATATGTTGCTGCAGACATAAATATATGTTGCTGCAGACATATACATACATAAGTACCTGATGTAAACCTTTTTTTTGATGAGTAGCTCTAAGTGCGTAGGTTTTAAACGTGAATATGATTTTAAGTGTATAATTATGCTTCAAGTTCCTGCTAAATGAAGATTTTGGGTATGCATTATTTTTTAAGTGTCGATCAGGCTTGGAGTTTCAGGAATATTTGATGGGGAATAAAAGTGTGAAGTTTTAATGGGTTTTAGCTCTAAACGTGTATATTACCAGGTAGCAAAACCATTAAGATCAATAATAGACTTTCTAGTACATTACAAAATGTGTGTTGCTTCTACATGTATCGGTTTAATGATATACCAATTTATCGTGAATGAAAATTGCTAGTGTGTAGGTTAATGTTTGAGTTCAAGTATGAAGGTTTAGGTTTATCTAGTATGCTTTAGTATTAGGGAAATGAAGCCTGAATGCATGTCTGCACATAAATCAGTATTAAGTATATCACATGCATAAGTTTTTCGAAGTGCTTGCCAAAATTATAAGTGTCCTTGTCTATAATATATGCATACATGCATATATGGATGAGGAAAAGTATATCATTTTATCTATTATTCCCTAATTGTATCCCATTTCGATTTGAAACCTACTTTACAATCTAAATCCCGTTTTGGAATCTGTACTGAAATGCAGAAATACATATCTTCTTCGCATGTTATCAGTTTAGGATTCTTGTTTCCCTTTAAAACAAGCGTGTATTATGGTGCTTATTAGTTGTGGACTTGTCTAAGTTGTCAAGCTCCATACTTATGGACTAAACACGATCGTTTATAGCATTAATAATGTTAAAATTGCTCTCTACATCAGCATTTGGACCTAGTGATTTTTGCACCCATGCCTTTTCAACCGTACAATTTTTTTGTTGATGTCCAAAAAATCACACTTCTGGCACACCGTAGGCTTCTGTTCATATTCCACTTGCTATAGATGTATACCGTCATTATCATCTAGGGAATATAAAAATAACTTGCTATAGATGTGAATTAGACGCTATTTGGATGGCAATATAAAAATATAAAAGCTGTTATTTATTCGGATGTGCCTACTTATTTGGATTGCTTTTGCAGTAAGTTTAATTTACATCAATCTTCATTTTTGCAATTAGTTTGGATATCGGAAATTTGAATTATGAAATATTTAGTATTTTGTTTGATTAAAACAGAAAAGCAAATTCTACGTCAAAGCATGAAAATACTTGATTGCCTATGTCACCGATGGAAAAAGATTGGGTGTATTTAAACAAGTGACTATATAATACTTAACTTAAAATTTATTTTGAGAATTAACACATATATGCTAAAATTAATTTTTTTTGTCATAGGACTAGTATAGAGTATCAGCAAGGAGCTTTGAATTTCGTGCGTGTGGTAAAGACAAATCTTAGAAATGTGGAGAAAATTTTGTGCCCATGCATGGATTATGGAAATCTTAGACGTCATGATGACCACATCATTGTTGAGCATTTAATTATATAATGGATCCTAATTATAAGAGCAGCAAATGGTATAGCCACGGCGAGCAAACAAATGTAGGTAAAAAAAATTCGTTTGACAATTATGACTTATTCAAGGTGATTCACTATGAAGATGAAGATTTTATGAATCATGATTTTTTTGATGATGATAAGGAGATTCTCAAAGAAGAGAGGATGAGTTACTCAAAAATTTGGAAGATGTGGAAACTCCATTGTATCCTGTGGAAAAATGCATCAATAATAGGAGCAATGATGGAAAAATGCATCATCCTGTGGATTCTATGACATGGAATATGGTAGATGAACGATGAAAATCTTTTTCAGCCGATCCACGCAATCTTAGACTTGGTTTGTTACAGATGGATTCAATCCATTTTCTATATTAAGTTCTAAATACAGTTGTTGGCCTGTAATGCTTGTGACATACAACCTCTCACCTATGTTGTGTATGAAGAAGGAAAATATTTTGTTAATATTACTTAATTCCGATCCGAAGCAGCCCGGGAACGATATTGATGTATATTCGGCTCCTTTGATTAAAGACTTGCATTATTTGTGGAGTAATGGAGTTGATGCTTATTATGCATTTAGTAAAACGTTGTTTAAATTGAAAGCAATCTTGCTGTGGACAGTAAATGATTTTCCAGCCTATGGAAATCTTGCTGGATGTTGTGTGAAGGAAGAAAAATATTATCCATTGTGTGGTGTTAATACTCATCATCGTTGGTTGAATTATAGTCGAAAGAATGTCTACATATGTCACAGAAGATATCTACCTATGTTTGATGCACGGAGGAAATAAAAGACTTGGTTTGATAACACCGTGGAGAAAGGTAACGCTCCTAGATACTTAACTGGAAGAAATATTTCTGTATTGTGAAAAGATTTTTCAAATGATTTTGGGAAAGAGAAAGAAAAGAAAAAAAGGAAGAAGAGAAATAATAAGAAAAGGGCCATTAAGATAAAATCCATTAAGCTGAAAAAGAGGAAGAGGAACATTGTCCATGATATGGAAGATGGATATGATGAAGATAACGATCCTATAAAATTGGAGCTATCAAGGTGGAAAAGGAGATCAATTTTCTTTGATTTGTCATATTAGGAGGTTAGTGGTTATTTTTTTAGTTTTTTAATAATAAAATAATAAAAATATAATATAATTATGGGTTACACTATTGATTTTAACGGGAACTTCCAAGATGTAATGCATGTGGAGAAAAACGTCGACGAAAGCATATTAGGCACAATGTTGCATGATAACAAATCAAATGATGGAACCAAATCTAGAAAGGATATAGAGGATTGTGGAATTCGGCATGAGCTTCATGCATAACCTCGTGGGAAGATAACATCTTCCGCCGGCTCCTTATACATTGCCAAATTCCGAGAAAACAATATTCTGCAAAAGACTGTGTGATTTCAAAGGACCCTACGGCTACTGCTCAAATTTGAAAAACCGTATCTCGCTGGAGAATTGTAAAATTAGTGGCTTGAAATCACATAATTATCATGTTTTAATGCAACACTTATTACCTGTAGCAATAAGAGGATTATTGTCGAAGATGGCAAGAAAAGCAATAATTCGCTTATGATTATTTTTAAACAAATTATGCCAACGTGTCCTTGACAGAGAGAAATTGCTACAAATCAATGTTGAGATTATAGAAATTCTGTGTGAGCTTGAAAAGTATTTTCCACCATCATTTTTTAACATAATGGTGCATTTGTCAATTAATCTTGGTAGAGAAGCACTAATCTGTGGACCGGTTCAATTTTGCAGGATGTATCCTTTTGAAAGATATATGAAAACACTTAAAGATTATGTAATAAACTATTCACGACCCAAGGGATGTATTGCCGAATCTTATCTTGCAGACGAATGCAAGAAATTTTTTAGTGAATTTTTGAATAAATCAGGACACATTGAGGAGACAGAGGCTCGAAATGAAGATTATGAAAGCAATGTAATACTCGAGGGATGTCCAATTTCAACGTCTAAGACAGTTACGTTATCCTCAAATGAGAAAGAAATTGCTCATTTAGCCGTATTAATGAATATGACTGTGGTGGAACCATTTTTAGAGCAAGTATATGTTATATTATGTTTCAATTATTTTGATGTGTTACTACTAGTAAATATAACTTAACATTCCTTGTTTTATACTAGTTTGCATTTGGAGGAATTACAAAATTCAAGCAAGCGCATGGAGAGAAATTCAGCCTTGCTTTGGGAAAGACATGCAAAAAAATTTGCTGATTAGATTAAAAAATAGTTTAAATGAATTTTTCAAATATACTATCATTTTCTTAAGAATATTATTCTAAAATATCCATTATAAATCAAACTTTTTATAGATACCTATTAACTCCAATGATCGTAATGAAATGCTGAAGTGGATTGCATATGGTCCGAAGAATGATGCTTTGTCTTACAAAGGATATATCAATAATGGACAACGGTTTCACATAAAAGATGTAGGGAGAGAAACTCAGAATAGTGGAGTGACTTATGATTGGACTACTTTGTGTAGAACAATTGCAAAAGATATTTCTCGAGTAGCTGATGTGGTCACTTATTATGGAATATTGACCGATATAATTTTATTAGATTATCACGTGCTTTATATTCCTATTTTAAGTGTCGTTGGGCACATATAGGAAATGGAGTAAAAGTTGATGAAGATGGTTTCACTCTTGTCAATTTACATCAAAATCAAGCATCATTTTCAAAAGATCCATACGTCCTTGCATCTCAAGCGAAACAAGTATTTTATTCAGGAGAAAACGATTCTTCGAGTTGGTACGTTGTAATAGAAGCACCACCAAGAGGTTTTCATGATTTAGAGACAAACGATTATGTAGATGAAGCTATCGTATTTCATAAGATTGCGACGTAACCGATATGGATGTTAAAGATGTTAGCTATGTTAGGGAGGACCGCGAAGGCATACTTGAGTAGCTCAATGTTTTATTTGATTATGGAAATTGTTTTTGAGTGCATGTGTATGCCCTTTTTTTTGTTTTTCCATTATTTTCTCATAAGATCAATGATTATTGTTTGTGTCTAAATTAGGCAAACGTAATTGATATGTTTGATAACCAATTTGTTATTTCATGTATGCAGGTATTGAGTTATTGACTATCATAGAGATTTACATACTTGAAGGCACACATAATCTTCATCATGAAGGTATTAAGTTAGCTTTAAATCACTTTTAGTTTTCGTTAAGTCAAAGTTATTAATTATTAATATTCTAAAAACTATAGTATTGGCAAACAAACTCCTCCTTTTATTTAAAATAGACACATTATTACTTAAAATTCTCATTCTTACACATTTTTTATCATAAGATAATCTGGGCTACTACATATGATCTTTTCCATATAATATCATAAAAGCTATCGATATATGATCTTTTCCATATGATACAACCATAGTTAAGATGCTCAAATGCCACAGGAATGATTTTTGCCTCTTACCCCTCGCTCAAGTTAATATAACTGTTTAATTGATTTTTCTTCTTCTCAACACTCACATTTCTATGTCCACGGTACTTGAATATTTGAACCTTCTGTGCTGTTGATGAGGATTCTTGAATTATTGTCCAACTGTCGTTTTGTGGTTTGGGTGTTTGCATGCTGGGTTGTGTGAGTTATTTGTATGGGTTTACGGACATGCGTGCGTGAGTTTCTTCATTCCTGTGCCTATATGCGCATGTGCGATAACATGTTTTGTGTTTTCTGGCTTTGTTGACCATAGTGTATTCCCTTGTACTTGATATGAACTGAAATGGTTCACATGTATAAAAGTTTCAATTCTTTATTGCTGCTCCTTGCTTGCCCCTTCTTGTATACTAATTTCCCCTTTCCTTCTGCTTGCCCGACCCACAGCCTGTAGGCCATATTAGTTTCTTGTTACCTTAAAGCCATATTGGTTTTTTTTTGAAAGCATTATTTCCCTTCTTGTATGTTACTTAAAGGACTTTAGGGCTGTAGTAATTAAATACGAAAATTTTATCTACACATGCTTCTTGTATCTGATATATAACAATCAAGTGAGATTTTACCTGCATTTAATTAATAATTGGATACTGAGAAGTCTGTGTACTATTTACTAGTGTTTTGTTTGGTTTTTAACTCATATATCCTATTAGTGTTGATGTTTTGAAGCTGGGACTGTAATTGTAATGCATCGTATGCATATACATACATACATGTGTGTGTGTGTGTGTGTGTGTGTGTGTGTGGGTGTATCAATTTAACCTTTTTGCCCCATGGTTCGAAATTTTCTTACAACAAAAGGAGACATTTACTAGTAGCGAAAAAACACTGCTCAACTTGCTGGAGAAGTGAAATGTTATAACAAAAGCTACATTGATTTCTCTACAACCTATGATATAACATATAAAAACATTCATATCAACAAATGCATATGCAACAACCATATTTCTTACACAAAGTCAAAAAAGGAACAAATTTTACCATTCCGTTGAAACAACATTCAAGGCTAACATATATGTGCAGATTACTAAATCGTCCTTATAGTTTCCCTAACAGATCTATTAAAATATAGAAATATATTAGCTTAAATTGACTTACAAGCATTCCTAAAGGGAAAAAACATACATTTAAAACGATAGCTTCTGCCTTTTGACATATTTGATGTTGCATGTGTGGATATAACACGACCAAATCACACTAACGTAAGTGAATTTATCATCATTTACTTTCTCTTTTAAATTTGGGCACACAAATCCCACTAATAAAATTTGGTATGGTTTTATTCTATATAAATGGATATTAAACACATATATTGTGACTGTTTATCTAATTTTGTAGTTTTTGTCAATAAATGTTTTCATAGCGAAAGGATATGCATACAAGCTTAGTACGTACTCGCCAACAATTGAAGAACGAGAAATCCCAAAAGCATGAGCCAAAGGTCAAATATATTAAGCCAACCATTGAAGCTTGTAATATAGACAAGGAACAAGAATTACGGCATGAGTCGGTACAAATGTCGCGTGCAGAAAATGAAATTCCTTATGAAGAAACTAAAATGCATGAAGAGATTGCTCCATGAAGAAAATGAAATGCATAAAGAAGACGAAATAGCTTGTGAAGGAAATGTTGAGGTGGAAATCAATAGATCAAGTGAAGTTAAAACTGCAAAAAAAACTTGCTAGAGGTCCAACAAGAGCAAAAAAAACTCCCGTTAAGTCTTGTTGTAACAACCTAAAATTTTCGACCTCAAAAATCGACACTAATACGTCCACTATATAGAGTGTCGAGCAATCGAGTGCCAGAAATCCCAGACTGTTAGGATTAAGAAGAAAACAAGGTAGAAGAAGAAACTAAACATATGTTAACACTTTTCGGGTTCCTATCCGTGAGTTTGTGACACATTTACGATGTTTACCTAACAGAACTGCTTTGAGAGGTGTTAGCGACCTAGTCATGAGGACGAACTGCTTTGGGAGGTGTTAGCATCCTTGTTAGGGCTGACAAAATGGCTTGGAGAGGTGTCAGCGACCTTTTCATGAGGACGAATTGCTCTTGGAGGTGTTAGTGACCTTGTCAGAGGCTTCGACCATCTTAGAATGGCACGTGCAGCATCGCTTCGGCATGCAAATGGGATTTGGCCAATCTAGGGAATTTTTATAAGTTTTTGATTTCGATTTCACCAAGTTGAGATGATGAATTTACTTATAGCCTTGAGTTAAAGAAAGGTTTATATATATATATGTTTTTTATGGGGATTTCGATATGGGGATTATAAACTCTTATTGAGTTTCATGAGTTTTGATTTGGAGATTTTCATCGGCGATTGTTTATATTATTTGAGTGTTATTGTCGAGTTTACCTCTTTTGATGTCTTTGTATACTTAAATTACATTATTACACTTAAGTCATGAGTATGTGTTCTTTCTATTTCCTTTTCTCATTTGAGAAGAATTATCACCTTGTATTTTATACTCGGGTCAGACCGAGTTATTTCAGGTTAGCTATCAGTTTCAGGACTTAGTTTTGATGCATCTGCTTGGATATCAGCCTAGCATTTTTGTGTAGTTTATATTTCTTTCCGTTTGTATCTAATGTGTATTTAGATTCGATTTATATAGTGTAGTCTCTGAACCACTTTTGTATATCGTTTTGTATGGTACTAGGATGCATTGGTGTAAATGTATTTATATATATGATGATTACTGTTCTGCAATGTGATATGCATTCTGTTATTGTACTTTATTCTAATAGATCCATTAGCCACCTATAGTTTTGTATTAAGCATTTATTGGATATGTCGATCCACTTGAAATAGGAAAAAATATAGAGCATTTATCGACGTATGCAGTAGATGTTTAAGACAAGATTATAGATGGTCGCTCCCAACCAGCCTTATTCTCCGCATTAACAGTAGAATTACCTAGTGATTCTCTTTGTTAATGTGGGTCTCGGGGTGGATCATCACAGCTTGGTATCAAAAATCATAGAATCTCACAATCGCAGCTGAACAAAATATAATATCAATAACAACATTTATACTAAGAAAAGCTGTAAATGTCAATTTACATCCAATATATCATAGTGCAATCATTCACAAATAAACTGGACAGTTAAAAATTAACTTGTCCCTAAATACAGACTACACAGTCTCAAATACACAGCGGAATATACTCCATATGTCCCTGCCATCCAGCTCGCTTCCTGAGCACCTAGCATTTAAACCTGAAAATCTGTAATACTCGGTCTGACCCAAGCATTACAATAAAGTAACACCCTAGTCAGGCTGGAAACCAGCGTGAGTAAACCCATTTAATATAATATACTTAAGCTGTAAAGCTTCTTCGAAAACCCAGGCAACTCGTTCATCACTACGAGTTTATCTTGTTATAGCCAAACACTTATTTCAAAAAATAATATCTAAGCACCGTTACAAAGTTTAAATGGCCAAGTTTACTTAATTTTTTCCATTCCAGCCTACTTGATTCTAAAATCAAATCTATAAATAATTTTAGTAGTTACTAATCAAAGTGGTTTCGGATATCGCTGATATCCGACCCCGATCTCTTCAAATCCAATGCCATCTTTTAAGCCAAATTGTAAGTGAAGACGGTTTAATTTAAATTCAGAATGTCAAATTCACATAGACATTTCCAACATAGATGTCGATTTAAACAAATGTCTCACATTTATCAACAGTTCAATCTAGGGTGTCTCATATCCCAGAATATCCCAGTTAACATACTGGAGATATTAAAACAATCCTAACATTCACTCCAATTTAAATCATTCATAGGCAAGATTAACTAGTCACGCCATTTCTAATTAATTTAAAACAGAATAAATCAATTACTTATAAATCTTGCTTAATTGTCATTAACTTATTTACAAGCCATTTATTATTTTATTTAAATTAACATTTCGAATTAATTAATTATTAACATATAAAATAACTTAAGACCTTTGATTAATTTAAAGTTTAATATATTTCCTTGATTATCCACTTAATCACATCATTTAATTTTATTTTAAATAAACTTAGGAATTAATTTAAAATAAAATTAACCTAATATAAATTATCTAAATCAAAACAAATTTAGTTCAAAATATTTTACTTTAATTCTTTATTTTGAAACTTGCTTTGAAACTTGTTCAAAAATTTACTCTTTTTGAAACTTGGTTAATTCATTAATTTCCTTTCTAAAATACTCGGGCCCAAGCCCAAAAATCTCGATCAAAAACTCGAGCCATATACAAACTTCCTCGACCCTCCTCCTTCTTCTTCCCTTCTCTAAAAACTTGCAAATTCACACATGACTAACCCAAGCCCAACCTGATGCCATCCCCCACGCAAACCCGAGACAAAACTCTTTCTTCCCCGTCCCTTCTTATGCCTGATCTTCACCTCTGCTATCAAAACCATTGATACTCGTACACCGTCCATATGCACAAGGCGACGGGGCCACTCCGACCATCATCGCTAGCTCCACCAAGTCTTCATTGACTCGCCTATCGTCCCGACTCCCCAGAAATCACGACGATCTCAAAAATCAAAATCGAACGAAAATCGAACCGTAGCATTAGCGCCTAAACCAAAACCGACACCTTCTCGCCCCTCGTTCCACCGCCACAGACCATCGAAATCCATGCCCTAGCGGCGAAAGCTTCATCTGACCACCCTCTACCTTTTCCCCTTCCTCCGGTCCATTCCAATCTACCACGACACCACACTCGCCCAGAAACCAACCTCGACCTGAACAACCTCTAAAACCCTACAACCTCCTCGTCGTGCCACTACGTTGATCAGAAAAACTTCTAACCAATTTTCCGAAGCGTCTCGACTAGCAAGCATTCTCCAACAACGACCTCAACCACCCTAGAACCTCCTATCGCTAGAAATTAGCTAAAACCCAAACCCCGTTCAACCTACAATTTCTACCTAAATACTATCCTAAAACTCTTGAAATTATTATTAAAAATCATGGTTTCAAAAGTCGAATAAGATTATATATGAAAATCTTAAAAACATGAAAGTCGAATTCTTGAGATGATTTGAGTTTTATTGTAATTTCTTGTTTTACAGTTAATTACTTAATAATCTCACATACAAACATTTAAAAAAAAATAGAATTTAGTCAATACAAACCTATTTTCTTTAAACATCATAACCTAAAATAGATTATATGAAGAGGAATCAAATTTTTGAGTAAGTTTTAGTCTGTTGAAAACTAAACAGAGACATGCACAAACATATATGTAAATATATATACAGCTACTTCATACCGATCTATATGCAAATCATATTTATTCATCCATGCATACATTTCACAACATTACTTTCATTATCTAACACATGCATCAGATAAATAAGTAGATTTGGTATAAAGGTGGATGTTTACTCACTGTAATTAATTTGAATAGAGAATAGAGATCTGGAACTGCTTTTGATCTGATCTTCTTTTACTTTGATTTGAATCTAGCTTGCTTTAGTTGAAAACTTGAAGTAGTTTATTTATTTGGTTTTTCTGGTTTTAGTTATGTTTTTGAAAGCAAAATGAAAGGAGAAAGAAAATTGATACATATATGTATGTATGTATGTATGTATGTATGTATGTATGTAAAAGTGAACTGCCTGGATACATCCCTGGGTTTTCTTTTTTTAAAAAAAATAAATAAAGAAAACAATTTCAAAGAGAACTTGACACTTGTATTTGCATGACATTTCCTAACTTAACACGTGTCTAATGCAAATATTTATATTTTCTTATGTTTTATTTTTATTTTTCTATATTTTCATTATATTTTTATTAACTATGTTCACTTAATATTATAACCCTTTTATTTTATTCTTATTTTATTTCAAACTTAAGTCATTAATATTTTAATTACTAATTATACATACATACATATATATATATATACATATATATATATATATATATCTCAAATGTTTTAAAATGCATAGTTTAAATTTAAATTATTTTTGAGAGATTACTTTGAATTCAAAATATAGCCTCCATTCATAAATCTATATACATATGAAAAATAGCAAATGAATAGCATATTTTATTTGTTTGAAAGATAAGTTGTTAATTTTAAATAATTATATAAGAAGACCATCAAATAAATATTGCCAAAAATCCTGGGCTGTCACATTTCTCCCCCCTTTAGAACCTTTCGTCCTCGAAAAGGAACAAAGCAAGAATTTTAATTACAATGCTTATTATCAGTTAAATTATTCTTAAACATTTTTAACTCTTAACTCTTTTTATTTAAATATTTAAAACACTTCAAAACTCTACATTATCAAAATAGCTTTAGAAAAATACTTTTTATAACTCGATGTTTCAACAAGTCCATCCTTTTTCTCACAGAAATTCGGTCATACGTTGATCAGGCGTAGGACTGATAATCTATAATTACTTGGTAAACCCGTTTTAAAAACCCAATGAAAATACTTAGAAAACATTTGTGAAAATATAGAAAACATTTTCGTGGGAAAGCTCTGGAAATCATCACCCCCTCCATGGTCGCAGTTAGCCCAATGATTACGTCGACATCCCGTCGAAACCATAGAAAACTATAGGCATCCACGCCCCTCGATTACACCATGGAACCGCCACAGGTCGCAGCTACACCCAGGGTTATGTTGCCATTATGGAAAAAACCATGTAACTGTAGGCATCAGCGCCCTCGAATTTCGCTGCCAAATGAAACTTCACCATGCAGACCACGTAGATCGCAGACCACCAGTCGAGTCCCAATGTAGCTTGTAGGCACTCACTGCCACACGACTTTCGCTATGGCTTCATATATCACAGTCTAATGATATTATGTCGCTCTACCAGCGAAATCAAATGTAGACTTTAGACAATCAATGCCCATCGACTTACGCTATGGAGCGCAGTAGATTGCAGTTACACCGAGTTACACTGCCGTCACAGCATAACTGCAATGTCCCTGTAGGCATCAGCGCCCTTGACTTTTGCTACCCCAACCACAATCCTCAGGAACTACAGTTTAGTCCGGACATCCTCTAGGATCAAATTTAGAACCCACTTTAGGGTTCAAGGCAGAAGCACCCCGTGGATCTCCTATTATAAGTTTCAACTCTAAATGGGAGCGCCTTTTTCCCTACAGCATTCTCAAAACATTTTTATACTATACACATATAGTATCTTTCAAATCATACTCCTTATATGCATCACATATAAATCCCATTTATACAAAATTGATATCTCAAAATCGATAGTTTCCAAACTTGGCTTTCCAAATTCTCAAAATTGATTTTTCCCAAAAATCAAAAGCCTTTCAAAATCAATGGGTTCCAATACCTTTTTTCCAATTCCATAAAATCATTTATATATATAAGTTTATTCTTTTAACTAGAATAAAATATTTTGGATCACTTCCTACTCATATAAATTCCTTTTATACTTCAAATATTTTCAAAGATCTTTTCTTCTTGTTATATATTCAACAAGGGGATTTTATCATATATAACATATATATATATATATATATATATATATGCAAAATCAACATTCAAATTCGATTTCCTTTATAAATTTATTTGCTATATTACTTACTTTTTATAAAATGAGTTTAAGTTACAGTGATATCCAACTTCCACTCTTATATATTTCTCAAAATATACTTTTCCATTTCAAAAATCATTTTTACATTTCTTTTCAAAAATTTCAATATCTGTTTCATTCAAGCATGTACGATGTACCTATATCATCCGTACACAATATCAGATCTAATCGCTTACTCGATCACACAATTTCACTTTCGAACTAGTATCGTTCAACCGACTTCCTAATGCAGACTCAGATTTGATTTCTTGATCAGAAACTGGCATTCTCCTTGCATAGCCATAACTATGATAAAGAATTTCCAAAGCCAATCAAAAATTCATACCCAAGGTTCGTCATCGAAAATCGAGTGAAAAATCCCAACTCGGATCAATATACTATCTCGAAATTCTGTGCTCTAATCTGGATCAAATCGTTATGCGAATAGAATAATATACATACATCCTACGTATTTATCTTCATTGATTATTAGCTAAATCAATTTTCTTTTTATTCAGATTCATTTTGATTTCTATTCACTTATTCACAATTGCTTCAATTTGCATTTGGGTTATCACTTCAATTCTTATCTCATTTGGTATTTAATTATATCAACAATTTCTACTTTGACCAGTTTGAATTTAGAAAATAGCTTGAAAATTTTAAAATAGATAAGTGGTTGTAAAATAGTTATTAGTTATAAAATAAATGTAGAATAGTTAAGTAGTTATAAAATAGTTAAATAGTTGCAAAACAGTTGTAAATAGTAATTAGTTTATAAAACAGTTGTAAAATTGTTGTAAAATAGTTAAAATAGTTTCAAATAGTGTAAAATAAGTATAAGATAGTTTGGGTTTAAAAAGAAAGGTTGTAAAGTAAATAGCTAGGAAGAATAGATTTAAGGCAGGTTATATTAAAATAATTTATGTGAAATAGTTTCAGAGTCAAACTGGTTCAATTTCCCAATCTCCATTCCAATCAATTTCCAATTTCCACTTCCATTCAATTTCAATTCAATTTGAATTAACTTCAATTCCAATTCCAATTTCAAATCAATTCCCATTTTGAATTTGAATTTATTCAACTTTGATTACAATTAAATCAAATTTCAATTTGAACTAATTTTCAACTCCAATCTTAACTTTAAACCATCTTGAATTATATAAATTCGAGTTAAATTTTTAAATGTTGATTAAATCCCTTAAATCAAATTAACCCCTAACCTTTTATTCGCAACCCTAGTCTTTAAACAATTTAATTCCGAGTCCAAATTCAAATATTTATTTAAATTACCTTTACTTAACTTATTTCAAGGTTCAGGTAAGAGTTCAGATCCTTTTAAAGAATTTAATCTTCGGAATCAAATTTATTACCAAATTTTAACTTCTAACTTTGAAACCAATTCTTAACAATTTCAGTTTGCAAGTTCATTTTTAACATTTAAACCTTTAGTTTAAAGTGATTTCATTTTCATAAGTTCAACCTTTATCTCTAAAAATAAAAATCATTTAAATAATTTCAAATTAAACTTTTATTTCCATTTAATTTCATTAATGGATATATATATTATCTCAATCCACTTCTTAATTCATTTAACTAATCCAATTCATAGTTTCATAGATTATTAATAACAATAGGATGGTATCAGGATATGTCAAAGCAAAAAACATGCAAATTATCTAAATAATCATCAATAGCATCCATTACCAATTTCCTGAACTCAAACTTGTTTGAGATCACACATAAATCCCTTTTCAATTCAACCATTTAACTTCCCTAAGTTAAATTCAATTCATTTAATCCAGTCAACCTTACTCAATTTGAATTCTCCATTTCAAATTTTAAACTTCTTATCAATATCCCATCCCACTTATAAGTTCAAAAACTTATTTCACTTTGGGTTTTACTCTCACTTTAGAGGAATTCAGAATTCAACACTTAGTTTTACTTCAAATCAACTTTGATAATATGCATATCCACTTATATATACATGTTTATTTATTTTTCACACCAAGTCATAATTCAAATTTTAAACCATTCTTGGTTTTTAGTTCAAAATATATTTTCCTTTGAAATTTTCAAAACAACTCTTGTTTTTAAACAAGATTCCTATATTCAAAAGTATTCTGAGTAATATTATTTATTATTTCGTTTAACACTTTGAAACAATTTCAAATTTTCTAGACTTAGATTTTAAAACTTTATAATTTAATCCTTTTCAATTTATAATTCATACTTATCTAAATTGTTACTTCCTTAAAACATTCCATTTTGCTTTATCATTATTTATTATTAGAAAACAAACTTCCCATTAATAGACATAACAACTATTTTATGATAATAACCAAGATTATCATATCTGGAAACCAATTCACTATATATTATCCCATTATTTGTTGAAAATAAAATCAGGGTAACTTAATTTAGCATTCTGAAAACACTTCTACAAATTTTAAGATTTTATTTTCTGGCTTGAATCCATTTCTAGCTTATCTTATTTGTATATTTCATATTATCCAATTCCTATTTGGATATATATATATATATACATATATATATATATATATTTATATAAATGTATGTACGTATATATTACCACTTAAATTCTTATGATCTTATTCAATTTCAATAATCAACAACCAATTATCTTAATATATTATAATAATTAGAAAAATCATTGCTAATATAACTTATATAAAAATCTTTTTTAAAACCATTATATAAGAAAATAACAACTACGCTCTCATATATAATACACTCAACTCATTCTAGGGTACTACTGATCCTATTCAAAAGAGTAACCTCCACCAGAGCCTAGGTTCTCGCTTAACCTTCAGCTCTGATAGCAAATGTAACAACTCGAAATTTTCGACCTCGAAAATTGACACTAATACGTCCAATGTATAGAGTGCCGAGCAATCGAGTGCCGGAAATCCTAGATTGTTAGGTTTAAGAAGAAAACGAGGTAGAATAAGAAACTAAAAGAAAAGCACAGAATCTCACAATCGCAGCAGAACAAAATATAATATCAATAACAACATTTATACTAAGAAAAGCTGTAAATGTCAATTTACATACAATATATCAGAGTACAATCATTCACAAATA
Organism: Allium cepa; assembly: GCA_030765085.1. Classification (NCBI taxonomy): domain Eukaryota; kingdom Viridiplantae; phylum Streptophyta; class Magnoliopsida; order Asparagales; family Amaryllidaceae; genus Allium; species Allium cepa. Next base: position 724,086,856 of record CM060935.1, on the reverse strand, counting down.
AACTGGACAGTTAAAAATTAACTTGTCCCTAAATACAGACTACATAGTCTCAAATACACAGCGGAATATACTCCATACGTCCCTGCCATCCAGCTCGCTTCCTGAGGTCCCAACATCTTGACCTGAAAATCTGTAATACTCGGTCTGACCCGAACATTACAATAAAGTAACACCCGAGTCAGGCTGGAAACCAGCGTGAGTAAACCCATTTAATATGAAATACTTAAGTTGTAAAGCTTCTCTGAAAACCCAGGTAACTCGTTCATCACTACGAGTTTATCTTGCTATAGCCAAACACTTATTTCACAAATAATATCTTAGTACCGTTACTTAGTTCAAATGGCCAAGTTTGCTTAATTTATTCCATTCCAGCCTATTTAATTCTAAAATCAAATCTATAAAGAATTTTATTAGTTACTAATCTAAGTGGTTCTGGATATCGCTGATATACGACCCCGATTCTTCGAATCCAATGCTATCTTTTAAGCCAAGTTGTTTAAGTGAAGACAATTTAATTTAAATTCAGAATGTCATATTCATACAGAAATTTCCAACACAGATATCTATTTAAACAAATGTCTCACATTTATCAACAGTTCAATCCAGGGTGTCTCATATCCCAAAATATCCTAATTAACATACTGGAGATATTAAAACAATCATAAAATTCAATCCAATTTAAATCATTCATAAGCAAGATTAACTAGTCACACCATTTCTAATTAATTTAAACAGGATAAATCAATTACTTATAAATCTTGCTTAATTGTCATTAACTTTTTTATAAGCCATTTATTATTTTATTTAAATTATCATTTGGAATTAAATAATTATTAACATATAAAATAACTTAAGACCTTTGATTAATTTAAATTTTAATACATTTCCTTAATTATCCACTTAATTACAACATTTAATTTTATTTTAAATAAATTTAGGAATTAATTTAAAATAAAATTAACCTAATATATAATTACCCTAAATCAAAACAAATTAAGTTCAAAACATTTTACTTCAATTCTTTCTTTTGAAACTTGCTTTGAAACTTGTTCCAAAATTTACTCTTTTTAAAACTTTGTTAATTCATTAATTTCCTTTCTAAAATACTCGGGCCCAAGCCCAAAAATTACGATAAAAAATTCGAGCCAAACACAAACTTCCCCGATCCTCCTCCTTCTTCTTCCCTTCTCTAAAACTTACAAATTCACTCATGACTAACTCGAGCCCAACCCGATGCCATCCCCAACGCAAACCCAAGACAAAACTCTTTCTTTCCAATCCCTTCTTATGCTTGATACTCACCACTGCTATCAAAACCACTGATACCCGTGCATCGTACATATGCACAAGGCGAAGGAGCCACTCCAGCCATCATCGATGGCTCCACTAAGTCTCCATCGACTCGCCTTTTTGTTCCGACTCCCCAGAAATCACGACGATCTTAAAAATCAAAATCGAACGAAAATCGAACCATAGTGCCAGTGCCTAAACCAAAACCGACGCCTTCTCCCCCCTCATTCCACCGCCACAGACCACTGGAATCCACGCCTTAACGCCGAAAGCTTCGTTTGACCTCCATCTTCCTTTTCCCCCTCCTCCGGTCCATTTCTGTGCCACCACGACACCATACTCGCCCAGAAACCAACTTCGACCTGAATGAGCTCTAAAACCCTACATCCTCCTTGCCGCGCCACTACGGTGATCAGGAAAACTTCCAACAATTTTCCCAAGCGTCGCGACCAACACACAATCTTCAGCAACGACCTCGACCACCCCAGAACCTCTGATCGCTAGAAATTAGCAAAAACCCAAACCCCGTTCAACTTATAATTTCTACCTAAATACTATCCTAAAAATCTTAAAATTATTTTTAAAAATGATGGTTTCAAAAGTCGAATCAGATTATATATGAAAATCTTAAAAACATGAAAATCGAATTCTTGAGATGATTTGAGTTTTACTGTAATTTCTTGTTTTACAGTTAATTACTTAATAATCTCACGTACAGACATTTTTTAAATATATAATTTAGTCAATACAAACCTATCTTCTTTAAACATCATAACCTAAAATATATGAAGAGGAATCAAATTTTTGAGTAAGTTTTAGTCTGTTGGAAACTAAACAGAGACATGCACAGACATACATATAAACATATATACAGCAACTTCATACTGGTATACATGCAAAGCATATTTTTTCATGTATGCATACATTTCACAACATTACTTTCATTATCTAACAAATGCATCAGATAAATAAGTAGATTTGGTATAAAGGTGAATGTTTACTCGCTGTAATTAATTTGAGCAGAGAACAGAGATCTGGGACTGCTTTTGATCTGATCTTCTTTTACTTTGATTTGAGTCTAGCTTGTTTTAGTTGAAAACTTGAAGTAGTTTATTTTTTTGGTTTTTTCCGTTTTTAGTTTTTTTTTTTGAAAGAAAAATGAAAGGAGAAAGAAAATTGAGATATATATGTGTTGTATAAGTATAATCATTTTGTTCCGCTGCATTATTTATTATTCTCTTTTGAAAAACAGCTTCGTGAACTGTTATTTGATTATTATATTTTGTCGTTCCGCTATGAGATTCTGTTTTGTTTTCTTTCTTTCTCCTTTTTCTTATTCCCACCAATAAAAATCCTCTCTTTTGTATGGTTTGGTTTTGACGTGTGTGGTTTATCATCGATTCAAAACATACAAAAAGGCGGGATGTTACAATAATCATTGATAGGTAATTTATTTACTCATATTTGTGTCTAGGTACACTATGAAATTGCATCCAATTTCTGATATATGCAGAGCGGTTTGGTAGAATGTTGATATGTAAGCATGATATTTGGTTCATATATTAATCCTATTCTCTGTTTTGTCGTTAAGAGGTATAGACAGGTTTAGATGTTAGATTCAATATGTATGTGGAAGGATGAAGATGAGTGCCCCTGAATTTTTTCATATTGTAGTATCAGGTTCTTATATAGTTGTTGTATTGACTTGTCTCTTTTCTATTACTGAGAAAAGAAAAGCCAGATAACGCAAATCACCAACGGACATTAGCATTATACAGATTAACAAACCGTTTATCTTTAATATCTTGGTAATAATCCCGTTACTTTCTAAGACCAATAAAACAATAAAATACCATGATAATTTATTGTGGACTTCTTAAAGGGGAATGATATTTCTAGATAGATTAGCTTAATACATCCATGAATTATTGGAGTATGATACGCCATATTTATTAAAGCTAATCGTCTAGTCCCCTTTTTTATATCATCTTTGGAAATCCAACATTTCATTATCTATTTTTCAACAATTTAAAAATATTATGTAACGACCCAATTTTTCGACGCCCGAAAGTCGACCTTAATACGACCACTGTATTAAGTGCCGCACAATCGAATGCCGGAAAACCGAACCATTAGGGTTTAAGAAGAAGAAGATAGAAGGAGAAAATGGAAATCAATAACAGAATCTCACATTTCACAGCGGAACAAATATAGTAGATAAATGAATTTCTTTAAACAAAACACTATATCAGTTTATACATACATCACATTATCAGAGTTTACATCGACATAATACAAACACTGGCAGTTATTATAACTTGATTACATGAAAACTGACATGCACCAACTCCTAAGCAGCGGACACTATGTAATATAATTGATACGACTCGCCATTCATCTTGAATTCCAGATCTCCACAGCATCTCTTTTTCGACTTCGCTCCAGAATAATGATAACCTGACTCTAGGCTGCCCATGTGGAAAATTATGGGCACCCAGAGTTTAGAAAGGGAATAATAAACTCTAGGTCAGTCATGGGACTGGTGTGAGATCATAAAACAGTTAATCTTTTACCAAAGAAAGCAAAAGAATTTAAAAGAAATCCGCAATGCTTTTTGGAAAATGAAACTACCATAAGGCCTCCCGGCACACACACAATGCAATTGCACACTTGGGAGAGATTTCTCCGTATGGTAGTCAAATATGCTTACTACGAGAAAACTCTTTTGATATTATTATTATTAGTGCATAGTGTAAAAAAAAATTCGAAAATATAATACTAATCTTAGCCAGCATAGGTACCATTATACTATGCCTACTATAACTACCATTTAAGAATGGCAGTTTATACAATTTAAATCGTACTGAGTTCGTATTGGTAATTGGATTTCCAATAAATGGTTAGGCTATGGAACTTTCTGGGCCACATGGGTACGCCTCTGGTGGGACGCCCCGAGAACCTAACCGGATCTCTGCCAACACAATGTCGGGTTACCTCTGCAAAAATAGGTAACTACTGACATGAGTATGTTGTCCCCCGGTCGTAAACAACTTTTATCCGAGGATCCTCAATACTAACAACCACAAAGTAATAAATTTGCAGCAACCACATAGGTTAAGTAACTGGGCTCCATACCATTATACCACCTCCATCCAGAAGGAAATGAACATAACCTAAGGGGCGCAATCCCCTATAACCTTGCTGCATCCTTCTTGTTTCGACCATTCCGGGGTGTGAGGTCCGACGAAGTCTCGTCCACAAAGCTACGCTTTTCACAAAAGTCATGCTTCGATCAACAAATGATCAGCGGCACTTCGTATGCCACATTACCAAATTGGGAATGTATCACTAGTAACCATCAACTACATAACCTCTGAGCTCATACGTCTCAAAGAAGGGTGTTAAGCTAAGAGAATAATTCCGCCACCAAAAGAAATGTATTTGATAGAAACCAGTTTTACATCTCAAAGTGTAACGTCAGACACACATCCATACAAGTCTGTTCCAAGATCGAACGGAACCGAAGGCACTTACAAAGAAGCCCTTGCAATCCAGATATTCACTAATCACGTATGGAATCCCCATCACAAAGGGTAATAAAATCTTTATACCGAAGCAACTCGGTGCAAAGACATTCGACAAGTAACCCTTTCGCTTTCGAAAATACCCGGTCTTCAACACCATCTTCAAATGCAATCCCATTTCGTCGTATCATTATTCGAAATGGATTTTATGACACAAGGTCCTCTCCTGGCGAATCCGAATAATGAGACTTATTTTTAAAAATAAGTGTTCATCCAGTTTTCAAACAAATCACAACAATTTCCACTTTGATCTTTTAAACAAAAGATCCATCACAATCACAAAGGTTCGATATGGTTTTCGAATATCCATTTGGAATTCAACTCTTGGTCGCATCGAAATTCAAATGCCATTTAAAGGCCAATATTGATAGTCGGTTATTTAACTATCAATCATCATTCACAACAATCGCTGGATTTCAATTAATTTTCCCCCAATTATTTATTTTCAAAATATCTTTGCAAGACATATTTTCACACTTCAACCATTTGAAAACAAATTTCAAATCACTTTTCACTCGCGGAATAAAATTCTCGAAATCATTTATTTCCACTAAAAATCTGCCGAGTCCAAATACTTTTAAAAATAATTTAAATCACTTATGCAAATATATATTTGGAAATATTTAAAATAAAAACCATTTTAAACACTTTACTTAAAATATTGGATATAAATACATTATGCTAATATTACTTATAAACTTTAAGTCTAAACTAATTTTTTAAAATAAAATTAGTAGATAGAGTATAAATATTTAAGTAACCATTTTCTAAAACAATTATCAATTTAATCTTTAAATAATCACTTCTATAATTTACTAAATAAATCTTTACTCTAAAGATTTTCAAAATAACTTAATAAAATAATTTCTCCAAAGTATTCTTTTAAAACCAACTTTAGAACTTTTAATTTATACTTTAAAAGCTACTTTAAAAATATACTCGGCTTTCCAGGGAAGAATTCTCTTTTCATTTCAAAATGGTCTATTTAGCAATTAATAAATCTTCTCGATTTATTTTAATTTACATTCCAAATCTGTAAATTCTTTCCACAATTTTAAAAATTATCCAACATTTATTTTTAAAAGCAAAATTCCCTTTCCTTTATAAAATTCCCATTGTGAATTTTTAAATTTCCAAATATCGACTGATATATGATTTTCAAATCATTTTCCAAATATCCCCTTTCAAACCATAAATCAAATTTCAAATTGATTTCTAATTTTATTTTCCAATACCAAATCAAATTTTCCAAATCGATTTCCCAAAGATTTATTTCAAAACACTAAATCAATTTCAAACTGATTTCCCAATTTATTTCCAAAACACCAAATCAAATTTCCAAATCGATTTCTAAAATTTATTTTATAACTCCAAATTAAATCCCAAATCAATTTCTAAAATTTATTTCGACTCCAAATTAAATCCCAGATTTAATTTCTAAATTTATTCCCTTTTTAAATAAATTCCTTTATCTCTTTTAAATATTTAAAATCCGTATTTTAAATAAATTCTTCAACTATTAAATAATATTATTCGAAATCCATTTATTAAATTTTTCCCATAATTTGGAATTTATCCAATAAGTTTTCAAAATAAAACTTTATCTATCAAAGTTTATTTTTTAAAATTCATTAAATCTTTTAAATGAATTTATTATAAATTTTCTACTTAAATTTTCAAAAAATCTGATTTTATTTATTTCTGGTATCCTACAATGCCAAAAATATATTTGGCTAAATTATAGCCTTCAACGGTTTCCATCACAAATATAATCATAAAGATTGTAAATAATCAACACAATATATGAAACAAATTCAATATTCAAGGAATCCAGTTGGATCCCTCCAACCTTTTTTTTCCTGCATCCACAGACGTTAGCACAACAATTAAATACCCATTCCACTTCGAGGTGGAATATTGCGGTATATGGGATTTATAAAATATCATCTGCTATTATGCGGCGCATAGGGTCTCATCCGCTATGTAATATGGGAAATCAATCACTCCAAATACATATATAATACCAATTCCACTTCGAGGTGGAATATCGCGGTATATAATATCATCTGCTATTATGCGGCCCATAGGGTTTAAACTAATATAACTGATAATAAATTAATCATCCAAGTACAAAATCAACAATTTAAAATTTAACTATTTAAAATTTACTGGAGATTCTAATTGAGTGAGAAGATCTCACCTTTGCTTTGCATGCAATCCATTTTGATTTCGGCTTGATTCCATTCGGATGTTGACCTTGTATGAATATTGGATGATTTAATTAATATTTGAAATCAACTATATAATTTTAATTAACCAATGATTTTATTTTTAACTAATGATTTTAAATCTAACTAATTTTCCTTATTAAAGTCTTTTAGTAACAAAAATAATTTTAATAAGTAAATTAAACAATTAATCACTCAGTCCATTATTTTAAAATTAAACTAGTAGATTTAAAAATCTAATTTTTTATAAAATCATTCAAACATTTTAAAATTAAACTAACTAATGATTTAATCATCTTATTGCAAACATCATATATTCTTTTCCATTTTAAATAGATTAATATTAAACTTCAAAATTCAAACCTCATTTATCGATGTATCATTTCTGGCCTCCCATACTGTTGCACTCGCGACACTGCAACAACGCCAACGCCCTAGATAACACGTGCTTCGTCGAGCTCTATCTCGAGCCCAAAGCCCTAAATCATGAACAGCTCCTCTCGATCGCGACATCACGCCACGCATGCGCCAGCTTGCTCGCGCCCTAACCCTGCTGACACGACCCAAATTTCCCCACGGCTCGAAATGAGCACGCGATATGCCCTAGTTCCGATTGGCTTTGTTCCACCAAAAGTCGAAGTCATCGACCAATCTCTTCGTGTTCGCGAATGCCACCATCGCGGCCACACAAAGGTATCGCCTTCCCCTTCGAGCAATCACTTCGAAGTGCCATTACCGTGTCAGATGCACCAACAGTGAACCCCGAGTCCCCCCTCCTATGCTTGCGCCTGATCAGGTCGGAGAACTTAAAAAAATGGAAGTCGAGATTTCAATAGGGATTCGAATTGATGAACGATCTAATTGCTGAATGAGGTAGAACGAGAATTTAAGTTTCGTTCGTGTAAGACTTTTGCATGGCTCGAGATTTACTAAAAGAGCTCAGCCATTCTTTTTCCTGAGCATATCGACCTAATTAAATTTGAGAAGAGGGAAGATGATTTTGCTTTGAACAACTTATTCGTCCCCAAATTTCGAACCAGTATTCATTATCTTTTGCGAAGACACGTGGTAAACCCAGGAGAACACTTGTTCTCAAAGGGGACAAGTGGATGCGTTAAGAGAATTTAAAGAAAATATATAAGTATATATGTTTAAATTTAAAATTTAAAATTTAAAATTTAAATTGTCTCGATCTACGCAACTCACAAATCTCGATCTTCAATCAAGGTGTGCCGCCAGGCATTTATAATGTTGTATACCTATTCCGAACGCAATGGAAAAGGTTCCGGGTCCAAATTCGATCATATGGAGAAGATAGCTTTTCGAATCCAGTTACAATATTAAATTTCGATATAATTTTCAGCACGTTTGCTTACCGTACAGCCAAACGATCACTCCAAATGTCACGAAAATTGAAATCCGATAATAATACAATATTACGGATCTAATGGAACTAATTTCGTTGAATTCCAAGACCGTGCCTCGGAAGGCTATTTTTAAATATCGATTTAAACAATATAATTTCAAAACCGAACAAATCGCTTTCAAATTCAATTTTAAAAATTCTACTATCCCAGTATCATCAGTATAAATTTTCTAAGCCTTGAAAATATTTTTAATCAGCTTAAAAATGAAGATTCAAATTTTTATCCAACTTTGGTAAATTAAATTCAATAATTTAAGTTGCTAAATTCATAGTTATAATTAAAATTCAAGTTAAACTATCATTCAAACATTTAAAATCAGTTAAATATTTCAATTTCAAATGTTGAAATTTCCGGGTCGTCACATCCTTCCCCCCTAAAAGAATTTCATCCCGAAATTACTTGTTAAGAAGAATGATCCTTAACCCGTTCATTATTTTCCAAAAACCAAATAGTTTCAACAATCTTGCCAAAACAAATCTTTTTATTAGAGCCCCATTATCATTTCAACTAACTTTCCAAAACTTTCCATAAATTGCAAACAATATTGTTTTCTTTAACAATTCAAATTTAAATTTAAATTTAAAGTTCTCTCAAAATGTTTCTAACTCTCTAAATTTTCGAAAAATTTCGCCAACGTCTCCTTTGCGTGGCTAGCTCGGTACGACTACAAAAATGGCACCACGGCCCCCAGATTTCAAAAGAAAAGAAAAGGCCAAGTGGCTGGACAAGAAAATCATCAAATTCCATACGGAAATTTAAATACATACCTTTTTCGAGCAATTCAAATCTATCTTCGAAAATCAAATCCCAATTCCATTTTCCTTTATATCACTTGTAAGCTATTTAACAACCATATCCAATTTCTATATAAAAAATGATTTTGCGCATTCCATTACAAAAGTTTGAATACTTACTTCTTATATCATTTTTACTTCACTATTTAAGTTATATATCCATTTTCATTCAATCTTACATTTTAAATTCCATTTAAATTCAATTTACCATTTCAATTTTATTTGGATTCAATTTACCTTCTGAATATTGAATTTTTATCAATTATCTTTTATTTACAACTGACACATACCCTATTTTAAATTAGTTTCATTTACTAATCCTTTACAAATTCTAATTCATTTTATCTCAAACCATTTTTTTACCATTTCCACCTTTATTATCTTTAATTCACTTCGAACTAATTTTTACAACTTCATTTTATTCCACACAATTCAAATTGGTTTTCAATATTCAGTTTCAATTCCATTTTTATTCTTTTGTTCATTCCCAAAAGTTTACTTTTCAATTCACTGTTTTGGTTTATAGACACTTATATTTAAACTGTATTTCAAATTCCATATGAATTTTAATTCACCTTTCATTTATAATTATTGAATTCAATTCTTTTCAAACCAAATTAATTTGTCATTTCTTCAATTAGTTTCATTTATTAATTTCATTTTAATCCTTCGCTTTGCTTACAACAAATCAAATTCAATTCTAATTCAATTCTATTTGCTTACAAATTCGAAATGAATTTCAATATTCATTCACTTTCATTTAATTGCAACTGTAAATTTATTCATTCATTCCCAATTTTATTTTCCACCATTATAGATTTTATTCCAATTATTTGTTCTATAAGACTTCTCAAATTCACCTTCAAACAAATTATCTCAATTTTTCAATCTCAATTCTTTTATTCAATTTTCATTTTTTAATTCCACTTGAATTAAATTTTCCATCCAACTTATTTTATTTCCACATTTACTTTTATCTAATCTTCTCTTTAAGTTAGATTTTTATTTTAACAACTTCAAACTTTACAAGTTATCAACTTAATGATATTCCAAAAATATTTTATATAACATTCCAGAATCTTTTCAACCTTCCAAAAATCATTTTTGAAATCAATTCAAATTTTCTTCTGAATTTCCAAAACCCAACCCAGTTTTCCAAACAACCTCAAATTTTAAATAATTTGGCAGCAATTCCTCTCTTGGAAACTTGAAAATGAACATTGATGATGCTGCAGTCACCACCGAAGTTATTTTCCCAGAACCGAAAAGAGTTTAAAGCTTTCATCCCTTCAAAAACATTTTCCAAACCTTTGAAATTCATTTTCAAACTAAAAGGAATTTAATTTTTTTTCCAAATCTCCAATCTTTTCCAAACTCCAAAACTTTTCAAACCCTTTCCCATTTTTTTTTCAAAACATTTCTCTGGAATTCCATTTCAAATTATAAATCATATTTATAATTTACATTCTCAAATTCCATTTGTATGTGATTTTATTTCCTTAGCTATAAGTTATGATTTCAACTTCTTATTCAATAATCGATGATAATAAATTAATATTATCAATTCCTAACAAACAAGCAACCATATACTATATAATTTATGGAAATCATTTCCTTTTATATACAAAAATAATTTGGGTAAAATTATTTCACTTATCCGATTTTAAAACAATATCGTGTCGAATTGTTCTGTACGAGTGTTTAAAGATCCCTGTCGATAGAATTGTATAGACTATACCGACTAAAATCCATATACCACTCAACAAAACAATCAACTCATTCTAGAGTAATACTGACTCAATCTCTAATGAGTAATCCCCACCAGAGCCAAGGTTATCACTTAACCAAATGCTCTGATACCAAATTTGTAACGACCATATTTTTCGGCGCCCGAAAGCCGACTTTAATACGACCACTGTATTAAATGCCGCACAATTGAATGCCGGAAAACCGAACCGTTCGGGTTTAAGAAGAAGAAGATAGAAGAAGAAAATGGAAATCAATAACAGAATCTCACATTTCGCAGTGGAACAAATATAATAGATAAATGAATATCTTTAAACAAAACACTATATCGGTTTATACATACGTCACATTATCAGAGTTCACATCGACACAATACAAACACTGACAGTTATTATAACTTGATTATATGAAAACAGACATGCACCAACTCCTAAGCAGCGGACACTATATAATATAATTGATACGACTCACCATTCAGCTTGAATTCCATATATCCACAGCATCTCTTTTTCGACTTCGCTCTAGAATAATGATAACCTGACTCTAGGCTGCCCGTGTGGAAAATTATGGGCACTCAGAGTTTAGAAAGGGAATAATAAACTCCAGGTCAGTCACGGGACTGGTATGAGATCTTAAAACAGTTATTCTTTTACCAAAGAAAACAAAAGAATTTAAAAGAAAACCGCAATGCTTTTTGGAAAATGAAACTACCATAAGTCCTTCCGGCACAAACACAATGCAATCGCACACTTGGGGGAGATTTCTCCTTATGATAGTCAAATATGCTTACTACGAGAAAACTCTTTTGATATTATTATTATTAGTGTACAGTGTAAAAAAAAATCAAAAATATAATATAAATCTTAGCCAGCATAGGTACCATTATACTATGCCTACTGTAGCTACCATTTAAGAATGACAGGTTATACAATTTAAATCGTACTGGGTTCGTATTGGTAATTAGATTTCCAACAAATGGTCAGGCTAAGGAACTTCCTGGGCCACATGGCTACGCCTCTGGAGGGACGCCCCGAGAACCTAACCGGATCTCTGCCAACACAAGGCCGGGTTACCTATGCAAAAATAGGTAACTACTGACATGAGTATGCTGTCCCCCGGTCGTAAACAACCTTTATCCGAGGATCCTCAATACCAACAAACACAAAGTAATAAATTTGTAGCAACCACAAAGGTTAAGTATCTGGGATCCATACCATGATACCACCTCTATCCAGAAGGAAATGAACATACCCTAAGTGGCGCTACCCCCCATAATCTTACTGCATCCTTCCTGTTTCGACCATTCCGGGGTATGAGGTTTGACGAAGTCTCATCCACAAAGTTATGCTTTTCACAAAAGTCATGCTTCGATCAACAAATGATCAGCAGCACTTCGTATGTCACATTACCAAATTGGGAATGTATCACTAGTAACCATCAACTACATAACCTCTGAGCTCATACGTCTCAAAGAAGGGTGTTAAGCTAAGAGAATAATTCTGCCACCAAAAGAAATGTATTTGATAGAAACCAGTTTTGCATCTCAAAGTGTAACGTCAGACACACATCCATACAAGTCCGTTCCAGGATCGAACGGAACCGAAGGCACTTCCAAAGAAGCCCTTGCAATCCGGATATTCACTAATCACGTATGGAATCCCCATCACAAAGGGTGATAAAATATCTATACCGAAGCAACTCGGTGCAGAGACATTCGACAAGTAATCCTTTCGCTTTCGAAAATATCCGGTCTTCAACACCATCTTCAAATGCAATCCCATTTCGTCGTATCATTATTCGAAATGGGTTTTATGACACAAGGTCCTCTCCTGGCTAATCCGAATAATGAGCACTTATTTTTAAAAATAAGTTTTCATTGAGTTTTCAAACAAATCACAACAATTTCCACTTTGATCTTTTAAACAAAAGATCCATCACAATCACAAAGGTTCGATGTGGTTTTCGAATATCCATTTAGAATTCGACTCTTGGTCGCATCGAAATTCAAATGCCATTTAAAGGCCAATATTGATAGTCAGTTATTTAACTATCAATCATCATTCACAACAATCGCTGGATTTCAAATAATTTTCCCCCAGTTATTTATTTTCAAAATATCTTTGCAAGACATATTTTCACACTTCAACCATTTGAAAACAAATTTCAAATCACTTTTCACTCGCGGAATAAAATTCTCGAAATCATTTATTTCCACTGAAAATCTGCCGAGTCCAAATACTTTTAAAAACAATTTAAATCACTTATGCAAATATATATTTGAAAATATTTAAAATAAAAACTATTTTAAACACTTCTTAAAATGTTAGTTATAAAAACATTATACTAATATTACATATAAACTTTAAGTCCAAACTAATTTTTAAAATAAAATTAGTAGATAGAGCATAAATATTTAAATAACCTTTTTCTAAAACAATTATCAATTTAATCTTTAAATAATCACTTCTGTAATTTACTAAATTAATCTTTACTCTAAAGATTTTCAAAATAATTAAGAAAATAATTTCTCCAAAATATTCTTTTAAAACCAACTTTAGAACTTTTAATTTATACTTTAAAAGCTACTTTGAAAATATACTCGGCTTTCCGAGGAAGAATTCTCTTTTCATTTCAAGACGGTCCATTTAGCAATTAATAAATCTTCAAGATTTATTTTAATTTACATTCCAAATCTATAAATTTCTTTCCACAATGTTAAAAATAAACCAACATTTATTTTTAACAGCAGTATTCCCTTTCCTTTGTAAAATTCCCATTGTGAATTTTTAAATTTTCAAATATCGACTGATATACGATTTTCAAATCGTTTTCCAAATATCCCCTTTCAAACCATAAATCAAATTTCAAATTGATTTCTAATTTTATTTTCCAATACCGAATCAAATTTTCCAAATCGATTTCCTAAAGATTTATTTCATAACACCAAATCAATTTCAAACTGATTTCCCAATTTATTTCCAAAACACCAAATCAAATTTCCAAATCGATTTCTAAAATTTATTTTAACTCCAAATTAAATCCCAAATCGATTTCTAAAATTTATTTCGACTCCAAATTAAATCCCAGATTCAATTTCTAAATTTATTCCACTTTAAATAAATTCCTTTATCTCTCTCAAATATTTAAAATCCGTATTTTAAATAAAATTTTCAACTATTAAATAATATTATTCGAAATCCATTTATTAAATTTTTCCCATAATTTTGAATTTATCCAATAAGTTTTCATAATAAAACTTTATCTATCAAAATTTCTTCTTTTAAATTCACTAAATTCTTTTAAATGAATTTATTATAAATTTTATACATAAATTTTCAAAAATCCGATTTTATTTATTTCTGGTATCCTACGATACCAAAAATATATTTGGCTAAATTATAGCCTTCAACGGTTTCCATCACAAATATAATCATACAGATTGTAAATAATCAACACAATATATGAAACAAATTCAATATTCGAGGAATCCAGTTCGATCCTTCCAACCTGTTTTTTCCCTGCATCCACAGACGTTCGCATAATAATTAAATACCCATTCCACTTCGAGGTGGAATATCGCGGTATATGGGATTTATAAAATATCATCCGCTATTATGTGGCGCATAGGGTCTCATCCGCTATGCAATGCAGGAAATCAATCACTCAAAATACATATATACTACCAATTCCTCTTCGAGGTGGAATATCGTGGTATATGGGTTTAATATAATATCATCCGTTATTATGCGGCGCATAAGGTCTAAACAAATAAAACTGATAATAAATTAATCATCCAAGCACACAATCAACAATTTAAAATTTAACTATTTAAAATTAACGGGAGATTCTAATTGAGTGAGAAGATCTCACCTTTGCTTTGCATGCAATCTTTTCATTTCGGTTTGATTCCATTCAGATGTTGACCTTGTATAAATATTAGATGATTTAATTGATATTTGAAATCAACTGGATAATTTTAATTAACCGATGATTTTATTTTTAACTAATAATTTTAAATCTAACTAATTTTCCTTGTTAAAATCTTTTAGTAACAAAAATAATTTTAACAATTAAATTAAACAATTAATCACTCAATCCATTATTTTAAAATTAAACTAGTAGATTTAAAAATCTAATTTTTTATAAAATCATTCAAACATTTTAAAATTAAATTAACTAATGATTTAATCACCTTATTGCAAACATCATATATTCTTTCCCATTTTAAACAGATTAAAATTAAACTTCAAAATTCATACCTCATTTACCGATGTATCATTTCTGGCCTCCCATACTGTTGCACTCGCGACACTGCAACAACGCCAACGCCCTAGATAACACGTGACTTCGTCGAGCTCTATCTCGAGCCCAAAGCCCTAAATCACGAATAGCTCCTCTCGATCGCGACATCACGCCGCGCATGCGCTAGCTTGCTCACGCCCTAACACTGCTGACGCGGCCTAGATTTCCTCGCGGCTCGAAACGAGCACGCAATATGCCCCAGTTCCGATTGGCTTTGTTCCACCAAAAATCGAAGTCGCCGACCGATCTCTTCGTGTTCGCGAATGCCGCCATCGCGATCACGCAAAGGTATCGCCTTCCCCTTCGAGCAATCACTTTGAAGTGCCATCACCACGTCAGATGCTCCAACAGTGAACCCCGAGTCCCCCTCCTATGCTCGCGCCCAATTAGGTCGGAGAACTTTAAAAAATGGAAGTCGAGATTTCAATAGGGTTTCGAATTGATGAACGACCTAATTTCTGAATGAGGTAGAATGAGAATTTAAGTTTCGTTTGTATAATACTTTTGTTTGGCTCGAGATTTACTAAAAGAGCTCAGCCATTTTTTCCTGAGCTTATCGACTTGATTAAATTTGAGAAGAGGGAAGATGATTTTGTTTTGAACAACTTGTTCGTCCCCAAATTTCGAACCAATATTCATTATCTTTTGCGAAGACGTGTGGTAAACCCAGGAGAACATGTGTTCTCAAAAGGGACAAGTGGATGCGTTAATAGAATTTAAAGAAAATATATAAGTATCTATGTTTAAATTTAAATTTTTAAATTTAAATTGTCTCGATCTACGCAACTCGCAAATCTCGATCTCCAATCGAGGTGTGCCGCCAGGCGTTTATAATGTTATATACCTATTCTGAATGCAATGGAAAAGGTTTCGGGTCCAAATTCGATCATATGGAGAAGATAGCTTTTCGAATCCTGTTAAAATATCAAATTTCGATATAAATTTTCAGCGCGTTTGCTTATCGTACGGCCAAACGATCACTCTAAATGTCACGAAAATTGAAATCCGATAATAATATAATATTACGGATCCAATGGAACTGGTTTCGTTGAATTCCGAGAACGTGTCTCGGAAGGCTATTTTTAAATATCGATTTAAACAATATAATTTCAAAACCGAACAAATCGATTTCAAATTCAATTTTAAAAATTCTACTATCTCCAGTATCGTCAATATAAATTTTCTAAGCCTTGAAAATATTTTTAATCAGCTTAAAACTGAAGATTCAAATTTTTATCCAACTTTAATAAATTAAATTCAATAATTTAAATTGCCAAATTCATAGTTATAATTGAAATTCAAGTTAAACTATCATTCAAACATTTAAAATCAATTAAATATTTCAATTTCAAATTTTGAAATTTCCGTGTCGTCACATATCAAAAGCACTGTTGTCCTCTGTTTATTAGATTCATAAGAAAATTTCCCATATTTATTGCCATACTTTCTAGAAGTGAAACACGACTTCGTATTTTATCAATTAACTTGTTGTTCTATAGTCTATTCTGCAACATTCTATGAGAAAATTTTATGTATTAAAGTAACTATGCGAAATGCAATCGTAAGAAAGCATAAAGAAAAAAAGTTATATTCCAAAATACATTCAAGGCACACTATGAATGATGTTTAGGACTGCATGATTCATTGCAATACGGGTCACTTTCAAAAACTATTAAAATGAATAAATCAGTTCAAACATTTTTATTGATACTTCTTTTTTTGCATGCATACTGAGATTTATTTCAAATCTTAATAGTCCATCTGTTGAAGTGGTTGGAATTCTAAAATAGTGTGCACATATATTGTTAATACTTGCATTTGATTTTGTTGTTTTTGGGATAATACGATTACAGTAGTTACTTGATAATTCATGGCAAATTATAATTGTTGATTATCAACCTTGTTTACAGGTAATTAGCTTTTCCAGAGTGAACCATTAGCAACAATGGACATGACTTCAATTGTTATATATATATTATGATACGTGTTAGTACTGGTTGTGTAAACTTGTTTGTGAATGCATGTGGTATGTGAATTTGCTCATTTTGTCAAATAAGTATTATCTAAATGGTTATGGATATTATACTTATGTGATTAACGTGTTCTCAATTATTTGAATATGATGATTATATGATTGTTGGTTTGAATATGGTTATATAACTTGTTGCTGGAAATAATATGAGGCATTAACAATATATAGTGCATTTAAAATATGCTACAAAACAATCAATACCTTTTAGTAGCATTTTAAAAATGCTCAGAAACAAATGTAAAATGCTACTTGAATTTATAGTGGCATAAAATAAATGCAACGAAAAGTTTTTAGTTCCATAAAATAAATGATACAGAAAATCAAGGAATGATCCAAGTACAAACGCAACTAAAAATGTTAGTTTTGGTAGGGTTTTGTAAACACCGCAGAAAAATCTTTAGCAGCGTTTAAAAATCGCAGTTATACGAAAATATTTTGTAGCGTTTATTAAAACGCAATCGAAAAAACCTTACTTTAGTTGCGCGACCTGTAGTAGCGTTCTTTAGAACGCTACTAAACGTTTTGGTAGCGTTTTTTCAACGCTACTAAAGGTCTTTTCTGGTGTAGTGAATTTTCATTTCCGCAATTCAGGAATTGCAGTGGTGGAAGCTTCTATTGGGCTAGCTATTGTTTCGTTGATCTATCATAACAAAAAATCATTATAAACTGTCACAACACCTTCTGAGTTCTTCTAGATAAAACCTTTATTAGTCATTAGTTTGCTGAGAATTATGAGGGAATTTTAGATGATATATGGTGGTATAGGTGGAACAAAAAGTAAGGACCGAGGGAAAGAAGGGACTTTGGATTTTGCAGTACAAATATAAATATAAATAAAATTCTGAAACACTTCTTAAATGTTGAGTTATTCTTCAGGAATAGTGGTAACTACTTTGTAGGGATGGCAATAGGACAGATCTAGGGTCAAAACTCGGTAGAACTGCCTCTGTTTTGACTCGTTCGGACCCGCCCCGTTGGGTCATCGGGATGGGTAGACCCATGATGCATTTCTTAAGAGATCCGAGTCTAGGGTCGGGTCGGGTCTTAGCTGACCTGTCCCAAGCCAACGCGCACTATTGAGATCTCATAAAATCACTTTATTACTGTAACGATGATTTGTTATTTCTTTTATACATAAGCAGTACATGGATATTCTAATGTTCCATTCAATAAGTTAAATGAGTTTTATGTTATTAAGCTGCATCACTAATAATTATAAAATAACATATGCTTGTTTTATGATGTGCACGTAAAAGTGCATATTTTTACTTTCATATTTAATCTACTTTGATTTAAATAAATGAGCATATTAGGGTATTTTACATATTTAAACCAAATTTTAAAATGTTTTCAAATCATTATTTATTCATCTTCATTTGGGGAGTAAAATGGTAATTTTTTGTATGATTTAATTTGAAAAAAATTATTTGTGCATTTTTGTTTATTTTTATATGGGAAATGAATGCAAATATGAAGAGATTTCATGGATGTATGCATGCACGTATGTTGAAGGTAAATGGAGAGTGGATATAAATGAATTCATGCAACATGGAGAAGCCCGCATACCCACTATGTGATGACTAGTCTTTCATTCCACAGGAAGACGCATCATCATTAAGAAAGAAAGGGACTGAAAAGATAGGAAAGAAAGAACTAAACAATATCAGAATCTCATAGCGGAACGAATAAAATATATTAATCACATAGTTATTACAATATAGACAACATCTATCAGAGTTACACAGCTTCATACGACACATAAGGCAGTCGTGAAGACCTGTCCATCATATAACTCAGAATACAACACAGAGATACTAACACAGTGGAAACACAATATCTATATTCGCTGAAGCCTCATGCTCCATTTCTCCTCCATAATTCATCAAGGCTAACCTGAATCCCTTGGCTACCTGTAAAAATTTGAGTACCCAAGAGTTTAAGAATATAGTAAATAAACTCTAGGTCAGACATGGGTCTGGTGTGAGTAAACGGGTTAAAGTTGTTTAACTTTGAAAATCATTTGAAAACAAAGGTATCTTGTACGACCACGCCACAAATAAACATGCCGGGTTTTTACCTTACGATAACCAAAACATTTCTTATAAAATCCTCTGATATTATAATAGTGTCTATATGCAAATACTTATTCAAATAGCTGAAATTGTTACATTATTAAATTCCAGCATACTAGCCACAAAGTGGGTTCAACAATCAAAACCATAAAGGGCACGTAGGGAGAATGGATTCCGTATAATGGCAGGGCTACTGGGGTACCACCCGTCACAGTACCTGGTTTAGATCAAAGTACTGAGGATCCACCCTGGTCCCTTGCAACATAAGGACGGAACCATCCCTTACTGGATAATCCTGAATAAGACAACCTCATAGTTGGCGCGACCAACCGCCCACACAGTGGAATAAAAGGGACCTCAAGACAGGGAAAAATCTTATCCTACTTGAGTGTTACCCACTTAACCTTGCTGCGCCTCCCTTGTTTAGCCATTCTCGGTTGATGAGGCTTGAGGCTAAGATTACCTTTTTTAGAACACATATCTTGGAATACTCATCGTCTTCTAGTAATGATGGTCTGATAGCATTCAATCCATACAAGTCCGTTCTGAGTTCGAACGAAACCGAAGGCACTATCTTGTTACACTCATTTTGGAATCACCCTCAGAGTTAATGACAATGGCCCTTGCACTCTGAATCTTCATCTCAAATCTGAAAGCACTATCTCCATTACACTTGTTTTGGAATCATCCTCAGAGTTAACAACAAATAGCCCTTACACTTCGAGTCTCCATCTTGAACTGCACTTGAGATTTCATGACCTATCATTTAATTTGGATCGATGTGGTTTTCGGATATCCAATTTGGAAATCCGATCTCGGACTCATCGAAATCCAAAATACCGTTTTAATGTCCAAGTTGTTTAAGTTAAACAATTTAATTTATTATTTAGACTAAAATATTCATATAAATAGATAATTCACGTTATCACAGATAGATAATCCATATTATCACAATTCAACCAAAGCATCTCATATCACAGAGCAGCACATATCACATATCAGAGAAATCAAATAATCCAAGGCATTCAATATCATTCAATCATCCATAAGCAAGATTAATTAGTCACACCATTTCCAATTAATTTAAATAATACTTCATTCACTTTTAAATCTTGCTTACTTAACATTAATTAATTATAAACCAATTAATTAATCATCCCTTAATTATCTATCTAAATTAATTATCCTCGGTTAATTATTCTTTAATTAAATTAAGTAATTAGCCTTTATAAATTAATTAATCTTTAACCATTCACATTAATTAACTTTAATTACTCTCATTAATTAATTAACTATAATTAATTACATTGATCCTTTATTAATTACATTAATTAATTATTCTATAATCACTTACATTGATTAATTATCTTTTAATTAATCACATTCATTAACTAACCTTTTAATTAATTTCCTTAATTAATCAATCCTTTAATTAATTATACTAAGTAATTAATCCTTAATTACTTCCATTAAGTAATTATCCTTTATTTACTTCTATTAAGTAATTTCCCTTTAATTAATTACATTTAGTAATTATCCATTAATTACTTAAACTAAGTAATTACACTTTATTAATTACATTAAGTAATTATACTTAATCAATTTCATTAAGTGATTATCCTTCATCAAATAAAATAATAAATTATCTTAAATTAATTACATTAATTAATTATCCTTTAACCACTATTTAATGATCCTTAAATTAATTACATTCATTAACTATCCTTTAATTAATTTTTATTAAGTAATTATACTTTGATTATTAACACCAATTAATTAACCCTTATTAATTACATTAAGTGATCAACTTTTAATTAATTTCACTAATTAATTATCCCAAATTAAGCACAACCTTAATAAATTAAAGATAAATTCTTTTTCGTAATTAATTACTTAATTACATTATTTTATTATATTTGAAAACACTTAAGAAATTAATTACAAAATTAACCTAATATATATTTACTTTAAACAAAATAATTTTTAAACATTTACTTTAACTTTTTAAATCTTTGAAAAACTTGTTTAAAACATTTTGCTTGGAAAACTTAATAAATACTTTTCTAGGAAAACTTGTTGAAACTTTTCTTTTGAAAACTTAATTACTTTAATAACAATAAAAAAATTGTTTATATATTTCTTGTTTGAAAAGTTTGGACTGTACATTTATTTGTTTTCAAAACATGTTAACAAAATTTCTTACTTTTAAAATCTCATATGATTTCCTTTAGCTTTTACAAAACTTGTATATTTTCTTTGTTTAAACACGACAACCTTCAAATGAAATAAAACCAGAGCCAGACTATCAAAAACCCCAAGCTCTCCTCGTCTCACTTGCGAACCTTTCCTTCTTCGAGTCAACTCACGAAACAACTCGAGCCCGACCCGAGAAAAGCATCATCTTCCTAAACTCAGACTTCACCAGACACTAACGTGCACGCGTGCACGTGCACGTGCATGTCGTTCTGGTCGACCCCGAAACCTCGTCGAGACCTTAAGCGAGTTGACGACTAACTCCTCGATTCACCCGACCTTCCAGATCGATGCATTCGCTTGCGAAATGAAAACGAGCATCTCATCACAAATAGGAACGCAAACCAGATCGGTAAATACTCTCGCCATCGACGATCCCATCCACTGGAGGCCACATCCCTCCGACGAGAGCGGCGTCACGACCACCAGCGACGATCCCTCTACATGCGATCGTCACCGATCTCCCCATGGCGTCGCAAATGCCTCAAATACAACGACCACCCAAACTGATGATGAAACCCTATTTCGACGTCCCATGGCCACCACTGCCATCCTAAAATCACTTGGCCATTTTTCCTTCGACCACCGTCCTTCCAGCTACCTCTGACAACAAGCCCGACCTCCAACACCTCGTCGATCGACAACAATTGACGAAAGTACCAAATCCGATCATCTCGATATACCTCGATGAATACAAACTTAAAAATCGTGATTTTCATATTGGAATTTATCATTTTCTAATACTAATCAGGTTCTATAATCAAATTCTGAAATTATGATGATTGATTTTAGCTTAATTTTAGATTATCACTGTTATTAATTCTTTCAGAAGTAATTACCAAATATAAATTCTAGAAACCAATTTTAAAATTTATAATATATTGTTATAATCATATTTCCTTTATAAATCATAGCCTAAGTCTGAATGTTTGGGAAGATATGAATTTTTATAAGGAATTTGAGCCTGGATTTTAACAGAGCAGATATATATATTTATACATACACGGGCATTTCACAGACAATCATATGTATATTCATACATTCACATCCAAATACTTATGTAAACCATACTACTATAATCGTTTATCACATGCACTAAAGCTTACAATCCTATTTAAGTTTTTAAACGTTTTGTTTGCTCACCAATAAAATAGAGAGCAAAGGAACAGAGGAATAGTTTTCTTTGATTTGGAACTTGTATGTTTTGATTTGAACTAAAGTTGATTTTGAATGCAATTGTTGATCTGAAACTTGAATTTGAGTCTGATCCCTGAATCTTGCTTGTTAATTGATTTACTTGCTTGAGCTCAGGTTGAAGCAGTTTGAAATAGTTGTTGCTGCTAGCTTTGATTTTGGTTTTCAGTTTTTTCCTTTTTTTCTAGTTTTAGTTACGGGCTTTATTTTGTTTTGTTTTGAAAATGAAGAGTTAAAAGGAAAATGAAAGGGAAGGATGGCGAGATATATAGCCTAACTTAATCTTTTATTAAGAATAAAAAATAAAAATAAGAATTATGACACTTGCTAAATTAGCTTACAAATTTCATTTTCATGTTATAATGGTCTTACAAATGTCTTAATTCCTTTGTTAAACATTTACTTATGTTTTATTAGTAATATATATTATGTTTTCTTTTTATATATATATACTAAATTCATGTGTATTTTAAAAAGAAATAGCATTAGTCTTTAATTTAAATCTTTTCTTATGTTTTATATGTTTTAAATGTTGTGAAATAAATTATGTTTTAAACTCTTATATACATTTACAAATCATATTCAAATCAAGCAAAATTTAAAAAGAAAGTAAAACAAACCTTTTGTTAATCTTATTTAAACTTAAGCTAAAATACTTTTTAATTAAATAAATACTTACCTTAGATGTTTTGAAAACACATGATTAACTTTTAAATAGCCTTTGAAAGGTATTATACTGAATTTAAAGCAAAGCTTCCAATCACAATATATATATATATATATATATATATATTATAATTAGACAACATATTTAATTAAATTCAAACCAAAGCTTTCTATCCACAATATATACACACACACACATATATATATTAAAATTAGAAAACATTTTTATTAACTTTGAAAAATGAATTTTATCAAATTAAATATTATTGGCTTTTGAAAAGATTAATTTTGCCAAATTAAATATTTATTAGCTATGAAAAGAATAAACTTGCCAATTTAAAATAATTATAAAAGAAAATTATTAATCCAATGTTGTCAAATTTAAATTATTATCAATGAAGATTATCAAATTGCTATTGCCTAAAATTCCGAGTTATCACATTCCTTCCCCCTTAAAAGAATTCCATCCCCGAAATTTAAAAGCAAAGATAATTTAATAATCCAACAAAGGTTTTATTTACAAACATCAAAGCATACATTTCAGCCATAACTAACAACCATAGAAACCAATTCAGTCGAACAAACAAACTCACTAACTACCTGACACAATTCAGGATAGGACTTCCTAATACTACCTGGAGTTTCCCAAGTACAATCACTGGGATCCTCGCTCCACTGAACCTTAACTAACTACACCCCTCTGATCCTGAGCTCCTTCTCATCTAGATCTACCTTCTAAATAGGATGTCTGTGTGAGAAATGCAGATTAAGTATCTTAAGGCTAAGGATAAACACTAGATGGGGACGAATAGTGTTTTAGAGAATTGTTAAATCTTTTTGAGTTTTTGTTAATTTAAACACAAATGTATGCAATATTCATACACAAATATGATCACAAAACCAAACACAAATGCAAATATAAAGTAAAAGCAGTAAAGGAAAGAACACACCGGATTTTATACTGGTTCGGAGTTACCCTACATCCAGTCCCGCACACAAGTACGGATTTCCTTTCAAAAACAATCATTACAATTACATCCTCGATTTCAAGGCTATGAGGTACACCCTCTAGAATCATAATCCTCTAGGTAGAGATACTTGATTTCCCAGGCAACAAGTTCACCCAATTGATTTCCCAAGGCTACAATCACACCTTTTCTCACTATGATGATTACAAAAAGCCTATAACTCTGAATAACACTGAGGATCTTGTTGAGATAGTCATAGAGAATCAAACCAGAGATAATCTAGTTAGACTCAATGTCGATTTCGGCAGAGTAATGGTAAGCATATGTATGTAGAAATGTGGAAGAGGAAGAGGAGTGAAAACCCAGAAAAACTGAATTAAAATTCGTTGAAACTAACCCTTATTTATAGAAGAACAATAGCCATGTCCATTCGTGAAGAGTTATGACGAATAGACACGTCTTTTGAAATTTAAATTTTGAACTCAAATGACACCATGTCGACATGGGGTACTTAAGTATGTCGACATCCCAAAGGGATTTTTGGTGTTTTGATTTTCTTTGAAAATAACCTTTATTTTATATTAAAACTATTTCAAACTTTATAAATATACTTGACTATATTTAAAATACATAAGTAAGTATAAAGAATAATATATACAAAATTTTACTATAATTTTATATTTAAAATCTAAGTATAAATATTTAAAAGTTAAATATATTATATTTAAAAGATAGTTTAAAAACAAGGATAATTTGATTTTGAAATTAAAGATTATTTTGAGGCTAAAAGTATTTGAAATCGGGATAGATGTTTTTTGATGCTTTTAAAAGGAAGGTTTTGAAATCATTTTGAAAGCAAGATATAATTTTGAAAAATCATTTTGAATAAAAATTTAGCGGATACAAAACAAAGTTCCACTAGATTTTTCGTCGGTTCCATCCTACTTAGGGTTCCATCCCTTTAACAGGCTCGAAGTGGATTCTATTCCATGAATATTTTGGATTTTAAGATGCCTGTGATTGTCTGTGAGAGTTTTAACAAAATTTCTAATTAAAACAATAAATTACTTGAACTCTAGAACTCTTGATAATCTTGATACTCATGAGTCTTCAACCTTGATATTTTGAATTTATATACTGTACAGTCTTCATTCTTGTTACCTACATGGTTAAATCCTGCATATACATATATATATCTAAACTTATACTGTTAGTATTTATATTTTATAATCTATTCTAAGGTTGTTGTCATCAAAACCATCATCTCACGGACTAACAATCTCCGCCTTTTTGATAATGACAACCTTTGTTTATAAAATATTACTTCTATCCTAATAACTCCCCCTAAACTAATAACTCCCCCTTAATCTATGCTTAACTACCCTATTTTATACTTCTCTCCCTTTGTCATCAACAAAAACTAACTCTAAACTATATAACACCAAACTATATAACTCCCCCTCATTCTTGGACTAAAATACCTGCATTAATAAACTTATACAATGGAATATAGAATTGATAGTCACAATAATGAATCAAGGAATATATGCATGTCAATGTATAATTATACATGTTTTGTACAACAAACATCAATCCATACTAAATATTAATCAAATTCACACCAAGCCAAAACAAATTAAATCAAATCAATCAAGGCAAACAATTCAAACAAAGCAACCAAGTAAAATTAAACGTTACATGGAACTTCCCATCCTTCTTATCCAAAGATTGGGTCTTCCTTAATAGCATCCCAATTTTCATTGTCGTTGGTGAGAAAGACTGGAGTATGTGTTTCGTTATCATCCTTGTGTAGAGAGGAAATCATCCATCGTATAGCATCAAAACGCCTTTCTTGCTCCTTGATCATCTGCATTTGACTCAATTCTAAGTGTTGTTGGTTACGAAGAATGAACGAGAGGATATTCTTGAACGAATTAAGAGTTTCTTCAAGATTTTCTGATAAGTTATGAATTGGATTAGCCATATTTGGATTTGTGAGAAGAATGAGAGATGGAGTAGATAAGAAATAGTTTTCAGTGATGAATTCTAGAAGAAATAGGTATTTATAGGTGTAGAAATTCATTTGAAATGAATAGACATATGGTAAATATTCAAATTTCAAATTCAAAATGAATTGTCATTTCTGACCAGTACATGTGGACATGGTCATAGGTGGTATGTCGACATGGTGTAGTGAAATTTGATGATATATTTTGATTTTGTGAATAATTGCGTGTGTGTATATATATATAATATACTAACATTTATTCTGGAGATAAGATAAGTTAGATAACAGAAAGAAATTCCATTTCATTTCATACTAAGACGATACAACGATTAATCATAAAGTACTACACGAACATTCAGATCAAAATAAACTAAAACAAATACAACGAGATACGAAAAGGTAGAACTAGTTAGAGGATTATGATGATGAAGAAGGTCCAAGTTTCTTGCTGACTTTGGAAATGAACTTGTTCATCTTGGATGAAATTTTGTCCAACATCTTACTAACGGATTGTTTAAGAATCCATTGATTCTCAACAATCGTCTTTTAGTTTTTAAGAAGGGTTTTGTTGGATGGATTATGAGGATAGTCGATGCTTTCCAAAGAGGTTTCACCCTCTTCTTCTTCTTCAATTTCCATTTCATCCCCTTCTTCTTCTTCCTCTTCCTCTTCCGCTTCTTCCATTTCCTCATGAGCCAAACGCTCTTCCTTTTCGGCAAGAGTCTCATAAGGTTGAAAAACAAATAGAATTTTCATAAGCGAAATGTTGGAATGATTGAAAACTTTTCTAGAAACAAATTCTTCGCCTTTGAAATCCACTCCAAAATAGTTAAAAATCCGAGTGAGATAAATTCCATGATACAAAGTATTCTCACCCATTTCAAGATTTTTGGGACGAAGTTCATCCAAAATAACTTGCGCCCAGTTTATGTCATAATTTCCAAAAATATCAAAAAGTGCTTTGCAAACTTTTGAAGTAGGATTGTTAAAATTCCCCGATCTTGGGGTCAAAGTATGTTGCAAAAGAAGATTGACAATTCTTGCTTTTGGTCGAAAATTTCGATTTTTGAATTCAAAATTATCATTCCCTTCGAAAATGTGATGAAATGTCTCATGATTATTTTCATCAATTTTAAAATTAGAGAGATCCATTCCCTTAGTCTTGCAATTGAGAATGGTACCCAAAAGATCACAATTCAAAACAATTCTAGTGCCTTAGACTCTACTCCAAATTTCATCCTCATTTCCATTATAAAATCCATGGTTTAAATTTGCATAGAAAATTTTGACAAGATTTGGATAGCAAACAAAATCATTTTGAGAAGCATCAACAAGACTAAGAATTTGATTGTTTACAAAAGGAGAATCAATTTCATAAGAAGAAAAATCTTGAAAGATAGCAAACTTTTCAGGATGGACTTTGGCATAATTAGCATAATTGATGTATCTTTTGTTGCCTCCGGATCATTAAAGAGTTGTTGTTTTATCTTTCTGGAAATTCTCATGGTGGAGGGGTTGCTTGAAGAAGCCATTAAAGTAGAGAGTAGAAAGCTTGAAGTTTTGAAGAGAGAGAGTTTGAATTTGAAAATGAGAGTGAAAAGATATGGTAAAAGATAGTGAATAAATAGATTCTCGAAGAACATGTTCTATGGTCAAAGGGTAGCTTTTCAGAGAATTGAATGAAGTGAAAAGGTGGAAGGAAATTCAAATATTTGAGTTCAAATTTTGTAATTCAAATTCTGGTACCCATGTCGACATCATGGTAGGGACCATGTCGACATGTGCCAGTGAATTTTTGTGATTAATTTTTTTCTAAGTTCTCTAATAAATGTATATATACTTTATTATTTTTAATATCTACATATTTATGAAATATTATTGGACATATAGTAAGTATTATTATACTATTAAAAATAATAAAAAATAATAATAAAAAATAGAAAATAAATTTTAAAATTCAAACAACACACCAATTCAAATTCAATCAATCAAGCAATTAAGCATCTAATTCTAAGCAAGCAATTTCAACCAATTATATTGTAAATGTGTACCTTTTTCTGAGTCCGTTTCTCTGAATTCGTCGGAGTCGTGAACTGTCGTGAAGCACAAATTTGAATTATTTGTTTTCTGATCATCATCACTTAAGGACGAGTTTGAATCATCTAGAGTAGCAGTAAATGCACGCTTTCATTTCTTTGTTGGATCATTGTTCTTAGGAGGATTCTGCCTTTCGGATACAGACAGTCTCTTTTGATGTGTCTTGGTTCATCGCAGTTTAAACATTTGACATTATTTGGCACTACATTCTGATTTTCAGAGTTCTTATAGTTGTTTCTCTTGATATTATTCATCTTTCTGTATTTTAGGAATTTCCTAAAATTTCTGGTCATAAAGGCAATCTCTTCATCATTATCACTGTTTAAGTCTGATCCATTAGTCAATGCATTGAATGCCATTGATTTCTTTTCAGATGCTTTGCTTTCTCTTCTCCCGATCATTTGGACTTCAAATGACATTAGATTTCCAATTAATTCTTCTATCTTTAAGGTACTGATGTCATTTGCCTCTTCGATCGCAAGTGTCTTTTGATCCCATTCTGGAGTAAGAGAATTTAAAAAATTTCTGACTTGATCTTCTTTAGAAAATTCCTTTTCCAAGGATATTAAAGAGTGCACAATATCCTAAAATCTGCTATACATATCTGAAATAGACTCATTAGGGTTCATTTTAAATAATTGAAACTGGTTCGTGAGCATGGAGATTTTGGTCTGTTTAACTTTGCTTGTTCCTTCATGAGTTACTTGCAAAGTTTTTCAGATTTTATATGCAGACTTACAATCTGGCACTCTATTAAATTCATTTCTATCAAGTGAACAAAACAGAATATTCATTTCTTTAGAATTGTTTTGTGTAACAGTCTTTTGCTCAGCGGTCCACTGTGCAAAATTAGTTGTGGGTTCAGAATATTCAATTTGCGTGATATTCCAAGTGTCCAATCCTATAAATTGTAAATATATTTTCATCCTACATCCTCAATATGCATAGTTACTGCCATTAAAAAGTGGTGGTCTGATAGTAGACTGACCTTCTACAAATGAACTAGTGATAGGGATACTAGTGTTAGTAACAATACCAGTGTTGGTAGCCATTTTAAAAACTTTTTCAAAAATCAGATTATGAAACTTTGAAAACCTTGCTCTTATACCAAATGTAAGAAATACGGATTAAGGATAGAGGTGGGGTTGAATAGTGTTTTAGAGAATTGTTAAATCTTTTTGAGTTTTTGTTAATTTAAACACAAATGTATGCAATATTCATACACAGATATGATCACAGAATCAAACACAAATGCAAATATAAAGTAAAAGCAGTAAAGGAAAGAACACACCGGATTTTATACTGGTTCGGAGTTACCCTACATCCAGTCCCGCACACAAGTACAGATTTCCTTTCAAAAACAATCTTTATAGTTACATCCTCGATTTCAAGGCTACGAGATACACCCTCCAGAATCACAATCCTCTGGGGAAAGATAATTGATTTCCCGGGCAACAAGTTCACCCAATTGATTTCCCATGGCTACAATCACACCTTTTCTCGCTATGTTGATTACAAAAAGCCCATAACTCTGAATAGCACTGAGGATCTTGTTGAGATAGTGATATAAAATCAAACCAGCGATAATTTAGTTAGATTCAATGTTGATTTCGACAGAGTAATGGTAAGAATATGTATATAGAAATGTGGAAGAGGAAGAGGAGTGAAAAACTAGAAAAACTGAATTAAAATTCGTTGAAACTAGCCCCTATTTATAGAAGAACAACAGCCATGTCCATTCGTGAAGAGTTATGATGAATAGACACTTCTTTTGAAATTTAAATTTTGAACTCAACTGACACCATATCGACATGGGGTACTTGAGTATATCGACATCCCAAAGGGATTTTTGGTGTTTTGATTTTCTTTGAAAATAACCTTTATTTTATATTAAAACTATTTTAAACTTTATAAATATACTTAATTATATTTAAAATACATAAGTAAGTATAAAGAATAATATATACAAAATTTTACTATAATTTTATATTTAAAATCTAAGTATAAATATTTAAAATTTAAATATATTATATTTAAAAGATAATTTAAAAACAAGGATAACTTGATTTTGAAATTAAAGATTATTTTGAGGCTAAAAGTATTTGAAATCAGGATTGATGTTTTTTGATGCTTTTAAAAGGAAGGTTTTTAAATCATTTTGAAAACAAGATATAATTTTGAAAAATCATTTTGAATAAAAAGTTAGCGGATACAAAACAATGTTCCACTAGATTTTTCATAGGTTCCATCCTACTTAGGGTTCCATCCCTTTAACAGGCTCGAAGTGGATTCCATTCCACAAATAAATTGATTTTAAGATGCCAGTGCTTTTCTATGAGTTTTAACAAAATTTCTAATTAAAATAATAAATTACTTGAACTCTTGAACTCTTGATAATCTTGATACTCATGAGTCAATCTCTATACTATACAGTCTTCATTCCTGTTACCTGCATGGTTAAATCCTACATATACATGTATATATAAACTTATACTATTAGTATTTATATTTTATAATATATTCTAAGGTTGTTGTCATCAAAACCATCATCTCACGGACTAACAGTCTGACCACAGTCAAGTCCGGCTCAACTTCCAAATCTTCCTGAACGGCTGGTTATACAACCAGAGATGCACGCACTTCTTTAGTTGAGGTACGTGAAATAATTGTGAATCCCAGCTATGCGAACTGGAAATTCAATCCTGTAGGCCAAAAAACTTATCCTTTCGATAACACGGAAAGAAATCCAATATACCTCGGAGCTTGCTTTCCAGTCTTACCCAATCTTGTTGCTCCTTTGATTGGAGAAAACCTTGACAAAACCGAATCTCTGACTTCGAATTCCAAATTCCTTCATCTCTTATCCGCATAACTCTTCTGACGATCCTGGGCTGCCTTTGTCCTTTCTTGATCATCTCAACCTTCGCAGATGCCTCTCGGATCAAATCTGGACCAAGAATAAGATGATCTCCAGATTCTACTCAGCAAGATGGTCCTCTCAGTATCTACCGGAAATCCAGAATACAAATTCTACTTCACAAGCATCAGTAGAATTTGGACCTACTTCTCTTATCCGGAATAGCCAGAATAGGTGCACTAGACAACCTAGCCTTCAGATGTCGAGTGAACTTTCTGTAGAAACCCTCTAATCCAAGAAAACTGTGAACTTTCGAGGAGTCTGAGGTTGCTTCTACTCTTACACAGCTGCTACCTCGCTTTCGCTGCACAACTCTGATCTGGAGAAGATAAGAATGCCGTCAATGAACACGAGCACAGATTAGTTCAGCACATCCCCAAAAACCCGGTTTATCGGATCCATACTATAAGCTGAAACGTTGATTAACTCAAAAGACATAACCAACAACTCAAAGAAACAATTGAGTCCTCTGAATGCAGTCAAGGGTATACTGACTTCAACTACCCTTAGCTGGAGAAAACTCGAAACTAGATACAATAGAGAAAACACAGAAGCACCTTGAAATTGATCGAAAAGATCCTCACTACGAGGCAAGGGGTAATTATTCCAAATGATCACCTTATTCAACTCCCTATGCAGGCAAACCTTTGACTTCTACAACAATATCTGGAAAATCTCTGACAACTTCGATAGTTTCTACCTCCACTTGAGATGCCTCAACTCCAAGCAAAAGATTACCCAAGAGAACACTCATACTACCTCAAGTCACTTTTGTGATCCTACCCAGTTCAATTTCCAAAGATACAGTTCTCTCTTCACAAACTAGAATAGTTTATGCTTAACTAATCCATTTCCAAAATAAGGTCGAATCCTTCAAGAATGACTTTGCCTATTAGAAGAAACTGATGTTCCACCTTCAAATGCAAACACCTTATTCTGCTGAGCTTCCTGAAGAAGTGGGCAAGCCTTTACTATATGCCCGGGCTATTAACAGTTGTAACACAAATCTTCTGAACCATCGAAGAGATGGATCCGCTTTGCTACTTTCGAACCCTACTCTAGGAAACTGCTTAGCCAAAGTGTAACGTACGCGATTTTTCGTTGCCGGAAAACCGAATAGTTATGGGTTTAAGAAAAAGAATTTAAGAAAAGAGAAGAGAAAGAGACAGAAGAAGAGAGAGGAGAGAATATAGAAAATAGAAAATAACAGGAGAAGGAAATTGAAGATAGAAAATAGAGAGAAAAGAAAACAGGAGAATAGAAAATTAGAACGGAAAGAAAACAACAGAACAATAACAGAATCTCACAATACGCAGCGGAACAACATATAATAAATAAATGAATAATCTTTAAACAAAGAACTATATCAGTTATTACATTACATTACATTTCATTACATCATATCATCAGAGTGTACAACAACAACAAACAGTGCAGCGGAAAAGAAATACTATATAAACTAGTAATACGCCATGCCATCCAGCTTGCCTCCAGCAACTCCAGAATATCCAGAATATCCTGATAAACCTTAACTCTTGACTGCCCGTGTGGAAATTGGTGGGCACCCAGAGTTTAGGAAGGAAAACAATAAACTCCAAGTCAGTCATGTGACTGGTGTGAGAACTCAAAACAGTATATTTATCTTTAAAATCAAAATAAAAGAATATTTTCAAAGTCAATTCGCAATGCTTTTAAAAATGAGACTACCATAAGACCTCCCGCCACACACACAATACAAACGCAGACTTGGAGGAGATTTCTCCTTATGATAGTCAAAGATGCTTGATACGCATTTAAAAGAACATTTGATATTATTATTAGTGCATAGTGTAGAAAAAATTCATTTCGAAAGTAGAATATAAATCTTAGCCAGCATAGGTACCATTATATTATGCCTACTATAGCTACCTCCTGAGGAAGCAGGTTCTACAACTAAAACCGTACAAGTCACGTATTGTTTCTTTGGATTTCCAACGAATGATCAGGCCAAGGAACTTCCCATTGCCACATGAGAATGCCTCTGGATGGACATCCCCGAGAACCAAACCGGATCTCTACCAACACAAGGCCGGGTTACCCCTAACTGAGTAACAACTGATCGAATATGCCATCCCCCGGTCCTTTGGGACCTTTTCACCGAGCGCTCGTAATCAATTCACACAATCATAACAAAGTGTTTTCAACATGAGTAAGTATCTGGGCTCCATACCATGACACCACCCTTTTCCAGAAGGAAATGCACATATCCTAAAGGGCGCTACCCCTCATAACCTTGCTTCTTCTTTCCTGTTTTGACCATTCACGGGGTGTGAGGCTCGACGAAGTCACGTCCACAAAAACATACTTTATACAAAAGCCATGCTTTGGGTCAACAAATGATCATAGAAATGATCACCAAGATAGACGATCAAATAAACGATCCTATCACAAATAATCAACACAATGATCATTTACAGCAACACTCAGCATGTCACATTACCAAATTGGGAATATATCGCTGATAACCTTCAACTACATAACCTCTGAGCTCGTACGTCTCAGAGAAGGGTGTTAAGCTAAAAGAATAAATTCTCCGCCACCAACAGAAATATATTTGAAAGAAATCTGCTTTATATCTCAATTTGTAATGTCAAACATGCAATCCATACAAGTCTGTTCCGGGCTCGAACAAAACCGAAGGCACTTCTTACGAAGCCCTTGCAATCCGGGTATTCACAAACCCGATCGAATTTCCCATCACTTAGGAGATCTCTATACCAGGAGCTACCCAGTGCAGAGACAAATGATAGGTCATCCTATCGCTTTCGCAAATACTCGGTCTTCAACACCGATCTTCAATGCAATTCACAACGACGTATCACATATTAGGAATGGGTTATACGACCCCATGGTCCTTTCCCGGTTAACCCGAATAGTGAGCGCTTATTCAAAAATAAGTGTGGCATTCAAATTCAAACAATTCACATCAATTACCCATTCAAAGGGAAATATTGATAGTCGGTTATTGAACTATCAATGGATATGCACAACATCACCAAATTCCAAATAATTTTCCAAATTATTTATTTTCCAAAATATCTTTACAAGATATATAATTTTCACACTTCAAAAATAAATCAATATTTATTTTTAAACAAATTCCACTTTCCTTTATAAATTCCTTAGTGAATTTATAATCCAAAATATCTATGAATATTCGATTTCAATTATTCATTTCAATATTCCTTTTCAATTTATCTTCAAAAAAGATAAATTCTCAAAATATTCACTTTATATTGGAAAACATTTCCATACTTATTTATTCATAAGTAATTCACAAATTTTATTTATTTTCAACACTTAGAAAATATTCAGTATACTTAAATCGAGATTAAGTATATATTTCATTCTTTAAGGAAATCATTCTCTTAAACATATTTATTTGGGCCAAAACGAATGTTGCGTAAAACATCGTTACGACAACCCAAAATCACTAGTATAGGGATTCGAAATTAAAATAGATATATAAATCCCAATACTATACAAAACATTTCCTTTCGCAAATCATTTACTATAACAACAGTGTTATAGTCCACCATTTCCTTTTATTTCTCGAAAACGTCTATTTCAACAATCAATGTTGAAATCTATGGTTTCGAATCTCAACATATTTAAAACATCGTTAGATCGTTTTAATTCTATTTAAAACATCAAATCTAAACATTTTCTTTAACATATTATTCACTATTCAAAAACGTGAATATACTACGTTAATCAATTTCATCCTTTTATACATTTCATTTTAAAGGATTATTCACAGTCAAAAACGTGAATATAACTCCATTAATAGGTTTCAACAATTTTCTTATCAAAATAAGTCGTTTGCGAATTTATAAAACAACGTTTCTAAATTCCTTTATTAACCTATTCCAGTTTATAACTCAATTATAAACTAAAAGTCCATATTATAAGTTAAATGCTTATAAAACGATTATTTTACAAAATCGTTCTTTTAAACTTCATAATTATAAATCTTATAACTTATAAGATTCAATTATTCATCCAAATATATTCTTTAATAATTTCACAAAATTTATAAATCTTACTATTTATAAATTTCATTTATAACTTCACCATTTATAATTTCATAATTTCCATTCATTTCTGCAATCCATTTTCACTTCATTTAAACACTTATAAAAACTCGTTTTATAATTCAAATGTTTTTTTTTTATAAATATCAATTTATAAATCCTTTATAAAATCAATTTATACTATTATTTTAAAACATCTTTAATCTCCTTTATAATTTCATCCTTTTGATTTATAAAATAATTAATTTTTATAAATCCTATAGTTAAACTTTTCACAATAAATTCAAAAATCCAATTTAAACTATTTTATAAAATCATTAGCATCATATTCTCAAAAATCAGTTTTTAACTATATTTCTCAAAAATCATAATTTCTATAACTTTAAAAATTATAACGTTTATTTATTTAAAATAGATCAAATTCCAAACATATAGTATATTTTCAAAAATCACTTTTAAAATCATTTTAAAATTCCAAATTTGGTCCAATGATGCTACATACCAAATAGTCAATCACGACAACAACGATATCATATATCGATATGAAAATCAATGAATATCAAAATATCCATAATCAAATAAATACTGTTGAGGAATCCAGTTGGATCCCTCCAACCTGTTTCCTGCATCCACAAACATTAGCACAATACCAATTCCGCTCCAGTACGGAATTATCGCGGTATATGGGATTTAAAATATTATCCGCTTAATAGACGGCGCAATAGGGTCTCATCCGCTAAATAAAAAATGCGGGAAATCAATAACTCCAATATATACATATGCCAATATATATATTGCTACTATATATAATACCAATTTCACTGTTTATGAAATATTCGCGGTATATGTTTTTATTAAATAACATCCGCTTACTAACGGCGTATAATGTCTATTTTAACAATCAATAGATATCAATCATCATTCAAACATGCATTCAAATATTTTAAATCTAACTATTTAAAATAAAATCGAAACTGATTCGATTGAGTGAGAAGTTCTCACCTTGATTTTATTTCGGTTTTAGCGATTTATTTCGAATAAAATTAAACGGACGTTTAATTTTACCCAAAATTCTCACTAACTCCAAACGACTCCAATCCAATTTCATCGCGTAGTGCTCGTCCATACGATTCCAAGGCAACTGGTTTCGCGCGTTTTCGACCTCGTATGAAAAAGTTATGAATATTTGAACATTACACAAATTTTTATATAATAATTACAACATTTTCTTTTAAATTTTAACCTATTCAATCTAGAGCCGTAGGATCCATCATCTCTTCATCTGGACCGTGCGTGCAAACCCCCCTCCTTCTTCCTCGTTCTCAGGCCGACAAAGAACCCATTTACACGTAATTAGGGTTAGATTTTTCGCCACCATCACTCAACGATATTTCGATCAGAGAGTTCCATCGCGAAGAGCACGACCCCCCTACCCACGCCTGCCACCATGTGACACTCGGCCACTTCGTGATACGTGCGCACGCAAGTAAACGTGGCATGTTTGCGCTCAAATTCCCATCGATCCGCTCAACTATTCTCGATCATAACCGTTGAGATCGTAGCTCTCGATGTGCTCTACCTCTTTGTAGTTGAGGGTTTTGTCTAAAAGTTGATGGATTTCGAGAAATCGAGGGGAGAACGTTGAACATTTCTGGCCGTTTATCAGGGAGGTGGCGGCTGCGTTATTGAGTTAGGGTTAGGTTTTCTTTTCTTTTTTTTATTTCTAGAGTGGTGGGCTATTTATAGGAAAAAATCGAACACTATTCATCCGGAAATTCCGAACTCCGATTTACGCGCCGAAACTGACGTTTCTAGGGTTTACCCCGCGTTCCGGACATAGTGGAACAGGTTTCGAAAGCTAATTCGGACATCTGTGTGAGTTATGGTAATAAACGTTCAATTTAAATTAAACCGATTTAAACGATTTTCTAGGCGTTTTAATTTGTACCGGACAAACGGTAAATCCAATTGACACGAAATTTGAAACCTTACAATAATATCACATTACGGATCCGATGAAACTGGTTTCATCGAAATCCGAGACTTTTTGAAAAATGGCTATTTTAACTCGCTAATTTAAAATTAAAAATAAATCGATGCGTTTTGAGCTGCCACGATCAAACGATAACTCCGATTGACACGAAAATTGAAATCCGGTAATAACTAACTATTACGGATCCAATGGAACTGGTTTCGTTCAATTCTGAGACTGTTCAAAAATTGACTATTTTCACTAGTCGATTTAATATTAAAATATTCAATTTCCACAAACTCTAAATTCGATTTTAAAAGTTCTAAAATATCATTCTAACTTCAACATGATAAAATAAAATTTTACAAATCATTTTCAATCATATTTAACTCAATTTTCAATTATTTCCATAATTTAACATATTAAATTATCGATTTAATTTTTCAATTAAATCCAATAATTCAAATAAAAATTTATTTGACTTATAAATTCACTTATAAATATTTAAAATTAATTAAATATTCAAATTTTAATTACTAAAAATCCTGGGTCGTTACAATCTTCCCCCCTTAAAAGAATTTCATCCTCGAAATTAACAAGTAAGAAAAGTTACAGAATCTATTAACTTTCTAAAATTCATAGTTAAACTTCTTATAATAACTTTACTAAGTTTTCAAATCATACTTAGTTATCTTTTCAAAAACAACTACTATTGTTTAACCTTCAATTCCAAAATCAAAGTTAAAGTTTTCAAAATTTTCCAAATTTTCTCAAATTTTTCCAACGCCTTAAATTTTCGGAAAAATTCGCCATAGTCTCCTTTGCGCGGCTCGATCCGAAAAAAAATGACAGTATATATATCACAAATATACATCTCATCAAGTAATGAGGCATCCCGAAGGGAAAAAGGTATAAAAGTACGGTATGTAATCCGAGATATGTACCTTATATTTTATTAGCGAGCATATACGGCTAATATAGCGCGAAAGCGAGCTCCAAATGCGAAGCAAACGCGATCCGCACCTACTAAACACTCAACAAACAACATGAGAACATGTATATATGAAAATAATCTCAATATACAACATATAGCAACATAATAACTATATATGTCAACATAGCAAATGCAAACAAACAACAAATGCAAACATCAACCATCAACTATCATCCATAACCAATATATATTCATTCATATTCTTATTAATATTCAATGAAATAGGTTTTCAATTTAATCACATTCGATTCATTAACAGTGGATGTTTTTACTAACATTCATTTTCAATTAGTTTATATTCACTAATTCATATTCAAGGAGGTTCACTTCCAAATCAAATTCAATTCTATTCAATATTCACTTAACTACCAATTGAATTCCAATTAATTTAATTTCCAGTTCCATTAACTCAATTTCATTAACACTTAATGAATTATATACAATCAACTAACAATCATATAACAACCAATGTATATTAATTACAACCAAATTACTTTGCTTATTAATTGGTTTAATTAAATTGATTTTCATTCTATTATTCAACTTCCAATGACATTAGATTTTAATGAATTATCACTTACATTCATTATTTCATATCAACTTAATTTACATTCAATTGTTTATTATCCAATCCATTCATTCAATTCAATTTACAAAAGTTGAATTTTATTTATATAACTTAAGTTCACATTTATCACTTAACTTTTATTAATTTATTTTAATACCAATATCAACTTCATTCAACATTTATTAAGTTATATTTCCATTTAACTTTAAATTCATTTTTATTTCAACTCATATTCATAAATATATTCATATAGTTTCACTTCTTATATATATAAGTTTATTTCACAATTGTAAATCACTTTAATTATAATTTCAATTCTTATAATTCATTTTCTTATACAATTATTCTTTTATTTAGATTATTCAAACAACTAAACAATCAACTTATATACACTTTAATAATTCTGAAAAATTATTTCTTTATATATAAAAATATAATCAAGGTAAAATTATTTCATTTACCCAATTTTAAAACAATATTGTGTCGAATTGTTCTATTCAAGTGTTTAGAGATCCCTATCAACAACGTTAATTACTCGTATTAACCAGAATCTATATATCACTCAACAAACCAATCATCACAATATAAAACAATTTCATATTCACTAACAAATACGCTCTCATAGCTATTATTACACTCAAACTCATTCTAGAGTACTGCTGACTCTATCTCTAATGAGTAACACCCAACAGAACCATGGTTGTCGCTTAACCATATGCTCTGATACCAAATGTAACGTACGCGATTTTTCGTTGCCGGAAAACCGAATAGTTATGAGTTTAAGAAAAAGAATTTAAGAAAAGAGAAGAGAAAGAGACAGAAGAAGAGAGAGGAGAGAATATAGAAAATAGAAAATAACAGGGAGAAGGAAATTGAAGATAGAAAATAGAGAGAAAAGAAAACAGGAGAATAGAAAATTAGAACGGAAAGAAAACAACAGAACAATAACAGAATCTCACAATTCGCAGCGGAACAACATATAATAAATAAATGAATAATCTTTAAACAAAGAACTATATCAGTTATTACATTACATTACATTTCATTACATCATATCATCAAAGTGTACAACAACAACAAACAGTGCAGCGGAAAAGAAATACTATATAAACTAGTAATACGTCATGCCATCCAGCTTGCCTCCAGCAACTCCAGAATATCCAGAATATCCTGATAAACCTTAACTCTTGACTGCCCGTGTGGAAATTGGTGGGCACCCAGAGTTTAGGAAGGAAAACAATAAACTCCAAGTCAGTCATGTGACTGGTGTGAGAAATCAAAACAGTTTATTTATCTTTAAAATCAAAATAAAAGAATATTTTCAAAGTCAATTCGCAATGCTTTTAAAAATGAGACTACCATAAGACCTCCCGCCACACACACTGCAAACGCAGACTTGGAGGAGATTTCTCCTTATGATAGTCAAAGATGCTTGATACGCATTTAAAAGAACATTTGATATTATTATTAGTGCATAGTGTAGAAAAAATTCATTTCGAAAGTAGAATATAAATCTTAGCCAGCATAGGTACCATTATATTATGCCTACTATAGCTACCTCCTGAGGAAGAAGGTTCTACAACTAAAACCGTACAAGTCACGTATTGTTTCTTTGGATTTCCAACGAATGATCAGGCCAAGGAACTTCCCATTGCCACATGAGAATGCCTCTGGATGGACATCCCCGAGAACCAAACCGGATCTCTACCAACACAAGGCCGGGTTACCCCTAACTGAGTAACAACTGACCGAATATGCCATCCCCCGGTCCTTTGGGACCTTTTCACCGAGCGCTCGTAATCAATTCACACAATCATAACAAAGTGTTTTCAACATGAGCAAGTATCTGGGCTCTATACCATGACACCACCCTTTTCCAGAAGGAAATGCACATATCCTAAAGGGCGCTACCCCTCATAACCTTGCTGCTTCTTTCCTGTTTTGACCATTCACGGGGTGTGAGGCTCGACGAAGTCACGTCCACAAAAACATACTTTATACAAAAGCCATGCTTTGGGTCAACAAATGATCATAGAAATGATCACCAAGATAGACGATCAAATAAACGATCCTATCACAAATAATCAACACAATGATCATTTACAGCAACACTCAGCATGTCACATTACCAAATTGGGAATATATCGCTGATAACCTTCAACTACATAACCTCTGAGCTCGTACGTCTCAGAGAAGGGTGTTAAGCTAAAAGAATAAATTCTCCGCCACCAACAGAAATATATTTGAAAGAAATCTGCTTATATCTCAATTTGTAATGTCAAACATGCAATCCATACAAGTCTGTTCCGGGCTCGAACAAAACCGAAGGCACTTCTTACGAAGCCCTTGCAATCCGGGTATTCACATTCCTGATCGAATTTCCCATCACTTAGGAGATCTCTATACCAGGAGCTACCAGTGCAGAGACAATCGATAGGTCATCCTATCGCTTTCGCAAATACTCGGTCTCCAACACCGATCTTCAATGCAATTCACAACGACGTATCACATATTCGGAATGGGTTATACGACCCCATGGTCCTTTCCCGGTTAACCCGAATAGTGAGCGCTTATTCAAAAATAAGTGTGGCATTCAAATTCAAACAATTCACATCAATTACCCATTCAAAGGGAAATATTGATAGTCGGTTATTGAACTATCAATGGATATGCACAACATCACCAAATTCCAAATAATTTTCCAAATTATTTATTTTCCAAAATATCTTTACAAGATATATAATTTTCACACTTCAAAAATAAATCAATATTTATTTTTAAACAAATTCCACTTTCCTTTATAAATTCCTTAGTGAATTTATAATCCAAAATATCTATGAATATTCGATTTCAATTATTCATTTCAATATTCCTTTTCAATTTATCTTCAAAAAAGATAAATTCTCAAAATATTCACTTTATATTGGAAAACATTTCCATACTTATTTATTCATAAGTAATTCACAAATTTTATTTATTTTCAACACTTAGAAAATATTCAATATACTTAAATCGAGATTAAATATATATTTCATTCTTTAAGGAAATCATTCTCTTAAACATATTTATTTGGGCCAAAACGAATGTTGCGTAAAACATCGTTACGACAACCCAAAATCACTAGTATAGGGATTCGAAATTAAAATAGATATATAAATCCTAATACTATACAAAACATTTCCTTTCGCAAATCATTTACTATAACAACAGTGTTATAGTCCACCATTTCCTTTTATTTCTCGAAAACGTCTATTTCAACAATCAATGTTGAAATCTATGGTTTCGAATCTCAACATATTTAAAACATCGTTAGATCGTTTTAATTCTATTTAAAACATCAAATCTAAACATTTTCTTTAACATGTTATTCACTATTCAAAAACGTGAATATACTACGTTAATCAATTTCATCCTTTTATACATTTCATTTTAAAGGATTATTCACAGTCAAAAACGTGAATATAACTCCATTAATAGGTTTCAACAATTTTCTTATCAAAATAAGTCGTTTGCGAATTTATAAAACAACGTTTCTAAATTCCTTTATTAACCTATTCCAGTTTATAACTCAATTATAAACTAAAAGTCCATATTATAAGTTAAATGCTTATAAAACGATTATTTTACAAAATCGTTCTTTTAAACTTCATAATTATAAACCTTATAACTTATAAGATTCAATTATTCATCCAAATATATTCTTTAATAATTTCACAAAATTTATAAATCTTACTATTTATAAATTTCATTTATAACTTCACCATTTATAATTTCATAATTTCCATTCATTTCTGCAATCCATTTTCACTTCATTCAAACACTTATAAATACTCGTTTTATAATTCAAATGTTTTTTTTATAAATATCAATTTATAAATCCTTTATAAAATCAATTTATACTATTATTTTAAAACATCTTTAATCTCCTTTATATTTCATCCTTTTGATTTATAAAATAATTAATTTTTATAAATCCTATAGTTAAACTTTTCACAATAAATTCAAAAATCCAATTTAAACTATTTTATAAAATCATTAGCATCATATTCTCAAAAATTAGTTTTTAACTATATTTCTCAAAAATCATAATTTCTGTAACTTTAAAAATTATACCGTTTATTTATTTAAAATAGATCAAATTCCAAACATATAGTATATTTTCAAAAATCACTTTTAAAATCATTTTAAAATTCCAAATTTGGTCCAATGATGCTACATACCAAATAGTCAATCACGACAACAACGATATCATATATCGATATGAAAATCAATGAATATCAAAATATCCATAATCAAATAAATACTGTTGAGGAATCCAGTTGGATCCCTCCAACCTGTTTCCTGCATCTACAAACATTAGCACAATACCAATTCCGCTCCAGTACGGAATTATCGCGGTATATGGGATTTAAAATATTATCCGCTTAATAGACGGCGCAATAGGGTCTCATCCGCTAAACAAAAAATGCGGGAAATCAATAACTCCAATATATACATATGCCAATATATATATATATTGCTACTATATATAATACCAATTTCACTGTTTATGAAATATTCGCGGTATATGTTTTTATTAAATAACATCCGCTTACTAACGGCGTATAATGTCTATTTTAACAATCAATAGATATCAATCATCATTCAAACATGCATTCAAATATTTTAAATCTAACTATTTAAAATAAAATCGAAACTGATTCGATTGAGTGAGAAGTTCTCACCTTGATTTTATTTCCGTTTTAGCGATTTATTTCGAATAAAATTAAACGGACGTTTAATTTTACCCAAAATTCTCACTAACTCCAAACGACTCCAATCCAATTTCATCGCGTAGTGCTCGTCCATACGATTCCAACGCAACTGGTTTCGCGCGTTTTCGACCTCGTATGAAAAAGTTATGAATATTTGAACATTACACAAATTTTTATATAATAATTACAACATTTTCTTTTAAATTTTAACCTATTCAATCTAGAGCCGTAGGATCCATCATCTCTTCATCTGGACCGTGCGTGCAAACCCCCCTCCTTCTTCCT
Organism: Allium cepa; assembly: GCA_030765085.1. Classification (NCBI taxonomy): domain Eukaryota; kingdom Viridiplantae; phylum Streptophyta; class Magnoliopsida; order Asparagales; family Amaryllidaceae; genus Allium; species Allium cepa. The sequence goes on along the minus strand of CM060935.1, from coordinate 724,042,632 downwards.
CGTTCTCAGGCCGACAAAGAACCCATTTACACGTAATTAGGGTTAGATTTTTCGCCACCATCACTCAACGATATTTCGATCAGAGAGTTCCATCGCGAAGAGCACGACCCCCCTACCCACGCCTGCCACCATGTGACACTCGGCCACTTCGTGATACGTGCGCACGCAAGTGAACGTGGCACGTTTGCGCTCAAATTCCCATCGATCCGCTCAACTATTCTCGATCATAACCGTTGAGATCGTAGCTCTCGATGTGCTCTACCTCTTTGTAGTTGAGGGTTTTGTCTAAAAGTTGATGGATTTCGAGAAATCGAGGGGAGAACGTTGAACATTTCTGGCCGTTTATCAGGGAGGTGGCGGCTGCGTTATTGAGTTAGGGTTAGGTTTTCTTTTTTTTTTATTTCTAGAGTGGTGGGCTATTTATAGGAAAAAATCGAACACTATTCATCCGGAAATTCCGAACTCCGATTTACGCGCCGAAACTGACGTTTCTAGGGTTTACCCCGCGTTCCGGACACAGTGGAATAGGTTTCGAAAGCTAATTCGGACATCTGTGTGAGTTATGGCAATAAACGTTCAATTTAAATTAAACCGATTTAAACGATTTTCTAGGCGTTTTAATTTGTACCGGACAAACGGTAAATCCAATTGACACGAAATTTGAAACCTTACAATAATATCACATTACGGATCCGATGAAACTGGTTTCGTCGAAATCCGAGACTTTTTGAAAAATGGCTATTTTAACTCGCTAATTTAAAATTAAAAATAAATCGATGCGTTTCGAGCTGCCACGATCAAACGATAACTCCGATTGACACGAAAATTGAAATCCGGTAATAACTAACTATTACGGATCCAATGGAACTGGTTTCGTTCAATTCTGAGACTGTTCAAAAATTGACTATTTTCACTAGTCGATTTAATATTAAAATATTCAATTTCCACAAATTAACTCTAAATTCGATTTTAAAAGTTCTAAAATATCATTCTAACTTCAACATGATAAAATAAAATTTTACAAATCATTTTCAATCATATTTAACTCAATTTTCAATTATTTCCATAATTTAACATATTAAATTATCGATTTAATTATTCAATTAAATCCAATAATTCAAATAAAAATTTATTTGACTTATAAATTCACTTATAAATATTTAAAATTAATTAAATATTCAAATTTTAATTACTAAAAATCCTGGGTCGTTACACAAAGACCTTCTTACTAGCCCACACAACACTTCCGAGCTGCACTGCCACCATAGATACCAAAGACTTCTTATCCAAAGCTCTTCGAACCTTAAAGCCAAATCAACCAATTCCACAAAAGAGCCTTCGAGATGGCAGTCATCCTCTCAAGAAATCGGGCCTCAAACCAAGCACAAACATCTCATTCTCTTAAGGGGTGAATCAATAAGACCAGGACCGTAGAGACAACTCATTGAACTCAGTCTCATACTCCAATACAGACAAACTTCCTTGCTTGAGATCCAGAAAATTCCTATGCAGCCGAGTCTTCTTTGCGGTAGGTAGTGACCTCTCCTTAAATACTCCCTTAACTTGCTCCAAAAGAAATCTTTGGAAACATCTATAGTTACTGTGCCCCACCATGCAGCTTCTCGTTCCTGAAGTTGCAAAAATGCCATCACTCCCTTCTACTCATCTGACCGATCCAAACTCCTGCAAATATTCTCACCCGGGCGCAACCAAGCTTACACTTCAATGATGAACTTTATATCTCCAAAAGAACTTCCTCCGAGATTGAAATCCTTACTCAAAGTCGCAAAGTTTACTCGAGGCGGTATTAGGTCTACAGCCTCAGTAGATGCTCTTCCAACCTCAACACATGGGCCTCTCCATTTGTGGTAGTCGTTCTACACACACCACTGCCCCATCTACTTCTATTACTCATATTGCCAGCCTAACACATGTGGGTAACTTGAACAGGTAGCCTAAAAAATCAGGTAGATATATAGATAAATATGTATAAAAAAAATACAAGTACGCTCTCTCAAGAAAGATATCACTCCAAAGCCTAGCTATTATCTCAACCTAGCGCTCTGATATCAACTGTGACGATCAGTCTTTCATTCCACAGAAAGACGCATCATCATTAAGAAAGAAAGAGGTAGAAAAGAGAAAAGATAGGAAAGAAAGAACTAAACAATAACAGAATCTCACAGAGGAACGAATAAAATATATTATTCACATAGTTATTACATAATAGACAACATCTATCAGAGTTACACAGCTTCATATGACACATAAGACAATCGTGAAGACCTGTCCATCATATAACTCAGAATACAACATAGAGATACTAACACAGTGGAAACACAATATCTACATTCGCTGAAGCCTCCTGCTCCATATCTCCTCCAGAATTCATCAAGGCTAATCTGAATCCCTTGGCTACTGGTAAAAATTTGAGTACCCACAGTTTAAGAAAATAGAAAATAAACATGGGTCAGACATAGGTCTGGTGTGAGTAAACAGGTTAAAGTTGTTTAACTTTGAAAATTATTTGAAAACAAAGGTATCTCGTAAGACCACTCCACAAATAAACATGTCGGATTTTTACCTTACGATAATCAAAACATTTCTTATAAAATCCTCTAATATTATAATAGTATCTATATACAAATACTTATTCAAATAGTGAAATTGTTATATTGTCAAATTCCATCATACTAGCTACAAAGTGGGTTCTACAATCAAAAAGGTAAAGGGAGAGAATGGATTCCATACAATGGCAGGGCTACTGGGGTACCGCCCGTTACAGTACCTGGTCTAGATCAGAGTACCGAGGATCCACCCTGATCCCCTGCAACACAAGGCCAGAACCATCCCTTATTGGATAATCCCGAATAAGACACCCCGCAGTTGGCACGACCAACCACCCACACAGCCGAATAAAAGGGACCTCTAGACAGGGAAAAATCTTATCCTACTTGGGTGCTACCCACTTAACCTTGCTGCACCACTCTTGTTTTAGCCATTCCCGGTTGATAAGGCTTGAGGCTACTATTACCTTTTCTTAGAACACATATCTTGGAATGCTTATCGTCCTTCAGTGATGATGGTCTGATAGCATTCAATCCATACAAGTCTGTTCTGGGTTCGAACAAAGCCGAAGGCACTATCTTGTTACACTCATCTTGGAATCACCTTCAGAGATAACAACAATAGCCCTTGCACTCTGAATCTTTATCTCGAGTCTGAAAGCACTATCTCCGTTACACTCATTTTGGAAGCACCCTTAGAGTTAACGACAAATAGCCCTTACACTATGAGTCTTCATCTTGAACTTCACTTGAGATTTCACGACATATCGTTTAATTTGGATCGATGTGGTTTTCGGATATCCAATTTGGAAATCAGATCCCCGTCTCATTGAAATCCAAAACGTCGTTTTAATGTCCAAGTTGTTTAAGTTAAACAATTTAATTTATTATTTAGACTAACATATTCATATAGATAGATAATTCACATTATCACAGATAGATAATCAATATTATCACAATTCAACCAAAGCATCTCATATCACAGAGCATCACATATCACATATCCGAGATGTCAAATAATCTAAGGAATTCAATATCATTCAATCATCCATAAGCAAGACTAATTAGTCACACATTTCTAATTAATTTAAATAAATTAAATTAATTACTTCATTCACTTTTAAAACTTGCTTACTTAACATTAATTAATTAAAAACTAATTAATTAATCATCCCTTAATTATCCATCTTAATTAATTATCCCCAATTAATTATTCTTTAATTACATTAAGTAATTAGACTTTATAAACTAATTAATCTTTAATCATTTACATTAATTAACCTTAATTACTCTCATTAATTAATTAACTATAATTAATTACATTGATCCTTAATTAATTACATTAATTAATTATTCTATAATCACTTACATTGATTAATTATCTTTTAACTAATCACATTAATTAACCAACCATTTAATTAATTTCCTTAATTAATCAATCCTTTAATTAATTACACTATGTAATTAATCCTTAGTTACTTCCGTTAAGTAATTATCCTTTATTTATTTCCATTAAGTAATTTCTCTTTAATTAATTACATTTAGTAATTATCCATTAATTACTTATACTAAGTAATTACACTTTATTAATTACATCAAGTAATTATACTTAATCAATTTCATTTAGTGATTATCCTTAATTAATTAAAATAATTAATTATCTTAAATTAATTACATTAATTAATTATCCCTTAATCACTAGTTAATGATCCTTAAATCAATTACATTCATTAACTATCCTTTAATTATTTTTTATTAAGTAATCATACTTTGATTATTAACACTAATTAATTAACCCTTATTAATTACATTAAGTGATTAATTTTTAATTAATTTCACTAACTAATTATCCCTAATTAATCACAGCCTTAATTAATTAAAGATATATTCTTTTTCTTAATTAATTACTTAATTACTTCATTTTATTATATTTGAAAATACTCAAGAAATTAATTACAAAATTAACCTAATACATATTTACATTAAACAAAATAATTTTTAAACATTTACTTTAACATTTTAAATCTTTGAAAAACTTGTTTAAAACATTTTGCTTGGAAAATTTAATAAATACTTTTCTTGGAAAACTTGTTGAAACTTTTCTTTTGAAAACTTAATTACTTTAATAACAATAAAAATTTGTTTATATTTTTCTTGTTTGAAAACTTTGGACTTGTACATTTATTTGTTTTCAAAACATGTTAACAAAATTTCTTACTTTTAAAACGTGATATGATTTCCTTTAGCTTTTATAAAACTTGTATATTTTTTTGTTTATAAAACAAGACAACCTTCAAATGAAATAAAACCTGGGCCAGACTATCAAAAACCCCAAGCTCTCCTCGTCTCACTCGTGAACCTTTCCTTCTTTGAGTCAACTCGCGAAACAAATCGAGCCCGACCCGAGAAAAGCATCATCTTCCTAAACTCAGAATTCACCAGACATTAACTTGCACATGTGCATGTGCACGTCGTTTTGGTCGACTATGACACCTCGCCGAGACCTTCAACGAGACGATGACCAACTCCCCGATTCACCTGACCTTCCAGATCAATGCATTCGCTTGGGAAATGAAAACGAACATCTCGTCACAAATAGGAACACAGACCAGATCGACAAATACCCACGCCGTCGATGATCCCATCCACCGGAGCCTACGTCCCTCCGACCAGAGCGGCGTCACGACCTCCAGCGACGATCCCCCCACATGCGATCGTCACCGATCTACCCACGGCATCGCAAATGCCACGAATACAACGACCACCCAAACTGACGACGGAACCATACTTCGACGTCCCCTGGCCACCACGGCCTGGCCATTTTTCCTTCGACCACAGTCTTTCCAACTACCTCTGAAAACAAGTCCGACCTCCAACACCTCGTCGATCGACGACAATCGACGAAAGTACCCAATCCGATCATCTTGATATACCTCGATGACTACAAACTTAAAAATCATGATTTTCATATTAAAATTCATCATTTTCTAATACTAATCAGGTTCTATAATCAAATTTTGAAATTATGATGATCGATTTTTGCTTAATTTTAGATCATCACTGTTATTCATTCTTTCAGAAGTAATTGCCAAATATAAATTCTGGAAACCATTTTAAAATTTATATTACAATGTTATAATCATATTTCCTTTATAAATCATAGCCTAAATCTGAATATTTGGGAAGATATGAATTTTTATAAGGAATTTGAGCCTGGATTTTAACAAAGCAGATATATATATATTTTTATAGATACACAGACATTGCACTGACAAATCATATGTATATTCATACATTCACATCCAAATACTTATGCAAACTATACTACTACAATCATTTATCACATGCGCTAAAGCATACAACCCTATTTCAGTTTTTAAAGGTTTTGTTTACTCACCGGGAAAACAGAGAGCAAAGGAACAGAGGAATAGTTTTCTTAGATCTGGAACTTGTATGTTTTAATTTGAACTGAAGTTGATTTTGAATGCAATTGTTGATCTGAAACTTGAATTTGAGTCTGATCCCTGAATCTTGCTTGTTAATTGATTTACTCGCTTGAGCTCAGGTTGAAGCAGTTTGAAATAGTTGTTGCTGTTAGCTTTGATTTTGGTTTTCAGTTTTTCCTTTTTTCTGGTTTTAGTCACAGGCTTTGTTTTCTTTGGTTTTGAAAATGAAGAGTTAAAAGGAAAATGAAAGGGAAGGATGGAGAGATATATAGCCTAACTTAATCTTTTATTAAGAACAAAAAAATTTATGACACTTGTTAAATTAGCTTACAAATGTCATTTGCACTTATAACGGTCTTACAAATGTCTTAATTCTGTTATTAAATATTTACTTATGTTTTATTATTAATATATGTTATGTTTTCTTTTTATATATATACTAAATTCATGTGTATTTTAAAAAGAAAGAGCATTAATCTTTAATTTAAATATTTTCTTATGTTTTATATGTTTTAAATGTTGTGAAATAAATTATGTTGTAAGCTCTTACATACAATTACAAATTATATTCAAATCAAGCAATATTTAAAAAGAAAGTAAAACAAACCTTTTGTTAATCTTATTTAAACTTAAGCTAAAATACTTTTTAATTAAATAAATACTTACCTTAGATGTTTTGAAAATACATGGTTGACTTTTAAATAACCTTTGAAAGGCATTATATTGAATTTAAAACAAGGCTTCCAATCACAATATATTTATGCATATATACATATATATTATAATTAGACAACATATTTAATTAAATTCAAACCAAAGTTTTCTATCCACACATTACCATTTGGTCCTCAATTAAAAGCACATGCACATGTTAATGGAGGCTTAAAGGTATGTTAGTGGGGATTAATTAATTTCCTAATGATTACTTGGATGTTACACTTTCTCAAAGGTATTTTAGGTAGTCCCTTAAAATATGAATTAGGGTTTTAAGCATGTATAAATACTCCTTATATCTCATGTAATTTTATTCTTCCTTTTATGCAGTATTGTAGCCACGAAATCAAAGTGATATAAAAAATTCTTTAATGGCTTCTTAGCCTTGTTTACTGTCGTGTAATTTTTGTTTATGCTTTCTTTTATGCTCTTTTATACTCTTATGCTCTCTTTTAATTCATGTAATGAGTTTAGATTTATTTTATACAGTTAGTTAGTTCCTTCTTCTTTTAATTAGCGCTTCTCTTTATTTTTTGTTATGTGGAAATCACTTTATGTTAACATGTTTTCAAATATGAGTAGCTTAACCCCATAGATTTAGGGGTAATGAAGCTCTCATGAAATATGTTAAATTAACATAATAATTTCATTTATGATCACTCATATGTGCTTAATGGAAAATATGAATGATGGTGGTTTATGTTTCTTTTTTTATTGAATTTTGATAGCTTATGTTGACATATCAAATAGACTATGCTTATTTCAATTTAAAACATAAGCTATTTGATCATTTGCCTAAGTGATTTTGATAATAAAGGTTAAACTAGAATCAAAATTTGATGGTTTATGTTACTAATTAATAGTAAATAGATCATACTTAAAAAAGATTTTATTTTTAATTTTCATGTCATTTTCATGAATGTTGATAAGTGGGTTGAATGATGTGTTAGAGTTTGATGATTTAAGTTGTGCTAATTAGTAGCATAAATAAATCATATTTATAATAAGCATATCAATCATTTCTACATAATATTTTAATGAGGGATTATAAATGAATTTTGTGTTGATTCATATGAATGATTGGAAGTGGATTTGCCTCTAAATTATTCCTTAATCACATGGTTTTCTTCACCTTTACTCTAGTTTATTTTTTACAATTCTTCTTAGTTTAAAACAACTTCTAAACTTTTGGCTAATTTGATTGAGTATTATTAAAATTTAATTCGTTTTCTGTGGATCGACACATACTCGCATACATGCTACAACTATACGTCGTGCGCTTGCAGTTTTATAACGAATATAATTTTTCGGTGATTTTCTAATTGAAGAAAATTCACCACCTAACAAGCTTTTGTGCTGTTACCGGAGAATTGTAATTTAATTTTGATTCTACTCTCCAAATTATTTTACATTTGTTTAATTCTGTTTTGTATTGCATTCTCTGCATTTCATTTGCAGCTTGCAAAGATCACAAAAAAATTTAAAAAAAAAAATACAAAAAACAAACCTTCTATATTTCAATTCTATTTCCATAGTTTTTGCGAACATTGCAAACATTCACATTTCAACCAATATCGGTTTCATTACATACATTTTTGATACACTGTATAAAAAATCACATTGTGTATTTACATTTCTGTTCTCTGCATTGTGCATTGTATGTATACTGGTTTCAAGTAGCAAATGCTATTTATTACAGTGTGCATTTTTACACTTACTGTCATAACCATCCTCTTAAACTTGCTCCTCCCACTGCCCTTCCACCTAACTGGCGTTTCTGGAGTCACCTCTCCATTACACATCACCCAAAACACTATAATTTCAACAAGCACCAACCCTTGCTCAACCATCTGGTAAACAAACCTCTCTTAAACATCAAACTGCACCATACTTCAACTCTGCAACTTACCTCTCCAACCACAACTCCATCAACAGACCAACCTCTACCTACTTCTTCTACAACCCCCTACCTTCAACCTCACCACCTCTGAACTGTCGCCCCACTGCAACTATAAATACCCCCGTAACTTCAACTACCAACTATCACATAGACATTTTCACTCACCTGTTCCTATCACTGCACATACACCCAACCTATACAATAGTCAATCACACAATAAAACCACTACCTCATCATCATTCCATCAACTTCACTACTGCCTTCTCCAACAACCAACAACCAACTGCCACTACCAAAACACCAACATCCCTGCCTTGAACCACTGCCAATCACCATCTGCTTCATCACCCCTGTAACTTGCAACTCCACAGAACACATTACATCCACAACCTCACTGCCTTGCTTCAAATAGCAACTCCTCCTCCTAACATTCACTACAATTCACAATTCTATCACTGCACATCCTCATAACTGCACTTCCCTACATCCTCCAACTTCCACTACAAAATATTGAACCAAACTATAGCCTAGGACCATGCAGCACCATCACCCAGCAAACCAACTTCCATCTCCTGCCGTCAACTAATATCCTTGTCTCCACAACTTAAACCATCACTACATCAAACATACATTCATCACTTCGATCAAACCACTTCCTCAAACCTCCACTGCCTTCAAATGGCACTTCATCTGTCATCCCACTCCATTCTCCACCTGGTTGCTTCCTTGATCAGCATCACCTACCTGCTACTTCAACACAATCACAAAACTGCACCACTCTAAATACTACCTCATCAAACATTCATATACAACCACTTCCAAACATCATCGCTATTGTCTACTTGCCCGGCACCACCCTGCTGCACGCAATAGCACCATACCATCACAACCAACCAACAAACCTTGCCTTGCACCTCTATTCACAATCTCTTCTCGGTTACATCAAACTTCAGCCCATATACTACGAACTGCTGCACTACTACCCCACAACTGCCACCATCACTCCTTCTTCAACTTTAACAAAATAAAACCTGAAATAACTAACCTCCAACAATAACTTGCCCTCTGCAATCATCAGACAAACCACACTTCACCCTTCACTTCCTCCTAGCAACCACCACCTAAAAACACCCATCGTCACTTCCGCACTAGCAAACAACAGTCACTGTCCTACTTCAACCTCCACCTTCTACAACCATCTTCCATCACTGCACAATCACAACTAATCGCCTGAAATAGAATTCACCTAAATCCAATCAACGACCGTGAGCATCGAACATCAACCACCCAAAATCTGAGCAAGCCACCGCCAAATTTCAATCAAGCCTCAATCGCCGATTCCATGGGTAACCAGACCCAATATGCGACTTTTTTTTTTTTTTTTTTTTTTTTTTTTTTTTTTTTTGTGATTTTGCGTTTCTTTTTTTTCAACTGAGAAAGTCACATTGTTTTTTTCTTTCTTGTTTTGTTTTGATTGAAGAGATGTTGGGGGATTGTAATGAATTGCGGCTTTAGGCCTTTGGTTATTTCATTTGTGGGCTTTGGTGAAATTAAATAAAAGATTGAATTTCTTTTTATAAGAAAATAGTTTCTTTTACCTTTAGGAAAAGTTTTTTTTAAAAAAAGAATAATAATGAAAAACTGTTATAAACTAAAAAGAGATAAGAAACCATTAGAAAAGAGAAGAAAATGTTATTTAAACTGATATCAGTTACATGAGTTGATTGATGCAATTACGTTACATAGACACATTTATATATAAGCCTTGGAGCATGAGATTGAACATATCCCATGATGTGAGACTAAATAGAAAAACACAAAACATATTCACTTTTATATTTGCATATATTGTAATACTCCCCCTTGAATATGCATTTTCGAAATCTTGGATGCTCATACGGTTGCTAGAAATTGTTCCTTTTGAAACGTCCATGACTTGCCCCCCCTCATTATTATCTTGCTTTCATACATCCATTCAGTCGTTATGAATATTGTCTGTTGCCTCATTAAAAATCTCTACTAGGAAAACCTAATGGAAAAACCTTAAACGAGGAAAAGAGTGCAACTTGAAATCATAGATATCATACAATGATATTCCTTATAAGAGTTTGATACTTCGGGATCAATATAATGTCTCATTAAAACCCTTACTAAGAAAAACCCAATGGGAAAAATCTTAGTGAAGGAAAAAAAAGAGTACAATGACATATCTTATTTTCTTATTTCTTCAAATGAAGTTTGATACTTATGGATCAAACTAATGCCTCATTAAAACCTTACTAAGAAAAACCCCATGGAAAAATCTTAGTGAAGAAAAAAGAGTACAATATAGTATGAGATATTTCAATAATTTATATAATCAAATAGAGTTTGATACTTCTGGATTAATATAATACTTCATTGAAAACCTTACAAAGGAAAACCCGATGGGAAAAACCTTAGTCAAAGATAAAAATACAATTTAACTTAAATAACATATTTGAGATGTTATGTCTTGAAAAGACGTTTGATTCTTCTAGATCAAGACAATGTCTCATTAAAACCACAGTAAGAAAAACCCAGTGGGAAAAATCTTAAATAAGGGAAAAGAGTACATTGTAACTTATTTTCAAATGTTACTAGGGAGTTGATACTTTTGGATCAAGATAATGCCTCATTAAAACCTTACTAATAAAAACCCAGTGGGAAAAATCTTAGTTAAGGAAAAAGAGTGCATTATAAAATACTTATAGATGCTCCCCCTGATTTAAAATTTCCCTCTGAATTCATGTTCGTCTTTCGATGACTCAAATTGGTTATAGATACTTCTGGATCTATAAATATGAATCTCATTAATAATACAATTTATTAATAGTTTCCTTCGATACAATCAAATTTTCTAAGATTGTTTCTTCCAAATATTATTAGCATTTTATGCATTTGTATGCTACGTTTATGAAAAATACTTCACGTGCTTTCATTTTTGTGCTTCAAATCAGTTTTGCATATTGCAACTATACATCTTTCATGAATATTAAAAATTCATTACAACATTACTAAAAAGCAGGAAGTAATCTACTCATCTTGAAGTATATCAAGATTTTCATTACAACAATACTCAGAAGAAGATTGTAATCTACACTTCATATCTTTTGCATTCTTTATAACTACAAAAGTTGTATATATTCTTCAGGAATTTATATACTTTAATAATATTTGCATATCGCAACTACTACTTCAATGGATATTAAAAGTTTCGTTACAACAATACTTAAAAGTAGGAAGTAATCTACTCATCATGAATTATATCAAAATTTTCATTACAACAATACTTAAAAGAAGTTGTAATCTATGCTCCTTGTTTTTTACCTTCTTTATAACCACCAAAGTTATTTATATTCTTCAGGAATTTGTGTACTTTTATTGTTTATTATGATTTAAACAATATTTATACCTTCGGGGTATTTTAAGTGTTTCAAACACTTTCACTGCTTCAATCAATTCAATTATCTCTAAAAATAGCATGCCCATGCCACTTAAAATATTGTTGACGCTATATGTGTTTTAATAATTTTAGTGTGCTTTTGTCACTTTATATACATGGTTCTAATTTTATTTTTGTGGACTACAGGTCCACATTTCTTATTTAGGAGAATTTCATGATGGCCAATCATATTTTCTCTAATCCATGATATTTAATCCATTAATAAACATAAGCGTTTATTATTTATAAATTTATAATCGATGATTATTTATTGTCAGTTTTATACATGATTATTGAGATCTCTTTAATTATCATGTTTTAGGTACCTAAACCAATTCTAGGATAATTTGACAAACATGTCATTAGTCTCCTCAAGAGCACTCTTAAATGTTTCTTCAAAAACACTCATCTCTTTTATTTGACATCTTTATTACTTACTCCAAAAATAGTTCAAACTGACTTTTGTACCATATTTCAGATTTTGTTTTACACATTTTGATCTCCAGGGATTCAAAGCTATATTGGAGAAAGTCTAATAGGGATATTATTGATAATTTATTCAAGTTAATCACTATTTTGCATCATTATATGTTAACAACACTGATGATCAAAATAAACTTGTATCCCTTTATCCTCCCCCTCGTTGTTGACAAACATTGTCACATTAAATAATAATCATCTTTAGATTCTGATTTTGATCCAACATCATATTGCTACTAGCAAATACACCATACATATTAATAATAGGAGGATAATTCTTTTATCAATTGATAAGATGCATTCAAGTGATATTATGAGCTTCTGGCTCCTATTTAAATATGGGATTCAATTATGTCAAATTTCGTGAAATATGATCCAGTTGAAATTATACCAAATTTTTTCTAAAATAAGCTTCTGGCTTTCAATTTTAGCAAAGATATTCTTTGACGTTTCCATTATAGTTCCAATATGGTAGCTTTTTATTTATATATCCTCAAAACTCAACAAGTTTCTTTTAAATTTTCTTGAGTATAATATATTTTGAATTCAGATATATGTGCCATTTGGTAATACTATTTGGGCTCTTCCAGACCCTTTAATTATATTAGCAGATTTGCTATGGTTGAAATTTTTAGCTAAAATATTTTCAGATAGTTCAAAGAAAAACTTCTGGTTTTTCAAAATCATATGAGTAGTTGCACTAACTAGTAGGCATATATTATCACTCAAATATTTAAGATCCATATATTAAGAATTAAAGACAATATAGTTAGTCAACTACTAAATTTATAAGCATAAATAAATGCTAGTACTTTCCAAAATTTAAAACAGACTACTGATTAAAGCCAACATTATCGGTACATTATTTCGATTAGTTATGAAAGGAAAAACATACAAGCACCAACTTCCAACTGATTTATTCAACTGAAATAAAATAATATCCACATAGCAGACTTCAGTCTGATACTATTGATCAATTCGACCATATCATTTATTATTGCACTTAGATTTTCATCACTAATGAAGTTTCCTTCATCAACTTTGAAGAAATGATCTAACTTCATGTTAGTATTACTAAACAGTCCTTTCACATAATTTTAGTTTAGAAGTACTTCTAAATATAGAGCAATTGTATTTCCTAATAGATTTAAAGACTTGAAACTTTAAGTTCAATCACTCGTGTCTAGTGTTTAGAAGTGTGACCATATTTTGGTGGTCATAACGCTCCTTCAGGGAGTTCCATAGGTGAAGATCATTTTTTTTCAGTTAAATATTTTAGTTTAAGTTTGTCATGGACATGACACCTTAAAAATATAAGAATCATTGATTTATCCTATTGGATTATCATTTTTATGGCATTTTCTAAGCAACGAGATTGCAATTAGATGTCAACATCCAATAACTATAAGTGGAAATAAAAATGCATAAGCATCAAAATATTGTTCATGGGTATATAATCAATGCATTTCATAAAATAAGAAACCATATCTAATAGTAGTTATAGTGAAAAAATAAAAACATTAATGTAAAATAGTAAAAGACAACCAAATATAATCTATAAAAACGACTATAATTTCTTATTTAATAGCTCTAGATCCAATCTCATTAATTGCATTCATTAATTTCCTTGAAAATGCAAAACTACCCTTGAAAATATGGAAAAGCTTTTATATGGATTGATTGGTAGAGAAGGGATGAATTATAATCAAAGATTGCGCTGACTTTATTATGTTTACATTCATAATATAAGAAGATTTAAAAATATGAATAGGTAGTATTAAATACCATTTATTAATTCATAACAACTGGGATAGAGAGAAAAACAAATATATACCATGTATATACATTATGATCCTTGTCAGCAATAAGAGATATAAAAGAAGAATAAATGTATGAAGTATTCATACGCACCTTTGATGGACCATTCTCATTAATCAATTAATTTTATTTATTGATTTATTAATTGCTACAGATTAATATATGAATTAATATATGTGGCTATTTACATATTGTAAGTACAGGGAGAGGAAATTTGTACATCACGCAGCGTATGAATAATATCATGGAAAACAAAATAGTTTAACTTGACAACTAAAAAGTATATTGTATGAGTTACAACTATTGATAACAATCAATAAGTATATTCTTGTGACATGACAATAATAGGTAAAAGATTAAGCATATGAAATTATAAACATTGGAATACCTCTTCACTGAAAGGGGAAAGATGATTAGTATTATACATAATATAACAGAATTAATGAGTGTATAAATATTAACATTGATTTTATGAAGTCCAAGATACTTACTTGATGATCCAAAGGAAAGAAACTTGATCTATTACATATTTTACCTTTTAAAAAGCATGTTTGGATTAATGGAAGAAGGAAAAAAAATTAGGAAATGAATTTCCTGTTAGAATACCTTATTTCTATCAAAAAGAAAAAGAGCGGGAGAGTAGATATATTTCTATATATTTATTTGGTTTAATAAAAACACCAAATATATCAAAAAAATTCTTTTAGAGATATTTTATCATTACTAAATATACAATTCTCTTCTAGAGATTTTTTTTTATTATCGCCGCTTCTGGAGTGACCAAATTTTTATACGTTTATTTGTTTTAGTAGTTAATACTATTGGCAAATGTTTTTAGAACTTCAGGTTCCAATTTTACTTTAAAGTAAAGTCTTTATTTAGTACTTTAGATCTTAAACGGTACAACTTGATTTTCATTATCAAACTTCAGGTTTGATTGCAAACATGGTTGGAATTTAGTACAATCCGAATTAGCTTTTCCAATAATTCAAAGCTTTACATCTCAAATTTATATATTTGAGTTTTGATATATAATCCCCTGTTTTTTTAGGAAACTTATATGCATAATTTTTACTTGAGAACTTCAGGTCTCCAATATTAAATAAACACAATGAAACAAGTGGACTCTTTATAATTGTATTCGAACATGAGAATCATAACACTATTTCTTTTCGAGGAAATAGTATTTACCGATTTGTAATGTTATTCCAGTATATTGTTTTTATGTTATGTCTTCTGGACATATCAAAATCTTCTTCTAGAATTACTCGCTTATTTTCTTCAAGCTTTATTTTAGCTTATGAAAGCTTTAATCTTTCACCTTCGCGTAAATAAAATTCAGTTTCCTATTCTTTCATTTAAACTTAATACGATCTTCTAAATACGTATTATCCTTATATTTGTTTCTTTAACAAACAATGAAATATTTGTTCTGGAAATATAAATCATGTGAAAAAATCGTTTTCACCATTCTAATTCAAAGCGAAATTTAAACAAAAAATTTCAAAATGGAAACCTTTTTTTTCCACCAAACAATGGAATGAGATCTAAAAGTTTAGATCTATAATAAAATGATATCTAAAATGATAAGATTAATAGAGTAAGATCTATGAGATAATATATATATATATATATATATAATGAAATCTGAAAAATTAGATCTATAATAGATAAGATCTAAAACGAAAACTAACAGAATAAGGTCAGAAATTACATTTTAGTCTATGAAATAATTTTAGTTTCATATCAAATTCAAAATTATCACCAAAAAATGGATATACATGAATAAAAATAAATAAGAGATCTGATGATTAAAATATACAAATGTAAAAAAAATATCATTTGAACATGGTATTAAAATTTACAAGAGATCTGAAAAATTAGAATTAAAAAAAAAAGATCTGCAACAGAACGAGATCTAAAATACAGGGACAAAAAAATAAGATGTACAAATAAATCAGATCTAAATAATTAGATCAATGATACAATGAGATCTAAACGAAATAAAATTAATAGAATGAGATCCTAAAGATTTGATTAATTATATCAGAAATAGCTTTTCGCTTTGACAATTTATAATCAGTTCTGAAATTTTCCTTTTATTTAGAGGTCATGCTGATAACGTGTTATAAACTGAAAAGAGATAAGAAGCCATTAGAAAAGAGGAGAAAATGTTATTCATACTGATATCAGTTACATGAGATTGATTGATGCTATTACATTACATAGGCTCCTTTATATATAGGCCTTGGAGCATGAGTTTGAACATATCCCATGATGTGGGACTAAATAGAAAAACACAAAGCATATTCACTTTTATATCTACATATATTATAACAAAAATTTGTTTTCAACTCTATTTCAAATTGCAAAAGCACAAGGAGAATAAGTTCTTTCTTAAAAAAATTTGCTCTGCTTGCTTGCCTTGAAAAGTCCCTGCTTTGAAAAATAAAACGATAATTTGCTAATAATTTTGCACGCTCTGGCAACATGCTCTTATCCGTTGACTTTATTTCCATTGCATCATTGGTTACTTGCATTCTAAAAATCGATAAATAAATTTCATTCGTAGTTACATTGTTAATACACGTTTAATTTCAGTTTTGCATTCATTTCATCTTGTTTTTCTTTTCTAAGGACAACACTCAACTTCACACAAGGTGGGGGATTTCATTGCCTCTTCCTTGGCCTACAAATTGCATTTCATCATAGAATTGGACTAATAATAACAGTTAGATTTTGGACTTAAGGGTGTCATCAACTCACCTAGGGCTTAATTGTATCTTTACAAGTTGTCTTCTGTTGACAATCTAATTTTTTGGTGTCTAGGCTAAGGAAGAGAAATAATCATATATAAATATTACAGTGATTAGCAAATATTATAGCGATTGTTTCTTTGAAGGTACTTACACCTTCAGCTGCATTGCTACAGTGATTTTGGGTGCACCGATAACGCATATCCGTTACAGCAGAGAACTATTTTATTGGATTAAGACAAAATATGGTTATACAATTTAGGTTAGAAGCTACTAAGGACAGAAAATTTGTAATTAAGCCCCTGCATTCATTTAGTTGCATTAGTTCATGCATATTTAAAAAAAAAGAAAAAAAATCAAAATCCAAAATTAAAAAAGTATTATATTTTACTTAACTTGTTTTTTTAAAATTCCAATCTAAAACAAATATAATCTTTCAAATTTCTTTCCATTTAAAAAAAAGCTAAATCAAAAATCCAAAAATAAACATTTTGGTTAAGTTAGTTTTTTATAGAAAAAATCCAAAAAATATAATCTTTTCGAAAATAAAAAAATCTAAAATAACAAAAATGTTTAAAAACAAAACAAAAATCAAATCTCCCTTTTCAAAAAATAAATTCTTTTTAGTAAATATTTTTCCTTTAAAAAATATATATAAAAACAATTTTTCACTTCATTTCACCTTCTACACCTTATTTCATTCTCTTAAACTCGATTTCCACTTCTTTCTCTACTTGACCTTTTCACTTATGTATGAGTATCTGGACTCATGACACAACAACAAATCGTTTAACTCGAACAAACGATCATCCAATAATGGCGAGCGAAAACGCCCCTCAAACTCTCATGGAAAGAATCTTTCCCGATAGAATTTCCATTCCTTCTTGTATCACGCTACCTATCCTAACGGGTAATAACTTCAAAATTCATTCCAATCATATTGCCATGCTTCCAAAATTTGGAAATTTTGAACATGATGACCCATATATCTTCTAAACAAAATTCGAACAAGTATGTGCGACCATTAAACTTCAAAAACTTTTTGATGATGGAATCAAGCTCGGCTAATTTCATTCGCCCTTACCGACTATGCTGAAAAATAGTTGTACAGCTTACCATCAAACTCGATCAAAACTTTAAAAGAATCTGTTAAAGTTTTTTAAAAAGTTCTACCTCTTGGAAAAACAACTAAAATTCGTAATGAAATTGTCAATTTTCATCAATTCAGGGGTGAATCGTTTGGAAATTATTTTAAAACATTTAAAGAATGTTTGGTAAAATGTTCATACCATAATTTCGAAAAATGGGCCATTTGCCAAATATTATATGATGAACTTGAAAATAATTCACGAACCATGCTTGAATCAAAGTGCCGAGGCAATTTTCTCACTCAACATCAGGACAATGCTTGGTGATTTCTTGAAAATTTGGCCAAAAAATCATGCTAGTGAGAACGTTTTAATGAAAAATCCATTTACCCATGGTCGAACGCGCACTCAATAGGATCATCTTTGGCTTTAAAAGCTAAAATCGATGCAATGATCAATAAATTTCATAATGTTTTCTCATGAAACCAAAAGAACCAAGCATTCCAACCAATATGTGATAAATGCAACAATCTGAATAACATAGCCGTTTAGTGTCTTAATCCGATAAAACAACTCATTGCTTTCAATAAGGTTAAGAATTACCGTTTTCTCATACAATCCTGGGTGGAGAAATCATCCTAACTTTGCTTGGAAACAAAATAATTCTAACACAAATTTGATTTGTCCTAATTTTCAAAAAAATTTGAACAATGCTTTAAATCCTTCCTTTCACTCCAATAATTTTCAACAAAATTTTTAGGGTCCGTCACAAAATCAATTGCAACAATCTTTTTCTCCCAAGTCGTTAAATGATTGACTTTACTGGAAAAGTCTTTAAACTCTAGCTAAAGCAACCACTCAAAGCCTCCAATCAAGCATCAATTTGCAAAATTTGTTAACCTCGTACATATAGAATAGAAATCAATCGATTACTAAATTTGAAATGCAAATGAGTCAATTAGCCACATTTGTAAGTGAATGTGGACAAGGCACATTCCTAAGTCACCCAGTTCCAAATCCCAAAAATCAAAACATGAATTCGAATCAAGCCCATGTTGTTCAAGATAGCAACGAAACTAAATAAATGCTATCACACTTTGCGTTCTAGTAAACAAATCAATAATCAAGTTGTCAATCCAAACAATTTCCAAGAGCTTCTCTTGACATTTGTAAAATGACAATGATTCAGAATAAAATATTGAGCCAAACATCGAATCAAATGCCATTCCAATTCTTCTTTTACTCAAGTAGACCAACCTACTGAATATCGTATTCCATTTCTGCATCGCCTTTGACCCAAGAAACAATCTGATCATATGGAAAAGATGTGGGAAATTTTCAAACAAGTCAAAGTTAACATTCTGCTTCTTGATATCGTTCAACAAGTCCTAACTTACGATAAGTTTCTCAAGAACTTGTTTACTCAAAAACAATACACTCATGTACCCAAGAAATTTTTCTTAGATGCCAGACTTAGCGAAGTCTTGTCCTAATCAATTCCCATAAAGTACAAAGATCTTGAATGTTTGAGGATCTCGTCTATGATAGAAGACAAAACGATTAACAAGTGCTTACTAGACTTAGGTGCAAGTGTCAATTTGATTCCTTATTTAGTTTAGCAGCAACTGGGCTTGGGTGAACTAAAACCGACAAAGTAACTCTTTAGTTTGCCGTTCGTTCGATAAAGAAACATGTGGGAGAAATCGAGGGTGTACTCATCAAAAATTAGGTCGAGTTTTCTTGGCTACTTCAAATGCTCTAGTCAATTGTTGAAATAGTTTGAAATTTTATTTTGGAAACATGACTTTGGATCTTAACATTTTCAATCTTGAAAAACTAATCAAACGAACCACCTGACCAAACGGTTGAAGTTAGCTCCATTCAAGAAAATTTTAACAATGAAACAGTTGACCTAAACAACAAACGCGAGACTGAATACAAACAACTGTTACAAGATGAGCCCAACGAGATTGAAAATGCACTTCCGTTTGAACCCCTCATTGTTGAATCAGAATTTCAACCAAATTCTTTGCTTGAGCAACCCCCAAGGTTGGACCTCAAACCCCTTGTCAATCATCTTAGATAGACATATTTAGGTGATAACGAAACGTTACATGTTATAATCTCTTTAACTCTCTCTTGATCAAGAAGCTTTCCTTCTTTCAATTTTGTCAAAAAAAGAAGCAATTGGATGGTCAATCACCGAAATAAAGGAAATTAGTCTCACTCTTATTCAACATTGTATCCATTTAGTTGACGATGCCAAGCCTGTTCGTGATGCACAACAAATGCTTAACCCGAAAACGAAAGATGCGGTCCATGACAAAAAAATTTAAGCTCCTCGATAGTGGAATCATATACCACATCTCTGATAGTTCATGGGTTAGCCTAATTCAGATCGTGCCTAAAAAATCTAGGCTTACCGTTATCAAGAATGATTCAAATGAACTCATTCCAACTCGTACTCAAACGGGTTGGCGTGTTTGCATTGGTTATCGAAAATTAAATGCTGCAACGCGTAAGGATCACTTTCCTCTTCCTCTCATCGACCAAATGCTTGAACGTTTAGCCGGCCACAAATTCTATTGCTTTCTTGATGGTTATTCCAGTTATAACCAAATCCTAATTGCTCTTGATGATCAAGAGAAAATGATTTTCACGTATCCCTTTCACATCTTTGTATATCAACTTATGTCATTTCGCCATTACAATGCTCATGCTATTTTCCAAAGTTGCATGGTCAGCACCCTTTCCGACATGTCGACCTCTTATGACTCTTCTTGGAAAATAAGTTCCATTCAACCTTAATTCTTACTATGTTATTGCTTTTGAACGTCTCGAAACTCTCATTTCCACTCCCATCATTTGCTCACCCAACTGGGATTTTCCTTTTAAAATAGTGTGCGACACTTCTAATTTCACAGTAGGTGCTGTCTTAGGACAACGCATCAACAAAATTCTCCATGCTATCTACTATATTAGTATGATTCTAAATGATGCTCAACTCAATTACACATCCATCGTAAAAGAGCTTCTAACTGTAGTCTTGTCGCTCAAAAAATCCCGACCTTATTTGATTAGCTCACGCATTACGTTTACACTAACCATTCCGCTCTATGTAACTTTTCGGTAAAAAAGGACGCTAAGACTCATTTGATCCATTAGATCCTTTTACTCCAAGAATTTGACCTTACGATTAAAGATAAAAAAGGATCTGACAGCGTCATTGTTGATCATCTGTCGTGTCTTCTAAACGCACCATCTTCTTTACCGATCAATGAGAACTTTCCTAATAAACAACTCCTTTCTATGTCTGTCGATCCATGGTATGCCGACATAGTGAATTATCTAGTCACTGAGGACACTCCTTCATTTTCGTCGAAACAAGATAAATATAAATTTCTTTCCCAAGTTAAGTACTTCTATTGGGATGATCCATACTTTTTTAAGTATTGTTTCGACCAAATCAATTAGCATTCCGGATTGCAAAATCAAAAGTGCTCTTTCATTTTTTCATGACCAAGCGTGTGGTGGTCACTTCTGTCCGAAGAAAATAGCAGAAAAGATGCTTCAGTATGGTTTTTATAGTGCTTTTAAAGATGCATTTGAGTTTTGTAAAACTTGCGATCGATGCCAAATGTTAGGACGAATCTCTCGATGAAATATGATTCCTTTGAACCCTATTCTTAAGATCGTAATATTTGTCGTCTGGGTATTGATTTTATAGGACTGTTTTCCAATTCTTCCGAAAATCTATACATCCTTCTTGTTGTTGATTACGTCTCTGAGTGGGTTGAAGCCATTCTATGTAAAATAAATGAACAAAATTGTCGTGAAATTCATAAAAGAAAACATCTTTTAGAGGTTTGGAACACCACACACAATAATTAGTGACAATGGACCCCATTTCTATAATCGTTTATTTGAAATTCTAATGAAGAAATACTCGATAACCCACAAGTTATCCACTCCGTATCATCCTCAAACTTATGGTCAATTTGAAGTTTATAATCGTCAAATCAAACAAATATTGGAGAAAACTGTGAATAAAAATCGAAAAGATTGGTCACAAGAATTGACATATGTGCTTTGGGCTTATAGAACTGCGTATAAAACCAATTTTGAGATGTCTCCTTTTAGGCTTGTAAATGGTAAATCATGCCACTTACCTATCGAACTTGAGCATAAAACGTTGGGGCGATCAAGAACATAAATTTTAATCTTGAAAAAGCTAGCAAAAATAGGAAATTGCAACTCAATCAAATGGAGGAAATTAGGAACGACGCGTATGAAAAAGAGAAAATTTACAAGAAAAGAACAAAAAAATTCATGACATGTCGATCCTAAGGAAAACATTTTTGCCAAACCAAAAAGTTCTTTTGTATGACTCTCGACTTCATTTATTCCCTGAAAAATTAAAAACAATGTGGACAGGACCATATATTGTACGTACTATTTTTCCCCGTAGTGCCATAGAAATAGAAAACCCTAGGAATGGATCCATTTTTAAAGTCAATGGACATCGTTTAAAACATTTCTTGGAATTGTCAAATGATCAAGAGGAGGAGCTCATGATTCTTCATGAGTCGCACTACGTTTAGTAAGAAATGTTAATCCTCTCTTATAAATATGTACATATTTTTTCCTATTACACTCATTATATCATGCATTGACCGTAGGGACACAGTCAGAATTAAGTGTAAGGGGAATCTCAGGTTTATTTTTGACTTTACATGGTTTATTTTTTGCATTTTCTTTCCAAAACGAGAAAAACAAAAAAAAACAAAAAATATTCAAAAACTAATTTTCTTTTTAGCATATTGATTTACTTTTAAAGAAACATTATAGGATAAGTATATTTTTTGGTCATTAAATTGAAATTTTTGAAAATTTATTTGCCTCAAAAGAAATAAAAATAAAGTTTGATTGCAAGTAACTGTGGTTTAACTAGTATATAGGAAGGGTCATAGGTGAAAATTATGAAGTATGTCCAACTTGTAATCTTTGTTTAAAAGAATGATTGATTTAAAGTACAGGTGATAACATTTTTGATCTTCTAAGTTAAGTGGTGCTAAAATAATTTTGGAAAATTCTCTCTTCTTTAAAAAAGCTTTTATAAAAGTAAGAAACACCTAGAGTAGGGTGTTCACACATAAGTGTGTACACTCGTCATGCTTTGTACCCTTCTCACGTAAGCCCAAAAGGTAGTGCATATCGATATCTGGCCTCTGTTTATCTGAGTTAATTGTATATAAATAGATTTAATAAAAATAACCACCTAGAGTCATATGTTCATATGCAAGTGTGTACACTCGCCACTCTCTGTACTCTTCTCACGTAAGCCCGAAAGAAAGTGCATGATCAGTATATTTGGCCTCAGTTTATCTAAGTTAGGTGCGTAAATAATAATAATGTTAATATTTTTCAAAAGAGAGAGAGCAAATAATTAAATCCAAGTACTATCTTCACTTCTTTAATTCAACTTGTTATTCAAAAGAAATAAAAATACCACTTTGCAAACTTTGATAATCAACTAAAGGATCCATTTCATCGTTGCATTATGTTATCAACCAAACAACTAGCCAAACTAGAGTCTAATTGTGATTTAAACTTAATTTTTTTAGAAGTTTTGACGAGTAAAAGGACTAAAATTTCTTGTAATGACTAAAACTTATATTTAACTTATTTTGTCAATTTAAAAGTAAATTCTTCATTTGTAAATAATTTTGAAAACTTGCATCATGTAGTCACATTAGAATTTGCGAATCACATTGAGATTTTATGAGTAGTATCCGTTGAAAACCCTCACGAGACAACATTCATCTTGCTAGGGACACATTGAGGTTTAATGGCTTATTGCATACACTCAACGCAATCGTATTTTTCAATGAAAACGGATTTATCTAAGTTTTAGTTTATTCAAGGACGAATAAAAAGATAAATGTGGGGATATTTGATGTGTACGTAAAAGTGCATGTTTTTACTTCCATTTTTAGTCTACTTTTATTTAAATAAATGAGCATATTAGGGATTTTACAGGTTTAAACAAAAGTTTAAATTTTTTTTAAATCATCATTTATTCATCTTCATTTACGGGGTAAAATGTTAATTTTGTGTATGATTTAATTTGAGAAAATTCATTTGCACAATTTTTTTGTAGAAAATAAAGTGCAAATATGAAGAGGTTTCATGGATGTATGTATGCATATATGTTGAAGGCAAATGGAGTATGAAAATAAATGAATTCATGCAACATGGAGGAGCCCACATACACACTACCATTTTGTAATTAAAATCACATGCACATATTAATGGAGGATTAAAGGTATGCTAGTGGGGATTAATTAATTCCCTAATGATTATTTGGAGGTTAAATTTTCTCAATGGTATTTTAGGTAGTCCCTTAAAATATGAATTCGGGTTTTAAGCATGTATAAATATCCCTTATATCTCATGTAATTATGTTCTTCCTTTTCTGCAATATTGTAGCCATAAATTCAAAGTGAAATAGAAATCTCTTTAATAGCTTCTTAACCTTGTTTTTACTTTCATGCAATTTTCTTTTATGCTCTTTTATTACCTTATGCTCTCTTTTAATTTATGCAACTAGTTTAGATTTATTTTATGCAAGTAGTTAGTTCCTTTCTCTTTTATTTAGCACTTTTCTTCATTTAAGTTTATTTGAAATCACTTTATGTTAACATGTTTTCAAATATGAGTGCTAAATCCCTTCAATTTAGGGGTAGCAAAGCTCTCATGAAACGTATCAAATTAACATAATAATTTCATTTATGATCTCTCATATGTGCTTAATGGAAAATATAACTGATGGTGGTTTATGTTTCTTTTTTTATTAAATTTTGGTAGCTTATGTTGACACTCTCAAATAATCTATGCTTAATTCCATTCAAAACATAAACTATTTAATCATTTTCCTAAGTGATTTTGATAAGGAAAGTCAAACTAGAATTAAAATTGAACGATCCATGTTACAAATTAATAGTAAATAGATCATATTTAAAATAGATTTTATTTTTAATTTTTATATCATTTTCATGAATGTTGATAAGTGGGTTGAATAGTGTGTTAAAGTTTGGTTATTTAAGTTGTGTTAATTAACAGGAAAAATAAATCATACTTATAGTAAGCACATCAATTATTTCTACTTAATATTATAATGAGAGATTATAAATGAATTTTGTGTTGATTTATATGAATGCTTCGAAGTGGATTTGCTTCTAAATTGTTCATATAGTTTTCTTCAACTTTACTCTAGTTTATTTTTTACAATTTTTCTTAATTTAAAACCACTTCTAAACTTTGGGCTAATTTGATTGAGTATTACTGAAATTTAATTCATTCCCTACAGATTGACCCGTACTCGCATACGTACTATAATTGTACGCCATGCGCTTGCAGTTTTATAATGAATATAATTTTTTGGCATTTTTTCAATCGATAGAAAATTCGGTCGTCTAACATTTTACTTCAATCAATATTATGCAACTCATATTATTATCTTACTTATCATTGTAAACAAATTGGTATCTATATTTATTATAACATTTTATGACAATGGCTCTTACAAATAAAATAAATAAATATATTTACATTAATACATAATTTTGAATAAATATGTAAAGCCTCATCGGGTCTAGGGGAGGGGTGGGTCTACACAGAGCTGTATGGGTTTTGGATACAGAGCGAAAATTCAGACCCACATCGAGTTATGGGGCGAGTCAGGGACAGGGATTAAAAAGCCCGGGACGGATCTAGGGCGAAAAACCTGCCCCAACCCATACATTGCAGTATAAATGGAAATAAGTTACTAATAGGTAACGTATTTGATTCTTACCAAGAAGAATGGTGATATAGTATTTGAATAATAAATACATATTTAAATTCAGACACTAATCTCAAATTTTCGTTTCATTGTCATTACTGATTTGTTAGCAACACAATTATTACATATAATCATCACCCTTTTATTTTTTGAAACAGTTGGGTTTATTATTTCTTAGCGCAGCAATAGTATGAAAATATTTCTTAAATGGTATGACTATTACACAATTAATTATTCCATGTACAAATTTATTTTAGGCGTTTAATATTCTGTCGTAATCAACATGTGTAATGCATTTTATGAAAAAAACATGCACTGGTTAAAGAACTTTTTCATATCAAATCACTTCAATTTATCAAAAGGAATAATTCCTTAATGCTAACCATTTATACCAAATTAGCAACAACCACTAATTAAGTTCTGATTTCTTTACATTTCTGTTAGCATATAAAAAATAATAGAAATTGGTGTGAAGGGTCTAATTATACAGGCCATTTTCTAGGATACGGGTTTGAAATTATTATTATCCAGGACAAATATCTCGGCGACGTGCGTCTCATCTTCTCAAATGACGTTCATATCTTCTGGAATCTAGTGCTCGTGAAAATTAGGCAAAATTAGGCCGTCGTTTCTTATGTAATTAAAGCGCTCGTTGATTTTTTTGGAAAAAATTAGGCGCTAGTTCCTTCTGAAATCATATTCGACTTTAATTGTAGGAAATCGTGAGGTGATTTTCTTCATTTGGATAGGCTAGTCGATTTTCTCTATTGGATTGCTTGTTCTTTGGCGAGTCTCAATTTTATTTGGTGTTTTTCATTATCAATTCGGTGTTTTATGATGTTCATGATGTTATTGTATATTTCTTATTAGGGAAGGAGGTTTTGATCTATTGGAGGAAGGTTTTGTTTGATGTAGTTGGAATAATGGCCTCTGAATGGTATTCTTTTATTCTGATAACACAAGCACCGTGTATTCAGCCTGGTTGCATCATTCACTTTAGATTATGATTTTAGTATTTAGACTATCACTTCAGATTTGGTTTGAGCAATCAAAGCAGTTATTTTTGTCAGTCAATTCTGTTTATACTCACTTTGGGTATGAAATTGGATCTAAAATAATATTAGTTGACGTTGTTTGTTCTTTAGTTCTTGGTGATTTGTGATATGTAAAAGATAAATTGTTTTCTCTTTTTTCGAAAAGTGGGATAGAAAATGGTTTGGTATGTAGTATTTTATGCTATTAGTTTCTAATTAAGATCAGTTTCACATAGTTATTTTTTTGTTTACATTTTTTTGTAGGTGTGATTCATCTGTTATAGTTGTTTTTGATTTCAATAACAATTGTTTTAGTGCTCGTTTTGGATTGGATGCTTATATTTTTCTGTTGGGAATAGGATTTGCGAGGAGTGGAATAATATTAGTCCATTATTCTTTGATATTTTTATATTCGAGAATCAAAGACTATCTTTGTTGAAACGCATAGTGATTTTCAAGATGTATTGTGTTTGTCTTGGTTTAAAAAGGAAGAATTTTTGGTATTTTTTCTACGGTTGAAGAATGATTCAATGGATAATTTTGTTAGTGAAAGTAACAAGTCTGGTTCAGTAGTTGGTGGTGAGTCAAGTAATAATATGTTAAGTTATAATGATGATTTATATTCTAGTTTTACTCAACAAAAGGATTTACATGAGTTGTTGAAGAAGAATTCAAATATGGAATTTTTTACCAGGGTTGGTCAACAGTTTGATTCTGCTATTGGATTCTGTAGAACAGTTAGTGCTTATTGTTTGAAGAATGGGTTTAAAGTACAATATATTAAGAATTGTAAAGAAAATTGACAGTTCGATGTGTTATAGCTAGTTGTCCTTTTAGGATTCATGCTTCTTTCAAACTGAAGGAATTGGACCAACCGTTTGTTAAAAACATTAGCCGATTCATATTTATGGTGGTGCAGTTCGTTCGCTTGGTAGTCCAACTATTAATAGTGATCTTGTGAAAAGTTTAATCGTCAATCAAATTTGTGATGAGCCAAAAAGAAAAACCAAGGATATCATTAAAAGTTTTAGAAGAGATTATGATGTGGAGCAGAGCTATTATTTTGCTTATAAGGGTAAGAAATTGGCTATGAATGATATTTACAGTGATGAAAAGAAATCTTATAATGAATTAGTTTGGTATTTGAAGGCATTGGAAAGAAATAATGCGAATAGTTATTCAATTATGGATGTGGATTCTGACACTAATCAATTTGAGAGAGTTTGTGTATGTTATGAGGCATGTATATTTGGATTCAGCTATTATCGTCCTATGATGTTTTTCGATGCTACCTTTTTGAAAGGGCGAAGTGGTATTTTGATGGCTGCCACTGCAGAAAATGGGAATCACATGTGAAATTATTGAAGAAATGAATTCAGACTCACAATTTAGTTCTACTGAAAATTAACGATGATTAACGTTGGTTATTTTTTCTTGATAGATACATAATTTAGATGTTATACTTTTTCAGTTTAGCCACCAAATGTCATGATACCTACTGCTTATACCGGATTCACCAGAATTTGTTATATTTCAAATGATAAATGCATATATGTTTTTATCTCTAACATCTTCAATCTAGTTGCACTAGTTACAAAGCAGGTACAATTGTTCAATGTACAGCCATGCTCCTTCTTATTGTAAATTTGATCCAAAATAAACACTATAAAGGATTTAATGTTCTTTAATTTGATGTACAAAATGTTACTGTATACAGGAGTTAAAAAAGATAAATGCATTATATTTTAAGATAAAGAATTAAATAACATATTAAGCCGTACTTACATATCATAGTTACTACTACATGTTAAACACATTTATCATTTTTCTCATTATTTGAAGTTCTTACATATGTTATACAAATGATTTAAACAGCATATAGAAAAGTTAAAAGCATATATGTTTTGGAAGTTCTAATATAAGTCTTTGTGTTGTATGCATGAATTATGTATCATATCTTTGCAATTTCTACCCTTCCTGCGTAGACTACACGTTCAAGTAGCAAAATTTAAAAAAAAGAGAAAAAAAAGGATGAATTGCCTCTAGCAAATTTATTTTTCCTTTTTTATTTAGGTCGAGGGCATAATATTCATGTGATTGTCTACTATTAGACAATACTATTTCTAATATAGTGCATTTTTTTGTTTCAAATGTAATACATAAATAGTGAATTATTTTTTTTGTTTTTTTCCAGGTTTTCCCCCATTAGCAATGGCTCTTGTTCCCAAAGAAAATGAAGAGTGTTGGAGTTGGTTTTTAAAACACCTAAAGAATGCTCTTATTTGTGATAGAATATTAACTTTTTTAAGTGATAGACACTAGGGTTTGTTGTTAAGTATTCCAATTTTTTTTTCAAATAGTCATCATTCTTATTGTTTGCATCATATGCAAAATAATATTGCTAGCATTGTGAAAAGTGAATGGGGGTGTTTGGGTAGCTCATTTACTTGAGCGTTGTGCTATAGCTTCTAATCATCATGAGTTTGAAAAAACCATGTCCAAGTACAAAGAAATTAGAGGTGCCAAAGCTATAGAGTACTTGAAAGATAAACCATATGATAACTGGGCCGATTTGTTTTTTCCGAGGAAGTGATATGGTGAAAATAAGTCCATTGTAGCCGAGAGTTTTAATTCTTGGATTTTTGATGAAAGAAGTTTTCCTGTTACTGCTTGTCTTGATGGAATTAGGGTAAAACTTATGATGCAAATGTCTAATCGTAGAGAAGAGGCATCAAAGTGGACTAGTGTGCTATGTCCAAAAATGGAAGCTCGTTTGTTGAAATTGGAGGAAGAAGGATTTGGGTGGAGTGTTTCTAAATCATATAGGTATTTATTTCTATTTTTTACATGACGTTTACAGTTTCTGAAAAATGATAAATGTATTTGTCTTTTTTCAACTTGCTATGTTGCCTATGTTATGATTTCATTTTGTTGATGTCGCTTGCTACATATTTTCTCTTTGTTTGCATTGAGGCTTATGATAATATGAATAATGTAATGACCAAGTAATATAAAGCAAGTATCATTGTAGTGTTTTATTTTTGAGATTTTGTTATGGTAAAAACTAATGTTGTGCATAGGAGTATGATGCATTCGCCTGTCTGCTTAGGGTTTATTCACATGCATGAGTGTTTTATTTTTGACAGTATTTATTGTTTTTGGTCTAACTGAAAGCTGTGACAAGATATTTTCAAGTTCGTAAATTTAAAGATTAACAGTAAATATATAAGGGAAATATTAAGCAATGCTTACATGTAGAATTCATAAGCAAACATACATTATCTTTTTTTTCTTCCCTTATAGCATAGCTTCTGTGATCTTTAAGAATATGAATAGTATGACTGTTGTTAATTGTTTTGGTTTATGAATCTTATTTTTCACTATTAGTTCACTACACATGAATTGGGTCTTATTTATTAGATAGATTAGAGAGAATATATATAGTGCTAATGATCCTTTTTTGGAAATGCAATCTGTTATATATTTTAACTGTTTTTAATTTTAAATTTTGTAGGTATATTTTTAAAGTTCATTCTCCAACATCTCAAAAGGTTGGTCTTAAAAATCGCATTTGCAGTTGCAATCAACGGAAAGTGACAGGTTTTCCTTGTGCGCATGTGTAGCGGTCCGACTTTCTAACACCAGAAAATCGCATCACTATTTAAGAAAGAAAGAGATAGAAGAAGAAAAGAAAGAGAAGAAAGAACAACAACACATCAGAATCTCATAGCGGAATGAATGAAATATAATATATAACATATATATAGTATCATATACATCGGAGTACACAACTATACATCCCAATTTAGACAGTTATAACATTTCTGTCTAATATACAATACAAGAACAACAATACAGAATACCACACAGCGGAAACTCTATCTATATAGCTACACGCTGAAGCCTCCTGCTCCAAAGCTCCTCTAGAATTCGTCAAGGATAACCTGAATCACTTGACTACTCATACATAATATGAGTACCCAAGAGTTTAATAAAACAGAAAATAAACACTCGAGTCAGACAGGGGTCTGGTGTGAGTAAACGGTTTAATATTGCTTAACTTTAGAAAATCCTTTGAAAAGAAAAGATATCACGTAAGACTTCCCACACATAAACATGGAAAAGTTTTTACCTTACGGTAACCAAAACATTTGATAGGAAATCCAGTGATATTATAATAGTGTCTAGGGTTTTCAAGTAAATATGAAATAGCCGAAATTGTTACATTCATTAAATTCCAGCTACTAGCCACCAAAGTGGGTAATACAAACAAAACCGTAGGGTCTCGTAGGAAGAATGAGTTTCCATCAATGGCAGGGCTATTGGGGTACCGTCTGTCACAGTACGTGGTCTAGATCACCGTACCGAGGAGTACGCCCGCTTCCATGCAACACAAGGCCGGGACCATTCCTTACTGAACAGTCCCGAACAAGACCATCCGTAGTTGGCTGCAGATCCAACCGCCCACAAAGCCGAAATAAAAAGGGACATCTAAACAGGGGTAAATCTTGTCCTACTTGGGCATGACACACTTAACCTTGCTGCACCTCCCCTGTTTTAGCGATTCCCGGTAGATGAGGCTTGAGGCTGCGATTACCTTATAGGACACATCTATCTTAGAATGCTCATCGTCCACCTGACGATGTTCTGAAAGCATTCAATCCATACAAGTTCGTTCCGGGTTCGAACGAAACCGAAGGCACTATCTCGTTGCACTCATTATGGAATCACCCTCAGAGTCAACGACAATAGCCCTTGCACTATGAATCACCATCTCGAACCTGTAAGCACTATTTCCGTCAAACTCATCACAGAATCACCCCCAGAGTTATACTGACGAATAGTTCTTACACCTCGAGTCTTCACTTGCACTCCATTTGGAGTCACGACCTAACGTTTATTTTGGATCGATGTGGTTTTCAGATATCCAAATATGGAAACCCGATCCCGGTCTCACCCAATCCAAATGCCATTTTAATGTCCAAGTTGTACTTAAGGGTTTTAAACAGTAGATATTCAGAATATCACTTAACATAAATGGATGATTCACATTACACAGATAGATAGTTCACTATTATCATATTTATCCATACATATCACAAAGCAGCATATATATCACAAAGCAGTATATATATTACATTTAAGATATATCACATTCATATCATCACATATCAACCAATGACATACGATATCATCCAATATCATTAACTCATCCAATGATACTTATCAACCAGTCATTCATCATTCATAACATGGTTTGATCCAAACTTAATTAATTTAATTAATCCTTAATTAAATTAATTCTTACTTAATCACTTGGATTATCATCAATCCGGCTTACATATTCATTAATTAATTCCAAATTAATTAGTAAATATCACTTAATTATCCACTTTAAATTAATCATCCTTGATTAATTATTACTTAATTACTTTAAGTAATTATTCCTTAATTACAAATTTAATTGATCATGTTGATTAATTACTTCCTAATTATACCAAGTAATTATCTCTTAATTACCCTCTAAAATTAATCACACTTGATTAATTATTCTTTAATCATTCTAATAATTATTCCTTAATTATCCTTTAATTAATCACACCTGATTAATCACCTTTAATTAATCAATAGAACAACTGTATTATCTGTTAATCCATGAGTTTCACGCACAACTGTAGGAATACAAATCAAATAGAACAACTGGAGATAAGTATGACTAGTATATTGCTACCCAAGACATACTATCAATAAAAGTGATATTCTTATGTATAGCCTTTTTAACAGAGCATACGCATAATTGTCAATAAAAGTGATACAACATACTATCAACAAAACATAAATGCTTTTATCTTTTTAACAGAGCGTTAGAAGCATTAGCTATTTCAAATTCATTATCAATTACCAGTATTTCATTATCAAATTTAAAATTAGTTGTGTAAGTACTTGCTAGTTAACAATACACAAAAGCAACATAGACTGAAGTGATTGTATAGTTAATATTTCATTTGACAGATGCATTGGTTCTAAACAGCCTTGCCTTCTTGGTTCACAATATCATAACATTTTGACAATACATCCCATGGTACTGGGCGCACTAGAGATCGATATCCTCTACAATCAGGGTCGTAGCATTTCTGATAGTAGCCACCCCTTTGGAAATCAAAAAATGTACATAACATAATTACTTTTATGTTCTCTTCCAATTTGTTCACAATATCGACTTCTGGACATGCTATAAATTATGTAGCCATGTGTAGAAAATCAGTAGCACCTTCTTATTTTACTCAAAACATTTCCATGAGGGGAAAAAGATGAAATTTTATCATCCAAAGCTGGAAAGGGAGATTTTCCTGAACAATAGGACTTAGGTATTTGCTACCATAAACATGTAATGACTTATCTCCCTCGGTGTAGGTGCTACTATCATTGACCTTAGATTCAAAATGAAATTTTTTGCAACGGTCCAGATCCATTTTGCACTCCAATAGCTTATCAAAATCAGCATCTATTCTGCAAATAAGTGATTTGATAATCACTTTTTCCTCATTTAGATTCTTACATCGAAAGCGTCCGCTTGGCAGGAGTAAAGCATTCTTCCCTGCTTTTGATGATAAAGGTAGACGAAAACAACGATTACAGGTATAAACTCCAGTATTAACGAAAAGACGCTCCATATTGTCTGATGAGCTTGAATCTTTCTTGATGAATAGTTTTTCATACCGTGGATCACTTACTCTTAAATTTATTATACATGAGCATACCTCAGAGGTAAATGCTCCAACATGCTAGTTGTCTTTAAAGGCAATATTTGGGATACGAATGATCACATGTCGAGAGAACTTTTCTTCAGTAGATGAATCAAGCTCTATAACCCAATCTTGATTTCCCTGGATTTTGTATTTGTCATTTAGCGCTTTGAAGGTGATCGATATCAGAATATCTACCATTTCATCGGCATTTTTTCCAGTAATCTTTTTATTCAACTCCAGATCATAATACAAGTAGCAAGGCAGTCCGACTTGAATAACCTCGTAATGGTGGCATAACTTAGGATTGATGGTTTTGTACCTTCTCTAGAACTCATCATATGTAGAAACAAGGAACCTTCTTTGTGCAGTCAAATGATCTTGGCAGCAAAAAACGTAAGTGTTTGCATGTGTTCGGACAAATCTTAAAGCTTCTTCTTGTCTAGGAAAAGTATGTAGAAGACAGAACGTTTTTTCCTTAACAGTCATCATAACTTTGTACACAACATCTAAATTACATCAATATGTTCTAGTGTACAGATGTTTTTTCTGTCTTTTCGGTCTGTTTTGAATCTCATATTTCTCAACATCATCTGACTCATCTGTTTCAATATTTATTTCTTCAGAATCAGAATTTGCTTCACTCAGTTTTTCAAAATTGTTCCCTCTTCATCTGAGTTTGTTAGCTGTTCTTTTTCAGAAATTTGTGAGGTTTGCCGTGTTGGTTCAGCTTCATCCTACATTCATGAAAATAATATCATTAATTGGGATTCGACATTTATTTCTGCATATGTATGAAGATAATATCATTCTGCTCAAGAATCATAATGCACATAAATCAAAACAATATTATCAAAAAATATCGTACTGCACAATAGTCTGTATAAAAAGATAATATGGTTTATCTTTTCAATTATTTTGTATTTTCTTGGGATTAAGATATTTTTTGTCAATAAAGAATTGTTAAGTAGTTTGTATACAGTAGTGTTAATAATGTAGAAGCTAGTGAATAAAATGCTAAAAATATGGTCCATAAAAAAATATGCTGCAAATTCAACGGTGCCCTTAAACCCTATTGATTATAGAGGGATTTACATTTCCAATAAGCTTTGACAGTTAACGTATATAACAAATAAGTAACTATGTCGTAATATATTGGCATATCTTTTGATATTCCTAAACAATTAAAAGCATTTCGTTATAATTTATTATGCTATTAAGTTGTTTTTACAAAAACACTTTTATCATTTTTATGCAAGCTTTAAATCAAGTTCATATGGTATGTAATAATTGTAAATAATGAATAAAACAACAAACATGTTTAATACTTATC
Organism: Allium cepa; assembly: GCA_030765085.1. Lineage (NCBI taxonomy): Eukaryota > Viridiplantae > Streptophyta > Magnoliopsida > Asparagales > Amaryllidaceae > Allium > Allium cepa. The sequence goes on along the minus strand of CM060935.1, from coordinate 724,007,444 downwards.
ATTGTTTTTCAAATGTTAGTAGAGCTAAACATCTAATTAAATCCCATATAGATAAAGCTAAATTTGTTTATCTTTTTTCAGTAGTTGAATACAGTAACATGTTCATATGGTATGAAACAAATTTAAATAATGAATAAAACTTGAAACTAGTTTAACATGTATAGCTTTTTTCAAATATAACTAATGCTATAACTAATGCTAAACATGTATAGCTTGTTTAACATGTATCGCTGTTTTTAAAATATGAGTAAAGCTAAACGTCTAATTAAGTCCTACATAGATGAAGCTAAATGTGCTTATCTTTCTACAGTAGTTAAATACAGTAACATGTTCATATGGTATGTAACAATTCAACATGTAATTAAATATTATTATATACATAATTATGGAAAAAAAGTTACCAATGGTGTTAGTGATAAAGATTTGTGTTGCCTGTATTCATCACAAAATGGACTAGATATTGGTCTTCTATTGATACACTGTTTTCCATTGGTAATGAAGATGCATGTAGCCTGTTCAATAAAAACTTTTGTTTTTCTTGATCTTGTCTGCATTTGTATCCTGCATGAATATTATCATGTGTAATAATATGTTAGTAAGAATGAAGAGTTATACATATATGCATTACTGACTATAAAATCATATATAGTTCATTACCTAATTAAATTGTTTTGTATAAAAACATAAATGCTTTTATCTTTATTAAGTAGGGTGTAAATTTGTTGTATATCTTTTGTAATAACTTTTAAATCATGAAAAAATGGCAAACATGTATAACATATACTAGTCACTATTTAAGATAACTAAGGCTTAAGTTGATTTGAACCAATTATAGTAAAAGATAAATATGTTTATCTTTCAAACCTGTTGACCATAGGAACATTACAACATAACTGTGCTTACACAATACATACGATTTTTGAAGTGCTGAAGTTAAAATTATGTTAAAGTAACTCAAAGATAAAAAAACATGTTAAATCCATTACATTCTTGTATTAAATCATTTTGATTAAAAGATAAACAGATTTATCTTTTTAAGCTGTTGAATATGAACAGTTTTAGATCACGTTAAATCGTTACAAAAATAACAAACACCTTACATGCATTACAAAAACTGTTATATATAAACACAATCAATAGAATTTATTTCTCACTTGTTCAAACACAAGCAAAAACAACCCATAAATAGCAAAGAAAATCAATCAGTGAATGACTACTTACTTCAGCTAACAAAAACAATCGATATATAGCAAAAAAAAACAATCGATGAACAACAAACAACAAAGATAAACAAGTATGTACTTGTTCAGCAACTAGTGAATAGAAATCGTGTCTTGCAACTAGTGAATAGAAATCACGTCTTAGTTTCTTCAGCTAAAGAAAGGCGAGACGATTAACAATTTGCTTGTTCAGTTGAAGAAAAGTGAATCAATCGATATATAGCAAGCAGCAGAAATAAACAACTACTTACTTGTTCAGCTGAGAAAAGTTAGGCGGTACGATTTCTTCAGCCAATCGATAATCCAACTGAGGGATTTTGTTTCTAAGCCCTAGTTTTGTTTCTCATTTGGAGGTTTGGCGCCATATATGGATTAGCGAGAAGTAATGGGTTTATTTTCGACCCGTGTCCTGAAAACTAATTTTTTTGAACACGTGTCCTAGAAAATAATTAGTTGATGGTAATAAGCCCTTATAGTGAAATTCCCTAATACGTTACGATAAAGACATTGTATATTCATCACTTTTGTATATGCATTAGAAAAGTTATTGTATACAAATGTACAGTGCAAAGTTAATTGAGTTTGTTTTTGTTTCTTACTTTATGTCTATACTATATAGTGCAATAAAGCATTATTGTAAGACCATTACAGATAATCCAACCTGTTCAGTTCACCTTCACTTCCCTTTTCAACTGAACGACTGAGTTGTGTGTCTAGATATCCGTGAAACTAGCCACATGTCAGTGATGTTAAATAACTAGTATGATTTATAACAACGAAGTCTTCGATGATATAAGTTTTTAATGAAGAAAGCTTCTCCATTATAAACTTATGCCATACCTACCCAGCCGTCTCGTCTCTCCTCCTTCAGCATTCCAACTCGAAGCTCAAATCTTGTAACGACCCGTAAATTTTCAATAATTAAATTTGTTGATTTAATAAAATTTTGGCAATTAAATCTGGAATAAATAAAAATTTGAAACTTGTTAATGAATTTGTAACGAGAATGAGATGTAAGGATGTTAATTTTATTCATAATATAATAATAGGTTGAATAAAAAATGGAAATTCAAGATTTATTAATTTATTCGAATTTAAATTTAATAATTGGATTAATTGCAAATAATTGAAATTTAATATTTAAATATTAAGTTAATGGAAATTAAGTTGAAAATTGAGAACATTATGTAATAAATCATGAACCAATATTGATTTCATCCATTTGATAATGATATATTAAATAATAGGATGAAAGGTCAAATAAAATGGATTTTTGGAATTTTAATTTTTAATTTTTGAATTTAATGAAATTGAAATTAAACACTGAAATTGATAAGTTAATTAACTCTAAATTGACATCTAAATTCATTTAAATTAGTGTAAGTGATTAAGAAATTTATGAACGGTAAAAATTGTCAATTATAGGATCGAAGTTAAAAATTTGATTTAATTAATCAATTATTATTTTATTTAATTAATGTAAAATAGCCATTTTGGCCACTGGCTCGGATTTCCATGAAAGCAGTGTCATCGGATCTGAAACTGTGTTGTAGGATTTCAAGTTTCGTAGCGATCGGACTTGTCGTTTGATCGTACGGGCTCGGAACGCCTAGAAATCAATGAGATTTAGATCAATTGAAATCGATTTGAAATAGCTTGATTTGAGCATAACTTCTTCATACGATGGAATTTGGACTTGAAACCTATTCCATTGCATTTAAAATGTTTAAAAACATCTATTTTGATATATAGGTTGACCCAATTTCGTTCCAGAGTCAAAACGGGTTTTTCGGGCCATTTACCGTTCAACGGTCCAAACCAATCGTATCCGTTCCTCTATTTTCAGCCCTTCCTATATATATCATATTATAAACCCTAGCCTATTTCTTATATTCATTTTTCTATACATACAATTCCATTTGCTCTCCACTTTCAATGGCTGACAGAACCCTAAATCCCAAACTGCAAATTCAAATCAAAAATCAAATTGGAAATTCAATCTCCTCAAAATATATTGATTTATATATCGATTTGAAGCTCTCAATAAGCACAAGTTAAATATGTAATTCGTTTTCGATTTGGGTTTCGATGCATCCGAAATTCAAGGATTCATTTTCGGCCGTTCATCATCGCGTTGATTGACTTCGTCCAATCGATAAACCAAAGGTACCGTTGCGTAGAGATGGACGAGTGCTTCTCATCGCTGGTGTTCGTTTGATGGAATAACGACAGGATTGAGCATCATAATTCGATTAGGGTAAAACCCTATATGGCAGCTGCTTAATTTTTTGGAGGTCTTTAGCATCATCGGCGACCGGACTGATGTGGGGAAGGCGAGGCGAGGTCGGGCGGCGGCGACGTGGCTTGCGACGGCCTCTGACGTAGACGACGTCGTCTTCGTCGGCTGCGTTTGTCAGAAGAAGTGGCGGCGGCTCGCGGTTATAGGGTTTGGTGCGAGTAGTTGCTTGGTGGAGACGATGCTTTGCTGACGTGTAGGGTTTGTTAATCAATTTTTTTTATTTAATTAGTTTAAATTCGTATTATCTTCAAATTCGAATAAATTTTGCATACGAGGTCCATTTCATGCGCGATTTTCTTCGCTAGGTTCGTATCGAAATTTCGGATATTTTGGCGCAGGTTTGGAAGAATTCTGAGACTGTTCAAATTTTTGGTTTAAACTGGATTTAAATTCAAAGGGTGAGTGTTTAACCCACTCACAACTTCTAAAATTTCTTATGTGTGTTAAATTAATTTTTGATGTGATTAGAAATTCATTTATAACTGTTTGGCATATTTTTAATCATCTTCTCGGTTAAATTGAATTTATTGGATTAAATTGTTATTTAATTTATTATTGCGTATCAACTGCCAGTAAATGCCAGTTATTTATCATCCGTTATATATTGACTTTGATTGATTGTTTTGGATGATGATTATGATGGATGTATGATTTTATGATGGATGAATGGATGTTTTATTTTATATCATTATAATCTGCAAGTTCTTTATGGATTTATTTTTATTTATTTTGGGATTGCGGTTTGAAATGGTATACAATCGTATTTTTATTTTAAATTGTGGATTGAAATGATAAAAATCTGTATCACTTGACTATAAGATAGAAAATTATATACAGACACCATTGGTCTATATATAAATATTTTTTGAAGATGATTTCTATGGTTTTGGAAGGAAATATATGGGTTTATTTAAAAATGGATTTTTGTTATTATATAAATATTATTTTATATATCGTTAAATTATTAAATTTAAGCTATGTATAATTTTGTTCATTATATAATAAGTTTAATAATAAAGTTTGATTTTATTAAAATGTAATATGGTCATGCATTTATTTAAGTTATATATTTTTATATACAGAGTTTATAATGATATTGATAAATTAAGGTTGAGAAGATGGGTTTGAAATTGATTTAATATTGTTGTAATTAATAATGTGATTTAATTAAAGCAATCTGGAGCTTATTGAATTTGAGATTTTAAAGGGCATGATTTTATAACTTGATGATGATTTAAGGTGACTAACGAATATTTCAGGTTTGAGTTTTATTCAAATGATATTGAGTTTATTAAATAATATTTCAAAACTACATAATAGTAAATTAAACTAATGTGTGTGTGTGTATATATATATATATATGAAATTATCAGAATTAGTTTTGAAATGGTGGAATACTTAAAGCATTGAAATATATGGAAATTGAAATGGTTTATTTGGGGTTCAAATCTGTATTTAAAATTGATTTGTGAAATTGAAGAAGCTAGTTTATTATATAAGGTATTTTAAATATTTACACCGTTTAAGTGATGGAAGTTATGTTTCAAAGTTACAAATTTCAAAGTATTATAATTTGAAAGTGTTATAATTTCCAGTGTTTGGTTTAGAAGTGTATAACTTTGAAAGTGCTATGATTTTTGGAAAAAGGATATATTTGAAATAAAAATGATATTATATTGATTTGAGATTTCATAAAAATGATATCATATTGATTTAGTTTTTGAAACGGAAATGATATCATAATTATATGGTTTTGAAATGGATATTATATTCTGGTTTTAAAGTATAATTATTTTGAAATGACCGTGGTGTTATAATAACGTTTGGTTGTTAAAGAGACCAGGATCAGAATTTTTCATACTCTCTGCCAACTCTGAAAACCACTTTAACAACCGTGTATGCTGTGAAGATTCCAAAATGAAGTAGGATGGCAGCGACGTCTTTTGAGGTATGAACGTGGACCCGACTCCCATGAGTTGGCTTAAGGTGGCTAAAACAGGAGCGATCTCGGGCCAGTGAGGTAGCCCCTCTTATCGGACACACTCCTTCGATATTATACTCTGACTTTTGGATTGATTCGGTGGCCACTTTTGATTTTTGATTTTGGGGGTGTGGCTTAAGGTGAGCGGTAGCAGCGAGCTATGCGTCACCACCAGCCCGTATGCGTAATTGGTATATCTACACTGGCATTGCTTTGTGTGCTGTGTCACCTACCCTAGCACGCCTTGTACGAGTTTGGTTTTCTCCCGTAACTCGTGGAGTATGTAGGGTAGTCTCTCGATCTGGAGATGCGCTGATACTGGATGGACTACTAGGACTATTATTGTGTTAAGGGGGAGATTGGGTAACTCCTTAACGATATTTAAAAGTAAGTTTATTTTACTAATAGACATTATTATAATAGTGAAATATTACTACATAGTAAATATTTCAACGGATCCTTAGGAGGTGTAAATCCCGAGCATCTCTTAAGTTACTGCACTCACGTTTAACACTGGATAGGAGAGGTCAAATCCAATAAACATCTCTGGTGCCATTCCACTCATATTATTTACCGTTGATTTAACTTACATAAGACCTTTTAGTTCTGACTCGAGTGTTTTGTCTTTTCAATTCGCTCGGGTCAGTCTGAGCATTTCAAGGTTTAAAGATCTTATTTCTAGAAGACGAAGACGAAGATTGTTTACTATTATTTATTATAATATTCCACTGCATTCATATTGTTCCGCTGCATTAATTATTATTCTCTGGTATGTGTAACTCTGATATGTCTGTATAAGTATAACCAAATGTTTTGTAAAACAGCTTCATGAACTGTTATTTGATTATTATATTTTGTCATTCCGCTGTGGGATTCTATTTTGTTTTCTTCTTTCCCTACATTCTTATTCACCCCAATAACAATCCGCCCTTCTGTATGGTTTAAGTCTAACGTGTGTGGTTTATCGTCGATTTAAAGCGCATAAAAAGGCGGGATGTTACAAATCTCCACTCTTCCTTTTCACCACTTTACACGTCCAAACATCCAATTCCATATCTGTACACAAATTAAAGCCTGTTTTGGGAACTACACCAGTATAAATGTCTAGAATACTAAAAAAATCGCAAAAAAATCATGCACGGAGAAACTAGCAGTACCGGTGGGCATGGCGGAGGCAGCGACTACGATGGCGAAGGATAGATTACTATGCAGTATGGTCATGAGTATGGAATAGAAGATCTACTCGAGCCCGCCAAAAATATAAAGAATCAGGGCAGAGTCGAAGGCAAAGGTGGTTGCAGGGGCCGTAGGGGTGGCCGAGCGAGCAACGGCCTCCACGAGCAGGACACGCAGGAGAGTGAGACAGACTTCTTTCAGAGTTGCCGAGCTAAATGATTTTTAGGATCTGGACCTTAGCGTGGCGAAGTTTCCTACATTTGCGAACCTTCGGGCGCTTTCAAAATAGGAAGTGCATGTTAGTATACAAACGAGCTTGGTTGTGAGTATTTTTCTTAAATTTAAAATAGTAATAATTACAAATTCGTTTAACTTAAAAGGTCAAGGAATATCCATTCGCAGAGTTTTTTAACGAACACCCTAAGATATTTTCATAAGAATTTGCTAAGCATTCCTAGAGTCGAAGCACTTCTACTTGAGCATGGATTCCATCATTTTTTTGGTAATCTAACAAAATCATTTACATTAAAAACCCAATAATTTATTGTAGCATACTTTAACTTGTTATGTAATTTGCAGGTCTAGGCATGTTATTAAAGGTGATGTATAATTGTGCGATTATATTGCTTTACGATGGTATAAAACCAGTCATACATTTCATTTTCCTTGCGAAAAGCTAGGAATTATTCTATTTGTCTTTTCTATGCTTACCGGCATTAGTATAGGAGTGGCTAATTTTCCATCGATCCCATACGACGTTCAATGGCGTGATTCACACTTGTTCAGGATCTTCTGCCACATTTTGACACTTCTTATGCATCTTATTAGACCGCCGACGCTATTCGAGTCAACGCGATTACTGGTGCCATGGACATCATACTGTGCGAGTATTCTCCAGAATAGGATTTGGAGCTTGCTAGATTATTTGTTTTATGTCTCATGGGGAACTTTTTTTTTCAGCATCACCAGCAATAGTTTAGCAATCAAGTTTATTGAGGTCATATCTCTTTTGGATTTTGACAGTGCTGTTATGTATGATTGGGGTATGCCCACTCTTGTGTACCTTTACAGATATCTAGATGCACACCATTTCGGAGTCATGGGTTTTGGGAGTTATTATAGTATTGGTACTTCGAGTCTATACTATGAAAAGCGCACTTAAGCATTGCTTAAGCATGGCTTAAGCACTAAATGCATGTATAACGCTTACTTTTTTAGAAAGACGATAGAATTAAGTGATGAGTGCTTAAGCATGCTTAATTGGTGCATATATACGCTCCGCTTAAATCTAAGACAATTAAGCACTATTAAGAAAAAAATATTTCATTTTTGTAATCAGAAGAAACAGCATAAAGGCGACACTCCAAACAGAATTTATTCAATTTCTACCATTTAGGTTGATGAATGGTAAGTAGTTTTTCACATTAGGATTGTAACAACCCTAGATTTTTGAAAATATTTTTAAATTAGATTTTATTTCATTTGAAAATATTTTTAAAATTGATTTTATTTCAAAAAATTTGTTTTTAATACATTTTTTTTAAAAGTGTAGTTGTAATTTTCCAATGTTAGTTGTATTTTGTTTACAATTTTTAGTTCTAGTTTCACTATAACAAACTATTTTCTTTATTTATTTTTCCTATTTTCCTAAGACTATTTACTTATTTTCCTTTCAACTTTATTTTATGTTGACTTTTATTTTATTTACTTGATTTTCTATCGGTTTATTTTGAATAAAAGAAAGTGGAAATTCAAAGAGACAAAGCTTTTCACATTAACTTGTGACCTTTCCTTTCTTTGTCTTTTCATGTGCTTGGCTTTTCATTTTCTAGTTTTAGCCATGCAATTTCTCATTGTTATTCACATGAGAAACTCCTCATCACTTCACAATTCACGGCATCCCATTTCTGAAATATTTTGTAAGTTTTAATGTCCTCTTTTTTTTCTTACTTTTTCTCTTCTTTTCCATTGATTTTTGCCTTTGATCTCTCTTGTGTTTGCTCAGCCATTACCACCATCATCTCCACCGACCACCACCATCACCATCCCTTTATCATCCATGGCATAAATCACCTCCTCTTCCCTTGTCCAGATCTGGTCGTGACCACCATATGAAGCAAACACCACAAACTTTGCAAAAAATCCTTGAAATGCCTAGCCAAGCCCATAATTTCACCATCCCCTTCATTTTTCACCTCTTCCATCACTCCTAGAACCGCCGCCACCTGCTGACTTCACCTTTGGCCATCACTTCAGCACTTACCTGACCTGTGCCTGACCATCACTTCAGCCTAGTTGTGCACCAAACCTTCCTTTTTTGCCTTGTCCTTTGACCTTCCTTACCTTGTAACTCCCAAACTCTTCACATCCCCGTGTAGCCGTGCCTATGTGATGCCAAACCCGGGCCACTTACCACCAAAACACAATCATGGCCGAATATACGATTCCCTTAGGCCGAGCACTTGAGTGGTTAAAGCATGGTCAAGCCATCTTGTTCTTTGTTGCTTCTTATTTCCAATTGTTTCAATGATGTTTTGTGTTGAATATATATGTTTATATTGTCTTGTTTTATTTGTTGTTTACAAGATCAACATCTTGTCTCTCTACCCACTTGAATCAAAAGTCGTGTTGTATCATGCTTTCTGGATTTATCTGTGTGTTTTGATTTGCTAACTCTAGATTGAAAAGGTGAGTATTCACGCTTGGCATTCATACTTATAGAACTGTGAAGTGATAACAAGTGAATGTGTAGAAATATTATATCACGTCATACCTGCTTGTGATATGAATCATATGATGTTAACCCTTGTTTATAAACCTGTCACATCATCTGATACTGCTATATGTTGCTATATTGTTTATTTTATTCTGTTCTCACACTGCAAGTTTTCTGTAGAACAGAGTCACTATGGGTTGAAATGATACATACCCGAACAGACTTTAGAATAAGGAAAAATCGATGGGCTGAAATGACAGGCCTGAGGGATTTTTATTTATTTTATTTAACTTGGGATTGCGGGTTTGAAATGATAGAACCCAGATTTTTCTTTGTAAATTGCGGATTGAAATGATATATTATCCGTATCACTTGACTTAGATTAGAAAATTTTATACAGACCCGTGGTTATTTTGTATATTTTTCTAGAAATTTTTAGGTATTTTAAAATTTTATATTATGATATTTTGATTTAAATGGAATTAAAAATGACTTTTATAAAGTGTTAGTGATTTTTTTTCTGCAAGTTAAAATGTGAAATAAATAAATGGTAAAATTGTAATTTGAATATATCTTAATTTAGAAATTTGAGATTTTTTTAAAAAAAATGATGTTAAATTAAGCAAATAAAATGGAAATTAAGTTTATATTTTGAAATGGTAATTAAAAATTAAGTGTTAAGTTAATTTTTAAAATGCAAAGAATAGAAAATTGTACGCTTGAATTTAATAAGTGAGTTATTAAAAAAAATTGATTTTATGTATAAAATTTTACTTTATAAAAATCATAAGTTAAAAGGTATTTAAATGAACATTTTTGAGTGGAAAAATATGATTTTTATAAGTTAAAAGGGTTAAAATCAAAGTTTAATTGTTTCTGAAATTTTAACGAAAATCTGGAAATTGAATTAACAGCATTTCAGAAATGCTATCATTTCGGAAGTTAACTTAAAATCTGAAGTAGAGGATACTACAGCACTTTGTAAGTGTTGGGTTGATGCAAATAAACTATAGCTAAAATTTAACTAAGAGATACTACAACACTTGGTAAGTGCTGTGGTTGCAGAAGGAAAACTAAAATCTAAAACCAATAAAAGGGCTACAGTAGCACTTAATAAGTGCTGCAGTTGGCTGAAATGAAGATTTTTCAAGTGTAACTGAACTGCTGCAGCAGTTATAAATGATGTCTTTGCTGAAATGAATTATTTTCAAATATAACTTACCGCAGCATTTTCTCAGTGCTGTGAAAAGCTGAAATTTCAATGTTTTGTAGTTGTTAACTGAATAAATGAGCTTAGAAAAGGCTAAATTTTTTAGAATTGAGTATTTGATTAGTAGGTATAACGAATTCACTTTTAAATAATTTAAATGGAGTGTATTGATTTAAAATAAAAGAAAATGAATGAGGTTTTGAAAGGATATGATATTTTGATATTTTGAAATGGATTGGAAGTGATTTGATCTTTGTTCTATTAAAGATTTGAAATTGAAATGATATTTGATTTTTGAAGTATAAAATACCATTTTGAAATGTATAACCACGAGTTATAATAACGATTGGTTGTTAAAGAGACCAGGATCGGATATGGACATACTATCTGTCGATACCGAAAACCACTTTAACAACTGTGTACGTGGTGGAGTTTCCAGAATGAAGTAGGATGGTGGCGATGATCCTATGGTGGTATGAACGTGGACCCGACTCCCGTGAGTTGGCTTAAGGTGGCTAAAACAGGAGCGATCTCGGGCCAAAAGGAGTAGCTCCTCTGGTCAGACACATTTCTTCGATACCATTCTATTACTTTGTGATTGTTTTGGTGGCCACCCTTTGATTTGGGAGTGTGTTTCGAGGTGGGCGTAGTGGCTGCTACGTTACCACCAGCCCGTGTGCATAATTGGTATATCTACCCTGGCATTGCCTTGTGTGCCTGTCACCTACCATAACAAGCTTTACTATGAGTTTGATTTGTGTCGTACCTATGGAGTATCTTCTCGTAGCCTCCCGGTCTGGAGGTACGCAGGTACTATGTAATATAGTGGCATTATTCGTGTTAAGGGCTATATGGGTAACCCCTTGACGCTATTTTAAAGTATGTTTTTTTACTATTAGACAGTATTATAATAGCGAATATTACTACATAGTAAATAGTTTAACGGATCCTTGGAGGATGGGTGGTCCCAAGCATCCTTTAAGTTACTTGTACATTTATCGCAGTTCGCTTGAGTTGATTTACATTGTATAAGTATGTACGTCCTGACTCGAGTGTTTGTGTTTTATTTACTCTCGGGCCAGCCTGAGTATTCACAACTTTGGATTTCTCTTTCTGGAGTTAGGAATCACTGGAGATTCTGCTTATCTAGTTACTTATATATTCTAGTTTCAGTTGTTCTATTTCAGCCCTTGTATTAGAGGACTTCTATGTATTTGGGATTTCTATTGTATTTGTTTTTTGACTGATATTATGTATTTGTTATGAGACTTTGTTATAGTAGCTTCATGAAACTATGGAATTTTATTTTCCACTGTGAGATATTCTGATATTTCTGTGTCTTTGATTCTGTGATTGATTTTGTTTGCTTCAAATTTTATTACAATCTATTATTTTGAATTATTCAAGTCTGACATGTATGGATTATTGTCCATTTGAATGGTCCAAAATAGTGGATCGTTACAGTTGGCATTAGAGCTTTGGTTTTTAAGCAAACCTTAGCCTACGGAGCAAAAACTCATTAGTGATAGGGTAGGAATACCCTAGAATGAGTGAAATCAACCTCAGAATCATTCTTTGTGAGAGAATGTATTTTCAAAGTATAAAATGCTTTTAAAATGATTTTTCAAATGATTTTTCAAACATTATTTTGATACAAAATTTTCTTGTTTTAAAGGAATTTTTTTCTAAACTTCCTTCCTTTCGTATCTACCTTGTTAGTATTTTCTTTCTTTAGGGTATTTTTTCAAGTAAATTTATCTTTGTCTTCCCTTTACCTTTGTCCTAAAATTCATTCTTGACTTTTTAGGATGAATCGTGGAAATGCAAGAGGTACTGGGAAACATTTCTTTTTCAGAGTATGAGAGGAAGTTCAACGAACTTTCTAAGTTCGGTCTTGGCCCGATTAACACTCCTCTCAAGAAGAATGAGAAGTTCATTGCTGGCGCTCGTCCTGAGTACTATGATCGTCTTATTGCCCATGTTCACAGCCCTTTCACTGGACTTATGGATATGGCTATTCCTTATGAGAACCCTACTTCTAAGGGTCCTACTGCTGTTGATGCTCCTTTATCTCAGTCTTCCTTTGCTAACTCTAAGAAGAGAAAGCCTACTTTACAGCAGCAGAAGAAGAATTGGCTCAAGAATCCGGGTTTGGGATCTTCATCATCTTCCCCTTATCAGAGGCAGCCTGTTGACCTTTCTACCATCACCTGCTTCTAATGTGATCAGAAGGGACACTATGTCAAGATTTGCCATACTTTAGCTGGTGCTGTTGTTCCTCCTCCTGCTCAGTTGATGAGGTGTGATCTCTACCATATCTGTCTTCAGTCTGGCCATTTCAGAAAGGATTGCCCTACCCAGCAGAAGGGTAAGCCTTTCGGTATATTTGCTGTCACCTCTGCATCTTCTCCAGCTCCTGCTCCTAGGGATGACCAAGGTACTCTTCAGGGCACCTTTTCTTTATTTCAGCATTCTGTTCGTGTTTTATTTGATACCAGAGCTTCCCATAGTTTTATTTCTGTTGATTTGTGCATAAGTTCGATCATCTCCTTTCTCCTGAGTATGCTTCTGTACCTTTATGTGTTTCAAATCCTATTGGAGGCCCCGCAGACCTTAATAGGATTTGTAAGCAAGTGAAACTTCTCTATTCTGATCATCGCTTTAGTGGTGATTTCTATGTTTTAAGCTTGGATGCTTTTGATTTATTGCTCGGAAGTGACGGCTAGGTAGGCATGATGCCCATATCTCTTGTAAATCCTGGTCTGTTTATCTTGTTGATGATCAAGGAAATCCCTTGATTATTCAGTGCCGCATGCCTCAGGATTTTGCTGGCAGTTTTATATATTCTCTGGATTCTTCTCCTGGCGATCTTCGTTGATCCCTGTGGTCAGATTCTATCCCGATGTATTTGGTGAAGTCAGCACTTTACCTCCTAAGCGGGAAATTGATTTCCGTATTGATCTTATTCCTGGAGCTCGACCTGTAGTTCTTCCACCTAGAAGAATGGCACCCTGCGAGAAGGTTGAGTTGGGAAAGCAAATTGAGGACTTGTTCTCCAAAGTTCTGATCAGACCTAGCCATTCATAATGGGGAGCAGCGGTGGTTTTCATCACTAAGTCTGATGGATTCTTGAGGATGTGAGTTGATTATAGGGAGCTGAACAAGCTCACTATGAAAAACATATATCCAATGCCTCGTATCAATGATATGTTTGATCAGCTTTATGGTGCCACTGTTTTCTCTTAGCTTAATCTTGTCATAGGTTTCCACCAGCTCCGAGTTTCAGAGAAAAGTATTCTCAAGACTACTTTCCGTACTGAGAAGGGGTTTTATGAATGGTTAGTCATGCCTTTTGGTTTAACTAATGCTCCTGCTTTCTTTGTTGATTTAATGAATCATGTTTTTCGTGATGTGCTTAATAAATTTGTTCTAGTCTTTGTGGATGATATCCTTGTCTTTTCTAAGTCCAAGAAAGTGCATGAGTCGCATTTGAAAGCTGTTCTAGAAACTCTTAGAAATCATTAATTGAAGGCTAAATTTTCTAAATGCCATTTCTGGAAGGATGAAGTCCGATTCGTTGGACATATTGTTTCTAGTAATGGAGTTTCTGTTGATTCGATCAAAATCGTTATGATCAATGTAAGTCTTTCTTTCTTTCCCTTTTTCCTTCGTCGTTTAATTATTCTATATTTTCTGTTGTTCTTATTTCTTCCTATTATGTTATAGGATTGGAAAACTCCTTCTGAGATTCATAGTTTTCTAGGCCTTGCCGGTTATTACCGGAGATTCATTGAGAATCTTGCTCAGATTGCTGCACCTCTCATTGCCTTGACTCGTAAGAATGCTAAGTTTATCTGGCATAAGAAGTGTGAAGCTGCATTCGATGATTTAATGAGCAAGATTACTTCCACACTAGTTTTTACCGTTCCGAATGGAAGTGAGGGATTGACAGTATACACTGATGCTAGTCGTGAGGGATTGGGTGCTGTTATCATGCAGGATGGTAGAGTCATTGACTATGCCAGCCGTCAGTTGAAAACCCATGAGGCTAATTATGCTGCTTATGATTTAGAGTTGCTTGCTGTTGTCTTTGCTTTGAAACTTTGGAGGCATCATCTTCTGGGAGCAAAGTTTGAGCTTTTCACCAATCATCGGTCTTTGAGATATATCTTCACCCAGAAGGAAATGAATCAGAGGCAAGTTCGTTGGCTTGAGTTTCTGGCTTCTTACGGCCTCGATATTAGCTATACTCCCAGTGAAGCTAATGTTGTGGCCGATGCTCTGAGTCGGAAGAAGGCTTTGTTGTGTCAGCTTGTTGTTTCTTCTTCTCCTCATTTGGATCATATCAAGGCCAAGCAAGATAAGGATGAGATGCTTAGATTGATGAAGGAGAGTGTTCGTAGTAGAGTTAGTGGGGGCAGTCATTGTAGGATCGATTTCACTCTAGAGGGGGGAGGGTGAATAGGGTGATGGTATAAATTATAAAATTAATTGCGGAAGCTTATAAAATAATTTCTACACAGATCACAGAATAATAGCAGCACAGAAAAATAGCAGAATAATAAAATGTAGAAATAAAACGACACAAAATTTACCCTTACTTCGGCAAAACCCTGCCTACGTGATGCCTCCAAGGTTTCTACTAGAAATTAGATAGTCAGACGCTTACACACGTAATCGCGACACCCGCTATCGACTAAACCTAATTCTACGCTCAAAACCCTGCCACAACTCAGCCACTGAGTTGCAAATTCTCAAACTACGCCACATAGTTTGTCCCCTAGTCACACGACTAGTAAATACAACAGTTTAAAATTTAAAAACAAAATTAAAAAGCAATTTAAAAATAAAAGACAAAAAACCCTAATTAAAAAATTAAAAATCCCTTAATAAAATAAAGCCGGCCCCCTTTTGATAATTTGGCCCGATCCTCTTTTATATGCTTTGTACGCTTTTGTGAATATGGCGGCCGTGTCTTTGCAAATTAGGGCTTCGTTCGATCTCGTTCCTTTTTGCTCTTAATTTAGGGATTTTCAAATTGAGTCGCTGACTTAGATTTCTTGATTGAATGATGCTTCACTATCTTTCGTCGATCGGTTGAATTGTTAGCGGCTCCTCCTCTTGATCGAGTTCGTCTGATACCAGTACGTAATTTTCTCTTTTCCTTTCCTAATTTTGGCTTGCTTGTACTCGATGCTGAAATTGCCGATGATGATTTGTTTATATAGGGTTTGTAACCCTAGATTTGCGTTCGTACAAATATATTTGAATTTGTCAATTTTAGTTGTTCGGCCGATTGATGTTACTTGGATGATTGAGATTTAATTAACTTATTCAAATTCTTATTTTTTGATACTCCTTCCCATGGCTTTGATGTTCAACTTGGTCTATTCTCTTGGCCACCACGATTTCAAATTTGACTTGTTCATACTTTGATTTCGGTCATTTTTGGTTTCGTGAATTTCTCATTGACTTCGGTATGCTTCCACGACTTCGACATTTACATTGTTCGTCTTGACTTGGCTTGACTTTTCCTGACTTTGCAGAGGGCTTGCTGTTTTTCCATTGCAAGTGTTCATTGATATAATTCATTATGTATTCATTTTGTTTACATGAAATCTGGTTCACTGTTGTTCCATTTTTACTGCTGTATCACCACTTGTGTCTGCACTTGCTCGATCCAATTTTCACTTTATTCGGCCTCACTCTGGTCATGATGGTTATACTTCACTTGCTTGTGCCACTTGTGCACTGTTGCTCTACTTGACTCTTTTGAAGCTCGAGTTGCACACTGCTGTGTTTATTCACTTGGTTGTGTACTTGACCTGTTAGCATTGAAACTATACTGATTCATTTTTGTATGTTGTCACTGCAATGTGAACTGTTGAGTTTTTGAGCATTGTTGAGTCTTTGTTCATCCAATTCATTGAGATTGTTGCATTTGGACTTTATAACACATTGGATTGTGCTCGGGTTGCTTCACCTAATTTAGCGCCTGATGCATATTGCCTAACCATTGTTGCTGTGTTTATCTTGCTTGCTACCTGGTCGACACTTGCAGTTCACTATGTCAAGTTGCTGTCTTCATATTGTCACTATATCATGTTCGATACAGTTTGCATTTCAGTTGTTTGGTTGATACACTTGAAGTTGTACATTCTTGTGTTTGTTCCATCTTGTGGTCTGAATTTGCTTTGATCTCATTTCTAATGTGCACTGAGCCTCGAGTGTATACTGAGTTGTGCCTTGTAAGTTTCATTTAGAGTCTGCACTATTGTTTCATTTGTTTGGTACACATGCTGTTCTGGTTTTGGTTTCTTGATGCGGCTATGCACTGTATATACATGTGCCATTTCATTTTCTTCTCTGGTCTGTCGGCACTGTTGTATTATGATTTGTACATTGAGTTGAATCCAGATTAAATGCTCGGGTTTGAACTTGTGCTCGTGTCGAGATTTTATTTATATTGCACCTGAGTTGAACCCGTTCTTTTATTTTGGGTTTGACCTTGTGCTCACCTGTCCCTGTAACATTATCACGTGTATATCGGTATGCACGGCCTTGTGGCATGTACAGTGATACACTTTGCATGTCACATTGTTCGTGTATGATGAATTCAAATGTAAATGATGACGAACAACCCAAATAACTGAGGAAAATAATATTTTCAAAATCCATATTTTATTTTATATTGCAAAAATATTTCTTTTTCAATTTTACTGCGTTAGTGCATATTTTTGCAAATTGCTCAGATGCTGGATTCTAACTGGAATGAAGTTGAAGATAAACTACGAGTGTGAGTGATATGTAGTGAGGAATTTATGTAAATTGAATTGTGATGTAAGCAGAAATTGTATTGTAATTGAAATTGTATAGTGAATAGTGAGAGCTTGAGTTTGTACTATTCAAAATTGTAATAAATATTTGTTTGAATAAAATTTTTGTTTGAATTCAAATTCTGTGTTATTTATTTTTATTCAGCAAATATTTATTTAGTCTATGAAAAATAAAATAGTACGTTAACAAATACATTTAAACGAATATATATATGTTTATTATCATCAGACAAAAATCATATAATCGCATATTCAACAATCTCCCCCTTTTGATGATAACAAACATATATTTTAGATTTTGAATATGTTAAATGTATTTGATTATAGATATATCCTAATTGCTCCCTCTATTTAAATGCTTCCTTTGTACACAAAGCTCCCCCTACATATATGCATACAAATAAAAATATGCAAATGAACCTAGATGCAAATAGAAAATTATTTGTCCTTTGCTTGATTTTATTTGACAAAATCTTAACTTTTCTCTCCCCCTTTTGTTATTAGCAAAAGAGTTATAGTGTTAGAGAAAATAGAGATAAAGTGATCGATATTAATTCAACATTACAACTCAATTGAATATAAATATTAAATTTCAATAAAAAATCAAACAAAAATCATAAATATTTTGTTAGGCGCATATTCCACTTTTAGAATGATGGGAATGATGTCATTATATAAAACCATACAGTTGTGTCTATTTGTGGTATATTTATATCAGGAATTTGAATATCTACTAACCATGCATAACCGTTAGGACTTTTAAATGAGATTAGTAGTATTCCAATTTTATCTAAAAAAATTGAGTTCAAGTATCTTCTAACCACGCATAACCGTGAGGACTTTTAAATGGGATTAGAATCAACTTGTTTATTATCAACTTTTGATATGTGTTCCATACATGCATAACCGTGAGGACTTTTAAATGAGCATGGAAGCACATAACAAATTCCAAGTAATTCACCCGTGCATAACCATGAGGACTTTTAAATGAGAGTGAATACTTTGGTATTTATTTTATTTTATTTTATTTTATTATTATTTAAAAAAAAATGAAAAACGAACGATTCCTGTTTAAAGTACCACATATCGACAAACTATATAGAATTTTGATGAGTGATGGTTGTTAGAAATATGATAGAAATAGAGATGGTCATGGGATTTTTACCAACAAAAGTTTTATAACTCTTGTTTAAATTTCTAAAGAAATTTACTAATTATACCGTCTCGAGTCATAATATATGATAAATATCAACACTCGTCACTTTTTCAATCATTATTTATCTTTTCGATAATTATTAGGGAGTCAGATTAGTCAAAATAGTCATTTAATATCAAATTCAAAATAATTATGAAATTAATTTTTCAAAATGACTAATCTGAAAATACGGTCAAAAATGATTTTCTCGAGGGGGCTATATGAGAGAAAATTCTACTATTTGAAAATTATTTGAAATGAAAAATATGCAGATATTTTCTTTGAAAAACGATGCAGTTACTAAATGACTCAACAAAAATCACATTTCACTAGTAATTTTTCTATCAACTAGATTACCAATGTAATCTGTATCTGAATTTCTTTTTCACGCAAAATTATCACTAATTGAATTTGATCGACCAAACCACGAAGTGTGCACCAAAAATTTCAAACTCAATTTTAATAGTATTTTAAATGACATTCTCTTGAATTTGAATTGAAGCCGTGTAAACAATCAATAACCATGAATATAGAGTTAGCCGTATTATAAGAAAATCGATTATCATCCAACAAAAACACTATTATTAATCCAAATTAATATATATGAAGTAATTCAAAGAATCTAGAGAATTTTATAGTGTTTTGGCATAATAATATAATTTGGCCAACTATGTCGAATAAGTCAGAATCAAAATCATCATTTTTTCATCATCTCATCATTGGCTGATTTAATTCAGAATATGGTGCAGATTATCACATTTAATATATCGTTTAAAATATACCATTACTTGTTTTACCTTTACGATATTTTTCGTTGTTGTCCATTGTGATTCTGTCACCTTTGTACTAGGCTAAGGAACTTTACTTTGTTGCTCGTTGTGTCCTTTGAACAGCCAAAATCCAGAGAACACTGTTGTTGTTCCTTAGCCTGCCACCACACCTACACGAGAAAAGATTTATGTGACCTATTTGTTTTTATAGGTCCATGGTTGTTAGTGGCATAATAATTAGAAAAATAATTTTTTGGAGACCCAAAACTATTTATAATTGTTCCCTTCGGCACCCAAATTTGTTTAACTTTGAGAGATTTTATATTTGTGGCTTTTGGAACCCAAATCGGTACAGTTTTCACATGTTTGGGTCTATACCAACAACTATTTTGAGCGTGTCCATATTTTCTACAAATCGTGCACATAGAATTAACTTGATTAATATTTCTTTCAACAATTTTCGAACTACTATATCCAAGTCCTTGTCTAACCGTATTAACAATTTGCTTTCCTAATAGCATATTCAACGATTTTTCACTTTTTGAAAATTTATCTAAAGTCGTGGACAATTGTTGGACTTGTGTTTTGAGAGATTCATTTTCGTTTAACAATTGTGTGCACTTTTTAATAGAATTCTCTCTCCTAGTATTTTCATTCTCTTTTAAAATCAGAATTTCATTTTTCGAGCGATTTCATTTTAATTTCTGATTTTTTTTAATTTCTTCATCAAATGTTGGACACTTATCACACTTAGGGATCCTATTTTGATAGGTTTTAACTAATTGATCAAGTTGTTCATTTAATTCTATCAAAGTGTATTTTTGTGATTCAAGTTTAGCGTATTTTTTCCTAAGTCGTTCAAAACAACCATTTACTTCGTGGAAATAAATAAGTAATTCAGAGTGAGTAAGTTTTGATACCTCGCTTGGCTCGTCATCGTCGCTATCGGTTATATTTCCATGAAGGCACATATCTGCTTTCTCACTCTCACTGCTAGAACTTTGATTATCTTCATCACTTGTATTCCACGTGACTGCAAAACTTTTCCTTTTTGATTTCTTTTTAAAGTCACGTTGATTTTGAGGACAATTGGGCTTGATGTGTCCGGGTTGGTTGCACTTGTGACAGATGATCTTCTATTCTTCAGAGTAGTCTAGTGCTTTGGCTATTCTGCTTTTCGCTTTTTGAAGTCGAGCTGAATTTCCATATTTGTAATTCCACTTTTTGAATTTCTTTATTAATAGCTCCAATTCTACTGCTTCATCATCATCGTCATCGTTATCTCTTTCAGTTGTTCCTTTGAGAGCTATTGATTTCTTAAGAGTATCTCCTCCTTCACGCTCTTCCTTGAATTTCATTTCTAGCTCATAAGTGGTGAGATTTCCGATGAGTTCTTCGACTTTCATTTGTTTCAAATCTTTTGATTCTTGAATGGCAGTCACTTTGGCTTCAAAACTTCGTGGAAGGACTCTGAGGATTTTTCGGGCTATCTCCAACTCTGTGTATGATTTTTCAAGAGCTTTTGATTTGTATACGATATTGGAAAGTCGTCCATGCATCTCTTTGACATTTTCTTCCTTCGTCATTGTGAAGTTCTCGTATTCGTTGCTTAGCATGGCAAGGCGAGATTCTTTGACTTGAGAAGTTCCTTCGTGAGTCACTTCTAGTGTGTGCCATATTTCCTGCGCAAATGTGAGACACGATTAAATTCAAATTGATCCAATGAACAGATAATAGAATTCATAGCTTTAACATTAGTATTTTGTAATTTATTTTCTAGTTCTGTCCATTGATCCTTTGGTTTCTCTATTTCTTGATTATCTACAGTTATAGTTGGTGCTCTGTAACCTGTCTCAACAATATTCCAAGCGCCAATGGTTTTCAGAAAAATTTCCATCCTGTTTTTCCAATAAGCATATTCACCATTGAACATTGGTAATCTAACTATGGACTGACCCTCAGCAAAAGCAGTATTAAAAGAAGCCATTTTAAAAATTCAACTTTTTAAAACAAAAATTGGTTTTTGTAAAAAAAAAATTAAAACCAAAACAGCTTTTGTTCCTAGCTTTGATACCACTTGTAAGATCGATTTCACCCTAGAGGGGGGTGAATAGGATGATGGTATAAATTATAAAATTAATTGCGGAAGCTTATAAAATAATTTCAACACAGATCACAGAATAATAGCAGCACAGAAAAATAGTAGAATAATAAAATGCAGAAATAGAACGACACAGAATTTACCCAGCTTCGGCAAAACTCTGCCTACGTGATGCCCTCAAGGTTTCTATTAGAAATTAGATAGTCAGATGCTTACACACGTAAACTCGCGACACCCGCTATCGACTAAACCTAATTCTACGCTCAAAACCCTGCCACAACTCAGCCATTGAGTTGCGAATTCTCAAACTACGCCACGTAGTTTGTTCCCTAGTCACATGACTAGTAAATACAATGGTTAAAAATTTAAAAACAAAATTAAAAAGCAATTTAAAAATAAAAGACAAAAAACCCTAATTAAAAAATTAAAAAGCCCTTAATAAAATAAAGCCGGCCCCCTTTTGATAATTTGGCCCGATCCTCTTTTATATGCTTTGTTCGTTTTTGTGAATATGGCGGCCACGTCTTTGCAAATTAGGGCTTCATTCGATCTCGTTCCTTTTTGCTCTTAAATTATGGATTTTGAAATTGAGTCGCTGACTTTGATTTCTTGATTGAATGATGCTTCACTATCTTTCGTCGATCAGTTGAATTGTGTAACGACCCAGAATTTTTAATAATTAAAATTTGGATATTTAATTATTTTTAAATATTAATAAGTGAATTTATAAGTCAAATAAATTTTATTTCGAATAATTGGATTTAATTGAATAATAAATCAATAATTTAATATGTTAAATTATGGAAATAATTGAAAATTGGGTTAAATATGATTGAAAATGATTTGTAAAATTTTATTTTATCATGTTGGAGTTAGAACGATATTTTAGAACTTTTAAAATCGAATTAAAAGTTAATTTGTGAAAATTGAATATTTTAATATTAAAATCGACTAGTGGAAATAGTCAATTTTTGAACAGTCTCAGAATTGAACGAAACCTATTCCATTGGATCCGTAATAGTTAGTTATTATCGGATTTCAATTTTCGTGTCAATCGGAGCTATCGTTTGATCGTGGCAGCTCGAAACGCATCGAATTGTTTTTTAATATTAATTTGGCGAGTGAAAATAGCCATTTTTCAAAAAGTCTCGGATTTCGACGAAACCAGTTTCATCGGATCCTTTATGTGATATTATTGTATGGTTGCAAATTTCGTGTCAATTGGATTTACCGTTTGTCCGGTACGAATTAAAACGCCTAGAAATCGATTTAAATCGGTTTAATTTAAATTGAACGTTTATAGCCATAACTCGCACAGATGTCCGAATTAGCTTTCGAAACCTGTTCCATTGTGTCCGGAACGCGGGGTAAACCTTAGAAACGCTGGTTACGGCGCGTGAATCGGAGTTCGGAATTTCCGGATGAATAGTGTTCATTTATTCTCTATAAATAGCCCATAATTTCACAAAAATAAGAAATTTATTAAACCCTAAACCTAATTCTTCTAGCCGCCATTTCAAGCTTCAATGGCCAGTATTTCTCCTCCTTCTTCCTCAATTAACTCGAAATCCATTGATTAATTCCAAAATTGTTCAACTACAATGTTGAAGAGGGCAACACGAACTACAAGATCAACGGCCACGATCGAGATTGGAGCTACGAATCAACGGATACTTGCGTTCAAAGGCCATAGGGTCGGCCTCGAACCGCGTGCTACAGGGACAACTGAGCTCTATGAGCTTATGGCCGAAGTTTGAGCAAGCGGAGGGCTTCGAGATGGCGGTGGTATGATGGAGTATCGATGCTTGTGGGCGGAGCAAAAATTAACCCTAATCTAAGTGATGGGTTCGGCCGTTACCAGTATGTAACGTGCGTGAAAGATGAAGAAGAAAGGGGTAGGGGACGTGCGGTGATGATGGGGGGGCAGTGAGATCCTACGGCCTAAATTAGATGAAGGTTATAAATAGAAAGTTAAGTTGTAAATTATATAGTTAAAAATCGTGTAAACTTCATAAATTCATATCTTTTTCATACGAGGTCGAAAACGCGCGAAACAAGAAGCGTTGGAATCGTATGGACGAGCACTACGCGATGGAGTTGGATTGGAGTCGTTTGGATTTAGTGAGAATTTTGGGTAAAATTAAACGTCCGTTTAATCTTATTCGAAATAAATCGCTAAAACAAAAATAAAATCAAGGTGAGAACTTCTCACTCAATCTAATCGGTTTCGATTTTATTTTAAATAATTAGATTTAAAATATTTGAATGCATGTTTGAATGATGATTGTTATCTATTGATTGTTAAAATAGACATTATGCGCCGTCTATTAAGCGGATAATATTATTAAATCCCATGTACCGCGATAATTTCGTACTGGAGCGAAATTGGTATTGTGCTAATGTTTGTGGATGCAGGAAAACAGGTTGGAGGGATCCAACTGGATTCCTCAACAGTATTTATTTGATTTCAGATATTTTGATATTTGATGGATTATCATATCGATATATGATATCGTTGTAGTCGTGATTGACTATTTGGTATGTAGCATCATTGGACCAAACTTTGGAATTTTAAAATGTTTTTAAAGAGATTTTTGAAGGTGTAAGTTATAAAATATTTTTGGAATCGATCCATTTAAAATAAATAAACGCTATAATTTTTAAAGTTATAAAAATTATGATTTTGAGAAATATGGTTAAAAGATTGATTTTTGAGAATATGATGCTAATGATTTTATAAAATAGTTAAATCGGAATTTTTGAATTTATTGTGAAAAGTTTAATTATAGGATTTATGAAAATTAATTATTTTATGAATCAAAATGGTGAAATTATAAAGGAGTTTAAAGACGTTTTAAAATATTAATATGAATGGATTTATATAAGAGATTTATAAATTGATATTTATAAATTTAAAACATTTGAATTATAAAACGAGTTTTTATAAGTGTTTGAATGAAGTGAAAATGGATTGCAGGAGTGAATGGAATTTATAAAATTATAAATGGTAAAGTTATAAATGAAATTTATAAATAGTAAGATTTATAAATTTTGTGAAGTTATTTGAAGAATAAGTTTTGGATAAATAAATGAATCTTATAAGTTATAAGATTTATAATTTAGAAAGTCTTAAAAGAACGATTTTGTAAAATAATCGTTTTATAAGCATTTAACTTATAATATGGACTTTTGGTTCATAATTGAGATATAAAGTGAATAGGTTAATAAAGAAAATTTATAAAGAAAGATGTTATAAAATAAATAGAAATAGAATTTATAAACGTTGTTTTATAAATTCGCAAACTACTTATTTTGATAAGTAAATTGTTGTAAACTATTAATGGAGTTATATTCACGTTTTTGACTGTGAATAATCCTTTGAAATAAAATGAATAAAAGGATGAAATGTGTTGACGTAGTATATTCACGTTTTTGAATAGTGAGTAATATGTTAAAGAAATTGTTTTGAATGTGATATTTGAAATAGAATTAAAACGATCTAACGATGTTTTAACATGTGTTGAGATTCGAAACCATAGATTTCAACATTTATTGTTGAAATAGACGTTTTCGAGAAATAGAAGGAAATAATGGACTATAACACTGTTGTTATAGTAAATGATTTCCGAAAGGAAATTTTTTGTATAGTATTGGGATTTATATATCTATTTTAATTTCGAATCCCTATACTAGTGATTTTGGGTTGTTGTAACGATGTTTTACGCAACATTCGTTTTGGCCCAAAATAAATATGTTTAAGAGAATGATTTCCTTAAAGAATGAAATATATACTTAATCTCGATTTAAGTATATTGAATATTTTCCAAGTGTAGAAAATAAAAAGATTTGTGAATTACTTATTTTAAATAAGTATGGAATGTTTTCCAATATAAAGTGAATATTAGAGAATTTATCTTTTTGAAGATAAATTGAAATGATAAATTGAAATCGTATATGCATGGATATTTGGAATATAAATTCACTAAGGAATTTATAAAAGAAAGTGGAATTTTTCTAAAAATAAATATTGATTTATTTTTGAAGTGTGAAATTATATATCTAGTAAAGATATTTTTGGAAAATAAATAATTTGGAAAATTATTTGGAATCTGGTGATGTTGTGCATATCCATTGATAGTACAATAACCGACTATCAATATTTCCCTTTGAATGGGTAATTGATGTGAATTGTTTGAATGTGAATGCCACACTTATTTTTGAATAAGCGCTCACTATTCGGGTTAACCGGGAAAGGACCATGGGGTGTATAACCCATTCCGAATATGTGATACGTCGTTATGAATTGCAATTGATGACCGGTGTTGAAGACCGGGTATTTGCGAAAGCGATAGGATGACCTATCGATTGTCTCTGCACTGGGTAGCTGCTGGTATAGAGATTCCCTAAGTGATGGGAAATCCGAACATGATTAGTGAATATCCGGATTGCAAGGGCTTCGTGAGAAGTGCCTTCGGTTTTGTTCGAGCCCGGAACAGACTTGTATGTATTGTATGTCTGACGTTACAAATTGAGATATAAAGCAGATTTCTTTCAAATATATTTCTGTTGGTGGCGGAGAATTTATTCTTTTAGCTTAACACCCTTCTCTGAGACGTACGAGCTCAGAGGTTATGTAGTTGAATGTTATCAGCGATATATTCCCAATTTGGTAATGTGACATGCTGAGTGTTGCTGTGAAATGATCATTATGTTGATTATTTGTGATAGGATCATTTATTTGATCGTCTATCTTGGTGATCATTTCTATGATCATTTGTTGACCCAAAGCATGGCTTTTGTATAAAGTATGTTTTTGTGGACGTGACTTCGTCGAGCCTCACACCCCGGAATGGTCAAAACAGGAAAGGTGCAGCAAGGTTATGAGGGGTAGCGCCCTTTAGGATGTGTGCATTTCCTTCTGGAAAAGGGTGGTATCATGGTATGGAGCCCAGATACTTACTCATGTTGAAAACACTTTATGATTGTGTGAATTGATTACGAGCGCTCGATTGAAAGGTCCCAAAGGACCGGAGGATGGCATATTCGGTCAGTTGTTACTCAGTTAGGGGTAACCCGGCCTTGTGTTGGTAGAGATCCGGTTTGGTTCTCGGGGACGTCCATCCAGAGGCGTTTCCATGTGGCAATGGGAAGTTCCTTGGCCTGATC
Organism: Allium cepa; assembly: GCA_030765085.1. Taxonomy (NCBI): domain Eukaryota; kingdom Viridiplantae; phylum Streptophyta; class Magnoliopsida; order Asparagales; family Amaryllidaceae; genus Allium; species Allium cepa. The sequence goes on along the minus strand of CM060935.1, from coordinate 723,980,774 downwards.
ATTCGTTGGAAATCCAAAGAAACAATACGATCTTGTACGGTATTAGTTGTAGAACCTGCCATTTAATATGGTAGCTATAGTAAGCATACTATAATGGTACCTATGCTGGCTAAGATTTATATTCTACTTTCGAAATGATTTTTCCTACACTATGCACTAATAATAATATCAAATGTTCTTTTTAAATGCGTATCAAGCATCTTTGACTAACATAAGAAGAAATCTCCTCCAAGTCTGCGTTTGCATTGTGTGTGTGGCGGGAGGTCTTATGGTAGTCTCATTTTTAAAAGCATTGCGAATTAACTTTAAAAATATTCCTCTATTTTGATTTTTAAAGATAAATAAACTGTTTTGAGTTCTCACACCAGTCACATGACTGACTCGGAGTTTATTGTTTTCCTTCCTAAACTCTGGGTGCCCACCAATTTCCACACGGGCAGTCAAGAGTTAAAGTATATCAGGATATTCTGGATATTCAGGAGTTGCTGGAGGCAAGCTGGATGGCATGGCGTATTACTAGTATATAGTATTTCTTTTCCGCTGTTTGTTGTTGTTGTTGTACACTCAGATGATATGATGTAATGTAATGTATAAAATGTAATAACTGATATAGTTCTTTGTTTAAAGATTATTCATTTATTATTATATGTTGTTCCGCTGCGAATTGTGAGATTCTAATGTTGTTCTGTTGTTTTCTGTTCCGTTCTATTTTCTATGTTCTTTTCTCTCTATTTTCTATCTTTCCTCTCTTCTTCTATCTCTTTCCTTTTCTTAAACCATAACATTTCGGGTTTCCGGCCTTCGATTTCTCGGCAGTCGATAAAATGAGTATCGATGTTGAATTTTCGAAAGTCGAAAATTTCCGGGACGTTACATCTGGTATCAGAGCATATGGTTGAGCGACAACCATGGTTCTGTTGGGTATTACTCATTAGAGATAGAGTCAGTAGTGCTCTAGAATGAGTTTGAGTGTAATAATAGCTATGAGAGCGTATTTGTTAGTGAATATAATTTTTTTTTATATATTGTGATGATTGGTTTATTGAGTGGTATATGAACCTTCGTCAGCACGGTCTGGACAACTATGCCGAAGGGGTTTCTAAACACTTGAATAGAACAATTCGACACAATATTGTTTTAAATTGGGTAAATGAAATAATTTTACCTTAATATATTTTATATATAAAGAAATAATTTTTCAGAATTATTAAAGTGTATATAAGTTGATTGTTTAGTTGTTTGAATAATCTAAATAAAAGAATTATTGTATAAGCAAATGAGTTATAAAAATTGAATTATAATTAAAGTGATTTGCAATTGAGAAATAAACTTATATATATATATATATATATGAGAAGTGAAACTATATGAATATGAGTTGTAAATGTAAATGAAATTCAACTTTAGAAATTGAATTGAATGAATGGATTGACTAATAATCAATTGAATGTGAATATAATTGATATGAAATAATGAATGTAAGTGTTAATTCATTAAAATCTAATGTTATTGAAAGTTGAATAGTTGAATAAAAATCAATTTAATTAAACCAATTGAAAGTGATGGTGTTGAAACCGAATTGAATGAATATAAGCAAAGTAATTTGGTTGAGATTAATATACATTGGTTGTTGTATGATTGTTAGTTGATTGTATATAATTCATTAAGCATTAATGAAATTGAGTTAATGAAATTGGGAACTAAAGTAATTGAAATCCAATTGAAAGTTAAGTGAATCTTAAATAGAATTGAATTTGAATTGGAAGTGAACCAACTTGAATATGAATTAGTGAATATGAACTAATTGAAAATAAATGTTAGAAACATCCACTGTTAATGAATCAAATATGATTAAGATTGAAAACCAATTCATTGAATATTAATGAGAATATGAATGAATATATATTGGTTATGAATTTGTTGGATGATAGTTGGTTGATGGTTGAATATATTGCTTTTGTTGCAATTGCTATGTTGACATATATAGTTATTATGTTGCTATATGTTGTATATCGATACTATTATCTATATGCATGTTCTCATGTTGTTTGTTGAGTGTTTAGTAGGTGCGGATCGCGTTTGCTTCGCATTTGGAGCTCGCTTTCGCGCTATATTAGCCGTATATGCTCGCTAATAAAATTATAAGGTACATATCTCGGATTAAATACCGTACTTTTACACTTTTTTCCCTGCGGGATGCCTCATTACTTGATGAGATGTATATTTGTGATATATATACTGTCATTTTTTTTTCGGATCGAGCCGCGCAAAGGAGACTATGGCGAATTTTTCCGAAAATTTAAGGCGTTAGAAAAAATTTGAGAAAATTAGAAAATTTTGAAATTTTTAACTTTGATTTGGAATTGAAAGTTAAACAATAGTAGTTTGGTTTGAAAAGATAACTAAGTATGATTTGAAAACTTAGTAAGTATTGTAAGGAGTTTAATTATGAATTTTGGGAAAATTAATAGATTCTGTAACTTTTCTTACTTAATAATTTCGAGGACGAAATTCTTTAAAGGGGGGAAGATTGTAACGACCCAGAATTTTTAATAATTAAAATTTGGATATTTAATTAATTTTAAATATTAATAAGTGAATTTATAAGTCAAATAAATTTTATTTCGAATAATTGGATTTAATTGAATAATTAAATCAATAATTTAATATGTTAAATTATGGAAATAATTGAAAATTGGGTTAAATATGATTGAAATGATTTGTAAAATTTTATTTTATCATGTTGGAGTTAGAACGATATTTTAGAACTTTTAAAATCGAATTAAAAGTTAATTTGTGAAAATTGAATATTTTAATATTAAAATCGACTAGTGGAAATAGTCAATTTTTGAACAGTCTCAGAATTGAACGAAACCAGTTCCATTGGATCCGTAATAGTTAGTTATTACCGGATTTCAATTTTCGTGTCAATCGGAGCTATCGTTTGATCGTGGCAGCTCGAAACGCATCGAATTGTTTTTTAATATTAATTTGGCGAGTGAAAATAGCCATTTTTCAAAAAGTCTCGGATTTCGACGAAACCAGTTTCATCGGATCCTTTATGTGATATTATTGTATGGTTGCAAATTTCATGTCAATTGGATTTACCGTTTGTCCGGTACGAATTAAAACGCCTAGAAATCGATTTAAATCGGTTTAATTTAAATTGAACGTTTATAGCCATAACTCGCACAGATGTCCGAATTAGCTTTCGAAACCTGTTCCATTGTGTCCGGAACGCGGGGTAAACCTTAGAAACGCTGGTTACGGCGCGTGAATCGGAGTTCGGAATTTCCGGATGAATAGTGTTCATTTATTCTCTATAAATAGCCCATAATTTCACAAAAACAAGAAATTTATTAAACCCTAAACCTAATTCTTCTAGCCGCCAGTTCAAGCTTCAATGGCCAGTATTTCTCCTCCTTCTTCCTCAATTAACTCGAAATCCATTGATTAATTCCAAAATTGTTCAACTACAATGTTGAAGAGGGCAACACGAACTACAAGATCAACGGTCACGATCAAGATTGGAACTACGAATCAACGGATACTTGCGTTCAAAGGCCATAGGGTCGGCCTCGAACTGCGTGCTACAGGGACAACCGAGCTCTATGAGCTTATGGCCGAAGTTTGAGCAAGCGGAGGGCTTCGAGATGGCGGTGGTATGATGGAGTATCGATGCTTGTGGGCGGAGCAAAAATTAACCCTAATCTAAGTGATGGGTTCGGCCGTTACCAGTATGTAACGTGCGTGAAAGATGAAGAAGAAAGGGGTAGGGGACGTGCGGTGATGATGGGGGGGCAGTGAGATCCTACGGCCTAAATTAGATGAAGGTTATAAATAGAAAGTTAAGTTGTAAATTATATAGTTAAAAATCGTGTAAACTTCATAAATTCATATCTTCTTCATACGAGGTCGAAAACGCGCGAAACAAGAAGCGTTGGAATCGTATGGACGAGCACTACGCGATGGAGTTGGATTGGAGTCGTTTGGAGTTAGTGAGAATTTTGGGTAAAATTAAACGTCCGTTTAATTTTATTTGAAATAAATCGCTAAAACAAAAATAAAATCAAGGTGAGAACTTCTCACTCAATCTAATCGGTTTCGATTTTATTTTAAATAGTTAGATTTAAAATATTTGAATGCATGTTTGAATGATGATTGTTATCTATTGATTGTTAAAATAGACATTATGCGCCGTCTATTAAGCGGATAATATTATTAAATCCCATATACCGCGATAATTTCGTACTGGAGCGAAATTGGTATTGTGCTAATGTTTGTGGATGCAGGAAAACAGGTTGGAGGGATCCAACTGGATTCCTCAACAGTATTTATTTGATTTCAGATATTTAATATTTGATGGATTATCATATCGATATATGATATCGTTGTAGTCGTGATTGACTATTTGGTATGTAGCATCATTGGACCAAACTTTGGAATTTTAAAATGTTTTTAAAGAGATTTTTGAAGGTGTAAGTTATAAAATATTTTTGGAATCGATCCATTTAAAATAAATAAACGTTATAATTTTTAAAGCTATAAAAATTATGATTTTGAGAAATATGGTTAAAAGATTGATTTTTGAGAATATGATGCTAATGATTTTATAAAATAGTTAAATCGGAATTTTTGAATTTATTGTGAAAAGTTTAATTATAGGCTTTATGAAAATTAATTATTTTATGAATCAAAATGGTGAAATTATAAAGGAGTTTAAAGACGTTTTAAAATATTAATATGAATGGATTTATATAAGAGATTTATAAATTGATATTTATAAATTTAAAACATTTGAATTATAAAACGAGTTTTTATAAGTGTTTGAATGAAGTGAAAATGGATTGCAGGAGTGAATGGAATTTATAAAATTATAAATGGTAAAGTTATAAATGAAATTTATAAATAGTAAGATTTATAAATTTTGTGAAGTTATTTGAAGAATAAGTTTTGGATAAATAAATGAATCTTATAAGTTATAAGATTTATAATTTAGAAAGTCTTAAAAGAACGATTTTGTAAAATAATCGTTTTATAAGCATTTAACTTATAATATGGACTTTTGGTTCATAATTGACATATAAAGTGAATAGGTTAATAAAGAAAATTTATAAAGAAAGATGTTATAAAATAAATAGAAATAGAATTTATAAATGTTGTTTTATAAATTCGCAAACTACTTATTTTGATAAGTAAATTGTTGTAACCTATTAATGGAGTTATATTCACGTTTTTGACTGTGAATAATCCTTTGAAATAAAATGAATAAAAGGATGAAATGTGTTGACGTAGTATATTCACGTTTTTGAATAGTGAGTAATATGTTAAAGAAATTGTTTTGAATGTGATATTTGAAATAGAATTAAAACGATCTAACGATGTTTTAACATGTGTTGAGATTCGAAACCATAGATTTCAACATTTATTGTTGAAATAGACGTTTTCGAGAAATAGAAGGAAATAATGGACTATAACACTGTTGTTATAGTAAATGATTTCCGAAAGGAAATGTTTTGTATAGTATTGGGATTTATATATCTATTTTAATTTCGAATCCCTATACTAGTGATTTTGGGTTGTTGTAACGATGTTTTACGCAACATTCGTTTTGGCCCAAAATAAATATGTTTAAGAGAATGATTTCCTTAAAGAATGAAATATATACTTAATCTCGATTTAAGTATATTGAATATTTTCCAAGTGTAGAAAATAAAAAGATTTGTGAATTACTTATTTTAAATAAGTATGGAAATGTTTTCCAATATAAAGTGAATATTAGAGAATTTATCTTTTTGAAGATAAATTGAAATGATAAATTGAAATCGTATATGCATGGATATTTGGAATATAAATTCACTAAGGAATTTATAAAAGAAAGTGGAATTTGTCTAAAAATAAATATTGATTTATTTTTGAAGTGTGAAATTATATATCTAGTAAAGATATTTTTGAAAAATAAATAATTTGGAAAATTATTTGGAATCTGGTGATGTTGTGCATATCCATTGATAGTACAATAACCGACTACCAATATTTCCCTTTGAATGAGTAATTGATGTGAATTGTTTGAATGTGAATGCCACACTTATTTTTTGAATAAGCGCTCACTATTCGGGTTAACCGGGAAAGGACCATGGGGTCGTATAACCCATTCCGAATATGTGATACGTCGTTATGAATTGCAATTGATGACCGGTGTTGAAGACCGGGTATTTGCGAAAGCGATAGGATGACCTATCGATTGTCTCTGCACTGGGTAGCTGCTGGTATAGAGATTCCCTAAGTGATGGGAAATCCGAACGTGATTAGTGAATATCCGGATTGCAAGGGCTTCGTGAGAAGTGCCTTCGGTTTTGTTCGAGCCCGGAACAGACTTGTATGGATTGTATGTCTGACGTTACAAATTGAGATATAAAACAGATTTCTTTCAAATATATTTCTGTTGGTGGCGGAGAATTTATTCTTTTAGCTTAACACCCTTCTCTGAGACGTACGAGCTCATAGGTTATGTAGTTGAATGTTATCAGCGATATATTCCCAATTTGGTAATGTGACATGCTGAGTGTTGCTGTGAAATGATCATTGTGTTGATTATTTGTGATAGGATCATTTATTTGATCGTCTATCTTGGTGATCATTTCTATGATAATTTGTTGACCCAAAGCATGGCTTTTGTATAAAGTATGTTTTTGTGGACGTGACTTCGTCGAGCCTCACACCCCGGAATGGTCAAAACAGGAAAGATGCAGCAAGGTTATGAGGGGTAGCGCCCTTTAGGATGTGTGCATTTCCTTCTGGAAAAGGGTGGTATCATGGTATGGAGCCCAGATACTTAATCATGTTGAAAACACTTTATGATTGTGTGAATTGATTACGAGCGCTCGGTTGAAAGGTCCCAAAAGACCGGGGGATGGCATATTCGGTCAGTTTTTACTCAGTTAGGGGTAACCCGGCCTTGTGTTGGTAGAGATCCGGTTTGGTTCTCGGGGACGTCCATCCAGAGGCGTTTCCATGTGGCAATGGGAAGTTCCTTGGCCTGATCATTCGTTGGAAATCCAAAGAAATAATACGATCTTGTACGGTATTAGTTGTAGAACCTGCCATTTAATATGGTAGCTATAGTAAGCATACTATAATGGTACCTATGCTGGCTAAGATTAATATTCTACTTTCGAAATGATTTTTCCTACACTATGCACTAATAATAATATCAAATGTTCTTTTTAAATTCGTATCAAGCATCTTTGACTAACATAAGAAGAAATCTCCTCCAAGTCTGCGTTTGCATTGTGTGTGTGGCGGGAGGTCTTATGGTAGTCTCATTTTTAAAAGCATTGCGAATTAACTTTAAAAATATTCCTCTATTTTGATTTTTAAAGATAAATAAACTGTTTTGAGTTCTCACACCAGTCACATGACTGACTCGGAGTTTATTGTTTTCCTTCCTAAACTCTGGGTGCCCACCAATTTCCACACGGGCAGTCAAGAGTTAAAGTATATCAGGATATTCTGGATATTCAGGAGTTGCTGGAGGCAAGCTGGATGGCATGGCGTATTACTAGTATATAGTATTTCTTTTCCGCTGTTTGTTGTTGTTGTTGTACACTCAGATGATATGATGTAATGTAATGTATAAAATGTAATAACTGATATAGTTCTTTGTTTAAAGATTATTCATTTATTATTATATGTTGTTCCGCTGCGAATTGTGAGATTCTGATGTTGTTCTGTTGTTTTCTGTTCCGTTCTATTTTCTATTTTCTTTTCTCTCTATTTTCTATCTTTCCTCTCTTCTTCTATCTCTTTCCTTTTCTTAAACCATAACATTTCTGGTTTCCGGCCTTCGATTTCTCGGCAGTCGATAAAGTGAGTATCGATGTTGAATTTTCGAAAGTCGAAAATTTCCGGGACGTTACAAATTGTTAGCGGCTCCTCCTCTTGATCGAGTTCGTCTGATACCGGTACGTAATTTTCTCTTGTCCTTTCCTGATTTTGGCTTGCTTGAACTCGATGCTGAAATTGCCGATGATGATTTGTTTATATAGGGTTTGTAATCCTAGATTTGCGTTCGTACAAATATATTTGAATTTGTCAATTTTAGTTGATCGGCCGATTGATGTTACTTGGATGATTGAGATTTAATTAACTTATTCAAATTCGTATTTTTTGATACTCCTTCCCACGGCTTTGATGTTTAACTTGGTCTATTATCTTGGCCACTAGATTTCGAATTTGACTTGTTCATACTTTGATTTCGGTCATTTTTGGTTTTATGAATTTCTCGTTGACTTCGGTATGCTTCCACGACTTCGACATTTACATTGTTCATCTTGACTTGGCTTGACTTTTCCTGACTTTGCAGAGGGCTTGCTGTTTTTCCGTTGCAAGTGTTCATTGATATATTTCATGATGTATTCATTTTGTTTACATGAAATCTGGTTCACTGTTGTTCCATTTTTACTGCTGTATCACCACTTGTGTCTGCACTTGCTCGATCCAATTTTCACTTTATTCGGCCTCTCTCTGGTCATGATGGTTATACTTCACTTGCTTGTGTCACTTGTGCATTGTTGCTCTACTTGACTCTTTTGAAGCTCGAGTTGCACACTGCTGTGTTTATTCACTTGGTTGTGTACTTGACCTGTTAGCATTGAAACTATACTGATTCATTTTTGTATGTTGTCACTGCAATGTGAACTGTTGAGTTTTTGAGCATTGTTGAGTCTTTGTTCATCCAATTCATTGAGATTGTTGCATTTGGACTTTATAACACATTGGATTGTGCTCGGGTTGCTTCACCTAATTTAGCGCCTGATGCATATTGCCTGACCATTGTTGCTGTGTTGATCTTGCTTGCTACCTGGTCGACACTTGCAGTTCACTGTGTCAAGTTGCTGTCTTCATATTGTCACTATATCATGTTCGATACAGTTTGCATTTCAGTTGTTTGGTTGATACACTTGAAGTTGCACATTCTTGTGTTTGTTCCATCTTGTTGTCTGAATTTGCTTTGATCTCATTTCTAATGTGCATTGAGCCTCGAGTGTATACTGAGTTGTGCCTTGTAAGTTTCATTTAGAGTCTGCACTATTGTTTCATTTGTTTGGTACACATACTGTTCTGGTTTTGGTTTCTTGATGCGGCTATGCACTGTATATACATGTGCCATTTCATTTTCTTCTCTGGTCTGTCGGCATTGTTGTATTATGATTTGTACATTGAGTTGAATCCAGATTAAATGCTCGGGTTTGACCTTGTGCTCGTGTCGAGATTTTATTTATATTGCACCTGAGCTGAACCCGTCCTTTTATTTTGGGTTTGACCTTGTGCTCACCTGTCCCTGTAACATTATCAAGTGTATATCGGTGTGAACGGCCTTGTGGAATGTACAGTGATACACCGTGCATGTCACATTGTTCGTGTATGATGAATTCAACTGTAAATGATGACGAACAACCAAAATAACTGAGGCAAATAATATTTTCAAAATCCATATTTTATTTTATATTGCAAAAATATTTCTTTTTCAATTTTACTGCGTTAGTGAATATTTTTGCAGATTGCTCAGATGCTGGATTCTAACTGGAATGAAGTTGAAGATAAACTACGAGTGTGAGTGTAACGAACCGTAAATTTAACCGGTTTTAATAACGTTACTAATTGAAATTTGTGAAATTTTAAACGATAAAATTTTTAAATATAAATTTAATTTTTGGAATGCGTCTAGTTAAACATAGCAACTTGTAAATTTTCGTCCGAAAATATGAAAGTTTATTTCATGCGTAAATTTACTTCAATTTAATCAGTTAAAAAACGATAAAAATAAAATGTTTCCAAAACCAAAATATTTTTACATAGAAAAATTCTAAACCATCGTCTAAGCAAGATGTTAGTTTGTCGTTTTTCCAAACTCAGACTTCTTTAGCTCCGTCGATCTTAATCTTCTGTGTTTTTCATGCATTTTCCGTAGTAGAAAATTTCGAAATTTTAAAATTAAATCGTACCACAGATATCAGTATACCATTTTGATCGTCTCGTCGCGCTGATCTCCACGGTATATTCAATTCTGTGTTTTGAAATTCGGTATGCAGAAGAATCTGTAAAACGTTGGATGGTATCGGTACGAGTTTTAAAAGTCTTTTGGTTCCCTTGTCCATTCGTTGCTTCTGGAGATAATCAATGGTCAGGTTATTAATATTATTCACTGACTTCAACCTCTTGTCTATCAATTTCCAATGTTCAAGGAATTTGCCGTTCGTTTTGTTAATTTTCTTGCCAGCTCACGTTGATAATCAAGTGGCCTCTGTGCATTGAAGAAAATTTATATTTACAAGGTTACATTCCTTTTCTACCTTTTAATTTATTTCTTCATCCGCCTCTTCTTTTCATCTCTCTTCCCTACTTACGCCTTGCCAGACACCCCACAACCGCCTCAAACCCAAAACCCATCTGTATATATAGTCATATGGTAAGTCATATTTTATTTTATTATTATTTTTTATTTTTTTTTGTTTTCTTTATGATGATAATATAACAGTTTATACGTATATAACAATATAGATTTGTAATATATATAGGTATTACAGAACTGTAATGAATGTCAAGTATGGAAAGTGAGTTTTATGGGTTTTATATGTGTTGTAAATCTGAATAATACTTTTATGTCTTTTGTTTAGGAATCATAATTTTTGACTTTCAGGCATTTTCTTCTTCCTTAATGTTCATTGCTCAGTAGGCATGAAACAATAATTTCTGGTAAATATGTAGTTCTTCCATGCTATAAGATTTGAGTACAGTGGTATTATATTGGACCAATATAGACTATATTGTCTATATACTACATATATAATTTGAGTAGTTGTGATTGAAGTTTAGACTGGATTGTTTTCAAGTGGCTGCTAGGTTCCAATTATTGTGAAAACAACCTAATAAATGCGTGATGAATGTCTACCCTGGCGTTTGCACTTTGTTTTTATGATTGTACATTGGGGGTTTGGCAGAAGTTGTATTTCGATTTTGTTTATGTATATACAGTTTTTGTTTTTTCTTATATATGTGTTTAAAAAAAATTACATTGATTTTCAAATATATATAGATTTTTTTTTGATACGCGTTTTAATTTAAACATTTATTTTGAAAGAAAGTAATAAATAATAATATGATTCACTCTTCATTTCTATTATATTAAGATGGTTCTAATTCGTTTATCAATTCCTCTTTTATCAGCTTTGATCATGAATATCATACCAATCTTGCTTTGTTTTGAAACTCGTGTTCGGATTCGTAGCTCAATTTCTTGTCCGTCTCTAGCCTCGAAAGGTGAGCAATCACTCACGATTAATATTCTTTTATTTATTAAATTTGATTTCAATTGAAACGGAAATTGAAATATGTTGCCGTAGTCATTTACACTGTTATATATGCTATTACCTGTATCTGTTCACCTTTGACATCTGACACCATTATCTGTTATTTACACGATGATAATCCTGTTGATTGATAATTGATTGATTGTTTGTTGTCTATATTGGATGTTAAATTTGTAATGTACAAAGTGATAAATATTATGCAATTGAATTTGACGTAGAATAGTTAAAATTTGAATCGACATATGTGTTGAATTTGATTAGTTAAATTTGTAAAATATGACCCCTTAAATGTTTAATTATTTGACATGTAGAAATAGTTAATTAACTTGAACCATTTGAATTTATGTTGTATTAGTTGATGAAGTATTAAAGTGTAGAATTGCATAGAATAATTAGTGTAATAATCTTTAATCTACATGAAATGATAGTGCAGATTCTAGAAATAATTATATTAATTCGCACAAATAACAATGCGAATTAATACGATTATTTCGGGATTATTTGAATTAATGATTGAATTGTTACTGATTGTTGTTATTGTTTGCTGATTTACTTTGACACCATGCCAGTTATCACACTGCAAGTTTCTTCAATTATGCTTGATCTTGAATTGAATTTGGAATCGAGTTGAAATGATATATACCCAAATGAATTTGACCTAGGATAGAAAATTAAATAAAAATCCGATTGGTCAATAAATTGATTTAAAAATAAAATAATGATTTTATTCGAGCAAAGAATAAGTTTTGAAATGAAGTTGGAGTTTGAATTTTTAAAAGGAAAATGTAAAGATCTAAATCTGAAACAAATATTAACGTACTAATTGATGAGAGAACGTTGTTTGGAATTTAATAATTAAATTTGGAATTATTAATAAATAATTTGGAATTATTTGATAATTGAGTTTTGTAATTATTTAATAATTAAGATTGAGTTTGAAATTATTAAGTTTGAAATCATTTAATAAATAAATTGGAAATTATAATTAAGATTGAAATTATTAAGTTGAATTTACAATTAAGTTGAGATGATTTGATGATTAAGTTTGAATTCATAATTAAGTGGAAATGATTAAATAATTAAGTTTGAATTGATAATCAAGTTTGTAATCATAAATTTTTGAAATTATTAATAATTATGATTGAAATTATTTAATAATTGAATCAGATTGAATTATTTGATAATTGAATAAAAAAAATTGAATTCTTTGATAAGAGGAATTGAACTTTTGAATAAGTGGATTTAAACTTCGTTAATAAATGAAATTGGGTTTCTTTATTTATTAAGTTTGGAAAAGTATTTAAGTAAGTTAATAAATGAAATTGAATTTCTTGAATATGTGAAATTTAGTTTCTTTGGTAATTAAGTTTGAATTGTAACTAAGAAATAAATAAGTGAAATTGAATTTCTTTAACAGGAAATTAACGTGATTTATTGGAATAAATATAAGACTTGAAATTTAAAGAATTTGATTTGACAAATCTAATTTAATTCAATTTGAAGTTTTGATATAATAAAGTTGAACTTAAGTAATCGATTTAATGAATTGGAAATTTAAATGAAAATTGTTTAAATGATAAATTAGCTTAGCGAATATTGAATGAAATCGATAAATGAATTTAAATTGATTTGAATGAAGATTAAACCATTTAAATGATTTCAGAATGAAACCTATATACGAACTCGAATCAATATTTGAATTGTTTAAATAAGAGTTGAAATCGAATTATAAGATTTTGAAATGGTAATTTGGAAGTTTTGAAACGTAAACTTTGGAAATTGATTTAGAAAGACAAACGGAATGTTTATTTTTGAATTTTAATTGAAATTGAATTCGATTTGGTTTGAAATATATGAAACGACCAATCGGTGTAATAATCACGAAAGTTATTAAAAAAACCGGAATCGGTTATGGATATACTCTCTATCTAAACCGAAACCACTTTAATAACTATAAGTGGAGTGATGAACCAGAATGAAGTGGTTGGAATGATGTACGTGATGAATGAAGAAAGAGAACGATAATGGATAGCCTTGACACTTGTGTCAAATTGGAAATGACTAAAACAGGAGCCGTGCCGGGCCAAATGGGGTTAGCCACCTCGAGCGAACACACATCTTCGTAACAACTACTCATTACTTGTGATTGATTGGTGCACCCTCGTACTTTCAGGAGTGTTGTTTCACGGTGTTGCGATCGCTGCGGCGATGCGTTCTCACCAGTCCGGATCAGGCGAACGGTAGTTTCACTACCTTGGGTATTGCCTCATGTGCCTTGTCATACTTGTATCCCTATATACGCGACCACTACGAATTTGTTTTGTGTTATACCTATGGAGTACTCCCTGATATCCCACCAGTTTACGGTGGAGTTTACAGTGCTGTATAGACTATGATGCTTATAAAATGTGTTAAGGGGGATAATGGTAACGCCTTAACACTATTTTGATACTTTATATTACCGATAGACATTATCTATTTAGCGTACAGTGCTACCTAGTAGATAGTTTAACGGATCCTTAGAGGATGGTGATTCCAACATCCTTTGAGTTACCTGTATTTCGATTACTATTTCACTTGAGTTGGATTTATTGATATGAGAATATTAATCTTGACTCGAGTGTTTGTGTTTTGCTTTACGCTCGGGTCAGACTGAGAGTACCAGCTTTCGAGGCTCATCTTTGGAGTTGGAGTTTTGCTTGAAGATCCAGCCATCTATTCCGCTTTCAGTATTCGATGATTCCAGTGATGTATTCTGATTTGTATTTGATGTATCGTATTTCTCTTTTGTTGTAAACTCTGATGTATCTTATATATTTATATAGTAGTTTCATGAACTACTATCTCTTTTACTTCCGCTGCATATTATTACTCTGTGTCTGTGATTCTATGATTATTTATTTACTGTATATCTGATTTTTGCCAAATTTTAAATTAACAATTCGGTATTTTGAATTATTCAAGTCCGACATGTGCGGATGCGAATAGTCCAAAATAGCGGGTCGTTATAGTTGGTATCAGAGCTTTTGGTAGCTCTAGGCAGAACTCAGCATATAGGGTAAATGTATTTACAGAATCACTTCACTCGAGTTTCAGTCTCTTCTTTTTGACTCAATTCCTTTGAATTTTGGAACGTTCCCTTGATTCCGGAATTCATTCTTGTCCCTCACTATTCGTCTTCTTTCAATTCAGGAGCGCCCCATACTCCACTTCGAAATGATATCTATAGTAGATTGGCGGTCTCGCCAATTTTCAAATTATTTGTAAATGGGTGAAAATCCTTTACAATAGCATCGATTTACCGGAGATTTCTGTATCCTCGGTTTACGATGCTATCTATTTCCTGCTATGCCGAATTTTATCTCTTGCGATCGAATGTTGATTTACCTCGGAATTTAGCATCGATCTTATTCTTGATGTTACGGTGACCCGATTAAGGTTGCCCGTGAAGTAAATAAGCTTATCCATCTCCCGATTCTGTTAATTGAATTATCTTATCTTCTGTTTCGAACTTATTATCGAATCAAAATTCTCTTTGATTTGATTTCCATCAAATTTGAATCTTTATGCATGTTTTGAAATCTATTCTTGTATCATCGAGCGAGGAATTGTATGTGTAAATTTATATTTAAAAAGTTTAAAATATATTGTGTTGTTTGAGTTGTCGATGTTGATTTGGGTTTTCGATTGATTCGTCTGATCAACGCTATCGATAGGATTTCCAAAACACTTGAACAGAGCAAACTGACACAATAGTATTTTCGAATTGGGTGAATAAAATAGTTTTATATGATTATATTATATATATGTATAAATTTTTCTGAAACTAAAATTGTTAATGAATTTGTTGCCAGAAATAATAATATTTGATTGTTGTAAACCATCGATTATTGAATAATATAAATAAATGAATTTATAAAACTGGAAAAAAAAATTGATTTGAAATTAAAATGGATTTAAACTAAATTTTGAGAATTTAATTTCCGGTGATTTCAAACTTTGATTTGAAGTTTTAAAGTGTATAGTTTTTAAATATTTTCAAATAGAAACCGTTTCAAAGAATTTTAAATGCTAAAATTAGTGCTCTCCTATTTCGTCGCTGGAAAATAATTTCGGTGATGGCGGCCGCATCATCGACATTTATTTTCGAGTTTTGAAGAGAAGAGACCATCAGTAGCTAGCTACATTTTGTTTTGAAATGAATTTGATTTGAAATTTCTAAAGTATGACTTGATTTAAAATATATATATTAGTATTTAATTTAGATTTGACTTGGATATATTGTATGTATAAAATTATCTCTAAGTTGGTAGAAGCTAGTCGAAAATTAATTCTTAAATTTGTTAAAGGATGATTTCAATCATAAATGAAGCCAAATTTTTATATATAAATATTTAACTTGAAATAAATGAATTGTAAATTTTCAAAAGTTAATTATGTAATTGAATATTATGCAGTATAAATGATATCAAAAGAATTTTTATATAAATTTGAGTAGTTATAATAAGTGTAAATATACTTAATATATATGTGATAGGATATATTAAGTAGAAATAATTTAATAATAAATTTGATAAAGAAGAATTAAATTTGTCGGATAAAATATGATTATAATAAAAGACTATTCAAATTTATGATCTTTGAAATTGTTTATTCAAGAAAATTGGATAATATACAAGATAAAATGTCCTTATAAATAAAATTTGAGTTTATATAAAAATGTCATACACTTTAAGTTTAATTATAAAATGATAATGGAGATAAATAAAATAATAAGTTAAACGAATAATAAATGTGATTAATAAAATAAAAGAAAAAAAATTTGTTTTGAAAGTTAATAAATTG
Source organism: Allium cepa (assembly GCA_030765085.1). NCBI lineage: Eukaryota > Viridiplantae > Streptophyta > Magnoliopsida > Asparagales > Amaryllidaceae > Allium > Allium cepa. The sequence continues at coordinate 723,964,557 of CM060935.1, read as the reverse complement.
GATTAAATCAACTTAAGGGATATCTTGAATTAATTGAATTTAAAGTGAATTTCATTTGAAAGAAGCCTTTGTACCTAACATTTATAAATGAGTAATCAAATAAATTTAATGGAAACCTAGATTTTAAAAACAAATTATTGAATATAAATTTATTTAAATTGAAATTTATATGGTTTAAGTTAATTGTTTATTATATAATTCAAGTTGATTTTCTTCTAGTTGTTTCTATTCTCCTACCTCCTACATTTTCGAGGACGAAAAGTTTTGAGTGGGGGAGAATGTAACGAACCGTAAATTTAACCGGTTTTAATAACGTTACTAATTGAAATTTGTGAAATTTTAAACGATAAAATTTTTAAATATAAATTTAATATTTGGAATGCGTCTAGTTAAACATAGCAACTTGTAAATTTTCGTCCGAAAATATAAAAGTTTATTTCGCGCGTAAATTTACATCAATTTAATCAGTTAAAAGGCGATGAAAATAAAATGTTTTCAAAACCAAAATATTTTTACATAGAAAAATTCTAAACCATCGTCTGAGCAAGTGTTAGTTTGTCGTTTTTCCAAATTCGGACTTCTTTAGCTCCGTCGATCTTAATCTTCTGTGTTTTTCATGCATTTTCCGTAGTAGAAAATTTCGAAATTTTAAAATTAAATCGTACCACAGATATCAGTATACCATTTTGATCGTCTCTTCGCGCTGATCTGCGCGGTATATTCAATTCTGTGTTTTGAAATTCGGTATGCAGAAGAATCTGTAAAACGTTGGATGGTATCGGTACGGGTTTTAAAAGTCTTTTGGTTCCCTTGTCCATTCGTTGCTTCTTGAGATAATCAATGGTCAGGTTATTAATATTATTCACTGACTTCAACCTCTTGTCTATCAATTTCCAATGTTCAAGGAAATTGCCGTTCGTTTTGTTAATTTTCTTGCCAGCTCACGTTGATAATCAAGTGGCCTCTATGCATTGAAGAAAATTTATATTCACAAGGTTACATTCCTTTTCTACCTTTTAATTTATTTCTTCATCCGCCTCTTCTTTTCATCTCTCTTCCCTACTTACGCCTTGCCTGACACCCCACAACCGCCTCAAACCCAAAACCCATCAGCCTCGTCATCCTGCTTCCCATCTTTTCTGCGAAAACCTTCTGCGTTCTTTCCTTGCCCTCCGACCAACTCACCACCCTGGCCCGCATACGTCACACCGCCCCTGTAGTCGAGCGCGACCCCACCAGCCAAGCACAACCCCACCACTCAGGCCGACCGATCACAGCACGGTTGCCGTCATCCACCACCAAAGCTTCAACCACCACCGAGAACCCGACCTCCGCTTCATCCCATTCTCCAACCCTGCCTCTGCCGTGTCTTCTTTTGCCAGTCTTCCTCCTCTTCTTCTAATGAGTATTGATCTGTATATATAGTCATATTGTAAGTCATATTTTATTTTTTTATTTTTTTTTATTTTTTTTTGTTTTCTTTATGATGATAATATAACAGTTTATACGTATATAACAATATAGATTTGTAATATATATAGGTATTACAGAACTGTAATGAATGTCAAGTATGGAAAGTGGGTTTTATGGGTTTTATATGTGTTGTAAATCTGAATAATACTTTTATGTCTTTTGTTTAGGAATCATAATTTTTGACTTTCAGGCGTTTTCTTCTTCCTTAATGTTCATTGCTCAGTAGGCATGAAACAATAATTTCTGGTAAATATGTAGTTCTTCCATGCTATAAGATTTGAGTACAGTGGTATTATATTGGACCAATATAGACCATATTGTCTATATACTACATATATAATTTGAGTAGTCGTGATTGAAGTTTAGACTGGATTGTTTTCAAGTGGCTGCTAGGTTCCAATTATTGTGAAAACAACCTAATAAATGCGTGATGAATGTCTACCCTGGCGTTTGCACTTTGTTTTTATAATTGTACATTGGGGGTTTGGCAGAAGTTGTATTTCGATTTTATTTATGTATATACAGTTTTTGATTTTTCATATATATGTGTTTAAAAAAAATTACATTGATTTTCAAATATATATAGATTTTTTTTTTGATACGCGTTTTAATTTAAACATTTATTTTGAAAGAAAGTAATAAATAATGATATAATTCACTCTTCATTTCTATTATATTAAGATGGTTCTAATTCGTTTATCAATTCCTCTTTTATCAGCTTTGATCATCAATATCATACCAATCTTGCTTTGTTTCGAAACTCGTGTTCGGATTCGTAGCTCAATTTCTTGTCCGTCTCTAGCCTCGAAAGGTGAGCAATCACTCACGATTAATATTCTTTTATTTATTAAATTTGATTTCAATTGAAAGGAAAATTGAAATATGTTGCCGTAGTCATTTACACTGTTATATATGCTATTACCTGTATCTGTTCACCTTTGACATCTGACACCATTATTTGTTATTTACACGATGATAATCCTGTTGATTGATAATTGATTGATTGTTTGTTGTCTATATTGGATGTTAAATTTGTAATGTACAAAGTGATAAATATTATGCAATTGAATTTGACGTAGAATAGTTAAAATTTGAATCGACATATGTGTTGAATTTGATTAGTTAAATTTGTAAAATATGACCCCTTAAATGTTTAATTATTTGACACGTAGAAACAGTTAATTAACTTGAACCATTTGAATTTATGTTGTATTAGTTGATGAAGTATTAAAGTGTAGAATTGCATAGAATAATTAGTGTAATAATCTTTAATCTACATGAAATGATAGTGTAGATTCTAGAAATAATTATATTAATTCGCACAAATAACAATGCGAATTAATACGATTATTTCGGGATTATTTGAATTAATGATTGAATTGTTACTGATTGTTGTTATTGTTTGTTGATTTACTTTGACACCATCCCAGTTATCACACTGCAAGTTCCTTCAATTATGCTTGATCTTGAATTGAATTTGGAATCGGGTTGAAATGATATGTACCCAAATGAATTTGACCTGGGATAGAGAATTAAATAAAAATCCGATTGGTCAATAAATTGATTTAAAAATAAAATAATGATTTTATTTGAGCAAAGAATAAGTTTTGAAATGAAGTTGGAGTTTGAATTTTTGAAAGGAAAATGTAAAGATCTAAATCTGAAACAAATATTAACGTAGTAATTGATGAGAGAACATTGTTTGGAATTTAATAATTAAATTTGGAATTATTAATAAATAATTTGGAATTATTTGATAATTGAGTTTTGGAATTATTTAATAATTAAGATTGAGTTTGAAATTATTAAGTTTGAAATCATTTAATAAATAAATTGGAAATTATAATTAAGATTGAAATTATTAAGTTGAATTTACAATTAAGTTGAGATGATTTGATGATTAAGTTTGAATTCATAATTAAGTGGAAATGATTAAATAATTAAGTTTGAATTGATAATCAAGTTTGTAATCATAAAATTTTGAAATTATTAATAATTATGATTGAAATTATTTAATAATTGAATCAGATTGAATTATTCGATAATTGAATAAAAAAATTGAATTCTTTGATAAGAGGAATTGAACTTTTGAATAAGTGGATTTAAACTTCGTTAATAAATGAAATTGGGTTTCTTTATTTATTAAGTTTGGAAAAGTATTTAAGTAAGTTAATAAATGAAATTGAATTTCTTGAATATGTGAAATTTAGTTTCTTTGGTAATTGAGTTTGAATTGTAACTAAGAAATAAATAAGTGAAATTGAATTTCTTTAACAGGAAATTAACGTGATTTTTTGGAATAAATATAAGACTTGAAATTTAAAGAATTTGATTTGACAAATCTAATTTAATTCAATTTGAAGTTTTGATATAATAAAGTTGAACTTAAGTAATCGATTTAATGAATTGGAAATTTAAATGAAAATTGTTTAAATGATAAATTAGCTTAGCGAATATTGAATGAAATCGATAAATGAATTTAAACTGATTTGAATGAAGATTAAACAATTTAAATGATTTCAGAATGAAACCTATATACGAACTCGAATCAATATTTGAATTGTTTAAATAAGAGTTGAAATCGAATTATAAGATTTTGAAATGGTAATTTGAAAGTTTTGAAACGTAAACTTTGGAAATTGATTTAGAAAGACAAACGGAATGTTTATTTTTGAATTTTAATTGAAATTGAATTCGATTTGGTTTGAAATATATGAAACGACCAATCGGTGTAATAATCACGAAAGTTATTAAAAAAACCGGAATCGGTTATGGATATACTCTCTATCTAAACCGAAACCACTTTAATAACTATAGGCGGAGTGATGATCCAGAATGAAGTGGTTGGAATGATGTACGTGATGACTGAAGAAAGAGAACGATAATGGATAGCCTTGACACTTGTGTCAAATTGGAAATGACTAAAACAGGAGCCGTGCCGGGCCAAATGGGGTTAGCCACCTCGAGCGAACACACTTCTTCGTAACTACTACTCATTACTTGTGATTGATTGGTGCACCCTCGTACTTTCAGGAGTGTTGTTTCACGGTGTTGCGATCGCTGCGGTGATGCGTTCTCACCAGTCCGGATCAGGCGAACGGTAGTTTCACTACCTTGGGTATTGCCTCATGTGCCTTGTCATACTTGTATCCCTATATACGCGACCACTACGAATTTGTTTTGTGTTATACCTATGGAGTACTCCCTGATATCCCACCAGTTTACGGTGGAGTTTACAGTGCTGTATAGACTATGATGCTTATAAAATGTGTTAAGGGGGATAATGGTAACGCCTTAACACTATTTTGATACTTTATATTACCGATAGACATTATCTATTTAGCGTACACTACTACCTAGTAGATAGTTTAACGGATCCTTAGAGGATGGTGATTCCAACATCCTTTGAGTTACCTGTATTTCGATTACTATTTCACTTGAGTTGGATTTATTGATATGAGAATATTAATCCTGACTCGAGTGTTTGTGTTTTGCTTTACGCTCGGGTCAGACTGAGAGTACCAGCTTTCGAGGCTCATCTTTGGAGTTGGAGCTTTGCTTGAAGATCCAGCCATCTGTTCCGCTTTCAGTATTCGATGATTCCAGTGATGTATTCTGATTTGTATTTGATGTATCGTATTTCTCTTCTGTTGTAAACTCTGATGTATCTTATATATTTATATAGTAGTTTCATGAACTACTATCTCTTTTACTTCCGCTGCATATTATTACTCCGTGTCTGTGATTCTGTGATTATTTATTTACTGTATATCTGAGTTTTTCCAAATTTTAAATTAACAATTCGGTATTTTGAATTATTCAAGTCCGACATGTGCGGACGCGAATAGTCCAAAATAGCGGGTCGTTATAGTGAGTGATATGTAGTGAGGAATTTATGTAAATTGAATTGTGATGTAATCAGAAATTGTATTGTAATTGAAATTGCATAGTGAATAGTGAGAGCCTGAGTTTGTACTATTCAAAGTTGTAATAAATATTTGTTTGAATAAAATTTCTGTTTGAATTCAAATTATGTGTTATTTATTTTTATTCAGCAAATATTTATTTAGTCTATGAAAAATAAAATAGTACATTAACAAATACATTCAAACGAATATATATGTTTATTATCATCAAACAAAAATCATATAATCGCATATTTAACAGTCATGATGGTAGTCGAGCTCAAATCGATGATAGAGGGAATTTGAGGATTAATTGTAGGATTTGTGTGCCGAATGTTGATGGATTGAGGCAAGAGCTACTTCGGGAAAATCATCTATCTAAACTTTCTATCCATCCTGGTGTGATGAAGATGTACTAGGATATGAAGAGGCTTTATTGGCGGAAGGGTATGCAGCAGGATATCTCTAACTTTGTTAGTAGATGTGCGACTTGTCAGCAAGTCAAGGCCGATCATCAGAAGACCCCTGGTTTGTTGCAGCCCCTTGAGATTCTCAACTGGAAGTGGGAACAGATTTCCATGGATTTCATTGATGGATTACCGAGGACTAGGAAGGGTAATGAGAGTATCTGGGTTATTGTGGATAGACTGACCAAGTCCGCTCATTTCATTCCGGTCAAGTCTACCCGTTCTGCTTCTAGCTTGTTTGAGATCAACATGAGTGAGATTGTTCGTCTCCATGGTGTTTCTCTCGGTATTGTTTGTGATCGTGATCCTTTCTTTACCAGTCAGTTTTGGAAAGCTTTTCAGGAATCTTTGGGTACTCATCTGAATCTAAGCACTGCTTACCATCCATAGACCGACGGTTAAACAGAAAGAGTGAATCAGATTCTCGAAGATCTTCTTCGTGCTTGTGTGCTAGATTATGGAGGATCTTGGAAAGATCATCTCCATCTTGTCGAATTCACCTATAATAGTAGTTATCAGGTATAATTTAATCTTCTTTTTTAAGCTTATCTTAATCCTTTATCAATCTCATTCCATCTTTGAATCTAGGCCAGTATTAAAACGTCTCCGTTTGCTGCTCTTTATGGATGACCTTGTAGATCTTCATCTTTTTGGATTGAATCTGGTAATCATTTGGTCCTTGGTCCTGATTTGGTTTTGGAGGCTTCTGAGAGAGTTGAGGAGATTAAGAGGAAGTTGAGGGTTGCGCAGGATAGGCAGAAGAAGTACGCTGATAGGCATAGGCGGAGTTTAGAGTTTGCTGTTGGTGATCAGGTTTTCCTTAAGGTCTCTCCCTTAAGGAATGTCATTCGCTTTGGTCGTAGAGGGAAGCTTTCTCCTAAGTTCATTGGTCCTTTCCACATTGTGGCAAGAGTTGGTTCTTTGGTTTATCGTCTGGATTTACTCGAGAAGCTTTCTGGAGTGCATGATGTATTTCACATCTCACATCTTCGCGGTATCTTCATGACCATCTCTTATTGTTCAGCCTTCTGCTCTTGATAGTTTGGATATTGAGCCTAATCTGACTGTAGAGAGGAAGCCACTTTGTATTGTCGACAGAGGTACGAAGTAACTAAGAAGGAAATTTGTTAGTCTGGTCAAAGTACAGTGAAGTACTGATGATCGAGATTGTACCTGGAAGACGGAGAAGAACATTCTTGCTTCGAATACAGAATTGTTTGTTTCAGGTACTATTTGCCTTTCTACCTTGCTTTCCTTATTTTCCATGTCCGTTCTTTTCGAGGACGAAAAGGTTTGAGTGGGGGAGAGTGTAACAACCCTAGATTTTTGAAAATATTTTTAAATTAGATTTTATTTCATTTGAAAATATTTTTAAAATTGATTTTATTTCAAGATTTTTATTTTTAAAACATTTTTTAAAAGTGTAGTTGTAATTTTCCAATGTTAGTTGTATTTTGTTTACAATTTTTAATTCTAGTTTAAATATATCAACCTATTTTCTTTATTTATATTTTCTATTTTCCTAAGACTATTTATTATTTTTGTAACAACCCGGGGTTTTTGCACTAGTTAGTTATCGTCAAATGACGATTAAATTTGTTAGCTAATTGCTATTTGGAGTTTTTAAATCGGGTTGAAATTCTTTTAAATTTTTTTAAGAGTTATGCGGGCTTTAAAATTAAATTTTAGCCCACGTTCCTTTTATTTTTAGTGCTGCATTATCCAAAGTGAAGACCCGTTCCTCCTTTATTCATTTTTATCACAGCCCATTTTCAAAGCAAACGAGAAAATGAAATAATGGCTGCTAGGGTGTTGTCTCCGCTCTATTTCTTGAGGGCCACGACTTCGTCTCTGATATGTTCGACCTTTGAATATCCTCTTCATGATAGATGAGTGATTTTTTCACTCACATCCTAATTCATTCTTAATATAGTGCTTCGGTCGTTCGATTTTGTTTCGTTGTTGATGATTTCACTGACTTTATCAATTTCGTATAACTTGATTATGGCTTGTTCATCACGGCTTCCTTTCGTGACTATCACAGCCTTTTTGATTTGGTTTCTTTTTTTGACCTCGGTCAATTGATTTGTGTAAGGCTGTGAGCTTGTTAGATTTTGTCTCGTTATTAATTCCTTCTTGACTTCGGCCATTAGTTGTTGGTTTGAATTCTCTGTTGGCTTTTGTAACTGCTACTGTTCGTGGTTGACTTTGGCTAGTTGAAAATATTTTGATTTTGTGAAACCTGCTACTTCGATTACTTTAAAAATATGATTTTTATCACTCTGGCATTGAACTCTGATTTGAAACTTGTAAGGCCTACTTGACTGGTTCATTGTAGTTTGATTTGGGTCGTACTTCACTGTGTTCATTTGTCTGCACTTGCATTGTCCACTTTTGGCTTTGACTTGAACTTTCCCATTACCTGATTTCGGTACTGTTATTGTTACATTATGTTGTACCTTCTGGAGCTTGTATGATATGCTAGCTCGAGTTATGTAGTTCATGTGTAAATTTAGTTCAGGTGGTCCAGGTGGCATATCATATTGATTGAGTTGCTGCCATTTACTGTTGGCACTGACTTCATCATGTCTGCACTTTGACAATCATGTTGCCAGGCTGTGTATATATGCACATATACTATTTTACTTTGGTATTGAATCAGATCTTTTGGGCCTGGTCTTTGATGATGCTTGACTACATGTCGCATTATGTTATACCTGTTTTGCTGTTCCATTTGTGTTATAGCTGCTGTCCATTTTGGTTTTGTTAACTATACTTGTATATTTGAACTCGAATCATTACTGTTGTGTGTTGTGTTGCCTATCTTTGGTGCTGTCACCTTCATTCTGCTGTCTTCATGTAGTTTGTACCACTGCCTTTGTGCACTTGGTCATTCGAGCCTTTGTGCCCTGTTGGTTCAGGTTGCATAATGCATGCTGCCTGGTCATTGTTCTATGCTTTCACTACCCTTGTGGTTTCAGACCTGTAGCATGCATGTTACCATGTAGTTTCATGTATTTGGTTTATAGCCATTTCAATGTTGGTGATGTTTGGTTTGGATTCACTGATTCATTGTTGTAGTTAATGCCAGTTGCCTCTGGGGTGAGTTTTGCTTGTATAACTTGAGCTTGATCTCGAGTTGGTGCCATTGGCTTTTGATTCACTGAGCTTTTGTGTATTTCATCACTGTAGTGGCGAGGCAGTGCACGCGAGCGTGTACTACAGCCAAACAGAATTGACTTTTTAATTGATATTTCAATTTCTTGAATTGTTTCGTGTGTTCAATTCAATATTTTGAAATTGTATTTTGATTTGGTTGAATTTGATTGTTTTGTTGCTATCTAATTATCTACTAGATAATTAGATTATGTGTTTTCTAATTATCGTATCGATAACTATATTTTGTTGTTTATGCTGTTTCACTAGCTTGGGTTTTGCTTTGGCCACTTGTTGTTAATTGTTGTTTAGGAAATTCTACTGTTTTCGAAATTATATTCATTGATAATCCTTCTATTTATCTTTGTTGATGATTTGAATTTGCTGATTTGCGGTTTAATGCTGTTATGTGTTATATTTACCATTATCCGATTTCCTTATTAAAGGATTGGATAGGTGAGATTTATTGTGATTGTCATCTAATTGTTATTTAATTATTATTGCTTTCGTGCATTAATAAATGAGTTTGAATTTGACTGACCGGGTATTATTTTCTTTTGAATTAATACTCGGGTCAGACCAAGTTATTACAGGCTGTTGATATCTCACTTTGGTTGCTGCTTAAGCTATGAAGTCTCTTTATATCTTTTGGAGTAGTCGTTGTCATTTTATAGGATGATAGGTATATCATTTACAATAATGTACTTGTATATGTAACTTCCACTGTCGACAGTTGTATTGTATCACATGTATTGTAACTGACTTCAATTATATATATATGAGATTTGATATTATCCATGTTCTGTGTTTAGCTTATCTGTGTTATTACTATATATGTTGTCCTAAACTATTATGAACCATCGTAGTTTGTTTTACACTGGAATTGAATATGTTGATGGGAGTAAATAAACAAAGAGATGAAAAATAAATATATGTACCACTCCTATTGAGATAACCAATACTAGTGTAAGGCCTAACTACGGATGGCCGCTCCTATGCAGCCTTATTCTTCGTGATAACAGACAATATTTCCTTTTAATACTCTTTGTTATTGTGAGCATAGAGGTGGGGCGTCACAGTTGGTATCAGAGCGAGGGGTTTATGGACATAATATATAACATAACTTAGATGGAACATGTGTTACAACTATTTGTTGATGTTTTTAATTGTGCCTTGAGTCAAAACTAAAGTTTTGAAATTACGATGAAATTTTTAAATATCTTTATTTAAAAATAAAAGTGAAATTGTGTTTTGATGATTTATTAATTTGTGTTTTGTTTATCAGAGTGCACAGCGGAAACAGTGAGGCCGTCTTCGCTGAGTACAGCTGATAACCCTTTTGATTTAAAAATTAAAATATGAAAATCAAATAAATTTCGTTGTGTTGTTACATAGATGTGTTTATTTTTGTTTTCTTTGAAAATTTCGAATCTGATTTGAGGATCCGAAGCGATTGCAAATATGTGATTTTGTCGAGATTTTGCTGTTTTAAATTATCTTCATTAAAGATATAATCGAGTGATTTCTTTGTTCATCTTGTAGTGTGCGTGTAAATATGAGTTGCACGTTACTGCATTAATTTTACGTTGAACCGGTGTTTGGTTTTAAAATGTATTTAGTTGCCGTTATTTTTATAACGGGATTTTTACACCGAATTTGATGCGAATTGTTTTGATGAGATTTTTGATGTTTAAAAATTACAGTCGCTTTGACTTCAGTAATCGTCAAATTTAAAGTGAATTTTCAAGCGGTTATCCCACAATGCTAATTTGATAACTGTTTTTACGGTGTTTTGAGAAGCGCAATTTCTTTGTCGAAATTGCTACAGATATTGCTGTTTTAATCACGTGTTTTAAAAATTGTTTTAAAATAAAATTGTTTTCAAAAATTTACAGTTTACGCTTTCAAAAGAATGAGGAATTGATTTAAACGCTTCAGCAAAATTTAGGACTTTTTACTGATCTGCTTAATTTCAGACTTGTCCGTTTGAGAACGTGAAATGTTATTTATTTAAAATACACGATTTTGCACTTTCAAGGAAACGATGAAGAGATTTAAACGATTTAGCAAAAGTGCGGAGTATGGAACCACACTTTTACTATTTCGGTTAATTCCGGACTCGTTAATTGAAATATTTGATGATTTTGATGATTCTGATGATTTTGTTGGGTTTTCGAGCCACTATGTTGGACCTTCGGATCATATGATGGACCTTCGGGTCAAATACCGGTACTAAACCTTCGGGTCATTTGTTGGACCTTCGGGTCATATGTTGGACCTTCGGGTCATTTGTTGGGCGCCAAAAATATTGTACTTGGTAGGCTTCGGCCATATGTTGGTGCACGTGCGGCGTAGCTAAAACACGCCATTTGCTGGGATCGATCCACCTTTTATGTTGATTTTCTAGTCATCTTAATTGATTTCTAGATATTTGTTGTTTCTAATTATTTGTAGGTAATTAGATATTTGTTGATTTGAGTTATAATTATCTTAGTTGATAATTAGATATTTGCTGATTTGAGTTCTAATTATCTTAGTTGGTAATTAAATATTTGTTGATTTGAGTTCTAATTATCTTAGTTGATAATTAGATATTTGCTGATTTGAGTTCTAATTATCTTAGTTGATAATTAGATATTTGTTGATTTGAGTTCTAATTATCTTAGTTGATAATTAGATATTTGTTGATTTGGGTTCTGATTATCGTTTTTGATAATTAGATATTTTTTGTTTTCTGATTATCGTTTTGATAACTAGATATTTGTGTTTCTGATTATCGTTTTTGATAATTAGATATTTGTTGTTTTCTGATTATCGTTTTTGATAATTAGATATTTTTTGTTTTCTGATTATCGTTTTTGATAACTAGATATTTGTGTTTCTGATTATCGTTTTTGATAATTAGATATTTGTTGTTTTCTGATTATCGCTTTTGGTAATTAGATATTTGTATTTCTGATTATCGTTTTTGATAATTAGATATTTGTTGCTTTCTGATTATCGTTTTTGATAATTAGATATTATATTTGTTGTTTTCAGATTATCGTTTTTGATAATTAGATATTTATTGTTTTCTGATTATCGTTTTTGATAATTAGATATTATATTTGTTGTTTTCTGATTATCATTTTTGATAATTGGATATTTGTTGTTTTCTAATTATCTGGTTGATAACTAGATGTTTGCGGTTTTGCGATTTGTGTTTTCTAATTATCTTTATTGATAATTAGATTTTGCTGTTTTCTAATTATCGTATCGATAATTAGATATTGCTGTTTTGTGATTTCTGTATTCTAATTATCTAATTGATAATTAAATATTGCTGATAATTGTATTTATTCAGTTTGCTGTTTTCTGATTATCTATTAGATAATAAGATTTTATTGAGAATTTGTGAATTTCCTTTATGAAATTAAAAGATTTCCTTGGCGTTTGTATTCTTGACCTTTATTTTTCTAGCTTAACCAGTTTATGTTAGAAAAATAATTGTTATTGACGACTTTAATTATGAAAATTACGGGGACGCAATTTTTATAAGGAGGGGAGTCGGTAAGAACCTGGGGTTTTTTCACCAGTTAGTTATCGTCAAATGACGATTAAATTGGTTAGCTAATCGCTATTGGGAGTTTTTAAATCAGGTTGAAATTCTTTTAAAAATTGTTAAGAGTTATGCGGGCTTTAAAATTAAATTTTAGCCCACGTTCCTTTTATTTTTAGTGCTGCATTATCCAAAGTGAAGACCCGTTCCTCCTTTATTCATTTTTATTGCAGCCCATTTTCAAAGCAAACGAGAAAATGAAATAATGGCTGCTAGGGTTTTGTCTCCGCTCGATTTCTTGAGGGCTATGATTTCGTCTCTAATTTGTTCGATCTTTGGATGTGCTCTTCATGATAGGTGAGTGATTTTTTCACTCACATCCTAATTCATTGTTAATATAGTGCTTCGGTCATTCGATTTTGTTTCGTTGTTGATGATTTCACTGACTTTATAAATTTCGTATAACTTGATTATGGCTTGTTCATCACGGCTTGCTTTCGTGACTATCACAGCCTTTTTGATTTGGTTTCTTTTTTTGACCTCGGTCAATTGATTTGTGTAAGGCTGTGAGTTTGTTCAATTTTGTCTCGTTATTGATTCCTTCTTGACTTCGGCCATTAATTGTTGCTTTGAATTCTCTGTTGGCTTTTGTAAATGCTACTGTTCGTGGTTGACTTTGGCAAGTTGAAAATATTTTGATTTTGTGAAACCTGCTACTTCGATTACTTTAAAAATGTGATTTTTATCACTCTGGCATTGAACTCTGATTTGAAACTTGTAAGGCCTACTTAACTGGTTCATTGTAGTTTGATTTGGGTTGCACTTCACTGTGCTCATTTGTCTGCACTTGCATTGTCCACTTTTGGCTTTGACTTGAACTTTCCCATTACCTGATTTCGGCACTGTTATTGTTACATTATGTTGTACCTTCTGGAGCTTGTATGATATACTAGCTCGAGTTATGTAGTTCATGTGTAAATTTAGTTCAGGTGGTCCAGGTGGCATATCATATTGATTGAGTTGCTGCCATTTACTGTTGGCACTGACTTCATCATGTCTGCACTTTGACAATCATGTTGCCAGGCTGTGTATATATGCACATATACTATTTTACTTTGGTATTGAATCAGATCTTTTGGGCCTGGTCTTTGATGATGCTTGACTACATGTCGCATTATGTTGTACCTGTTTTGCTGTTCCATTTGTGTTATAGCTGCTGTCCATTTTGGTTTTGTTAGCTATACTTGTATATTTGAACTCGAACCATTACTGTTGTGTGCAGTGTTGCCTATCTTTGGTGTTGTCACCTTCATTCTACTGTCTTCATGTAGTTTGTACCACTGCCTTTGTGCACTTGGTCATTCGAGCCTTTGTGTCCTGTTGGTTCAGGTTGCATAATGCATGCTGCCTGGTCATTGTTCTATGCTTTCACTACCCTTGTGGTTTCAAACCTGTAGCATGCATGTTACCATGTAGTTTCATGTATTTGGTTTATAGCCATTTCAATGTTGGTGATGTTTGGTTTGGATTCACTGATTCATTGTTGTAGTTAATGCCAGTTGCCTCTGGGGTGAGTTTTGCTTGTATAACTTGAGCTTGATCTCGAGTTGGTGCCATTGGCTTTTGATTCACTGAGCTTTTGTGTATTTCATCACTGTAGTGGCGAGGCAGTGCACGCGAGCGTGTACTACAGCCAAACAGAATTGACTTTTTAATTGATATTTCAATTTCTTGAATTGTTTCGTGTGTTCAATTCAATATTTTGAAATTGTATTTTGATTTGGTTGAATTTGATTGTTTTGTTGCTATCTAATTATCTACTAGATAATTAGATTATGTGTTTTCTAATTATCGTATCGATAACTATATTTTGTTGTTTATGCTGTTTCACTAGCTTGGGTTTTGCTTTGGTCACTTGTTGTTAATTGTTGTTTAGGAAATTCTACTGTTTTCGAAATTATATTCATTGATAATCCTTTTATTTATCTTTGTTGATGATTTGAATTTGCTGATTTGCGGTTTAATGCTGTTATGTGTTATATTTACCATTATCCGATTTCCTTATTAAAGGATTGGATAGGTGAGATTTATTGTGATTGTCGTCTAATTGTTATTTAATTATTATTGCTTTCGTGCATTAATAAATGAGTTTGAATTAGACTGACCGGTGTATTATTTTCTTTTGAATTAATACTCGGGTCAGACCAAGTTATTACAGTCTGTTGATATCTCACTTTGGTTGCTGCTTAAGCTATGAAGTCTCTTTATATCTTTTGGAGTAGTCGTTGTCATTTATAGGATGATAGGTATATCATTTACAATAATGTACTTGTATATGTAACTTCCACTGTTGACAGTTGTATTGTATCACATGTATTGTAACTGACTTCAATTATATATATATGAGATTTGATATTATCCATGTTCTGTGTTTAGTTTATCTGTGTTATTACTATATATGTTGTCCTAAACTATTATGAACCATCGTAGTTTGTTTTACACTGGAATTGAATATGTTGATGGGAGTAAATAAACAAAGAGATGAAAAATAAATATACGTACCACTCCTATTGAGATAACCAATACTACTGTAAGGCCTAACTACAGATGGCCGCTCCTATGCAGCCTTATTCTTCGTGATAACAGACAGTATTTCCTTTTAATACTCTTTGTTATTGTGAGCATAGAGGTGGGGCGTCACAATTGGTATCAGAGCGAGGGGTTTATGGACATAATATATAACATAACTTAGATGGAACATGTGTTACAACTATTTGTTGATGTTTTTAATTGTGCCTTAAGTCAAAACTAAAGTTTTGAGATTACGATGAAATTTTTAAATATCTTTATTTAAAAATAAAAGTGAAATTGTGTTTTGATGATTTATTAATTTGTGTTTTGTTTATCAGAGTGCACAGCGGAAACAGTGAGACCGCCTTCGCTGAGTACAGCTGATAACCCTTTTGATTTAAAAATCAAAATATGAAAATGAAATAATTTCATTGTGTTGTTACATAGATGTGTTTATTTTTGTTTTCTTTGAAAATTTCGAATCTGATTTGAGGATCCGAAGCGATTGCAAATATGTGATTTTGTCGAGATTTTGCTGTTTTAAATTATCTTCATTAAAGATATAATCGAGTGATTTCTTTGTTCATCTTGTAGAGTGCGTGCAAATATGAATTGCACGTTACTGCATTAATTTTACGTTGAACCGGTGTTTGGTTTTAAAATGTATTTAGTTGTCGTTATTTTTATAACGGGATTTTTACACCGAATTTGATGCGAATTGTTTTGATGAGATTTTTGACGTTTAAAAATTACAGTCGCTATGACTTCAGTAATCGTCAAATTTAAAGTGAATTTTCAAGCGGTTATCCCACAATGCTGATTTGATAACCGTTTTTACGGTGTTTTGAGAAGCGCAATTTCTTTGTCGAAATTGCTACAGATATTGCTGTTTTAATCACGTGTTTTAAAAATCGTTTTAAAATAAAATTGTTTTCAAAAAATTTACAGTTTACGCTTTCAAAAGAATGAGGAATTGATTTAAACGCTTCAGCAAAATTTAGGACATTTATCGATCTGCTTAATTCCAGACTTGTCCGTTTGAGAACGTAAAATGTTATTTATTTAAAATACACGATTTTGCACTTTCAAGGAAACGATGAAGAGATTTAAACGATTTAGCAAAAGTGCGGAGTATGGAACCACACTTTTACTATTTCGGTTAATTCCGGACTCGTTAATTGAAATATTTGATGATTTTGATGATTCTGATGATTTTGTTGGGCTTTCGAGCCACTATGTTGGACCTTCAGGTCATATGATGGACCTTCGGGTCAAATACCGGTACTAAACCTTCGGGTCATTTGTTGGACCTTCGGGTCATATGTTGGACCTTCGGGTCATTTATTGGGCGCCAAAAATATTGTACTTGGTAGGCTTCGGCCATATGTTGGTGCACGTGCGGCGTAGCTAAAACACGCCATTTGCTGGGATCGATCCACCTTTTATGTTGATTTTCTTGTCATCTTAATTGATTTCTAGATATTTGTTGTTTCTAATTATTTGTAGGTAATTAGATATTTGTTGATTTGAGTTATAATTATCTTAGTTGATAATTAGATATTTGCTGATTTGAGTTCTAATTATCTTAGTTGGTAATTAAATATTTGTTGATTTGAGTTCTAATTATCTTAGTTGATAATTAGATATTTGCTGATTTGAGTTCTAATTATCTTAGTTGATAATTAGATATTTGCTGATTTGAGTTCTAATTATCTTAGTTGATAATTAGATATTTGTTGATTTGGGTTCTGATTATCGTTTTTGATAATTAGATATTTGTTGTTTTCTGATTATCGTTTTTGATAATTAGATATTTTTTGTTTTCTGATTATCGTTTTGATAACTAGATATTTGTGTTTCTGATTATCGTTTTTGATAATTAGATATTTGTTGTTTTCTGATTATCGTTTTTGATAATTAGATATTTGTGTTTCTGATTATCGTTTTTGATAATTAGATATTTGTTGTTTTCTGATTATCGCCTTTGATAATTAGATATTTGTGTTTCTGATTATCGTTCTTGATAATTAGATATTATATTTGTTGTTTTCAGATTATCATTTTTGATAATTAGATATTTGTTGTTTTCTGATTATCGTTTTTTATAATTAGATATTATATTTGTTGTTTTCTGATTATCGTTTTTGATAATTGGATATTTGTTGTTTTCTAATTATCTGGTTGATAACTAGATGTTTGCGGTTTTGCGATTTGTGTTTTCTAATTATCTTTATTGATAATTAGATTTTGCTGTTTTCTAATTATCGTATCGATAATTAGATATTGCTGTTTTGTGCTTTCTGTATTCTAATTATCTAATTGATAATTAAATATTGCTGTTTTGTGATTTCTGTATTCTAATTATCTAATTGATAATTAAATATTGCTGATAATTGTATTTATTCAGTTTGCTGTTTTCTGATTATCTATTAGATAATTAGATTTTATTGAGAATTTGTGAATTTCCTTTATGAAATTAAAAGATTTCCTTGGCATTTGTATTCTTGACCTTTTTTTTTCTAGCTTAACCAGTTTATGTTAGAAAAATAATTTTTATTGACGACTTTGATTATGAAAATTACCGGGACGCAATTTTTATAAGGAGGGGAGTCAGTAACAACCTGGGGTTTTTTCACCAATTAGTTATCGTCAAATGACGATTAAATTGGTTAGCTAATTGCTGTTGGGAGTTTTTAAATCAGGTTGAAATTCTTTTAAAAATTGTTAAGAGTTATGCGGGCTTTAAAATTAAATTTTAGCCCACGTTCCTTTTATTTTTAGTGCTGCATTATCCAAAGTGAAGACCTGTTCCTCCTTTATTCATTTTTATTGCAGCCCATTTTCAAAGCAAACGAGAAAATGAAATAATGGCTGCTAGGGTTTTGTTTCCGCTCGATTTCTTGAGGGCTATGACTTCGTCTCTGATTTGTTCGACCTTTGGATGTGCTCTTCATGATAGGTGAGTGATTTTTTCACTCACATCCTAATTCATTGTTAATATAGTGCTTCGGTCGTTCGATTTTGTTTCGTTGTTGATGATTTCACTGACTTTATAAATTTCGTATAAATTGATTATGGCTTGTTCATCACGGCTTGCTTTCGTGACTATCACAGCCTTTTTGATTTGGTTTCTTTTTTTGACCTCGGTCAATTGATTTGTGTAAGGCTGTGAGCTTGTTCAATTTTGTCTCGTTACTGATTCCTTCTTGACTTTGGCCATTAATTGTTGCTTTGAATTCTCTGTTGGCTTTTGTAAATGCTACTGTTCGTGGTTGACTTTGGCTAGTTGAAAATATTTTGATTTTGTGAAACCTGCGACTTCAATTACTTTAAAAATGTGATTTTTATCACTCTGGCATTGAACTCTGATTTGAAACTTGTAAGGCCTACTTGACTGGTTCATTGTAGTTTGATTTGGGTTGTACTTCACTGTGTTCATTTGTCTGCACTTGCATTGTCCACTTTTGGCTTTGACTTGAACTTTCCCATTACCTGATTTCGGCACTGTTATTGTTACATTATGTTGTACCTTCTGGAGCTTGTATTATACGCTAGCTCGAGTTATGTAGTTCATGTGTAAATTGAGTTCAGGTGGTCCAGGTTGCATATCATATTGATTGAGTTGCTGCCATTTACTGTTGGCACTGACTTCATCATGTCTGCACTTTGACAATCATGTTGCCAGGCTGTGTATATATGCACATATATTATTTTACTTTGGTATTGAATCAGATCTTTTGGGCCTGGTCTTTGATGATGCTTGACTACATTTCGCATTATGTTGTACCTGTTTTGTTGTTCCATTTGTGTTATAGCTGCTGTCCATTTTGGTTTTGTTAGCTATACTTGTATATTTGAACTCGAATCATTACTGTTGTGTGTTGTATTGCCTATCCTTGGTGCTGTCACCTTCATTCTGCTGTCTTCATGTAGTTTGTACCACTGCCTTTGTGCACTTGGTTATTCGAGCCTTTGTGCCTTGTTGGTTCAGGTTGCATAATGCATGCTGCCTGGTCATTGTTCTATGCTTTCACTACCCTTGTGGTTTCAGACCTGTAGCATGCATGTTACCATGTAGTTTCATGTATTTGGTTTATAGCCATTTCAATGTTGGTGATGTTTGGTTTGGATTCACTGATTCATTGTTGTAGTTAATGCCAGTTGCCTCTGGGGTGAGTTTTGCTTGTATAACCACCACCACCTGCTGACTTCACCTCTGGCCATCACTTCTGCACTGACCTAACTTATACCTGACCATGGTTGAGCCAAGGTCGAGCCTAGTTGTGCACCAAACCTTCCTCTTTTGCCTTTTCCTTTGACCTTCCCTACCTTGTAACTCCCAAACTCTTCACATCCCCATGTAGTCGTGCCTATGTGATGCCAAAACCGAGCCACTTACCCCCAAAACACAATCATGGCCGAACATATGATTCCCTTAGGCCGAGCACTTGAGTGGTTAAAGCATGGTCAAGCCATCTTGTTCTTTGTTGCTTCTTATTTCCAATTGTTTCAATGATGTTTTGTGTTGAGTATATATGTTTATATTGTCTTGTTTTATTTGTTATTTACAAGATCACTATCTTGGCTCTCTACCAACTTGAATCAAAAGTCGTGCTATATCGTGCTTTCTGGATTTATCTGTGTGTTTTGATTTGCTAATTCCAGCTTGAAAAGGTGAGTATTCACGCTTGACATTCATACTTATAGAACTGTGAAGTGATAACAAGTGAATGTGTAGAAATATTATATCACATTATACCTGCCTGTGATATGAATCATATAATGTTAACCTTTGTTTATAAACTTGTCACATCATCTGATACTGCTATATGTTGCTATATTGTTTATTTTATTCTGTTCTCACACTGTAAATTTCCTATAGAATAGAATCATTATGGGCTGAAATGATACATACCTGAAAGGACTTTAGAATAAGGAAAAATCGTTATGGCTGAAATGATAGGCCTGAGCGATTTTTATTTATTTTATTTAGCTTGGGATTGTGGTTTGAAATGATAGAATCCGGATTTTTCTTTGTAAATTGCGGATTGAAATGATATATTATCCGTATCACTTGACTTAGTTAGAAAATTTTATACAGACCCGCGGTTATTTTATATAATTTTTTAGAAATTTTTAAGTATTTTAAAATTTTATATTATGATATTTTGATTTAAATTGAATTAAAAATGATTTTTATAAAGTTTTGGTGATTTTTTTCTACAAGTTAAAATGTGAAATAAATAAATGGTAAAATTGTAATTTGAATATATCTTAATTTCGAAATTTGAGATTCTGTTTAAAAATGAAGTTCAATTAAGTAAATAAAATGGAAATTAAGTTTACATTTTGAAATGGTAATTAAAAATTAAGTGTTAAGTTAATTTTTAAAATGCAAAGAATAGAAAATTGTACGCTTGAATTTAATAAGTGAATTATTAAAAAAAATTGATTTTATGTATAAAATTTTATTTTATAAAAATCATAAGTTAAAGGGTATTTAAACGAACATTTTTGAGTGGAAAAAATATGATTTTTATAAGTTAAAAGGGTTAAAATCAAAGATTAATTGTTTCTGAAATTTTATTGAAAATCTGAAAATTGAATTAACAACATTTCAGAAATGCTATCATTTTTGAAGTTAACTTAAAATCTGAAGTAAAGGATACTACAGCACTTTGTAAGTGCTGTGGTTGATGCAAGTAAACTATGGCTGAAATTTAACTAAGAGATGCTACAACAATTGATAAGTGATTTGATCTTTATTTCGATAAAGATTTGAATTTGAAATGATATTGATTTTTAAAGTATAAATACCATTTTGAAATGTATAACCATGGGTTATAATAACGATTGGTTGTTAAAGAGACCGGGGATCAGATATGGACATACTCTTTACGGATACCGAAAACCACTTTAACAACTGTGTACGCGGTGAAGTTTCCAGAATGAAGTAGGATGGTGGCGACGATCCTATTATGGTATGAATGTGGATCTGGCTTCCGTGAGTTGGCTTAAGGTGGCTAAAATAGGAGCGATCTCAGGCCAAAAGGGGTAGCTCCTCTGGTGGACACATTTCTTCGGTACCATTCTATTACTTTGTGATTATTTTGGTGGCCACCCTTTGATTTGGGAGTGTGTTCCTAGGTGGACGTAGTGCCTGTTATGTTACCACCAGCCAGCGTCCGTAATTGGTATATCTACCCTGGCATTGCCTTGTGTGCTATGTCACCTACCATAGCAAGCTTTACTACGAGTTTGATTTGTGTCGTATCTATGGAGTATCTTCTCGTAGCCTTCTGATCTGGAGGTACGCAGGTATTGTGTAGTGCACTGGCACTATCGCTATTTTAAAGTATGTTTATTTTACTATTACATATTATTATAATAGCGAATATTACTACATAGTAAATATTTTAACGGATCCTTAGAGGATGAGCGGTCCCAAGCATTCTTTAAGTTACTTGTACATTTATCGTAGTTCACTTGAGTTGATTTACATTGTATAAGTATGTATGTCCTGACTCGAGTGTTTGTGTTTTATTTACGCTCGGGTCAGCCTGAGTATTCACAGCTTTGGATTTCTCTTTTTAGAGCTAGGAATCGCTGAAGATTCTGCTTATCTAGTTATTTATATATTTTAGTTTCAGTTGTTCTATTTCAACTCTTGTATTAGTGGACTTCTATGTATTTGGGATTTATTGTGTTTGTTTTTTGACTGATACTATGTATTTGTTTTGAGACTTTGTTATAGTAGCTTCATGAAATACTACGGTATTTTATTTTCCGCTGTGAGATATTCTGATATTTCTGTGTCTGTGATTCTGTGATTGATTTTATTTGCTCCAAATTTTATTTACAATCTGTTATTTTGAATTATTCAAGTCTGACATGTATGGATTATTGTCGATTTGAATGGTTCAAAATAGTGGGTCATTACAATGATATGACTATTTGTTAAACAAATACGTATGGTTTTTACTCTACTCGAGTATGCTTACTTGTGGTTAATATCGAAGCTAAATCCAACTTTTTTAACCTTTGAATTTATAAGTTAACTTTAAAGTAAAACTTTACTTCATTGTGATTACTTTATGCCTATATGGACAATGATGCACTTAATATAATCCATTTGCATAAATTTATATTTATACAAGTAATGTGTGCTTAAAAATTAAGTAGAATTTAGGTGATGCTTAAGCAGAACTTAAGCATTAAGTGAAGCAAGGCTTCTATTGCCTCACCTGGCGCTTAATATAACATGACTTTGAGTATCCTAGGAACTTTCATTTCGTTACGTTGACCACAGACACATCTACTTTATTTCCTCATTTGTCATTTTGATGCATGAATAATAGGGGCCTAAGGATAATGAATCCCGCCATATATATTCGGTTTCCCATAGCCAGAACAATTTAAGGATATATAGAGGGCAGATTATATGGCATCCATTTCATGCTAGTATGTCGATCGATCTTGATTTTATAAAGATTGCTAGCTAGGATGCTTAGTGGGAGGAGATTTCCACCATTATTATATCCCTTGGTGTTTGGTGCATATTGGTATATTGGTGAGAGCTGTTGGAGATAGTTTTACGACTATGATGCCATTTACGATTATCCACACCTTCATACCTATTGATGTATGATTTATCCTATAGATCAGCTAGACCTGGAGAGAACAGCAGGTTCGCGGCTAGCGGAGGGCTTTGTTATTACCGATCCATCATACATTGACTTCTAGCGTAAATTTTACACTACATCTAGTGATACTGTTACTCATGCAGTGGCGGATTTGATGGTTCCATATGCTATGTCACAGTATAGCACCTTCGGTTATCGGGGAATTTACCCAGCTTAATAAGGGGTACCATGCATCAGATCACATGTCAACTACTTCTCACTTTGGTTGGACCATGACAGTGCCTACTACTATGAGAGCAGACCACTATGTTGACATAATTCGTCCTTCAGCATACCATCAGAATCCGAATCGCACCCGATATCATATATCGATCTATACGATAGGTAGATGGGAATCCAACATACAAGACATGTACAGTACGGGCGTAGCATTGATTATTATTTTGCACTAACCAACAAACAAAGAAGATAGCACGATTGCAGGCACTGCTAGAGGCAGAGGATTATCATTTAGCTGGCATGAGTAATGGCAGAGATGACGATGACGAGACACATCGCTGTAGTCGTGCACGTCCACGTACGAATGAGTGATCTTATGTATTGTCTCTTATTTATGTTGTCATTGATGTTATTATTCATGCATTATGGCTATTAATATATGTACTGTATTTATTTTATACATCGATATCATTATTTTTCATGTTTCTATATCGTTGAGGTTATTATTCGCGTACTTTGACAAATGATCTAACTATATTCATTTTATACATCGGTGTCATTATTTTTCATTTTTTTTACATTTTATTGCTTGTCATTATGTAGTATGTAGTAATTATGTATTTGCACCTTTATCAGTACATGACTGTGTATTCTTTGTCAGATATCATATTGTCAATTAAATGTGAAACGAACTGGGGTACTTACGTATTTTTTGTTAGATATCAGTACATGAATCTTTATTCAAAAATGAGAAATGAACCATATCATAGAGACAACTAAAATATACATGATGTATACTGCCGTGAACAAATAATTCCAAATGGTCAAATCCGTAATTGATTATAACTTAGCAAGTACATAAACTTAGCAACTATGAAATGAACATACAGTAAACTTGCACAAATTAACAATAATTATTTAACCACTTCCATAATTAAAATTCAATGACAAGAAAAAAATTAAGAATGAAAAGAAAGATCTAGTGGCAAATTGCCTCAATTGAAAAGGAAAAAAATTCTCAATCAAAACTTTTTCACCTGGCCAATAAAAGTAAACTTAAGTATTATATACCCACTTTCTTAAACTTTAATAATTACTTGTATCAGTTCTCAGTAAAGGCAAGTGTAGCTACGTTGATCAATCCGTAATTTGTCAACATTTTTTTTCTATATGACACTGTAGTAATACGTACATTGTAGCGATGATTTGTGAATTTTCTGTGCAATGGTACAATTTGCGTACTTCTTTATCCGTACATTAGTGTGTATTTTTTGGCAGGTAGCATTCAATGGCAAGTCTTATCGGTATTGTAGCCTCCTTGTTGTTTTGTGCAATGCCCTGTGAAATTGCTGTCCAACGGTAACATTTACTTACTATACATGCTCTTCTTTTGGTATAGATAACATCCTTGTACCATTGAGATATACACACTCTTCTTCCAATTTTCCATATAGTATCTCATAATGGTGGACTACAACCACATTTCGTTGCCTTTTTCATACTCATATGAAGGTCCTTTGAGTCATGAACTCCTTTCAAATCTTTCTTCTCCGCAACCACCAATGGAATGGTATGTGGAAATGCAGGAAAGGTGCTAGGAAGATCTAAGGAAGCATGACATAGAGGAGCAGGAGCATCAGTTGAGAGAGGAGAGACGAAGACCTAAAAATGAATGAAAACTCCACCGTAAAAACAGACAAGAAGGCCAAGAAGTTCGTGATCAAAGGATTGAATGAAGCAGATGGTTGACCTCCTCCAATATTTTGTGTTTGCGGAGTGTCGGTTATATATTCTATCATACGAAGTAGAAATAATATTGGACAGTGCCATTATAGATGCCAAAATTTTCCAAACGGTTGTGGGTTATGAGAATGGATTGATGATCAATTCCCTCATTGAGCAGTGGAATATGTAACCGAATTAAAATAAGAACTAGCCGCACTTTGCAACAGGCTAAGTCTACTAGAATTTCAGCGTGGTGGTGGACATAACTAAGCATCGTTTATCTGATGTATGTTTAAGTATGAGGATCTTTATCTATGTTGTATGTTTAACTATGTGGTATGTTTAAGTATGTCGTATGTTTAAGTACATGGTATGTTTAAGTATGTCGTATGTTTAAGTATGTGGCATATTTATGTATCTCTATGTTTAAGCATGTGGTATGTTTAAGTATGCAGTACGTTCAAGTATATCATTTGTTTAAGTACATAGTACAATCCCTAAATTACATAGAACATAAACAGCTCATATTAATACACGTAGACATACACTGAAATAATACAACCCATAGAATAGTGACATGGGAACAAGCACAACCCATAGAAATACTTGTCATAGTTATGAATACAGAGACACAAAGAGTTTCACACAAAAATCATAGAACTCGCTCAAACTGTCTAATATAACTCACCCACAAATCATACATAGCATGACCAACAAAGTGTGCATGATGATCCATAAAATATAGGGAGTCAAGAGTTGACCGAGTCATTTGAAAAACATTTTCTCATTCTACCTCAGTTATAATTTTCGGATACCTTCGGAATGCTCTAGTAATGTAACAAATGTACTTCTAATATTCAAATTTCATCTTCTTTACCTTTAATCTTAATGGTTGTTGTAAGCTTCATTGACGGTTACCCAAAAATCTTCATCAACCTTCTCTTCCATATGTCTCTAATCAACCGAGATATAAGCTTTAGTCAACACCAAATAATCGTAGGGGGTCCATATCTGATTTTCCATAATGAATCCTATGAACTTCTTATACCAACACTTACAATATAAATAGTAACCATGTATTGCATTTGTAGGCACGTGGTGCATTTCATAACCATTTGTTGTACTCTACAAACGTTCACCGTAGCCATTAATGCCTTGTCCCACCTTACATTGTAGACACGCTATGAATCTGTAGCTAATGAATGGCCTCTACCAATGTATACGGTAGATTGCCTTGTCCAATCCTAACCATGTAGCGCAAAGTATAACCATTCAATATTTGTCACACCCACAATGTGTACATGATGTGAATCCATAGCCAATGAATGGCCTCTACCAACATATGTTGTAGGAATTATTGCCTTGTGCAATCCTAGCCACGTAGAGCAAACTATAACCATTCAATGTTGTATTGTATCCTACACTAGAGACACATTATGAAACCGTAGCTAATCAATGGTCTTTGCAAATGTACACTATAACATTCATTGTCTTATCCTATCCCACACTGTAGCTATACTGTCCGTGAACTAATCAATGGCGTCTACAAACGTATACTGTAGCCATAATGCCTTGTCTAATCCTAGCCACGTGGAGCGAACCGTAACCATTCAATACTGTGTCGATATGTACACTGCAATCGTTTATTGTCTTGTCTATTGTGTATCCTTTTAGCTCCCACACTTTTTTATACTTGTATTCTAAGCTACTCCAACACACAACTACAAAAAACTAAAGCAAACCAAGAAATAAAATTACTTACACCTCTCAACAACAATGGATCCTTACCTTTACTACCAGTACAACTAAGACATGAACCAAAGCTTCGATGATGAACAAGAAGTGGAGAATAAAACTGTAAAGTTCCAAATGCAACAAGCTATAGCAGGATATTCTTACTTTTTTGGTGAAGGATCTATGAGCAACCACTATGGTAGTATGTCTGGACGGATTGACCGTCAATATAAGAGGGACTATAAGGATGGACCTGAAAGGTTGATGAATGACTACTTATTGATAATCCAACCTACGATATAAGTTTGTTTCATCATCGATTTCACCTGGGCTTGGATATTTTCTCCAAATTTATCTCAAAATTCTTGAAAACAACTCATATTTCACATATAGTTTAAATAGAGCACTAGAAACTAGGATTTTCCCTACAACGGCTGCATTATGTATGTTAAGCCACGGAACATCTTGTGATCAATTATATGAATACTTCAGAATTGCATCATCAACAACGATAGAGTGCTTATAGGAACTCTGTACGACATTGATCGAATAGTTTGATGAGTAATACTTATGAATGCCGAGACTAAATGATGTAGCCAGAATATTATTTAGAGGAGAAGCTAAAGGTTTTCCAGCTATGCCTGGAAGTTTGGACTGCATGCATTGGGCATGGAAAAACTGCCCGACTAATTGAAAAGGAATGTTCACCGGACATAAAAAGATGCCAACAATGATCCTAGAAGTAGTAGATTTCAATGATTTATGGATTTGGCATGCTTTCTTTGCAGTGCCAAGTTTGTTGAACGACATAAATTTTTTAAAACAAGCATACTTGTTCTCCAAACTGTCTAACAGACGATTAATGGATGTTACATACAAAATCGGTAATGTCGTGCGTCAAATTAAATATTACCTAATGCATGAATTATCCAAAGTGGAGAGCTTCAATGCAAGCTATAGGGTTCTAACAAACGACAGATAAAGCTCTTTCACCGAAAAGCGGCAAGCTATAGAAAGGACGTGTGGCATTTTACAAGGAAGGTTTCAAATTTTACAAAACCCTGCCTGATTTCATGATGCAAGAGTTCTATCTGAAATTATATATGCTTATATAGTAATTCACAACATGATTGTGGAGTCCAAAAGAGGTAGGTATAAAAACCAAAAAAGTAATAACCCAAAAAAGTTAACAAAAGACCTAAGAGAAATATTAATTCGATGGATGAATATGTTTTCATTGTGCAGCATATTGAAGATCAAGCAGCACACTTTCAATTGTATGACCTTGGTGGAGCAATTATGGGCACATAAAGGAAGGAATGGTGGGAATTCTTAGTCATGCGCATATGAGAGTTTTTTACGGAATTATTGATGAAGTTGTATGTTTGCTACTGTGTTTTCTATACTATGTTTCAAAGTTTGCATGTTGAGCGTTTTGTAATATTAATGTGGAACTTGTTTACTAAAATGTTGTATGACCTTAGTTCGCAATACAAGATGATAGAATAATATTATAATACATACAACAAACACCAAATACGCACCTAGAACAAAAGACATAAAGCAATAGTAAACAAGTACAATACAAATAAACAATTAAAAACCCATCCCCAGATGTGCCACTTCCACTTCTGTTTCCACTGTCCCTCACTTTCTTATAAGTTTCCAACTGCTCGGTTACAAGTTCTTGTTGCAAAGGAGAAAGCTCATTGAAATCAAAGGTTATCAGCCTGATATAGTTCTTCTCTCGCATCAAAGCTTCCTTCTGCTCTTAAGCTTGTCTCCTGAAGTCTCGATCTTCCGTAATAGCCTTCTAAAATTCCATTTTTCCGCGACTTCTTTGTACTAAAATGTTGGCTCCATGCTCTATTGTTTCTATAACAAACGTCTCCAAAGTTCCTACGAGTCTTGAAAATTCCACACTCCGTTGCTCCAACCAAAATAACATGTTTCTACCTAGAGGACGTCTATCAATGCTCCCAAATAGTGGCGATCTTTTCTGGAACTAGGATCGCTCCTTAGAATTGAATCTGAATAGTTCATTCTTCAGGCCTTATTTTGCTGCTCGAATATGAAACTACTAGGGTTATTCCATTTTGGTAGAGAGGAGAGAAGCCCAAAGTGCTCTTAGAACTTGAGTGGATGGTCGTATTGCAGTTAATAAGCCTTACGCGCTTCTTTTATTAGTAGTAAAAATCCAAAAGTGTATGAAATATACAAGAAAATTCAAAAACTATATCATTTCAAAAAATATGCAATAAAACAATACTTCACTTATAGCATCATAAGGAGCGACATCGCTTTGCTGTCTATTCTTCAACCTAGTAAACATTGCCAAATAGCTTCGATATGCTAGGTCGTAACTTGATATTCTCCTCTAAGCGAACCCTGGGTTCTCTTCGATGGCTCCAAGGTGCTATAAAAATCCATAACTCTTTTCCCAATAATTTTGGCCTTTCATATTATTACCAGTAATACAATCATGTGAAATTCATATGCATGATTTAGCAAGTGAAACATACTGTTGGGAAGTAAACTTAACTTGCTTTTTTGTGTTGTCAGGTACAATAGCTTCCTCTTTGGTATCTTCCATATCAATTTCTTCTATGCCAATGTCCAATTTAGTTGCAATTGAATCCCTATGTTGATTACTGAACATGTCGCTTAAGGATTTCCACTTCTCCTTCTTCTTCTTGTTATATTCTGGTCTCTAAGGTGTAGACAGCTTTGTCGTTGTCATCTTTCGTATTTCCTGCACCGCCTTCTTGATCTTCGTCTTCTTCCTCCTCCTCCTCCTCCTCCAAACTTTTAATGATTTCTTCATTAGTAGGAGCCTATGTGCGTACAAATATTACCTTAAGAAATTCTGCATTGCTTCACAATCATGAGTCTCTAACTATTTCACACTAAGATGATAGTGTTGTAGTTAGTCATTTTGCATCATCAAAGATATATAAAAAAAGACCTTCCTATACACCAAAAGGAGGACGTTGTTGGTAATACAGTTATGGAGCGGTAGAATGGAAATAAGGTGGTTGTTTATGAGGAAATCTAGAAGGATCATGGTTGGTAAGGTTGACTATAGGGTACATTTGAAAATGGCGTATAGCCATATTCGTGCTAGGGACTAGGCGTTTGTTGTTGGTTTAGTGGACATTGGTCAGAAAAGCCGATGAAAGAGTATATGGACATAGGTTTGGTTTTTTGCTCACGAGTTTTTTTATGGAAGTTTGGTTGAGGAAAACATAAGCAAAATTAATGAGATTATAAGAGAAAGAAGTGATAAAGAGGTGGTGTGGAAAGAGGAGTAGGAGAGGGGTTTATAGGGGTGAACAGAAGTAGCCGTTGGGACTAGTCGTTATTGTCTCAATGGTTACAACTTATAACGGTGAAGTTTTTTCCGTTACAACTTATAACGGTGAAGTCTTTATTGAAAGAAGTGATGAAGAGATGGTATGGAAGGAGGAGGAGGGGAAGGGTTTTTAGGGGAAGAGAAGTAATCGTTGAGATTAGCCCGTGTTGTATCAACTGCTATAGCACATAATAGTGAAGCTTTCGCCGTTACAATTTATAACGGCGAAGTCTTCGCTGTTATAAACTTATAACGGTGAAACCTTCACCATTACAAAAACTAGCTACTGTTTAGTAAACTAGCTACGAAATTGGTTTGAATTAACAACATAAAAGTAAACAAGCCGCACCTAGTTACGCTATAGCTAGTTTTTCAACTGAACAAGCCATTGTTGATTGTGTCCTGAGTCCTTTGTGCCTACATGGCACTATAACTCTAACTACAAAAAAGCGTATATATATTGCAGTGCAAAAAAGGTTATAAATATCCATAACTATCAGACATAACTGCATCAAATAATAAACCGTATGCCTTTACTTAATCCAAATATAAACACATTGTACCACTTACTCATAGTAATAGACATGTATTTATGATAATAAGTAAGTTAATTTATTACCGTAACAAACGCATTTAATGTATTTATAATAAATATAAATGCAATTGACTGGTATGCGGTCTAACATATGAACTAGTGTCGTAGGAAAATCATTTTATTGCAAATATATGAATCAATTGAACAAATGTTACTTAAAGTAACACAACGACTTCTTAGGTCTAGATATTACTTAATGAAAAAATCAAAATGAACACTTAAAAGAAGAAACTTTATTTCTCAATAATCAAAATTTCTAAAATAAGTAAAATACCTCAAATATATGTGTGTGTGCGCATGTATTACTCATTCAAAAATTAAGTGTAACGACCCGAAATTTTCGAACCCGAAAATTTCGGATAGTTATGGAAAACAAGAAAGAGATAGAAGAAGAAGAAGAACAGAACACCAAAATCTCACATTCGCAGCGGATAAAATATAATAAATAATAACAGTTTACAAAAGAATATTTTATCTGTTGATTACACTTTAATACATCAGAGGTTCACATATATACAGTCACTGATCATATACAAATCATGTCTCGGATATATAATCATATACTGCAGCGGAAATACTCTATACGTACTTGCCATCCAGCTCATCTCCTGAGCTCCAGAACGTACCTACCTGAAAATCTATAATACTCGGTCTGACCCGAGCATTACACCAAAGTAACACCCGGGTCAGGCTGGAAACCAGCGTGAGTAAACCCATCTAACATGTAATACCAAAGCATACAACTGAATTAAAATCCGGGTACTCATATCAATTCACAAAGCCACAATTTATTTTAGACATCACTTATTCCACACATCAATTTCTAAGTACCAAACTTAGATAAAATAATCCAATTCACTTAAATCACTTCATTCTAGCCTACTAATTTCACAAATCAATTTATAAAATTCGAAGTGGTTTTGGGTATTCCCAATACCCGACCCCGGTCTCTTCGAAACTCATATCATCAACCCAAGTTATCCACATGAAATACACAACATTTCATATCAGAAATATCAACTCATTCAAAGCATCCAATACCATTCAACCAATCATAAGCAAAGCTTAATCACACAAATCAATTCAATTGATTCTAATTGAATTTTCAAACCTCAATCACTTAGATTCCTTCATTTACATTTATTAACTCCAAATCAATTTAATTAGTCAACCCATCATTATTCATCTTAACTTATCTACTTGGACTAAGTTCTCAGATTCATTAACTTATAATCACTTACATTTATTAATAATCCTTGAATTAATCATGCTCATAAATTTACTAACCCTCCATAAATTTTGTTACACTAATTAAACAAGTAATTAATCCTCAATTAAGTAATTACCAATAATTACCCCCTTTGATTTATGATATTAAGTAATTTTCTTCGACTTCTTTTATTAGTAAATTCTATTAACTACATTGATTAATTACCTTAATCAATCATTGATTATTTCAAATTATTAATTACTCTAGAATTTAATTAACCTTTAATTGCTTATATTATATTAATTGTTCACAATCATTAACTACTCATCTTAATTAACTTCTTAGTTTCCATTAACAAACTCACTAAATTATCTATGGTCTTATACCGCATCCTCGATTAATCCTTCTGTGTGAAAATACTTCTTTAAAGTAATTTACTTAGTATACTCAACCACCATGAAAAGAAACCCATCAAATTGTTTATCAAATCGATGATAAAAATCTAACAAGTAAGGCCCTTATCTTAGAAACAAACATGTTCATTTCGGGCAGAAATGTAACCCGAGCTTACACCTCAATTTCATATATATAGATGGTCGAATTTTAAAAAGTGATACAAACGAAAGTTATCACATTCTTCCTACAGTTTTCAAAACTTTAAAAATTATAGGATTTGGATAAGAAACGCAAAAGTTATACATAAAATACTAGCCCAGGTTTGCACAAGACACTGAGTACTCTACAACAACAGGACAGCGAGTTTGCAAGAGGTTTTTCAACATATTAGTCAATAAATTTCAGAAAATGATACAAATAAAAGTTATAGACCTTTCTGTTAGCTTTCCAGAATGACCAAGATCATCGAGTTTGGATCAACAGCTCAAAAGTTATGACTGTTTTACTAAAAACATTAAGCTCAGCCTAAACTTATGCATTTGCAGGACAGCGACCAACAATTGCAATTATAGCATAGAAAACATCGAAATCAGGCAAAATGAATAAAACAAAAGTTTTAGCTTAGTTTCTAATCTTTTCGAAATATTAAAAATTACTGAATTCCGATAAGATTTGTAAAAGTTATGGATAAAACAATTCTGAGATTTGAATTTCATAACTTCTGTCATTTTGTCTCGGGACAGCGATAAACAATTATAATTTTGGCCAAGATAAAATCGAAATTTTGAAAAACTCAAAACATAAAAGTTTTAGAACAAAGTATAAGCTTTCTGGAACATCTAAATTTATCGAAATCGGTTGAGGAACGAAGAAGTTATGTCTAATTTAGTTTCAGCCTTAAGCACAGGGCTAATATTGGTTTTGCTCTCGGGATTACAGTAGAAAGATTCAACTTTGGCATAGCTAACATCCAAAGTACACAAAACACAAAACATCAAAGTTGTAACACATGAAATATTCTTTCCAGAACATCCAAGAAATCAAAATTTCATTAAGAACTGAGAAAGTTATGATCAAATTACTAAGCTGCATTTTTGATAGAACCGAGCCACTTTTACTTACAACTATCATCTCTTCAAGAATAACATGAATACTAGAAATTTAAATAGGTTTTCTCACCTTAAACTTGTATATTTGTCTTGACTCTTTTTCCTTGGCTTTCTCTAAGCTTTTTCACTTTATCTTACTTTTGTTTTTGTTTTGTGAAAGAAAGAAAAATAAGTGAACATTTCCACCCTTTACATAGTAATTTTCAATGCTAGTTTGGTAATTTTAGTTTTGGACACTTGTCTACTTCTCTTTGCACAAGCTTTAGAATGTTGACACATGTCTACTTAGGTGTCTTAAGATGTTTCTACACATGGACACCTAATGGGGTTATGTGTCATAATTCTCTTTCATCTTAAGATAGGTGTATGGTTCATATTATGCCACTTGTCTTCACCATGTCATGCCACTTATCCTATACTTATAAATGTATACATACTTATACCTTTTGTATTATTTAAAAGCATACGTAAATATAGATAAAATAGAGATGGTGTAGATAGTATATTGTAAACTATCGATTTACACGATATATTATTAAAACTGACAAATCACATTTAAATTAGATTCCAACCATTCTATTATCTTCAGTCCTATCATTATAAATTTTATAAGCCTTCAAATTGTTATTAACAGGCTTAAAATTCTATATTCAATATTTTACCCAATTTCAAATTATATAACTCAATAATTTAATTATCAAGTAAATATTAATATTCGGGAGTCAAGTTTACAATTAACGTTTAAATATTTAAAATCAATTTATTATTCCAATTTAAATTGTTAAAAATATCGGTTCGTCACATTCCTCCCCCTTAAAAGAATTTCGTCCCCTAACTTTATAGTTAGGATGAATGGTTCAAAACCCGTTTACTTTTCCCAAAACCCACAATTCAACATTCTACCAATTATCTTTTATTAAAGACACTTAACCTTAACCAACTTCCTAAAACCTTCTATAGTTTTCACGCAATACCCTTTTGCTCAATCCTTTAAATTTCAATTTAAAACCAATTTTGAGTTATCGAAATTTTCTCAAATTTTTTTTCTAACTCTCTAAATTTCCGAAAAGGTTTGCCAGCGTCTCCTTTGCGCGGCTAGCTCGGTACTACTACAAAAGGCCTCTACGGGCTCCCAAATTCCAAAAGAAAACAAATGCCAAATGGCCACATCAAAACCCAATCCAATTCCATACAGAATTTTAAATACATACCTTTTTGTTGGGCCATTCACATTTATCTTTTGGAATCAAATCCAATTTCTTTTCCCTTTCATACCTGCGTATTCTATTTAACAACAATATCCAATCGTAACCTTTCAAATCCCTTTTTTACCTTTCCTTATATAGGTTTTCACATATTCTTCTATGCCAACTAGATTTCTCCTTTTTCATACGAATTCAATTTATTTCAATTTTGAATGTTAAATTTTATCCTTCATTTATAACTGGTTCATATTAGTTTCATCTACTAATTCACTTTAAGTTTCAAATTTGAGATCGTTTTGTCGCTAATGAATTTTTTTTCCTAACTCCCAAAATTTTCAGAAAATTTTGGCGGAGTCTCCTTTGTACGGAGGAGCTTTTGCAATTTGACAATAGATATAAATATGTATACATCGACCACACGGTCGGAAAAAGAAAAAATAGTTCATATTTTCTATTTTTATTGCGTTGGCGTACCTTTATTTAGTATTATAAGCAAGCAGCTTATAAATTTAAGCAGTTAGCGCAATCCAAACCAACCAAACAGTCTTCAAGTACCTGTACTATCTCAATTTAAATATGTAAGTGCCACATATAGAAATTCTATTAGCATTTCACTTACTTTTAAAGGCTAAACACAAGCATTTCAAAAGCAACAAACACCAAACGCTTATCATAAGCGATTTATATAATTTAAAGTTAATCCAATTGCTTCCTTAAATTTAAACTTAAGTTACTTTACTTTAATTTATTCCAACATCAAACTTAAGTTTACTTCTATTTGATTCTCATTTAATCAAATTCCATTAAACTCAGTTAGCCCACCATTTCATTTTAATTCACCTCCATAATTTATCAAAATAATATCCAAGCGTATACTTAACTCATTTATACTTCAAATCAATATGCCACCGAACTTAAGTTCAGTCTGATAATCCAATTTCAATCACAACCTTGATTTATTTTATTTTATTTTTTTTAATTCAATCAGACTTCGTCCATTTATTATTTAATTCCATTAACTCATTTTATATTGCACTTTCTTAATTCATTTGCGAATTTATTTTATTTATACAAAGCCATTCTCAATTTACTTGCAACTCTCGTTAAATATTATTCATATCACGTTTGAATTTTATTTGTAATTCAAACCGTCACTTTTCCAATCCAACTCTATTTTATTTCTACAACATCTCTTCTTATTTAATTCATTATCAAATCCAAGTCGAATTCTATTGACAAATTCGAATTCGTTTCCAAACTCCATTATTAATTTACAATCCATTTGTTTAATCGAGTAAAATTTAATTAACATACTTTATCAAATAATTGTTTATTAGCCTACTTCCAACTTTTATACAAAGAAACTTACTTCATTAAATTTTCTCGAGTTCTTATTTTATAATTCCTGTTTGGATTTCCCTTTTAATTATTAAAATTTAGAAATGCCTTTAAATTCAGATAATATTTTATAATACATATTTCTTATAACTCGATGTCTCAAACAGTCCATCCTTGTTCTCACAGAAATTCAGTCATACGTTGATCAGGCGTAGAACTGAAAATCTATAAGTACTTAGCATACCCGTTTTCAACACCCAGTGAAAATACTTTAGAAAATAATTTTATTGAAAATATAAAAAACATTTTTGAAAATAGAGGATATATCTTTGGTGAGAATGCTCTGGAAATCATCACTCTCATCCATGGTCACAGTTACATTCCAGGGTTACGTTGCCATCGCAGCAAAAGTCCATGTAACTGTAGGCTCTCCGCGGCCTCTCGATTACGCCATGAAACACACACAACAGATCACAGTTACACCCAGGGTTACGTTGCCGTCGCAGCAAAAGTCCATGTAACTGCAGGCTCTCAGCGGCCTCTGATTTTCGCTGTCGAAATGAAACCTCTCCACTCCTACATAGGTCGCAGTCTGCCGATATAAAATCAAACGCAGATTGTTGGCTCTCAGCGGCACACACGACTTTCGCTATGTTATACCATAGGTCGCAGTCTACCGATATAAAATCAAACGTAGACCGTGGCTCTCAGCGACACACATGACTTTCGCTATGGTATACTCTTCTCATAATCCCCGGGAACTAGTTTCGTCCGGACTCCTCACAGGATCAACTTTAGAACCCCCCCCTTGGGGCTCAAGGCAGCACCACCCGGTGGTACTCCTAAGAAGTTCATTTCAAGGGAGCGCCTTTTTCCCCAGAGCCATCATCAAAACATTTTATACTATACATATATAGTATCTTTAAATCATACACCTAGTATGATCTCATACAAAGCTCCTTTACACCAAATCGATTATTCCAAAATCGATAATTCTCAAACTAGGCTTTCCAAATTCTTATATTGATTTTACCCAAAAATCAAAAACCTTTCCAAATCCAAATCCAAAGGTTCCCAAAACCTTTTCCCGAAATCCTCATATGATCCTTTATAAATATATATATATATATATATATATATTCAGATATATAAAATCGTTTAAAACTTTGGATCATTTCAAACTTGTATAAAATTCCTTTTGTACTTCAAAACATTTCCAAAAACCCTTTTCTTCTGGCAAAAGATTCATCAAGGGGAGTTTCATTTTATTAAACAAAGATATTTAACTTTGTTTACTCAAAATCAAATATTCAAATTTGATTACTCCTTTCAATATCATTTTCATTCAAATCCGTACGATGTACACATATCATTCGTACGCTATACCAATCTGATCGCTCACTCGATCACATAATTTCATTTCCGAACTAGTATCGTCCACCCGACTTCCTAGTGCGGACACAGATCTGGTTTCTTGATCAAAAACCGTCATTCTCCTTGCATAGTCTAACTATGATAGAGAATATCCAGAACCAATCAACAATCCATATCCAGTTTCACCGTCGAAAATTAAGTGAAAAATCTTACTCGGATCGATATAACTATCTCGAAATTCTATGCTCAAATCTGGATCAAATCACTATGCAATAGAATAACATACGTACACCCTACGTTTTTCTATTGGTTATTAGCCAAATCAATTCCATTTTTATTCACATTCACTTTGATTTGCATTCACTTACTCACAATTGCTTTAATCCCTTTGGATTATCACCTCTATTCTTATCTCGATTAAGTATTTAACCAATAACAGTTTGAACTCCGACCAGTTTATTTAGAAAATAGCTTGAAATTTTTATTTTTATTTTTGAAAATAGATAAGTAGTTGGAAAATAATTACTAGTTTGTAAAATAGCTGTAAAATAGTTCAGTAATTGTAAAATAATTGGAAAATAGTTAAATAGTCATAGAAATTTTAAATAATTCCAAAATAGCTATAAAATAGTAATTAATAGTTGAAAATAGTAATTAGTTTATAAAATAGTTAGAAAATTGTTAAACAGTTTCAAAAATAATTGTAAAACAAGTATAAGATAGTTTGGCTTTTAAAAGAAAGGTTGTATATATAATGAATAGCTTGGAAAAATAGGTTTGTATTAAAACAGTTTATATTAAAAATAGTCCAGAGTCAAAACTGTTCACTCCCCAATCTTCATTCCCAATCAATTCAATTTAAATTTCCTCTTCCATTTAAATTGACCCTATTCCAATTTAAATAACTTCAATTTCCATTGAAATTTATTTAACCCAATTCAAGTTGAATTCCTCAGTTTATTTCCAAATTTAACTTTATTCAACCTTGATCCTACTAATTCAAATAAATTTCAATTGAACTAGTTCCAATTTCAATTCATTTCAATTCCAGTTTGAATTAATCCCAATTTCAAACTCCATTTCCACAACAAGCTGAATTATTCTTGATTTCCTCCCAAATTTAATTCAAATTCCATTTGAATTTAAAACTATTAAACTTTAATTACAATTCCTAATTATTCAAATCAATCCAATTCAAATTTTCCATTTGAATCTTATACTCATGCATCTTCAATCACACTTTCAATTACTTCAAATCAAATTCAATTTGAACTAATTCAAATTCCAAATTTAAACCATCTCGAATTATATATAAATTTGAGTTAATACTTCAAATGTTGATTTAATTCCTTTAAATCAATTTTCCTTTAAAGTTTTTAAACAATTCAATTCTGAGTCCAAATTTCAAAATTCCATTCTAAAACATCCATCAAATTCCAAATTCCAGATCCCAAACCCATTTGAGATCACATAAACACCCCGTTCAGATTAACCATTTAACTTCCTAAGTTAAATCTTAATTTCATCTTCAAATTTCCAAATCAGGTTGATCGTTCCAACTTATTTAACTTTTTCTCCAGTTAAACTCAATTCACTTAATCCAGTCAACCTTACCCAATTTGAACTTCCATTTCAATTTTTAAACTTCTCATAAATAATCTTCCCACTTATTAAGTTCAAAAAAAAACTTATCACCTTGGGTATCACATTTTATTTCAAACTCAAAACTCACCACTTAGAGTTATTTCCAACCATCTTTGATATTATGTATATCCACATGTATACATATTAATTTCTTTTACATACCAAGTTATACTTTAAAATTTTAAACCACCTTTGGTTTAAATTCAAAACAAATTTCTTTTTAAATTTTCAAACAACTCTTGTTTGAAATAGGACCATTTATTCAAATGCATTAAATAATATTATTTGTTATTTCTTTAAATTAATTACATCATTAATTAATCACATTCGGTAATTAACTTATTTCTTAATTACCTTCATTAAGAAATTGTCCCTTAAATTACTTACCTCTAGCTACTTCATCAAGTAACTCCTTCTTATTTATCAATTCCAATTATTATCCATTAATTAATCTCATTAAATAAAGTTTAATTAATTACATAAATTAATTAATTATCCTTATCCTGAAACCTTTCCCAATTTCAAGATTTAATTTGAGTTTGAATTTATTTCAAACTTATCTTTATTCAATTTCAATTTTGGTTTGGTTGTGTTCTATTACTTCTCGATTTAATTTCAATAATTTTAACAACCAATTCCCTTTATATTTATTTGAAAGAAATATTGCTTTTTACATACATCAAAACATATTCTTATATAAAATCATCTAAAATCTTTATATAAGAAAATAACAAGTACGCTCTCTCATATATATATATTCACTCAACTCATTCTAGGGTACCACCTACCTTATCATTAATGAGTAATCCCATCAGAGCCAAGGTTCTCGCTTAACCTTCAGCTCTGATACCAAATGTAACGACCCGAAATTTTCGAACCCGAAAATTTCAGATAGTTATGGAAAAGAAGAAAGAGATAGAAGAAGAAGAAGAACAGAACACCAAAATCTCACATTCGCAGCGGATAAAATATAATAAATAATAACAGTTTACAAAAGAATATTTTATCTGTTGATTACACTTTAATACATCAGAGGTTCACATATATACAGTCACTGATCATATACAAATCATGTCTCGGATATATAATAATATACTACAGCGGAAATACTCTATACGTACTTGCCATCCAGCTCGTCTCCTGAGCTCCAAAACGTACCTACCTGAAAATCTGTAATAATCGGTCTGACCCGAGCATTACACCAAAGTAACACCCGGGTCAGGCTGGAAACCAGCGTGAGTAAACCCATCTAACATGTAATACCAAAGCATACAACTGAATTAAAACCCGGGTACTCATATCAATTCACAAAGCCACAATTTATTGTAGACATCACTTATTCCACGCATCAATTTCTAAGTACCAAACTTAGATAAAATAATCCAATTCACTTAAATCACTTCATTCTAGCCTATTGATTTCACAAATCAATTTATAAAATTCGAAGTGGTTTCGGGTATTTCCCAATACCCGACCCTGGTCTCTTCGAAACTCATATCATCAACCCAAGTTATCCACATGAAATACAAAACATTTCATATCAGAGATATCAACTCATTCAAAGCATCCAATACCATTCAACCAATCATAAGCAAAACTTAATCACACAAATCAATTCAATTGATTCTAATTGAATTTTCAAACCACAATCACTTAGATTCCTTCATTTACATTTATTAACTCCAAATCAATTTAATTAGTCAACCCATCATTATTCATCTTAACTTATCTACTTGGACTAAGTTCTCAGATTCATTAACTTATAATCACCTACATTGATTAATAATCCTTGAATTAATCATGCTCATAAATTTACTAACCCTCCATAAATTTTGTTACACTAATTAAACAAGTAATTAATCCTCAATTAAGTAATTACCAATAATTACCCCCTTTGATTTATGATATTAAGTAATTTTCTTCGACTTCTTTTATTAGTAAATTCTATTAACTACATTGATTAATTACCTTAATCAATCATTGATTATTTCAAATTATTAATTACTCTAGAATTTAATTAACCTTTAATTGCTTATATTATATTAATTGTTCACAATCATTAACTACTCATCTTAATTAACTTCTTAGTTTCCATTAACAAACTCACTAAATTATCTATGGTCTTATACCGCATCCTCGATTAATCCTTCTGTGTGAAAATACTTCTTTAAAGTAATTTACTTAGTATACTCAACCACCATGAAAAGAAACCCATCAAATTGTTTATCAAATCGATGATAAAAATCTAACAAGTAAGGCCCTTATCTTAGAAACAAACATGTTCATTTCGGGCAGAAATGTAACCCGAGCTTACACCTCAATTTCATATATATAGATTGTCGAATTTTAAAAAGTGATACAAACGAAAGTTATCACATTCTTCCTACAGTTTCCAAAACTTTAAAAATTATAGGATTTGGATAAGAAACGCAAAAGTTATACATAAAATACTAGCTCAGGTTTGCACAAGACACTGAGTACGCTACAACAACAGGACAGCGAGTTTGCAAGAGCTTTTTCAACATATTAGTCAATAAATTTCAGAAAATGATACAAATAAAAGTTATAGACCTTTCCGTTAGCTTTCCAGAATGACCAAGAACATCGAGTTTGGATCAACAGTTCAAAAGTTATGACTGTTTTACTAAAAACATTAAGCTCAGCCTAAACTTATGCATTTGCAGGACAGCGACCAACAATTGCAATTTTAGCATAGAAAACATCGAAATCAGGCAAAATGAATAAAACAAAAGTTTTAGCTTAGTTTCTAATCTTTTCGAAATATTAAAAATTACTGAATTCCGATAAGATTTGTAAAAGTTATGGATAAAACAATTCTGAGATTTGAATTTCATAACTTCTGTCATTTTGTCTCGGGACAGCGATAAACAATTATAATTTTGGCCAAGATAAAATCGAAATTTTGAAAAACTCAAAACTTAAAAGATTTAGAACAAAGTATAAGCTTTCTGGAACATCTAAATTTATTGAAATCGGTTGAGGAACGAAGAAGTTATGTCTAATTTAGTTTCAGCCTTAAGCACAGGGCTAATATTGGTTTTGCTCTCGGGATTACAGTAGAAAGATTCAACTTTGACATAGCTAACATCCAAAGTACACAAAACGCAAAA
The DNA here is from genome assembly GCA_030765085.1 of Allium cepa. Taxonomy (NCBI): domain Eukaryota; kingdom Viridiplantae; phylum Streptophyta; class Magnoliopsida; order Asparagales; family Amaryllidaceae; genus Allium; species Allium cepa. The sequence goes on along the minus strand of CM060935.1, from coordinate 723,922,772 downwards.
CATCAAAGTTGTAACACATGAAATATTCTTTCCAGAACATCCAAGAAATCAAAATTTCATTAAGAACTGAGAAAGTTATGATCAAATTACTAAGCTGCATTTTTGATAGAACCGAGCCACTTTTACTTACAACTATCATCTCTTCAAGAATAACATGAATACTAGAAATTTAAATAGGTTTTCTCACCTTAAACTTGTATATTTGTCTTGACTCTTTTTCCTTGGCTTTCTCCAAGCTTTTTCACTTTATCTTACTTTTGTTTTTGTTTTGTGAAAGAAAGAAAAATAAGTGAACATTTCCACCCTTTACATAGTAATTTTCAATGCTAGTTTGGTAATTTTAGTTTTGGACACTTGTCTACTTCTCTTTGCACAAGCTTTAGAATGTTGACACATGTCTACTTAGGTGTCTTAAGATGTTTCTACACATGGACACCTAATGGGGTTATGTGTCATAATTCTCTTTCATCTTAAGATAGGTGTATGGTCCATATTATGCCACTTGTCTTCACCATGTCATGCCACTTATCCTATACTTATAAATGTATACATACTTATACCTTTTGTATTATTTAAAAGCATACGTAAATATAGATAAAATAGAGATGGTGTAGATAGTATATTGTAAACTATCGATTTACACGATATATTATTAAAACTGACAAATCACCTTTAAATTAGATTCCAACCATTCTATTATCTTCAGTCCTATCATTATAAATTTTATAAGCCTTCAAATTGTTATTAACAGGCTTAAAATTCTATATTCAATATTTTACCCAATTTCAAATTATATAACTCAATAATTTAATTATCAAGTAAATATTAATATTCGAGAGTCAAGTTTACAATTAACATTTAAATATTTAAAATCAATTTATTATTCCAATTTAAACTGTTAAAAATATCGGTTCGTCACATTCCTCCCCCTTAAAAGAATTTCGTCCCCTAAATTTATAGTTAGGATGAATGGTTCAAAACCCGTTTACTTTTCCCAAAACCCACAATTCAACATTCTACCAATTATCTTTTATTAAAGACACTTAACCTTAACCAACTTCCTAAAACCTTCTATAGTTTTCACGCAATACCCTTTTGCTCAATCCTTTAAATTTCAATTTAAAACCAATTTTGAGTTATCGAAATTTTCTCAAATTTTTTTTCTAACTCTCTAAATTTCCGAAAAGGTTTGCCAGCGTCTCCTTTGCGCGGCTAGCTCGGTACTACTACAAAAGGCCTCTACGGGCTCCCAAATTCCAAAAAAAAACAAATGCCAAATGGCCACATCAAAACCCAATCCAATTCCATACAGAATTTTAAATACATACTTTTTTGTTGGGCCATTCACATTTATCTTTTGGAATCAAATCCAATTTCTTTTCCCTTTCATACCTGCGTATTCTATTTAACAACAATATCCAATCGTAACCTTTCAAATCCCTTTTTTACCTTTCGTTATATAGGTTTTCACATCTTCTTCTATGCCAACTAGATTTCTCCTTTTTCATACGAATTCAATTTATTTCAATTTTGAATGTTAAATTTTATCCTTCATTTATAACTGGTTCATATTAGTTTCATCTACTAATTCACTTTAAGTTTCAAATTTGAGATCGTTTTGTCGCTAATGAATTTTTTTTCCTAACTCCCAAAATTTTCAGAAAATTTTGGCGGAGTCTCCTTTGTACGGAGGAGCTTTTGCAATTTGACAATAGATATAAATATGTATACATCGACCACACGGTCGGAAAAAGAAAAAACAGTTCATATTTTCTATTTTTATTGCGTTGGCGTACCTTTATTTAGTATTTTAAGCAAGCAGCTTATAAATTTAAGCAGTTAGCGCAATCCAAACCAACCAAACAGTCTTCAAGTACCTGTACTATCTCAATTTAAATATGTAAGTGCCACATATAGAAATTCTATTAGCATTTCACTTACTTTTAAAGGCTAAACACAAGCATTTCAAAAGCAACAAACACCAAACGCTTATCATAAGCGATTTATATAATTTAAAGTTAATCCAATTGCTTCCTTAAATTTAAACTTAAGTTACTTTACTTTAATTTATTCCAACATCAAACTTAAGTTTACTTCTATTTGATTCTCATTTAATCAAATTCCATTAAACTCAGTTAGCCCACCATTTCATTTTAATTCACCTCCATAATTTATCAAAATAATATCCAAGCTTATACTTAACTCATTTATACTTCAAATCAATATGCCACCGAACTTAAGTTCAGTCTGATAATCCAATTTCAATCACAACCTTGATTTATTTATTTTTATTTTTTTTAATTCAATCAGACTTCGTCCATTTATTATTTAATTCCATTAACTCATTTTATATTGCACTTTCTTAATTCATTTGCGAATTTATTTTATTTATACAAAGCCATTCTCAATTTACTTGCAACTCTCGTTAAATATTATTCATATCACGTTTGAATTTTATTTGTAATTCAAACCGTCACTTTTCCAATCCAACTCTATTTTATTTCTACAACATCTCTTCTTATTTAATTCATTATCAAATCCAAGTCGAATCCTATTGACAAATTCGAATTCGTTTCCAAACTCCATTATTAATTTACAATCCATTTGTTTAATCAAGTAAAATTTAATTAACATACTTTATCAAATAATTGTTTATTAGCCTACTTCCAACTTTTATACAAAGAAACTTACTTCATTAAATTTTCTCGAGTTCTTATTTTATAATTCCTGTTTGGATTTCCCTTTTAATTATTAAAATTTAGAAATGCCTTTAAATTCAGATAATATTTTATAATACATATTTCTTATAACTCGATGTCTCAAACAGTCCATCCTTGTTCTCACAGAAATTCAGTCATACGTTGATCAGGCGTAGAACTGAAAATCTATAAGTACTTAGCATACCCGTTTTCAACACCCAGTGAAAATACTTTAGAAAATAATTTTATTGAAAATATAAAAAACATTTTTGAAAATAGAGGATATATCTTTGGTGAGAATGCTTTGGAAATCATCACTCTCATCCATGGTCACAGTTACATTCCAGGGTTACGTTGCCATCGCAGCAAAAGTCCATGTAACTGTAGGCTCTCCGCGGCCTCTCGATTACGCCATGAAACACACACAACAGATCACAGTTACACCCAGGGTTACGTTGCCGTCGCAGCAAAAGTCCATGTAACTGCAGGCTCTCAGCGGCCTCTGATTTTCGCTGTCGAAATGAAACCTCTCCACTCCTACATAGGTCGCAGTCTGCCGATATAAAATCAAACGCAGATTGTTGGCTCTCAGCGGCACACACGACTTTCGCTATGTTATACCATAGGTCGCAGTCTACCGATATAAAATCAAACGTAGACCGTGGCTCTCAGCGACACACACGCCTTTCGCTATGGTATACTCTTCTCATAATCCACAGGAACTAGTTTCGTCCGGACTCCTCACAGGATCAACTTTAGAACCCCCCCCTTGGGGCTCAAGGCAGCACCACCCGGTGGTACTCCTAAGAAGTTCATTTCAAGGGAGCGCCTTTTTCCCCAGAGCCATCATCAAAACATTTTATACTATACATATATAGTATCTTTAAATCATACACCTAGTATGATCTCATACAAAGATCCTTTACACCAAATCGATTATTCCAAAATCGATAATTCTCAAACTAGGCTTTCCAAATTCTTATATTGATTTTACCCAAAAATCAAAAACCTTTCCAAATCCAAATCCAAAGGTTCCCAAAACCTTTTCCCAAAATCCTCATATGATCCTTTATATATATATATATATATATATATATTCAGATATATAAAATTGTTTAAAACTTTGGATCATTTCAAACTTGTATAAAATTCCTTTTATACTTCAAAACATTTCCAAAAACCCTTTTCTTTTGGCAAAAGATTCATCAAGGGGAGTTTCATTTTATTAAACAAAGATATTTAACTTTGTTTACTCAAAATCAAATATTCAAATTTGATTACTCCTTTCAATATCATTTTCATTCAAATCCGTACGACGTACACATATCATCCGTACGCTATACCAATCTGATCGCTCACTCGATCACATAATTTCATTTCCGAACTAGTATCGTCCACCCGACTTCCTAGTGCGGACACAGATCTGGTTTCTTGATCAAAAACCGTCATTCTCCTTGCATAGTCTAACTATGATGGAGAATATCCAGAACCAATCAACAATCCATATCCAGTTTCACCGTCGAAAATTAAGTGAAAAATCTTACTCGGATCGATATAACTATCTCGAAATTCTATGCTCAAATCTGGATCAAATCACTATGCAATAGAATAACATACGTACACCCTACGTTTTTCTATTGGTTATTAGCCAAATCAATTCCATTTTTATTCACATTCACTTTGATTTGCATTCACTTACTCACAATTGCTTTAATCCCTTTGGATTATCACCTCTATTCTTATCTCGATTAAGTATTTAACCAATAACAGTTTGAACTCCGACCAGTTTATTTAGAAAATAGCTTGAAATTTTTATTTTTATTTTTGAAAATAGATAAGTAGTTGGAAAATAATTACTAGTTTGTAAAATAGCTGTAAAATAGTTCAGTAATTGTAAAATAATTGGAAAATAGTTAAATAGTCATAGAAATTTTAAATAATTCCAAAATAGCTATAAAATAGTAATTAATAGTTGAAAATAGTAATTAGTTTATAAAATAGTTAGAAAATTGTTAAACAGTTTCAAAAATAATTGTAAAACAAGTATAAGATAGTTTGGCTTTTAAAAGAAAGGTTGTATATATAATGAATAACTTGGAAAAATAGGTTTGTATTAAAACAGTTTATATTAAAAATAGTCCAGAGTCAAAACTGTTCACTCCCCAATCTTCATTCCCAATCAATTCAATTTAAATTTCCTCTTCCATTTAAATTGACCCTATTCCAATTTAAATAACTTCAATTTCCATTGAAATTTATTTAACCCAATTCAAGTTGAATTCCTCAGTTTATTTCCAAATTTAACTTTATTCAACCTTGATCCTACTAATTCAAATAAATTTCAATTGAACTAGTTCCAATTTCAATTCATTTCAATTCCAGTTTGAATTAATCCCAATTTCAAACTCCATTTCCACAACAAGCTGAATTATTCTTGATTTCCTCCCAAATTCAATTCAAATTCCATTTGAATTTAAAACTATTAAACTTTAATTACAATTCCTAATTATTCAAATCAATCCAATTCAAATTTTCCATTTGAATCTTATACTCATGCATCTTCAATCACACTATCAATTACTTCAAATCAAATTCAATTTGAACTAATTCAAATTCCAAATTTAAACCATCTCGAATTATATATAAATTTGAGTTAATACTTCAAATGTTGATTCGCAGCGGATAAAATATAATAAATAATAACAGTTTACAAAAGAATATTTTATCTGTTGATTACACTTTAATACATCAGAGGTTCACATATATACAGTCACTGATCATATACAAATCATGTCTCGGATATATAATCATATACTACAGCGGAAATACTCTATACGTACTTGCCATCCAGCTCGTCTCCTGAGCTCCAAAACGTACCTACCTGAAAATCTGTAATAATCGGTCTGACCCGAGCATTACACCAAAGTAACACCCGGGTCAGGCTGGAAACCAGCGTGAGTAAACCCATCTAACATGTAATACCAAAGCATACAACTGAATTAAAACCCGGGTACTCATATCAATTCACAAAGCCACAATTTATTTTAGACATCACTTATTCCACGCATCAATTTCTAAGTACCAAACTTAGATAAAATAATCCAATTCACTTAAATCACTTCATTCTAGCCTATTGATTTCACAAATCAATTTATAAAATTCGAAGTGGTTTCGGGTATTTCCCAATACCCGACCCCGGTCTCTTCGAAACTCATATCATCAACCCAAGTTATCCACATGAAATACAAAACATTTCATATCAGAGATATCAACTCATTCAAAGCATCCAATACCATTCAACCAATCATAAGCAAAACTTAATCACACAAATCAATTCAATTGATTCTAATTGAATTTTCAAACCTCAATCACTTAGATTCCTTCATTTACATTTATTAACTCCAAATCAATTTAATTAGTCAACCCATCATTATTCATCTTAACTTATCTACTTGGACTAAGTTCTCAGATTCATTAACTTATAATCACTTACATTGATTAATAATCCTTGAATTAATCATGCTCATAAATTTACTAACCCTCCATAAATTTTGTTACACTAATTAAACAAGTAATTAATCCTCAATTAAGTAATTACCAATAATTACCCCCTTTGATTTATGATATTAAGTAATTTTCTTCGACTTCTTTTATTAGTAAATTCTATTAACTACATTGATTAATTACCTTAATCAATCAATGATTATTTCAAATTATTAATTACTCTAGAATTTAATTAACCTTTAATTGCTTATATTATATTAATTGTTCACAATCATTAACTACTCATCTTAATTAACTTCTTAGTTTCCATTAACAAACTCACTAAATTATCTATGGTCTTATACCGCATCCTCGATTAATCCTTCTGTGTGAAAATACTTCTTTAAAGTAATTTACTTAGTATACTCAACCACCATGAAAAGAAACCCATCAAATTGTTTATCAAATCGATGATAAAAATCTAACAAGTAAGGCCCTTATCTTAGAAACAAACATGTTCATTTCGGGCAGAAATGTAACCCGAGCTTGCACCTCAATTTCATATATATTGATGGCCGAATTTTTAAAAGTGATACAAACGAAAGTTATCACATTCTTCCTACAGTTTCCAAAACTTTAAAAATTATAGGATTTGGATAAGAAACGCAAAAGTTATACACAAAGTACTAGCTCAGGTTTGCACAAGACACTGAGTACTCTACAACAACAGGACATCGAGTTTGCAAGAGGTTTTTCAACATATTAATCAATGAATTTCGGAAAATGATACAAATAATAGTTATAGACCTTTCCGTTAGCTTTCCAAAATGATCAAGATCATCGAATTTGGATCAACGGTTCAAAAGTTATGACCGTTTTACTAAAAACATTAAGCTTAGCCCGAACTTATGCATTTGCAGGACAGCGACCAACAATTGCAATTATAGCATAGAAAACGTCGAAAACAGGCAAAATGATTAAAGCAAAAGTTTTAGCTTAGTTTTTAATCTTTCCGAAATATTAAAAATTACCGAATTCCGATATGATTTGTAAAAGTTATGGATAAAACAATTCTGAGATTTGAATTTCATAACTTCTGTCATTTTGTCTCGGGACAGCGATAAACAATTATAATTTTGGCCAAGATAACATCGAAATTTTGAAAAAATCAAAACTTAAAAGTTTAAGAACAAAGTCTAAGCTTTCTAGAACATCTAAATTTATCGAAATCGGTTGAGGAACGAAGAAGTTATGTAGTTTCAGCCTTAAGCACAGGGCTAATATTGGTTTTTCTCTCGGGATTACAGTAGAAAGATTCAATTTTGACATAGCTAACATCCAAATTACACAAAACACAAAACATCAAAGTTGTAACACATGAAATATTCTTTCCATAATATCCAAGAAATCAAAATTTCATTAAGAATTGAGAAAGTTATGGTCAAATTACTAAGCTGCATTTTTTGATAGAACCGAGCCACTTTTACTTACAACTATCATCTCTTCAAGAATAACATGAATACTAGAAATTTAAATAGGTTTTCTCACCTTAAACTTGTATATTTGTCTTGACTCTTTTTCCTTGGATCTCTCCAAGCTTTTTCACTTTATCTTACTTTTGTTTTTGTTTTGTGAAAGAAAGAAAAATAAGTGAACATTTCCACCCTTTACATAGTAATTTTCAAGGCTAGTTTGGTAATTTTAGTTTTGGACACTTGTCTACTTCTCTTTGCACAAGCTTTAGAATGTTAACACATGTCTACTTAGGTGCCTTAAGATGTTTCTACACATGGACACCTAATGGGGTTATGTGTCATAATTCTCTTTCATCTTAAGATAGGTGTATGGTCCATACTATGCCACTTGTCTTCACCATGTCATGCCACTTATCCTATACTTATAAATGTATACATACTTATACCTTTTGTATTATTTAAAAGCATACGTAAATATAGATAAAATAGAGATGGTGTAGATAGTATATTGTATACTATCGATTTACACGATATATTATTAAAACTGACAAATCACCTTTAAATTAGATTCCAACCATTCTATTATCTTCAGTCCTATCATTATAAATTTTATAAGCCTTCAAATTGTTATTAACAGGCTTAAAATTCTATATTCAATATTTTACCCAATTTCAAATTATATAACTCAATAATTTAATTATCAAGTAAATATTAATATTCGGTAGTCAAGTTTACAATTAACGTTTAAATATTTAAAATCAATTTATTATTCCAATTTAAACTGTTAAAAATATCGGGTCGTCACATTAAGTAAATTAACATAACCATAAAACCAAGATTTTCTGTTCTCTTGCCTAAATGGTTTTAAGTTTTATAGATTTGTCAATACCATTTGTAAACATAAGTCAAAATAATTATACACCTCAGACCCAAATTATTTCCTTTAAAAAAATATACAAAATATATCAAAAAAAACACGTAGATCTTCTAATCAATGCTAGTTGTTTACAAAATATAGAGAATTTAGAATATTGCCCAAAAAATAAAACCATTTCAAAATTTTAAGTTATTTCATAAACCACATGCAGATCATTTACATCAATCTTTCTATGTCAAAATAGTTATTCAAATTTTTAATTCAGGAGAAACAACTTTGGTACAAGATCAAATCCAAAATTATTAGAAAAAATTCCAAGATGCATAAATCACGTAGATTTGCAATTTGAGTAAGATATTATATGAATTCAATGACTTATATGACGACCCGTATTTTTGATAATTAAAAATATTAAATTAAATAAGACATTGGAATTTAACATTGTTAGAATTTAAAATTTATGATTTATTAACATGAATTTTATTAGATTATAAATTTTGACCTTAAGATAAAATCCTAAAACAATTGATTTTAATGAAATGGAAGGTGGTAACACGTATTAGAATATAATTTAATAATATTGATTGAATGTAATTGATAGCTGTTTTAATATAATTTCAGTCTGTTGTAATAATAAAGGTTAATAAGGAATAAAATAAATGATGCATTGAAAGGAGAAATCATATGTTATAAATTAAAATTGTTTTTAGCATAGAATAAGAAATCAGTTATTTAGCAAGTAAATTTATAATCCTTGTTTGTGAACGCAAAATTTATAGATATTCAAATTATTAAGTTTTAACAATTGTTTTATTTATCATCTCATTATTTAATCCATTTTTGAAATTAATTTGGTAATCAATGGAATTTAACGTAATTGAAATATTTCAGTTAATAAGGGAAAAGACGTTAGCTGTAGAGTAATGAGGGTAATAAATGAAAACTTATATTACATGCATAAGGTAATTTTTGATTTAATATAAATAACATGTAAATCAAAATAAAAGAAATTTGTTGGTAATTAAAATGTAACGAACTAGGGTTTTATTACTGTTGTAATTAAATGTTGGAATTAATTTAATATTTGAATATTGGATATAATGTGGAAATTTTAATTTGAAAATATTATTAATTTTTTTAATCAAGAACCATAATAAGAAACTTTTAATTCATAATTTATAAGTGACTAAATCAGTTTAATAATATTCGGTTAATCAACGTGTAAAAATAAATATACTTGATTTTTAAAGCTAAATTCTATATACAATAGAATTAGGGTTTGAAATTAGTTTCATTGAGTTTAAAAATATTAAAAACCTACATTTCGATATATAGGATGACCTATTTTCGTCTTGGGAATGAAACGGATTTTTCGGGGCTTTGTTATCGCTTTGGCCCAATCGATATATGTTCCATCTAATTCTGTTCCATCTTTGGATATATATATGTTGTTATGAAACCTTAGCAGCCTTCTGTTCTATTAATCTGTACGTGCTTTCCAATCCAACTGCCCCTTTTCAATGGTGAATATCCATTCCAATTTCAAATTCAATTCGAAAATTCAAACTGCTCAAATTCTATCATATTATATATCGTCACAAAGCTCTCAACGAATGGAATCAGCATCTACAATTCGATTTTGTAATCGAAGCTTTGTTTGGTAAGAAAATGGCGAACTTTTACAGTCGTCTGTTGTAGGATTTTGCAAATCGACGGTGGATCCTCACCCAATCGACGATCGGAGGGGACGTAAAGTGGAGGTTATCTTTCTAATTGATTGACTTGGTCATGCTCGAATTCGCTAGAAATCATGATGGAAGGTGCCGGCGGCACTAGCTTATCAGCGGCGGCGGAGGTGACCGCGTGGCCATGGTCTGGTGTGGCTCGATAAAGGGAGTGCGATGGTGATGTCTAATCTGGAGATGGTGGCCTTTAGGCGTGGCGACTAGATGTTGTGGTTGGGTTTGAACATGCTCTGTGCATTATGGTTTTAAGGTGACGTAATTCCCATTATGCCCTTTGTTTGAATCTGGAGACTACTGAGATTTTTGGCTTTTGGTGGATTTTCAATGGGCTACAAATCAAAGGTGATCGATTAAATCCACTCATGCAATGCTAATTTTTTTGATATTAGTTAAACTGAAATTATGCGGTGATAAAAGTTAATTAGTTGCTATTTGGTAAATTAAATTTACATTTAAGTTGATATTGATATTGAATTGATTTTACATTTTAGTTAATATTGAAATTTAATTGGTAGTTAAACACGGACAAATTAAAAACTAGTAACTGTTGTGATATATTAGTTGATTTGAATGTTGATTGTTATCGGATGTCTATCGATTGATGTTGGATGTATGGTCTTTTATTTATTTTGACATATCCTTATTATTGCCTCATTTATTATTTGACATCATATATATTGTCATTTGACTATTCGAAACAAATTAAGAAATAGGTTAAAATGAAATATACCTATGTCATCTAATCATGGGTTGAAATAATATATACCCATCCGTGTAATTAAAATTGAAATAACTGATTACTTGGCCATATGGTAGAAAATCATATAGGGACACCGGATTTGGTTAAATTAAATGGTTTCAAAAATCATGAACTAAAATCGGTTTAAATGATATTGTTTTAAAGAAAATAAAATTTTGATTTATATGAATTAAATTATTTTCTAATTCGAGTTGAAATGTTAAAATTGAAACTGTTTAAAGGAATTGTTTAAGGGTTTAATTTGAAATCTTGAATGGAAATTGAGATACGATTTGAATTTATCGAAAGTGAATTATATGAAAAGTTTAGTTTTTAATTTAAACTTTGAATTTAATTTAACTAAAATGGTTTAAATTGGTATTTCAAATTTTAGGATGTGAAATGGTTTTAAACTAAATTGTTTAAAATGAGAATTTGAATTGAAACTTTCAGTCATTTAAATAGAACCGTTTAAACTGAATTTGATGTAAAATTTGAAATTGTTTTGTATTAGGGATTATTTAAATCGAAATTTGAATATGAATTTGACCTAAAATTGGAAGTGAAAAATTGAATTCTTTATGATTTGAAATTGGAAGATGAGTCCAAATTGTTGTGAAAAGAAAGAAACAGTTTTAATATATAAATTATTTAATAATCAAATCATTTTAATGTATAAACTATTTTAATTATCTAAACTATTTTCAATATTAAAACTATTTTATATTCAAAACTATTTCTGAATATTAAAATAATTTTAATTATCCAAACTATTTTTCAATATTAAAACTATTTTTTAATTATCCAAAATAATTGGAATATTAAAACTATTTTAATTATTCAAAAACATTTTCACTATTCAAACTGTTTTAAAGGGGAGCTATCTATATTTAAATCGTTGATTTAAATATGGATGTTTTGGTACAAAGGTATAACCTATTTTGGATTCAAAATGATTTTGAAGTAAATCTGATATTTTGATATAGCATATGACTTGTTCGTGAAATTCAAAAGAACCAACATGTGTGGAAAATGACGTTTGGTTGTTAAAGAAACCGGGGTCGAATATTGGCATACTCTCTGTTAATACCAAAACCATTTTGACAACTGTGTACGTGGTGGATGCTATCTAGAATGTAGAGGTTGAATTGGCGACGTTTGCTGAATCGAAGACAGAGAACGATGATGGATAGACCCCGACACTTGTGTCAATTTGAAATAACTAAAATAAGTCATATCTGACCAATGAGGCTAGCTACCTCTAGTGACATCTGTTCTTCGTATTTCCATCTTGATTTTTGTACTTGATTGGTGCATCTTGATTTGATTATGTGATGGATGTTCGCAGTGGGCCGTTAGGGATTACCACCAGTCAGGAAACACAAAATGGTAGTATCCTACCTTGGGCATCGCCTCACGTGCTTTGTCGTACTTTTATCCTTATACGCACCCACTATGATTTTGTTTTAGTATGGTACCTATAGGAGAATCACTAGCATCGACGTTACTGGTTTTTTTACAGGACACGCACAGATTACCTTCTTAAAAATGTGTTAAGGGAGATCAATGTAAATCATTAACGTTAATTTAATACTTTACTTTACTGATAGACACTACACATATAGCGCATCTTACTATATATAGATAGTTTGATTGGTCCTTAAGAGATGAAAAATCTCGTAACATCTCTTAAGTTATTATACTCACATTGTACAATTGATAGGAGATGGAAAATCCCTAAACATCTATGAAGCTATTACACTCATATTTACTTGTTAGTGATTTAACTACATTAGAAATTTTAGTTCTGACTTGAGTATTTTGTTTTTTCATTACGCTCGGGTCAGCCTGAGTATTTCGGTGTTTGAAGACATTATTCCTTGAAGATGAAGATGAAGTTTGCTAGACCTTATTTACTATTATTTTTCCGTTGCACTATTTTGGTAAATATATATACTGATTATGTTGTAAAAATTAAAATCAAATGTATGTTGTAAAACAGCTTCATGAACTGTTTATTTGATTATTATATTTTGTCATTCCGCTGTGAGATTCTGTGCATTGCTTTTCTTCTTTTCTCTCATTTTCTTATTAAACCACATTGATAATCTACCCTTTTGAATGGTTTGAGTTAAACATGTGTGGTTTATTACCGATTTAAACCATCTAAAAAGGCGGGTCGTCACAAGTTATAACTAAAGTTTAATTCAAAAATTACTTAAATATAAAAAAACACTAACTTTCCCAATGAAATCAATGGTGGGTGACAATAATATTACTTGTAAGAAATTATGAATCAATTTAGAATGAACCACTGATCAAAATCCTGTTTTGAAATAAATAAAGCTTATCGATTTCAATGTGAATAAACATAAAATAAGTAATTGTGGAAGCATACTTGATTTCATGAATTGATTAAGAGAAAATGATGGATCTAGAATAAATAAATCTAATCTTCTAAATTATCACAAGTCTACATTTGTATTTTTTAGGTATAGATGGTGCTGATAACATGTTAGATATATAAGAAGATAAATCATTAAAGAGAGAAGATATATTTTATTCACTGTCAATGCAAACGCACGATAATCTTAAGCTCTATTTGTAGGCTCATGTTGTGACTTTTCTATTGATTAGACAAATTTTAATTAATCCTGCAAGTGCACAGGCGTGTAGTATGCAGGTTGAACACAGGGAATTGTGTTTTAAAATATTTGAAATCCCTATTTAAATCTTAGGCGTGTTAAACAAATTCGATGGTGGATCTTGAACAGGAAATAAAAACAATAATGTACTCTAAATTGATTTCGAATCTAATCAAAATTGCAATTAAAATATAAAATTGTAGAAATTGGAGCAGAAAATAAAAGTGCTTAAAAGAAAATAATAGAGAAAACAACTGAAATAAAATGAACTCGATTTATTAACTAACTGGAAAGAGTGCAGAAGATAACTAAGAACAAGAATAAATAAATTGCTAAATCTAATTAACAATCCTACGTATTCTGTTCGAAATAAAGACGCTATTGAAATTAAAACTAAACTAGAAGAAGAGTGATGGGGTAAGAGATGCTTTTCCATCTGCATTGCTCTCTCTATTTAAAGACTTCAGCCTCCAAAAATAATCCTACTATTTAGGTCCATGTGCTTGATATTTAGAGAATAATAAGGCCACCTCGCTTTGAATTGGTCTTTGCTTTGTTATTTGATTAACAAGTGGCCTTGCTTTGAGAGATTTTTAGACTAAACTTTGAAAGTATATTTTCAATATTTGCAATTGATTTCTTGCATGAATAGTACACATGTTGGTGACGTGAGATGCATTTCTTCATGAACGATATGTACTTTCTCTTCGAATTATTCGGTACTCAAAATGTTGCACTCTTTTTTTGCATGTCATTTGAACCATTGGACGGCACAACCGATTAATTTCAACATTGCACTTCAGAATCTATAATCTGCAAAACCACAAAAAAATACCCATCTAATACCGCTTTATTAAAATAAAAATATGTGAAACAAACGGTTTAAAATGCAGAAAAATACTTTCATCGAATACCCCCACATTTGAACTTTATTCGTACTCGAATAAAAGAGAAAATAAAACTAACTAAATCCTTTTTCGTAGGGAACACAATTGCATTGAGTGTATGCAACAAGCCGTTAAACCTCTAGGTGTCCCTAGTAGGACGAGTGGTGTCTCGTGAGGGTTTTCAGCGGATACTACCCACAAAATCTAAATGCAGTATGTGATGATTCTTATGTACTACATGAATGCAAAATTTTAAACAAATGAAGACTCGATTTACTTCAGAATAGTTGCAACAAAATAATGTATATCATTTTTAGTCAACTTCTTCAAATTTTTGGTTCCTCACTAATCACAAATTTCAATATAACTCAAGTTTTCATACATTAGATTCTAGTTTGGCTAGTTGTTTTGGTTGATAGCATAGTGCAGCCATGAAATAAATTCTTCACTGTTAATCACAGTTTTTTTTCTTTCAAAATGGTATTTTTCATTTCCATTTGTATAACAAGCCAAATCAATAAA
This sequence comes from Allium cepa, assembly GCA_030765085.1. Classification (NCBI taxonomy): domain Eukaryota; kingdom Viridiplantae; phylum Streptophyta; class Magnoliopsida; order Asparagales; family Amaryllidaceae; genus Allium; species Allium cepa. Next base: position 723,907,700 of record CM060935.1, on the reverse strand, counting down.
GTCAAGAAGTGTTTGGGTTTCAAAGCTTAGTCTCTCTTTACTAATTTTTTTATACACTTAACTTCTGGACCAAGGTATACCATCCATGCACAGCCTCGCGGGCTTACGTCAGGGTCGGGACAGAGCTCGACGGATTGTGCAAACCGACGCTGACTATGTCAGAAAAGGTCGGTAATCCTTAGGCGATTATTTATTTAATTTCTTTATACACCTAACTCAGAATGCTGAGGCCAGATATATCATCCATGCACTGCCTTGCGGGCTTACGTGAGAAGAGTACAGAGTGTGGCGAGTGCACACACTTTCATAAGTGTGCACACCTATTGACTCTAGGTGTTTCTTATTAGATTTTTTTTTGAAATTAACTAAAGGAAGTTATGAAAATCAACTTAGCACCACTTAACTTTTATGATTTGAAATGTCAACGCATGTACTTTAAATCTGCCTTTTTTTAAAACAAAGTATAACGACCCGCCTTACATTCCATAGAAAGACGCATCATTAAGAAGAAAGAAAGAGTTATAAAAGAGAAAAGATAGGAAAGAAAGAAACAAACAACATCAGAATCTCACAGCGGAACGAATAAATTATATTATATCACATAAAATATTACATAGTATCATATACATCAGAGTTATACAACTAATATAACACAAACTAGATAGTTATAAACACCTGTCTAGTTATTACAATTCAAGTACATCAGAGAAAACAGATACAACTCAAACATAGCGGAACCACGATATATATCTACACGCTGAAGCCACCTGCTCCATTTCTCCTTCAGAATACGTCAAAGCAATCCTGAATCCCTTCACTACCATACATAATATGAGTACCCAAGAGTTTAATGAAACAGAAAATAAACACTTGGGCCAAACATGGGTCTGGTGTGAGTAAACGGGTTTAAAGTTGCTTAACTTGAAAATCCTTTGAAAACAAAAGGTATCACATAAGACTTTACACACATAAACATGGAAAAGTTTTACCTTACGCTAACCAAAACATTTGATAGGAAATCCAGTGATATTACAATAGTGTCTAGGGTTTTCAAGTAAATAAGAAATAGCCGAAATTGTTACATCTATTAAATTCCAGCTACTAGCCACAAAAGTGGGTAATACAAACAAAACCGTAGGGGCACGTCGGAAGAATGGGTTTCCATCAATGGCAGGGCTACTGGGGTACCGCCCATCACAGTACATTGCCTAGATCACCGTACCGAGGATCACTCCCAATCCCCTGCAACACAAAGCTGGAACCATCCCTTACTGGACAGTCCCGAACAAGACAACCCTGCAGATGGCCGTTGCTAACTGCCCACACAGCCGAAATAAAAAGGGACCTCTAGACAGGGGTAAATCTCGTCCAACTTGGGCATGATCCACTTAGCCTTGCTGCACCTCCCCTGTTTTAGCCATTCCCGGTTGATGAAGCTTGAGGCTACGATTACCTTTATAGGACACATTAACCTTAGAATGCTCATCGTCCACCGAACGATGTTCCGAAAGCATTTAATCCATACAAGTTCGTTCTGGGTTCGAACGAAACTGAAGGCACTATTTCGCTACACTTGTTTTGGAATCACCCTCAGAGGTAACGACAATAGTCTTTGCACTCTGAATCTTTATCTCGAACCTGAAAGTACTACCTCCGTTAAACTCGTATTGGAATCACCCTCAGAGTACTAACACGAATAGTCCTTACACCTCGAGTCTTCACTCTTCACTTGAGATTCACGACCTAACGTTTAATTTGGATCGAAGTGGTTTTCGGAATTCCAAATTTGGAAACCCGATCACCGTCTCGTCAAAATCCAAACGCCATCTTAATGTCCAAGTGATTTTAGTTTGAACAGTTAATTCAGTTCATCATTATCTATATACACACAGATATATAATTCGCATATCACAATAGATAACCACATTCTCATCATAAACAGATAACGCGTAACATCATCACAAACAGATAATCATCACAACCAGATAATCCATGTTATCATCCTTTAACCAAGCATCCATATCATATAGATATTACTCATCTCATTACTGAGATCACAACCATCTAATGAAATATCAAAATCATCCATAAACAATGATTTATTAACCAACATGTATAATTAATTTAAAATGAATTAAACTAATTACTTCTATCTCTAATTAATTTAAAATAAATTAAATTAATTACTATATCTATAAGTCCTGCTTATATATCCATTAATTATTTAACCTAATTAATTAATTATTCTCTAAGTATTCAACTTGATCAAACACATTTGATTAATCATTCTCTAATTAAAATAAGTAATTAGTCTTTAATTAATTTCACAAATTAATTAACCTTAATCATTAGTAATTAACATTTAATTACTTCATTTATTAATTAACTATAATTAATTACATTTATCCTTAATTAATTACATTAATTAATCACTTATTATTAATTATTCCTTAATTAAACAATTCTTAATTACATCATTAATTATATTAATTAATGATCTCTAATTTATATTTAAATTAATTACTTTATTAAAATTAATTAGATTTAGTAATTAATCTAAAATTTTAAAAAATACAATTATTAATCACCCTTGATTAATATCAATCCAGTAATTAACTACCCTTAATTACTCATAACAAATTAATTATACCATAATTAATTTTCTTTATTAATTAATCCCTTGATTAATTAAAAAAGTAATTACCCAAATTACTTCATTATAAATCATCTTCCACTAATTACATTCCAGTAAATATCATTTATTACTTCCCTAAGAAATGATGCTCCATTAATTACATTAAGTAATTATTCTTATTAAATTATCAAATGATTTTCTTAAATTAGTTAAACTAAACTAATTAACTTAAACTACTCACATTATCATAATTAATTACAATAAGCAATTAATCCCTTAATTACTTTTATCAAGTAATTATACTTAACCATTTACAATTTGATTATCTTCAATTAATTAATCCAATTAATTATCAAAATTAATCACATTAATTAATTACTTAATAATCCTTAGATAATTGTTTCTATTAACTAATAACACTTTCTTTAATTACTTACTTAAGAAATTTACCTTAGATTAATTATCATTAATCATCTCTAATTATAAATTAATCTAAATCATTATTTAAAATCAAATAAATAAGTAAATTCTTTTATTATCTTAATTATTTCAAAGATAATTCATTTTCTTTATTAATGACTTCATTAACATTCAAGTATATTTAAAACATTATACTTCCAAATTTAAAAATTCAAAATTCCATTTTGAATTTAAGATTCAAAATGTTTAACCATTTAAACATTTAACCAAATTTAAATAAATTTATAAACTTTAAAATAAAAGTGAAGAACAATCATTACTTATATAACATACTTATATAAGAAAAGTTTAAAACTAAATTACTTAATTTTATTAAAGAAATCAAGCTTAAAAATAAATTGATTATTTAACTTCCAAATTTAAGTTAAACACTTCATAATTTTTATTCAAATATTTAAAGAAAACCTTTATAAAGAATTTTATCAAGTTTAAAATTTTTATTTGAAAACAAACTCATTTTTTTTAAATCTACTTTAAAACATTTAAACATGTTCAACATTTAAATTTACAAACTGTTTCAAAATTCAAAATCTGGGTTCATAGTAGACTTGAACTCATATTTAAACTTGATTTTAAACTTGATTTAAATCTTGCTTTAAATTTAAAAAAATTCATTTTAAAACTTAGGATTCAAAAGTTCCTTTGAATTCAAATTTAAACTTTGCATTTAAAAACCCTGTTTAAATCCCTACCTTATATTTTAAACTTCATTTAAATTAAAAAAAACAGAATGATGTCAGGTTATAAAACCTGGAATCAAACATACCCGAGACCACCTATTACTGCTTTGAGTCAAATCCTTAAATACTTCGAGACAGATTCTCGAATTACTCGAGTAAAACTTCGAGCTACATCTCTCTGCACAAACCCAAAGTTCATCAGAACTTAAAATATGCACGGTGCATATGCACCGGCGCTCTGGCAACTTCCAGCCACCATAACCCCTCCACCACGTTGTCGACCATCCCCCAACATGATCACGACCACCAGAAATCCCCACAGCAGCTCGAAATTAAAATCGAGTAATCCAATGCAACCTGGAACATTACACTGCACACTGCCCCAAATCTGTTAACACCGCGACAACCCATTTCCGACCATCAGAATCACTGCGACTCCGGCAATCCCTTCACCTATGTCCCCTCTTCCAATCCCCAAAACCTTGCAACACTCGGTGCACCAGAGAACACGTGAAGTAACAAAACTTGACCACCCAAAAACTAGGTTTAGAAACTGGAAAGAGCTATCACCGTCGCCACCAACCTCTGACCATCCACCTGACAATTTTCCCCTACTCACCAATCATTATGTTATCCTACCTTTTGGTCAAAGCTGGAATATCAACAAATCGACTCGAAATGCCATCTACCGATCGATGCGAAATGCATCGATGCGAACCGTTCCTTATGCGTCTTAGCTCATCCATATCTTGTGCATATGAACTTCGATCGACCTGAAATTTGAAACATAGCTTCTTCTTGCTTTGATCATCATCTCCAATTGATTCCGTCCTGATCAGAGCTCGGCCAAATTTTAGCGACATCGATTGCAGCCCTGTTTCCAATCGATCTCCAATCCAGCTATCCATCATTCCTTGCCAATTTTTTGATATTCCAGCTTTGACCAAAAGGTGATACGAACACATTCCTCCACCTACAGGAAGAACAACAACATCCCAAAACCACTAGATTATTAGATAAACCCCAAAACTCCTATTCTGATCAACCCAGAAATACTCAATCCATAGTTAATTAAAACATGTGATTTTTGTTTTAAAATTCATGATTTTATACGTGCATTCAAGTTATAAACCTTTTTTAATAATTCAAGAAGTTTGATATTTGGCTTATTTGAAACAATAACTGTTCTTACAGTTTACAGAGGCAACAGATTTTTAATTTAACTTAATTATAATTTATAAACTCAAATCCATACTAAACAAACAATTTTTGTTTACATATCAAATCCTAACTGATATTAAATCAAGAGGTAATGGATTCTATTTAAAATTTTAGTTTTAAAAACAAAACAGGTATACAGATACCTGTAAACACACACACATATATATGTTTATATATGTACACACAGAATATCCACCACAATAAAATCATACAAAGCATACTTATTCCTATTTATCCACATGCAACAGATAAATTAAAGCTTTTTAAAATTTGAAAGTTACTTTCCTAAAAATGAAACAGAGCAGGTATATTTACAGCAGTTTGATTTTTGAAAGCAGTTGCATTTGATACTTGAGTTCTAGTATTTGCTTTAGCATTGATTTTAAACAAAAAGAACTGTTTTTAAAAATAGAAATTTACACACCAATATTGAAGAAGAAGATCCATTTTCCTGGAACTGATTTGCATTTGCTTGTTGTATTTGAATTAAAAAGTGCATTTTGAATTTCCTGTAGAATCTGGTGAATTTGCTTCCCATTTTAATAACTGAAGTTGAATTTACTTGCTGATTTGTTAATTGATTCTGGTAAATTTGTTTGTTGTTGTAGTTGATCTCAAAACTGCAGCTGACCTCATTCTTTCTGCTTAGAGTTGTAGTTGATCTTCAAATAGATTACAGATTTGAAATTGAATTTGTTTGCAGATTTTAAATAGATTTGGTTTTGCAGGTTTTATATTGTATTTGGTTTTTGAATTTTCTTTCTAAAATATGATTTCAGATTTTCTTTTGAAGGTAATGTTTGAACAATAATGAATTGTTAAGTTTCTACTTAATATATTTTAAATAAAAAGTTTCAAAAATAAATAAAACCATTGCCACTTGTTACATTATAATGTACAGTAATTACAAGTGTCCTTTTTAAGAGTTAAATGTATACACATGTTATAATTCATTATTAAAATAAATTTCTAAATGTATTTAAAATCCATTTCTAATTTATGTTATCATATTTTAAATGTTCATTTATATTTAGACTTTAAATGTTTACATGTAAATTACCTTTACACAATTACATATTTTAAATGTTTATTTGTAACTTTTTAAAATAATATTTTTAAAGCTAAATTTTCAAGAGAGAAAATTTTAAAAAGAAAAGAATATTGAATTAAATTTTATTCCAAAGTTTCAAACTAAAATATTATACTCTGATATATATGAACTAAGTCTATTTCAAAACAATTTTTAAAATAAAACAAAATAAACTTTTATTGTAAAATACAATTTAAACTATTATATTTTTAAACAAAATAAATATTTTACTTTAATTTCTTTTGAAAATATAAGATAGATTTTTAAACAAACTTTTAAAAAGTTTTCTATACTAATTTAAATCAAATTTTCCAATTCACAAGTTATACACATATATATATTATAAATTTTGAAAATATTCTTATTAAATTTAAATTTTAAATTAAAATCAAATTCTCTATTTACAATGTATACACATATATACATTATAAATAAAATATCTTTTAAATTAGCTTAGAAAGAAAATTTTATCATTTAAATACTTTTAACTTTTGAAAAGAATAAGATTCCCAAATATTAAATTATCATTATCATTATTATAAATTTTGAAAAGAATAACATTTGTCAAACTAAATAATTATTAGTTTTCCAAAGATAATTTCTGTTTGAATTAGATTATTAAATCGATATTTCACATTTTAAAATAATTATTAATGGAAATTATTAAATAAATATTGCCCAAATTTCCGAGACATCACATTCCTCCACTACAAGAAAAGTAGATTTTTATAACACCAATAGATAACGCTTTATTCCATACCGTTATCATTTATTTTAGTTTGTTTAAGTTTTATCTTAATTTGTTTCATTTAAGGGAGAAATGGATACATAACGCATTCAAGCGGGCTTTTATTTTCATGGCCGCCAATTCCACAAATTAATTTACAACCCATATTCAACTCTTTATTCCCTTCTTTTTTCTTCTAAGTATTCAAAATTAAAGAAAAACATAGAGGATAATCATAGATCAAAAAAAGAAAAAGAAAATTGAGGGCATGGGGAAGTCGAATTGTGGCGTTTGAAGTTGGTTTGTAGCAAGAATTTCCTGGTGAGGCGAGAAGAAGTGGGCGATTTGGGAGGAGGCGATTCGATTTGGGTCGAAGACGATTGTGGTGTTCTAGTGGTGGAGTGTTGGATATGGTGTGGGTTATTGTGGTTGGTTTTAGATCTGGGAAGTGCAAACTTGATTGGAGTGTAGCGGTTTGAAGTCACGATGGCAAGTTGCTGCTCGTCAATTGGTTGCTCGCATTCAAGTGTGGGTTTTGTTTTATGGAGTTATGGTTGATGTTGTGATTGCAGGTTAAGGGATGATTTGGTGAGGCAGTGTGGATTGGGTTCTTAATTTCAGACAATGAATTGTTTGTTCTTTTTTTTAGGAGAGACGGTCAGAGTTTTTATAGCTGCTATCGTGGTGGTTTTACAGGTGGTTTCGGCTGGATGGTGTTTGGAAGTGTATGGTTTGGCAAGTCAGTGTAGACACAATAGCAAGGCAGGGTTGTAGACGCAGTAGCTAGTCAGTGAAGTGATGGTCTGGTTTGTTAGTGTGGTGTTCGAGGCAGTTTGGTCTAGTCAGAGAGGGGATGATGCAGGTGGGGTATTGGAATGTTTGGTGGAAGTTGCTTGACAGCAAGTGATGGTAGGTGATTATGCTGTGGTGATATGATGGTAGCAAGCTTGTATATAGGAGTTTTAGTGTGGTAGGAGTTGTATGGTTTTCCGTGGGGTTTTTTTCGTAGTGAACTTGATGATTGGAGCTGCTGCTATGTGAACAGAGGTGGGAGGCAAAGTTGGCTGTTTTATGGAGGTTGAAGGATGACTGATATGGGTTGTATTGCTGTTTGAAAGTGGTGGTTGTCGATGACTTAGGAAGTTAGGCAGTGTGTTTGGAATGACAATGTTAATTTTTGTGTATTTGGAATGGCAGTGTATTGCTGTTTGAAGTATTGAAGTGAATGGCTTTGGTAGTGATGTTGTGAACTATTGAAGTTTGGGGTTAGTAGATGTTGTGAATGTCGCAGGCTGATAGTCAGGCAGTTAGTGGAAATGGTAATGTAACGTGGAGGGGATTCATTGGCGAGATTGGTGTCCCTGTCAAATTATGATCACCCTAACCCACTTCCCTGTCCCTTAGAAACCACCGTTCTATGGCTTTACCAAAGCTGAAAAAGCAACTACTTCAGGTCAAAGCATCTGTCTCTAGTCGTCACAACCTGTATTTAATGGCACAAGCCGCCAACTGCCAGAGGCATAGCCAACCGTGCCGTTGTTGCAAGCCACCAGCATCGTCGCATCACCTGCCATCAAGCAAGTCCTCTGTAGCATTCAGGTTATAGCTATGTTGCTTACCACACAATAAGTTTAGACTTTTACAATTAAGTCTCTTAAACACTTTTCTCTCAAACATGACACTTGAAACCTAATATAAAATCTCTTTCGCATTAATCGAAGGTAATTCAACGAAAAATATATTTATTCAGGTCCGTTTCAAATTTGTATTATGCGATTAATGTTTGGCAGACATTTTAGTTTTCTGTTCTTTTTATGTGAAGTATTTAGGGAATATGATATCATTGGTGGATAATCGATTGCCACCAGAAGCAGAGTTTACTAACAATCTTTTGTCCTATAGTTTTGTTGCACTGAACTAATGATAGTGTGTTCAGCACAATATGGTTGAGTACAAAATTAAAATACTGTATTACTAAGAAGTAAATTTTATTAAATTTGTTAGAAAAATTCATAATAGGAATAGGAAGACATGGTATGATAATTTAGCAGCAAACATAAGCCACAAATAATTTGAAACCTTCAAGTACAAAAACGGCCATACTTATTAAAAGTATCAAACATCTACTGACTATTTACACTAAATATCCGTTAAGAATACTTAATTGAAGCCTCAAAAGTAAATATCAACATAAATATTTTCTCCTTGTGGTGCACTTTGATTCCTCCATGTTAAACTGAAAATTTATTATCATCTAAATTATTAGTTAATGAAGTTACTTCATATATATCTTTATCTTCTTGTTTATAAATTCTGTAGACTATAGAAAGTTCTGCAAGAGAGTTCATGGGTAAGAATACTTTCAGCACTCTTGTGGCTACCGTGGTATGACATGTTAAATTATATAATAAGTAAATTTCAGACTTATGATTCATTATCATTGATGTATAAATGTGAAAAAAAACTAAACATAATTATAAACTACAGAATTTTGTTGATTTGGCTGGGAGTGCACATGCATCTCAAGCATTAACAGCTGGTTCAAGGCTGAAGGAGGGATGCCAATTATTAGTCTGCTTACTCTAGGAACTGTTATTCACAAGCTAAGTTTTATTATGAACTTATTGCAGATTAAGCAGTTATTAGCCAAAACTCATGTTTCAAATAGAACATACCAATGTTATTTGTAATTTTTTGTTTTTGTGATGCAGCAAAGAAAGAACTGGACATATTCCTTATAGAAAATCAAAACTGACATGCATATTAAAGTCAAATATGGGAGGAAATGCACGAACTTCCATCATATGCACAATGAGCCAGCATGATGTCACATAGAGAAATCTAGAAATACACTACAGTTTTCCATTTGTGCTAAAGATGTGGCAACAAGTGCACAAGTTAATGTGATCATATTGGATAAGGCATTGGTCAAACATTTACGGAAAGAGGTTGCTAGACTTGAGAATGAAATGAAATATATCGGGTCGAGTTCTTTAGCATCTTCCTCAAATGCATTCAAGGAGAAAGATGCCTAAATCAAAAAGGTACTCGTAAAACTTACTTTCAAGTAAAACTGTAAAAATTATATTAAGCAAATATTGAATAATTATCACTAGGAGAATGCGTTTGCATATGATTGGGCCCATACAAAATTTAGGAAGTTAAATTTTAACATCATACTCCTTTACTACCCATTTTGTTATTGACTAAGATTAGATAGCGTCTTAGGATAAATAAGTAGCAGAATATTGTTTCACTTTATGCAGTAATTTTACTCCTCCCTTAAGAAATATGTTTGTTGCTGGATTATTTACACTATTATTAATTTTTTGCTATTCAATATTGATAATATATGGAGAATGAGATGAAGGCATTGATGAAACAACGTGATCTGGCTCAATCTCGACTTGAAGATTTGCTTAGAACTGTGTATAATAATAATAATATAACTAGTGTATTTGAAACTCAATTATACATAATAAATTATAAAAAATTAACCAAGTTAACTAAGTGTTATAAAAATTAACTAAATTTGTATAATAACAACAGCAACAATAATAAATTAACTAAAATTATAAAAATGAACTTCGTTTGTTAAGTTACATAAAAATTCAATAAGCTTATAAAAATTAAATAAGATGATAATAATAATAATAATTCAACTAATTTTATAAAAACTAATGTTAATAATAATACTAACAATAATCATAATAGCAACAATTACAATAAATTAACTTAGTTTTATAAGATTAACAATGTGTAAATAATAACAGTAATAATATTAATAGTTATAATAAATCATAAAATATTAACTAAAATCAACTAAGTTTTACAAAAAATAACTAAATTTATTTTTATATAATAATAAAATTAATAAATTAACTTAGTCTATTAAAACTAATTTAGTTATAATAATATAATGCTAATAACAACAATGATGATAATGACAGTCATAACATTAATAATAACAGTAAACAAACCATGTTTATAAAAATTAACCATGTTTCATAACAAATAACTAGGCGCAGGCACTGGCGGTGTGGGAGGTGATGAAGACGGTGTTTGAGGCGTTTTTGATGGTGTTGCTGGCGAGAGGGAGCAGGAGATGGTACTGGAGGGCCTGTTTACTCTACCGTCATCATGGAATACCTCGCTACTGAGGTTTGTTTTCGTTGCAAGCTAACTTTTATTTTTTGAAATAAACATTCCTGTCCTTTGATCGTTGATGATATAATCATATATTGTATCCTGAGTATTTAATAATTATTGACAAATTATCTGTTAATGATCAATGTGCACGCGTGTCCCATTGATATATGAGATATTTATGTATTTTTCTTTAGATGGAAATATTTGTCTATTTCAATCAATATTTGTCTATTTCAATCAATGTTTGCACTGGAAAACTCAGAAACATGGCTAATAAATTTCTGCAACTTTTGTTTGATATCTTTTTTACTACACCATTCTAATGAATATTGGTCAACAGTTTTCAGGCATCAACGATAGATTTTTGAATGAGCAGGTGTTGAAGTTCTCCTCTCTAATCTCGGACTCGCTGATTCTTCAGCCTCAATTCTTATAAATGCATTGGTTACTCTACTATGCTTCCATCTATCGGGCATTGCTAAGAGACTCATAGACATAGCTAGAAGAAGGTTTTCTCTAAACTTTAACTTGTTTTTCTGGTGTAACTAATGCAAAAACAAGCTTTAAGGAATAACTAGAAATTACAAATACCCTTGCTATCCAGCCTCACAGTAGTTAGCGTAATAAAAAAATTCAGTATTTTGGTTCAGGGTGTTGTACCATCCCATAGAATAGCATGTTATAAACAAAGTGAGACATACGTAAGTTTGAACTGAATTTTATCGAAAAAAATCAATAGTGCTAGTGTAGTTTGTTTGACAGGTGAAATGAACGTGACACACGAACAAAAAAGTGAAGGGAAAGATTCAAAATCTCAATCTCCTAAGGTTCTAAATGTGGTTCAACCATAGATTGACCGCTTAAAAGAAGATATCTAGCTACTAGAAGCTTTTATCATATAAGCTACATCTTCTTACGAAATAGTTATATGTTTGCGTTACAGGTGATTAAACGAATGCAAAGAATCTGAGTGCTTCTGCGTAAGTTAGTTATTTTTATTACTAGGATACAAACATCCTATGTTTCTGCATGAAGCTGATTTTCTAAATCTTGAATACGAACAAAACAACGATACGTTGATCGATGTCGTGATACCCATGATGCACGTATTGAAACATACACGATTGTGTCTGTACATTGTGTTTCTTGTTATCTTCCCTCAATATAATCCTCAGTGTCCAAGATTCCTACTTTTTCTTAACATTAATCCATTATGATCTTGATTCTCGTTTCTTGTTTTGTAATATGCTTATTTTACACCCTTTTCTTCATATTTCATTTCAGCAATTCTATACTTTTAATGGCTGAAAATAACAGAACTGTTTGTTGTAGGGGCAACACCAAAACTATTTCTTCACTTAATGAATGTTAAAGGACTTTCCATTTCTCATGTTTAAAGTCATCTTCAGGTAAAAAAAAATAAAACTGTTTGTTTGTTTATTTATTTATTTTTAACTATATGTTTTCCTCATGTAAAAATTTCTCATGTTAAAAATGCCATCAGATGTACAGAAGCATGAGATACATATAGGCAGGAAAGGTACTAAAGTTTTCTATTTTACTAGTACATATTTCTAAATGTTGATAACCCTATATTCTTTCATTTATTTTGCAAAATCCGGTTTGTTCTTTTTGTTAGGCATATAATATATGGTGCAATCTTAGCAATAAATGCTTGTTTTCTGTTGCTGGATTTAAAATCTTTCAAAATTTGTGCCATTTCTCACAATTTTTTGTCTGACAATTCTATGGATATCATTTTTTCTATAGTATGGGAGAAGTTGCATGATGGATGATCGTTGGGGTTGTGGATTTGGGTTCATTTTGGTGTTTGTTTGTTTTTTCCTTTTGGTGTGGTGAGGTTGTTGTTTTGGGATTATGGATTGGAGTTTGGTGAGTTAGTGAGGTGTTTGGGATGTTTGGAGAGGGTGGTGCTGAAGTGGGTTGTTGAGGCAGTGGTGAGAATGTAGTGCAGGTTGAATGTGTTGATGAAGTATAGGTTGCAGGCAGTTAACAGTTGGAAGGTTTGTTTGGTCGATTGGCTGTGGGTGGTTTCTGGTGGTGATGTGCTGATGGTATAAGAGGTGAATGGTGAAGGAGAGTGGTGCTAGCTAGTTGGAGGTAGTGGAGTAAGTGGTGAATTGATTTGGATGGAATGTTCAGGGTGGTTTGAAAGCAGGGAGGAACAGTGGTGGTTTGTTGCGTGATGAAATATGCACGGTTTGAAGGCAGAAAGGAGTTTTATATGCAATATGCAGGGCAGGAAGAAGGAGTTGTTGCTAGGTTGAATGTGTGCAGTTTTGGTTGTTGTGAGGTGGTGATGTCTGGGGAGTAGAGAAAGTGTGTATAGGAGATGGTAGAGGAGGTGATTCAGGGGGAAGTGAATGAAGCTGGAGATTGATTTTCAGGTCATGGTTTGCTCTTGGCAAAGTTTGATGAGGATAGTGATTGAGTTGTATTCAGGTGGCTATGATGGGTTGTTGTTGGTAGAGGTGTAGTGATCTGGTGGTTGGAGATGCAGTGTGATGGAGTTGCAGTTGAACAGTGGTATATATGCTACTGGAGTTAACGTTGATGATGTGGGAAGGAGAAGTAAAACAAGGTCCTTTATTTTTTTTTCTTTATTATCTGCTTATTACTGCTTTGCTACATGGCATGATTAAATATTGGTTTTGTTTACTCTGTTCCCGAAAAAAGTACCAAGCCTAATACTGCAGGCGTGAGTTTCACCAGTTATTTTACAGTGTATTTGATGATCCTAATACAGCAGTGGTTGCTATTATCAAAGGGAAAGAAGCCTTTGCCTTTCAGGTATCATCTCTTCTTCTATAATGTGTTCAGTGTGCTCGGTCATAAATTTTTTATGATGTTTTTGTTATCTTTCCTAACTAATTTGCTACTATATTGGTTTTGATGTAGATTCAAATGGATAGTAACATGTACGAATATAAAATGAGACATGCAATAATATGCAATAATTTAGTTTTTTGTTATATGTAAAAACATCTATCATTAATTATGTATCGTTCTTAATGTAATTATTTATCTTATTTGCAGGTGTGTGAAAGAAGAAGATGCTAAAGCTGTGTTCTTCATTTTAATGCAAACAATCAAATATGTACTTGTTTTTTTTTGTTAAACTATGCTACCATTTTTTGGGGTGTGCTTAAAATATTTGCTACTACGTTTTGATGTGTATGAATATTTGGTATGTTTAATGTAATGTGTTACATCTCTATATTTATTATCTTTTATGATTATTATTGTGCTTTTTGATATTGGTATTTAATACTGCAGTTTATTAGTAGGATGTAGAAAAGCGCTATGGTATTACAAAAAGCGCTATAAATAATGATGAATGATAGATCAGCAAGCGTTATAAAATAAGATATTATAGCAGAGTACAAGCGCTATTGTAGCTGATTTTTTATAGCGGCATATTGGAGTTGTGACAAGTTACCGTCTACAATAACCTGTTCAAATACAGCGCTAATAATCCGCTATTAACACTTTCTATAGCGCAATATTAGTGCTATCTTAGAAAAAACAAAAAAGTATTTTGTGGCTAATAACGAATTTCATAGCGGGCTAATAGCGCTGTGATATTAATTAATAACGCCTATTTTGCCGCTATAAAAATAAATAACATAGCGCAATATTTGCGCTATGAAAGTAACAATTTTTATAGCACTTTTTTTGTGCTATCTAATGTTGGTTGTTTTTAATCACATGTCGTTATACAGCGTTTATCGAACCGCTATAATATCCTTTAATAGCGTTTTTCGGGCGCTATAGTAGGGTCTTTTTGTTGTAGTGCTCCCCCCTTAAAAGAATTTCGTCCTCGAAATTTAAAAGCAAAGATAATTTAATAATCCCATACATATTTTAATTTTAAAATAGCAAGTATATGCTATCAACCAAATACTAGCAACCATAGTAACTAATTCAAACAAACAATTCTAACTACCCAGACAAAATTCTGGACAGGATTCCCTAGAGTTTTTTCCAAGTACAAACACCGGAATACTCGCAGAATCTAAACTAGCTACACCACTTAGATCTAGAGCTCCTATGTAATCTAAACAGGATATTGGACCATAGACAAGTCCTGATCAACTTCCAAATCTCCCAGAACTGCTGGTTCTAAAACTAGTGATAAACCATGCACGTACTCCCTCAGAGATACGTGAAATACATAATGAATCCCAGCTGTCTGAACTGGAAATTCAATCCTGTAGACCAAACATTTAACCCTTAAGAGAAAACAAAAAGATACAATACTCTTATCCACAAATCTCTCCCGTCGATCCAGGGCTGCCTTCAACCTTCTAGATCAATCCAATCTTCGTAGATGCTTCTCGGAACAATTCTGGACAAAGAAATAGAAGATCTTTATATCCTACTCAACAAAATGGTTCTCCCAAAATCCATCAAAATCCACCACACAAACTCTACTACACAAATATCGGAAGACTTCAATCATACTACTCTTAGTCGGAAAAAACAGAACAGATGCACAAGATAATCAAGCCTCCATATTTAAAATGAGTTTCCTATAGAAATCCTCTGATCCAAGACAAAACACAAATTCCCAATGAATCGGGTGTTGCTTCTATTCTGGAATAGCTGCCACAATGCTTCCGCTGCGCAACTCTGATTTGAGGAATGCTGCTGATGAACACAAGCACAAACTTGATCAATCCACTCTGGAAACATTGTTCATCAAATTCCATAAAATTCAATGACCTATCCGATTCGGTCACAAACACCACAGCAAAAATTCAACCAGAAATCTAGATTCGATCAATCCTGCCATCTTAAGCAGACCTCTCTCTCTCAAAGAACCTCCTACTAAGTTGAACCACCGGTAAAGCTCCAAGAACCAAGTCGATATAGAACTCAATCTCTCGAGACGGATGCAAACCTTTACTCCTTCAAAGATATCCAAAAAAATCAAACCACTTCGATAACTCTAACATCCTCTAGAGATGCTTCAATCCAAACAAAGATTACTCAGAGAACATCCGAACCATCGCAAGTCACTTTTGCGATTCTACTCAGTTCAGATTCCAAGAAACCGTTCTCACTTCACAAATCAGAACAACTTAAGCCTTCTAACCAAAAGAAAAAAAACTAGTGGTCCACCTTTAACCACAAACATCACACCCAGCTGAGCTTCTAGAAGAAATGGACAAGCTTCACTATCTGCCTAGCCTACTGAAAGAAGAATCACAGAGACTTCTGAACTAACAAAGAAACAGACCACTCTGCTGCTTTCGGACTCCACTCTAAGATACAGCTAAGCCAAGAGACTATCCTGACATTCCATTCAACACCTCCAAGCTGCTACTGCTGCCAAAGAATTCCTTATCCAAAAGCTCATCGAATCACAAAGCTATACCATCCACTTTCACAATAGAGTCTTCAAAATAAACAGATATTTCTCAGGAAACTTGACTTCAAACCAAGCACAAACATTCTACCAAACTGAATCTCAAACTCCAATACAGGCAGAACTCCTTCTAAAAGTTGCTAAGATATCGTTACTGCTTCAACATTTCCGACTGATCCAAACTCAAGAAAATCCACTTGCACCAGTGCAACCAAGCTTACATTCCAAAGATAAACTCCGAACCTTGAAAAGATTTCCTTCATAGATCGATGAAATCCTTCACATCAAACTGCAAAACTACTCAAGATGCCCAATACTGCCCTAGCAGATTCACTTCCAACCTCAAACACTCGGACTCCAACCATTGCTAGTTGTGTTACACACACCACTGCCCTATCTACGTCAAGAACTTATATTTGAAAATCCGAACAGGTAACCCAATCAAATAGGTATATATATATATATATTAAAATTACAAATACGCTCTCTCAATATAGACACCACTCCAGAGCCTAGGTATTCGCTCATCCTAGCGCTCTGATACCACAATGTAACGACCCGCCTTACATTCCATAAAAAGACGCATCATTAAGAAGAAAGAAAGGGATAGAAAATAGAAAAGATAGGTAAGAAAGAAACAAACAACATCAGAATCTCACAGCGGAATGAATAAATTATATTTTAAGTATCGTATACATCAGAGTTATACAGCTAATATAACACAATCTAGATAGTTATAAACACCTGTCTAGTTATTACAATTCAAGTACATCAGAGAAAACAGATATAACTCAAACACAGCGGAACCACGATATATATCTACACGCTGAAACCACCTGCTCCATTTCTCCTCCAGAATTCGTCAAAGCAATCCTGAATCCCTTGACTACTCATACATAATATGAGTACCCAAGAGTTTAATAAAACAGAAAATAAACACTCGGGTCAGACATGGGTCTGGTGTGAGTAAACGGGTTTAAAGTTTCTTAACTTTGAAAATCCTTTGAAAACAAAAGGTATCACGTAAGACTTTCCACACATAAACATGGAAAAGTTTTTGCCTTACGCAAATCAAAACATTTGATAGGAAATCCAGTGATATTATAATAGTGTCTAGGGTTTTCAAGTAAATAAGAAATAGCCGAAATTGTTACATCTATTAAATTCCAGCTACTAGCCATAAAAGTGGATAATACAAACAAAACCGTAGGGGCACGTAGGAAGAATGAGTTTCCATCAATGGTAGGGCTACTAGGGTACCGTCCGTCACAGTACGTGGCCTAGATCACCGTACCGAGGATCACTCCCAATCCCCTGCAAACACAAAGCCGGAACCATCCCTTACTGAACAATCCCGAACAAGACAACCCCGCAGATGGCCGTCGCCAACTGCCCACACAGCCGAAATGAAAAGGGACCTCTAAACAGGGGTAAATCTCGTCCTACTTAGGCATGGCCCACTTAGCCTTGCTGCACCTCCCCTGTTTTAGCCATTCTCGGTTGATGAAGCTTGAGGCTACGATTACCTTTATAGGACAATTAGTCTTAGAATGCTCATCGTCCACCTGACGATGTTCTGAAAGCATTCAATCCATACAAGTTCGTTTCGGGTTCGAACGAAACCAAAGGCACTATTCGCTACACTCGTTTTGGAATCACCCTCAGAGTTAACGACAATAGCTCTTGCATTCTGAATCTTTATCTCGAACCTGAAAGTACTACCCCCGTTAAACTCGTATTGGAATCAACCTCAGAGTATTAACCCGAATAGTCCTTACACCTCGAGTCTTCACTCTTCACTTGAGATTCACGACCTAACGTTTAATTTGGATCGATGTGGTTTTCGGAATTCCAAATTTGGAAACCCGATCCCGGTCTCATCGAAATCCAAACGCCATCTTAATGTCCAAGTGATTTTAGTTTGAACAGTTAATTCAATTCATCGTTATCTATATACACACAGATAGATAATTCACATATCACAATAGATAATCACATTCTCATCATAAACAGATAACCCATATCATCATCACAAACAGATAATCATCACAACCAGATAATCCATATTATCATCCTTTAACTAAGCATCCATATCATATAGATATTACTCATCTCATTACTGAGATCACAACCATCCAATGAAATATCAAAATCATCCATAAGCAATGATTTATTAACCAACATCTATAATTAATTTAGAATGAATTAAATTAATTACTTCTATCTCTAATTAATTTAAAATAAATTAAATTAATTACTACATCTATAAACCCTACTTATATATCCATTAATTAATTAACCTAGTTAATTAATTATTCTCTAAGTATTCAACTTGATCAAACACATTTGATTAATCATTCTCTAATTACAATAAGTAATTAGTCTTTAATTAATTACACAAATTAATTAACCTTAATCATTAGTAATTAACATTTAATTACTTCATTTATTAATTAACTATAATTAATTACATTTATCCTTAATTAATTACATTAATTAATCACTTATTATTAATTATTCCTTAATTAAACAATTCTTAATTACATCATTAATTATATTAATTAATGATCTCTAATTTATATTTAAATTAATCACTTTATTAAAATTAATTACATTTAGTAATTAATCTAAAATTTTAAAAATACAATTATTAATCACGCTTGATTAATATCAATCCAGTAATTAACTACCCTTAATTACTCATAACAAATTAATTATCCCATAATTAATTTTTTTTTATTAATTAATTCCATGGTTAATTACAAAAGTAATTACCCAAATTACTTCATTATAAATCATCTTCCACTAATTACATTCCAGTAAATATCATTTATTACTTCCCTAAGAAATAATGCTCCATTAATTACATTAAGTAATTATTCTTATTAAATTATCAAATGATTTTCTTAAATTAATTAAACTAAACTAATTAACTTAAACTAATCACATTATCATAATTAATTACAATAAGTAATTAATCCCTTAATTACTTTTATCAAGTAATTATATTTAACCATTTACAATTTGATTATCTTCAATTAATTAATCCAATTAATTATCAAAATTAATCACATTAATTAATTACTTAATAATCCTTAGATAATTGTTTTTATTAACTAATAACACTTTCTTTAATTACGTACTTAAGAAATTTACCTTACATTAATTATCATTAATCATCTCTAATTATAAATTAATCTCAATCAATATTTAAAATCAAATAAATAAGAAAATTGTTTAATTAAATTCTTTTATTATCTTAATTATTTCTAAGATAATTCATTTTCTTTATTAATGACTTCATTAACATTCAAGTATATTTAAAACATTATACTTCTAAATTTAAAAATTCAAAATTCCATTTTGAATTTAAGATTCAAAATGTTTAACCATTTAAACATTTAACCAAATTTAAATAAATATATAAACTTTAAAATAAAAGTAAAGAATAATCATTACTTATATAAGATACTTATATAAGAAAAGTTTAAACTAAATTACTTAGTTTTATTAAAGAAATCAAGCTTAAAAATAAATTGATTATTTAACTTCCAAATCTAAGTTAAACACTTCATAATTTTTATTCAAATATTTAAAGAAAACCTTTATAAATAATTTTATCAAGTTTAAAACTTTTATTAGAAAACAAACACATTTTTTTAAATCTACTTTAAAACATTTAAACATGTTCAACATTTAAATTTACAAACTGTTTCAAAATTCAAAATCTGGGTTCATAGTAGACTTGAACTCATATTTAAACTTGATTTTAAACTTGATTTAAATCTTAATTTAAATTTAAAAAATTTCATTTTAAAACTTAAGATTCAAAAGTTCCTTTGAATTCAAATTTAAACTTTGCATTTAAAAACCCTGTTTAAATCCCTGCCTTAGATTTTAAATTTCATTTAAATTTAAAAAAACAGAATGATGTCAGGTTATAAAACCTGGAATCAAACATGCCCAAGACCACCTATTACTGCTTCGAGTCAAATCCCTAAATACTTCGAGACAGATTCTCGAATTACCCGAGTAAAACTTCGAGCTACATCTCTCTGCACAAACCCAAAGTTCATCAGAACTTAAAATATGCACGGTGTGTATGCACCGGCGCTCTGGCAACCTCCAGCCACCATAGGAAACGACCCGCAAATCCGTACCCCTTGAGTTATCATTATTCTACCTAAAACAACTCAAGTTGTACAGAAATACGAACCATTTGGGTTAAAGAAGAAGAGGTAGAAGAAGAAATAGAAATCAACACCAGAATCTAACCAACGCAACGGAATAAAGTATAATAGATAATAATGATCTTTACTCAAAATCAAATATATCTGTTTATATATTACATCATCAGAGTACATCAATCACAGCTCAACAATATCATACAAATGGATACACAACAACTCAACACAGCTGAATATACATAAACAAATACGGGAGTACATATCGTCATCCTGCTCGTCTCCTGAGCTCCACAGCATTTCCTGTATTCTATAATACTCGGTCTGACCCGAGCATTACAGTTAAATAACACCCGAGTCAGTCTGGGATACCAGTGTGAGAAAATCACACTCAATTGATTATTAAAGTTTCAAAAATCCTTTGAAAACAAAAGCATCTCGTAAGACCACGCCACAAATAAACATGTCGGGTTTTTACCTTACGATAGCTAAAACATTTTTATTAAAATCCTCTGATATTATAATAGTGTCTATAGAAAGTAAAATAGAATCTAGCTGAAATGCTTGCATCTCACGTTTCAGCAATAGTTGGGCACAATCAAAACTGTACGGGCGCGTAGGGAAAATGGATTCCAACTAATGGCTAGGCACTGGGGTACCACCTATCACAGTACCTGGTCTAGATCAGCGTACCGAGGAGCCACCCTAACTCCCCTGCAACACAAGACCGGAACCATCCCTTACTGGACAGTCCCGAGCAAGATCACCCCACGGTTGGGATCAGTAACCGCCCACTAAGCCGAAATAATAGGGACATCTAGACAGGGATGACCTCACCCTCCAGTGGGGGCTACCCACGAAGCCTTGCTGCATAACCCCTGATTTTCAGCCATTCCCATTTGATGAGGCTTGAGGCTAAGCGTTACCTTTTTAGAACATATCCCTTAGAATGCCCATCGTCCACCTGACGATGTTTCGCAAGCATTCATCCACACAAGTCCGTTCCGGGTTCGAACGGAGCCGAAGGCACTATTCCTACTACATCCATTTTGGAAATATCCTCAGGATTAGTAGCGACTAGCCCTTGCACTTCACTGCTCCATCTTCGAATCCAAACTCGTTTTCATGAAACGTACAAACCGAATCGAAGTGGTTTTCGAGAAATAAATCTCGATCCCGCTCTTCGAAACGATCAACGTATTTGTCCAATATTGATAGTCGGTTATTTAACTATCAATTAATGTTCACAACATCCATCACACAATAAATAATTTCTTAAATTATTTATTTATGTATTTATCTCTAAAATATCTTCACAAGATATATTTTTACTTTTCAAACTCCTTGAAAACAGTTTTCCAAACTATCTGCCTTTCTCAGAATAAATTCCAAGTATTACTATTTCCACTGGAATCATCAAGCACAAAACTTTAGATTTTTAAAATAATTTAAAAACACTTTATTGTAAATTATAATTAACATTTAATATAGAAAAATTACTTTAGTACCCAATTTTAAAATAATACTCTAGAAATAAGGTTACCTTATAAATATACGTTAGATTTCTTCTCTAAACAAAGTACCAAATCATTCTTTAAATAAATTTTACGATAATAGATTAACAAATTACTTACTTTAGAATTTACTTTAAAATACTTAAATTAAAACTACTTCATTTATTGATTAAAAATATATACTATATGAATATTTGAAAATAAGGTTACTTTATAAATATAAACTAGGTTTTCACCTTTACAACAGAATTACTAGGTCACTCTTAATAAATTATTACTACGGTAATAGATTTGAATAAATATTTACTTTAGAATTTAACATTTAGAAATAATAAATTTCCAAGAACATACCTTGTAAAACAACACTAAAACCTTTATTTTATTTTTAAAACTGACTTGAAACGTACTTGGCTATCCGGAGAAATATACTTCTCTTCACAACCTTTAAAAATAAATCACTATTTATTTTAAACCATTTTATCTCATTCCTTAATAAATTCCCACTTTGAATTTATTTTTCCAAATATCCAATTTCAAACACTTAAATCAATTTCCAAATTGATTTCCAATTTTAGATTCCTCAAATTACTTCTTTATCCCTTAAAATAAATTTAAACTTGAAATTTAAAATAATCCTTTGTTCCTTTAATTTGATATCATTTAAAACTTACAATTCATTTAATTCTATTTATTAAAAACTTCCTTTTCCCATACTCAGAATTATTTAATTTATTAGTATCTAAATATCACTTTCATTCTTTCAATTCATTCTTAATTCATTTAATTTTCTATTATTATTTTGCTTACGAATTTACTTCTTTATTTTCTTCCAAAATTTAATTTATATATTTTGAAATCTCATTATACTCAAATGTATTCAATCAAACCATAGCATTCAATATTCCAATATGATTCATCATAGCATATCAAATAATCACATCAGAGAATATTAATTACTTTAAATAAATGTTGGGGAATCCTGTTGGATCCCTCCAACCTGTTTCCCTGCATCCACAGACGTTAGCACAATATAAATACCAACCCCAAAGTATCACATACTATAACACATCAAGCAATTCAACCATTCAAACAATTATTTAAATTTAATCATTTAAATTTAAATTTAACTAAGTGAGATTAACTCACCTTTTAATATTGTTTTGCAACTCAATCCAACCCGGTTCGTTTCCATTGTTTATGACCTTACGGCTACAGGGCCCATTGCCACCATCACGACCTAGCAGTGCTGTCGCCAAAAGCTTCTTCGCGCACAACCCTTCAAAGCCAACAGAAACCCTAGCTTCTCAAGTCAACGTCGAGTTCTGCACTTGATGCCGACGCCGCATGCTCCACTTCCAGATGATCACAACCTCGAGCACTCGGTAGCAGCTAAAACCCTAGACCCATTTGAATCCTCAACTCGTGGCCATCGATGGTGATGACGCGATTCCCTCCTCCTTCCTGCCCTCGCGTTCCCCTCAACAAGAAATCGACCTCGATAAAAATGCGTGCGAGACCTTAGTCGATCGCCCCAAATTGAAACGCTCCCCCTCGTTGCCGAAGTCGACACCCCATACGTGCTTCGATTGAGAGATGATTTGGGGGTTCATGATTTCAATTTAACAGAATCGAATTAGAAGAGAAGAATGACTACCATTTTTTTTTTAAGAACACGATTTGAATTCAATGAAGGGAAAGGCAGCTTCGAATTGGGGAGAGAGAAGCCGTAAATTTTCGAGCGAAGGTTTTGAAGGCACGCGATTAAAATTTAAAGAATTTCGCTCCGCCATTTTCTCGTTTGATAATGACTGAAATCGAATGGAATAAACAAGGAAGAAACAGGCAAATTTTAGAAGGAACGATAAGGGTAACGTGTTGGATAAAACTTGTACAGTGATTCGGATGTGATAGAAAAACAACTGATGTGGAATTAATTTGACTAGTCAACAAAGAATATATTACATTGAATTCGATATAAATTTAAGCGCGTTTGTACGTCGTACGCTCACACAACAACTCCAAACACTATGAGATTTGAAACCGATAATAATAAAAAAAATTCGGATTCAACGGAACTGGTTTCGTCGAATTCCGAGACTGTGCCTCAGAATGCTATTTCTATATTCAATTTAAATGATATATTTTTTTAAAAAAATTGAACAAAACGCTTTCAAATTCAATTTTAAAAGTTCCATCACCTTCAATATTATTAATACGAATCTTACAAATCTTTAAATTATTTTTAACTGGCTTAAAAGTCCAGATTCAACATTTTACCCAATTTCAAATTATTTAATTTAATAATTAAATTACCCAATACATCTTGATATTTGAAATTCAAGTTAAAATTATTCCACGGAATATTTAAATCCATTAAATATTCCAATTTAATTTTCTTAAAAATTCCGGGTCGTCACATTCCTCACCCCTTAAAAGAATTTCATCCCCGAAATTACTAGTTAGGAAGAATGGTCAAATACCCGTTACTATTTCCCAAAACCAAACTGTTCAACATCCTATCCACTGTCTTTTTATAAAAGACCCACTACCATTTTTACTAATCTTTCCCAAATTTCCCATAGTTTCTAACAATATTGCTTACTCAATCCTTCAAATTTAAATTTTAATTCAAATTTAAAATTATCATAATTTTCTTAAAATTTTTCTAACTCTCTAAATTTTCGAAAATTTTTGCCAGCGTCTCCTTTGCACGGCTAGCTCGGTACAACTACAAAATGGCTCTACGGCCTCCCAAATCCAAAAAGAAAAAAAAGGCCAAGTGGCTAGATCCAAAAACCAAATCAAATTCCATACGAAAATTTAAACACATACCTTTTTGTCGAGCAATTCTAATTTATTATCTGAAATCAAAACCAATTTTCCCTTTCCCTTTTTCATACATGCATATCATGTTTAGCAATAATATCCAATCACAACATTCAAAACATTTTATTGACTTCTTTTACACATTTCCAATATTCGTTTTACTTAAGCCCGTATGATGTACCTATATCATCTGTGCGCAATACCGAATCCGATCGCCTACCCGATCACACAATCTCACTTCTGAACTAGTATCGTCCACTCGACTTCCTAGTGCGGACTCAGATCTGGTTTCTTGATCAGAAACCGTCATTCTCCTTGCATAGCCACCAACTATGATAGAGCATTTATAGAATCAATCAAAACTCCATATCCAGGTTCGCCGTCGAAAATCGAGTGAAAAATCCTAACTCGGATCGATATTACCATCTCGAAATTCTGTGCTCGAATCTGGATCAAATAGCTATGCGAATAAAATAATATACGTACATCCTACGTATACATTCCAGTTGATTATCAATTATATCAACTTCCTTTTTATTCATATTTATTTTGATTGTTATTCACTTATTCACAATTCCCACAGTCACAAATATCAGTTTCAACCTTAATTCAATTATTCACTTAACATACTTTCAATACCAAATTTACTTAAGAATTCATTATTCTCTTCTTAAGTTCAATATAAATATTTTACATACTTCTTACATTTATTCTCACTTTATCATTGAAGTTTATGTTCATTACCATTCACTTTGCCTTTACAATTCCATTTAAATTCAATTTGACTTCAACTTTGAATATCGAATTAGTTTCACTTACTAATTAATTTAAATCTCACACTAAATGTTTATTTGCAAACTTTACTTTCTTTAGTCCCTTCGATTCCATTTACTTTACATTCACAGTTAAAATAGATTTTAATATTCAGTGTCAAATTCTATTTGCTTAGCAAATTTAAATCATTTGTCGTTAATGAAAATTTTCAAAATTTTCAAAAAAATTCTAACTTCCAAAATTTTCGAAATTTTTTGGCAGAGTCTCCTTTGTACGGAGGAGCTTTTGCAATTTGACAAGAGATATAAATATATATACATCGACCCACACGGTCGAAAAACAGAAAAACAGTTCATATTTCCTATTTGTATTGCGTAGGCGTACCTTATTTAGCATTTTAAAGCAAGAAGCTATTTATTTAAGCAATTAGCGCAGTCAAAACCAGTCAAACGGATTCCAAAAACCTGTACTTACTCAATTTAAACATGTCAGTGTCAAATATACAAAGTTTATTAACAACTTTCTTAATTTCAATAGCTAACACTTGTATAATATAAGCAATATCCACTAAACCCTTCCATAAGCAAATTTATAAGGTTCTAATGCAAATTTAAATGTTTTCACTTAAATGGTTTACACTTCATTACTTACATTCAATTCATTTTAAATCCAATAAACTCATGTTTATTACGATTGATTCAAAAACCAATTTTATTTCTTATATTAGCTCATTTGAGTCAACGACGACCATTACTATGCAGATTCAATGATATTCACTTAATAAAATATCCCTTCTAGTTTATACTACTTAAAATTGATACCAATTCAATTTTTACTTTATTTTGTTCCATTTCTAATTGATTCCATTCAATTTATTTCATATTCCATATTCATATTTATCTTATTTGAATCCATTTATAAATCTTGGAACAATCCATTTCCAAACCATCCTATTCGATTCAAATAATTACACAACTCTCCACTTAACTCAATTTCATTCTTAGTCCAAACAAACTCATTTAAATGGAAATAATCCCAAAAGCAATCCAACTCCCATTTTCCGAAGTCAAATTCTCATTAATATAACTTACGTTAATTAACTCAATTAATAATTCCATTTACCAAACAAGTTTTTTAAAATCATTACATAAAACTCGACACAACAATTTCACAATTTTTACTTAAATCAAGCTTTTATTCAAATATTACTTAAGTTATTTTATTTTCTCGTCAAGTTATTTCAACTCTTAAACTCAAGTTATATATATATTTTATAAGCACTTTCCAATTTAAATCCTAAATTTGTTTTCGATTACCAATCAATTTTGATTTCAACTCAATTAATAGTCAATTTCTTCCATTCTAATTCATTTGCAATCATTTTAATATATTTTATTTAATTTGAGTTCATTGCCAGCTCCATTCGTTTAAATTAAATTAGTATATCTCATTGAATCAATATGAATTCTAATTCACCTTCAATAATTTATTTCTGAATTCCTTTCACTTCATAACGAGGCCATTTCCAATTTATCTCTACTTAGATTTTTATTTGCAATATAAATCATTTTTATGTTAATTCAATTCCATTCAACCTCGACTCAAATTTAATTTACTCAAATTTAATTTAATTACAATTTCAAGTTGAATTTCTATTAATAACTCAAGCTTTACTTTCAAATTCTATCATTTATTCAAAACTCAAATTTTTATTAACCAATTCGAGTTCCATTTCCATTTCTATATTCCATTAACTAATTTATTACCAATTAGTTTATTCAAATTTTATACCCAATATTTGATTTTCATCTCAAAAATCACGTTAACTATTTTACTGGGGTTCAATGTATTTTATAATTTAAGTTTTGGATTTTATTCATTTCCCGAAATACAAAACAATTTCACTTTGACTTATTTATTCCACATCTAACTTTTTATAAGTCACACATTTGTTTATATTCAGGTCTCACCTATTTATAATCAATCCCATTCACATTTACTTTTTTACTCGGAATTATACCTTTTGTTTAGCCAATATATTTTTATTATTCCATAAACATTTAAACAAAATTCCAGAGTTAAACAATTTTCCAAAATTTCAATATCACCTTAGAATTCAACTATATCCAAAATCCTTTTGCACATTCAATTATCCCTATGAATTTCAAAATCAAACCCAATTCGCAAACAATTCCAATTTAAAACATCCGGTAGCAATTTCTCTTCTAGAAACTCGAAAATGAACTTCGATGATGCTGCAGTCATCACCGAAATTATTTTCCAGCGATCGAAAGAGAATTAAATGCTTTTATCTCTTTAAAATCCCTTTCAAATATTTTTAAATTCCCAATCTCCCCATATTCAATTCCAATTCAAAAATATTCCCGAAATAACACCACTATTATTTCCCAAACCTTTGAAAACCACCTTCAAATCCAAGGAATTTAAACCCTTTTCCCAAAATTCTAAATTTGAAATCCATCCAATTTATATTCCAACATTACTCTGGGATTTTTTTCCAATGTTAAATCACATCCATAGTTTATATTTACAAATTTATCTAGAGGTTTATTTCAATTTATAAATTACATTTATAATCTATATTACAAATTCCATTTGTTATATAAATTTATTCTTCAGCTTTGGTTATAAGTTTTCAATTCCTTGTTCAATTTCTACATAATAGTGTTAATAATTTAATATTATCATTACTTAACA
Source organism: Allium cepa (assembly GCA_030765085.1). Taxonomy (NCBI): domain Eukaryota; kingdom Viridiplantae; phylum Streptophyta; class Magnoliopsida; order Asparagales; family Amaryllidaceae; genus Allium; species Allium cepa. Next base: position 723,879,310 of record CM060935.1, on the reverse strand, counting down.
ATCAAGCATCCAAATACTATAATACTTTACAAAAATTATATTCTTTTTATATGCTAAAATACTTTGGGTAAAATTATTTCATTTACCCTATTTTGAAACAATACTGTGTCGAATTGTCTATTCAAGTGTTTAGAGATCCCTATCAATAACGTTAATTACTTATATTGACCAGAATCCATAAACTACTCAATAAACCAATCAACACAATATAAAACCATTTTATATTCACTCACAAATAAGCGCTCATATCTATTAATATACTCAAACTCATTCTAGAGTACTATTGACTCTATTTCAATGGGTAATTCCCACCAGAGCCAAGGTTATCACCAACCTATGCTCTGATACCAAGTGAAACGACCCGCAAATCCATACCCCTTGAGTTATCAATATTATACCTAAAACAACTCAAGTTGTACAGAAATACGAACCATTTGGGTTAAAGAAGAAGAAGTAGAAGAAGAAAATAGAAATCAACACCAGAATCTAACCAACGCAACGGAATAAAGTATAATAGATAATAATGATTTTTACTCAAAATCAAATATATCTGTTTATATATTACATCATCAGAGTACATCAATCACAGCTCAACAATATCATACAAATGGATACACAACAACTCAACACAGCGGAATATACATAAACAAATACGGGAGTACGTATCGTCATCCTGCTCGTCTCCTGAGCTCCACAGCATTTCCTGTATTCTATAATACTCGGTCTGACCCGAGCATTACAGTTAAATAACACTCGAGTCAATCTGGAATACCAGCGTGAGAAAATCACACTCAATTGATTATTAAAGTTTCAAAAATCCTTTGAAAACAAAAGCATCTCATAAGACCACGCCACAAATAAACATGTCGGGTTTTTACCTTACGATAGCTAAAACATTTTTATTAAAATCCTCTGATATTATAATAGTGTCTATAGAAAGTAAAATAGAATCTAGCTGAAATGCTTGCATCTCACGTTTCAGCAATAGTTGGGCACAATCAAAACCGTACGGGCGCGTAGGGAAAATGGATTCCAACTAATGGCTAGGCACTGGGTTACCACCTATCACAGTACCTGGTCTAGATCAGCGTACCGAGGAGCCACCCTAACTCCCCTGCAACACAAGACCGGAACCATCCCTTACTGGACAGTCCCGAGCAAGATCACCCCGCGGTTGGGATCAGCAACTGCCCACTAAGCCGAAATAATAGGGACATCTTGACAGGGATGACCTCACCCTCCAGTGGGGGCTACCCACGAAGCCTTGCTGCATAACCCCTGATTTTCAGCCATTCCCATATGATGAGGCTTGAGGCTAAGCGTTACCTTTTTAGAACATATCCCTTAGAATGTCCATCGTCCACCTGACGATGTTTCGCAAGCATTCATCCATACAAGTCCGTCCCGGGCTCGAACGGAACCGAAGGCACTATTCCTACTACGTCCATTTTGGAAATATCCTCAGGATTAGTAGCGACTAGCCCTTGCACTTCACTGCTCCATCTTCGAATCCAAACTCGTTTTCATGAAACGTACAAACCGAATCGAAGTGGTTTTCGAGACATAAATCTCGATCCCGGTCTCTTCGAAACGATCAACGTATTTGTCCCATATTGATAGTCGGTGATTTAACTATCAATTAATGTTCACAACATCCATCAAACAATAAATAATTTCTCAAATTATTTATTTATGTATTTATCTCTAAAATATCTTCACAAGATATATTTTTACTTTTCAAACTCCTTGAAAACAGTTTTCCAAACTATCTGCCTTTCTCAGAATAAATTCCAAGTATTTCTATTTCCACTGGAATCATCAAGCACAAAACTTTAGATTTTTAAAATAATCTAAAAACACCTTATTGTAAATTATAATTAACATTTAATATAGAAAAATTACTTTAGTACCCAATTTTAAAATAATACTATAACGATCCCCCGTTCTGAGCGCCTCCAGTCGGTAATTAAACCAACTAGAAACGTTCAAAATGACGGATTGTTATTTAGTTTATAGAGTTTAAACAGAATCAGCCACAGAATCACAGAATAATAATAACATTTCACATAAATAATTTTTTTTTTCATATACAAATATCAGAGTTTATACAATGCATTAAATTTTATACAGCGGAATATTTTGTTTTAAGTACAAAATCTCTGAAAGCTAAAGCGGTATCCACCTCTCTCTCTAACTTCGCTGCCTGAAAATCTTCAAGCTGTAAAATACTCGGTCTGACCCGAGTATTACATTCAAAAGAAAATAATACATGGGTCAGTCTAATTCAAACTTAGTTATTAGTGCATAGAGGCAATAATAATTAAATAGAAATTAGATGACAATCAAAGATAAATTTACCTATCCGACCCTTTTAACAAAGAAATCGGATAACGGTAAATATAACACTTAACAGTGTTAAGGAATAAATCAGTAGATTCAAATTATTAACAAAGATAGATGAAAGGATTATTAACGAAGATAATTTAGAAAACCACAGAATTGCCAAAATGGCAATTAACAACAAAATCATCAATTTAAATCAAATCAATTTAAACAATTGAAATATCATTTAAAACATCAATATCGATTGGCTGCAGTACACGCACGCGTGTACTGCCTCGCCAATACGTCATATGAAACACGCAAAGGTCATTGAATCAAAAGCAAGTGAAGGATCTAATTTCAATGCCACTGCCCCAACAATCAAGACATCATATATGCAATTGTGCTCAAACAACCGAGCTAAATATGCAAACAGAGGTGAAAACAGTGAATGGTTAAAACAGTGAGCATATACTAGAATGAACAAGTACAGACAGGAGATAGTCTGACAATGGCTACACAGGGCGTATATGAGACCCAAGACTACAATATTCTCAAGAGAAGTCAACAACATCTGGAGTGAATGCAAGTCAACGATCGAACTAATCGAACCAGTTATACACATGAATGAATGCTAGCATATCAAGCTTCAGGTAATATGCAAGTGGTGCAGAAAAATAAACAGCGAAGCAAATGCATGCATACTGGTATATATATATATGCAAGAAACAATATATATGAACTCAGGTGAACTGCAAACTGGAAATGCAGTAATGGATCAAAGAATCCAAGTTTATATGCAATTAAACAGTGTAGTCAAAACATGCACACTTATATAAATGTATGCAAGAACACTACAAATATACTCAGGTGGTAAATTTGCATGATGCAGTTGCTTTAATTTTTACTTTGAAATTACATAATAATTTATTTACCCAAGCAAAGATCTGCACATAGTAGGCTAAAATAATGAATAGGTCATGACTTCATATAATTTCAAGTGCTAGAAAACCAACCACCAGGTAATAGATAGTAAAAGTCCGCAGTAAAACAATAGAATCATAAGATGGGTGCTAGGAATCAAATTATATAAATCCAATCATCTTTTAACTCCATACTTTGCTTTTACTTACAGCTATATGATAAAAATAATACGGAGGCTATGAATAAGTTGGCAAGTAAATTGTAACGACCCGAAATTTTCTAACCCGAAAATTCCAGATAGTTATGGAAAAGAAGAAAGAGATAGAAGAAGAAGAAGAAAAGAAACATCAACAACTCACATTCGCAGCGGATAAAATATAATAATAAATAATAGTTTACAAAAGAATACTATATTTGTTGATTACATTTAATATACATCAGAGTTTCACATATATATACAGACACTAGACATATAAATCATGTCCCAGATACACAATAATATACTGCAGCGGAAATACTCCGTACGTACTTGCCATCCAGCTCGCCTCCTGAGCTCCAAACGTACCTACCTGAAAATCTGTAATACTCGGTCTGACCCGAGCATTACACCAAAGTAACACCCGGGTCAGGCTGGAAACCAGCGTGAGTAACCCAACTAACAATGGAATACCAAAACAAACATCTTATATAAACCTGGGTAACCCTTATCAATTTAACTCATTCACAATTTGCTATAGACAACACTTTTTCACATATAAATTTCTAAGTACCAAACATAGATAAAATTATCCAATTCACTTAAATCATTTCATTTCATCGTATTGATTTCACAAATCAATTTATAAAACAATTCAAAGTGATTTCGGGTATTTCCTAATACCCGACCCCGGCCTCTTCGAAACTCATGTTATCCCATCCCAAAATTATTAAACTGAAATACACAACATCTCATATCCGGGATATCAACACAATCAAAACTTCCAATGCGATTCAATTATCCATAACAAAGCTTAATCACATACAAATCAATTGATTTTAATATGAATTTTCTAACCACGTTCTCTTATTATTAATTAATTCCAAATCAATGAATTAATCAACTCCTCTATATCCATTCATCTTAATTAACAACTCCGGATTAATTATCTTCCTAATCCATTCAAGTGATTCTCTTTAATTAATTTCACGATATTAATTACTCTTACCAAGTCAATGAGTAATCTTTAATTATTTCCCAAGTTAATTTACTATAATCAATTTCGTTAATTCTTAATTACTTATATTAATTGACTTCTCATAGATCACTTATTATGAATTAATTAATCTCAATTAATCAAATCTTTAATTACTTCACTAATTATATAAATTAATGATTTTCAATTATATTTTACTTCAATTCAACCACAATATTAATTGTTCTCGATCACCCTCAACATGTAATTAACTATCTTCTTATTTACTTCATTAATAATTTAATTACTTCGTAATTTGTTATTTCAATTAATCTCTTGATTAATTTCACAAAGCAATTATATTATATTAATTACATTAAGTAATTATCTATCAAACCATCCATTGATTATTTTAAATAAATTAAACTCCATTAATTAATTTACACCTTCATTAAGTAATCCAAACACTGAATTACTAAATTAACCAACCCAAATCGTTAATTAACTGAATTAATTAATCATCCATTTAATCACTCTTATATTCCTTCCAAAATCCATTTTTTTATTTCGATAACTTAGGGTACCGAAATATTCAAGCAAAGCACAACATTCAGCAGTCCAATTACCAAAATAATTCCTCACTGAATATCAATCATTTAAATTAAAACAAAAATTCAGAAACCTGAGGTTTACTCACCTTTGATTTTCTTTAAATTTGCAAATTCGTGCTACTTCATCGCTATGAGCCCAACTCGACTTGTTCTCATAGATTGAACCTCGTATGAATAGATTATAAACTTTATTAGCTATCTAAATCTATATATATATATATACATATATATATATATATGAATTTAACTACTAATTATAAAATTAAATTAAATTTTAGAATAATACCCCCACATCTCGCCAGTGTCTTAGCAGAAGTATGATACTGTATCATCTTTTTAGGCAGTGCAACATCATCGAACTTTCCACATCTTTGTAGAGATCAACGCCTAAACCCAAATGCAGTAGAACAACTCCGAACCCAATCGCCTGAGCAACAACGGCGCCTTACGCTAACTCCATCTCCAAACCCTAACGACTTCGCCTTCAATCCATGCTGCAGCTCGCCTGCTGTCGTCTCTCTCACAACCTCGTGCTCGAGAACGAGCACGCGACAACCGACCCTAGCCACTGTTCGAAAGCAAGGGACGACACATGGCTTCGACCTTCGAATGATCATTACCCAAATCGAAGACGAAACCCCAGATATCGCGAGCCCTAAAATCTAGCCGTACCCGAGTCGAACTCGATTGTGCTACCTCGAACGCGGCTTCAATATCAATTCCACCGTAACTCCTTCTTCCATAACTGAGTTGACGCCGCGTCGCTTCTTCAATGGCGATCGATTTGAGTCTCCCTTATTTAAAAGTTGAAGACGAAAGGAACGAGAGAGAGAGGGAGCGCGATGCCATTTCCCAATTGATTTTTTTTTTTTCGATCTGCGTTTGAGAAGGGGAAACGGTGATAAAATATCGATTATGGGGAAGCTTCACGAGTACGCCTTAAAAATATCACTGACATAAGTACTTTAAATTTTATTATATTATAAAATTTTCACACCGTCTCGTTAAGCTTACGCGAAATCCCGAACCCGAATTAGACGTGCCTACAGGCGTTTATAAGGTTTTACCCACGTTCCGAACACAATGGAATATGTTTCGGAGGCTAATTTGATCGTATGCGCAAGTTACAGAAGGAAACGATCAATTTCAATTACATCGATTAAAATAGTTCTAAGCGTTTTGAGCTGCCATGGTCAAACGACAACTCCGATTGCTACGAAAATTGAAATCCGATAATAACTAACTATTACGGATTCAATGGAACTGGTTTCGTCGAATTCCGAGACTGTGCCTCGGAAAGCTATTTTTAAATTCAATTTAAACGCTATATTATTAAAACTGAACAAATCATCTTTAAATTAAATTCCAACCATTCTATTATCTTCGGAATTATCATTACAGATTTTATAAGCCTTCAAATTATTTGAAACAGGCCTAGAATCTCAGATTCAACAAATTTTACCCAATTTCAATTAAAAATTCAATATGTACGCTATACAATTCAATGATTTCATTATCAAGTAAATATTGATATCTTAAATTCAAATTAAAATTAACTTTTAAATATTTAAAACCAACTAACTATTCAAATTTAAACTGCTAGAAATTCTGGGTCATCACATTCCTCCCCCCTTAAAAGAATTTCGTCCCCGAAATTACTAATTAGGAAGAATTGACCAATACCCCTTTATCTTTTCCAAAATTCACAATTCAACATCCTACCCATTATCTTTCACTAAAGGCCCACTATCACCTTATCCAACTTTCCCAAAACCTTCTATAGTTTCAATCAATACTCTTCTGCTCAATCAATTATGTTTCAATTTAAAACCAAAATTTTGAATTATCAAAATTTCCCAAAAATTTTCTAACTCTCTAAATTTCTGAAAATTTTTGTCGGCGTCTCCTTTCCGCGGCTAGCTTGGTACTACTACAAAAAGGCCTCTACAGGCTCCCAAATTCCAAAAAGAAAACAAAAGCCAAGTGGCTACATCAAAAACCCAATCCAATTTCATTCAGAAATTTTAAATACATACCTTTTAGTCGGCCAATTCAAATTTATCATTTGGAATCAAATCCAATTTCCTTTTTCCTTTAGTACCTGCATATTCTATTTAACAACAATATCCAATCGTAATCCTTTAAATCATTGTATACATTTTCTTACAGAAGCCTCTACATTTACTTCTATTCAAATTAGTTTTCCCCATTTCATATGAATTCAATTTATTTTCAAATTTTAATACTGATTTGTATCTTTCATTTAAATTGATTCATATTAATTTCATTTACTAGTTTACTTTGATTTTCAATTTGAAATTGTTTTGTGGATAACCAAAAATTTTCTAACTCCCAAAATTTTCAGAAAATTTTGGCAGAGTCTCCTTTGTACGGAGGAGCTTTTGCAATTTGACAAGAGATAAAAATATGTATACATCGACCCACCCGGTCGGAAAAAGCAAAAACAGTTCATATTTCCTATTTTTATTGCGTAGGCGTACCTTTATTTAGCATTTAAGCAAGCAGCTTATTTATTTTAGCAATTAGCATACCCAAATCTAGCCAAACGGCTTCCCTGTACCTGTACTTACTCAGTTTAAATATGTAAGTGTCATATATATAAATTCTATTAGCATTTCACTTACCTTTAATAGCTAAACACAAGAATTACATAAACAACAAGCATTACGAAAGCAACAAACACCAAACGCTTACTATAATCGATTTATATGATTTTTAAAGTTAATTCAAATACTTTCATCCAATTCATATGCCATTTCATTTAATTTTAATGGTTTACATCGCAATTGCTTACATTCATTTCATTTTTAAGCAAAACAAACTCATATTCATATCAATTGATTCAAAAATCAATTATATTTGCTTCCACTAATCCACAAAATTTAATTAAATCCAGTTTACGTTAAACAACAATTATTTCTACCCAATTTGATAACCTCCATGTGAAAAAAATAATTACTTAAGTTTTATAACCTATTAAAATGAATTCCAACTAAATTTTATTTTCTTCAATTCCATTTTAACTTATTCACACCCATTCATTTAGTTTGCCACATTCCATTCTTATATACTAACCATTTCCAAATTACTTCAATCCAAGCTTTTATTTATGGGCTTTCATTCTTATTCGAAGCTAAGCTTCCATGTATTTTAAACTCAAGTTAACTAGTTAAATTTTAATTTTAATTCACCTACTCGACTTATCAAAATAATATACAACACATACTTAACTCATTTTTACCTCAAATTAATATGTCACCGAACTTAAATTCAGTCTACTAATCCAATTCCAATCACATCTTTGATTTAGTCTTTATTAAATCAGACTTCATCCATTATTATCTAATTCAATTAACTCATTTTAACTCTTTAATTTACCATTTAATTCATTATCGAATTTATTTTATTAATACAACGCCATTCTCAATTTATTTCTATTTACTTGAGCTTTGTTTGCAACTCAAATCAGTCTATTATAATTCACTGCATTTCATTCTACAACATTTCCATCATATCAAATTTACTTACAAATTTCATTAAATATTATTCAAATCACACTTGGATTTTATTTGCAATTCAAACCATCACATTTTTCAATCCAACTCTATTTCATTTTTATTTTACAATATCTCCTCTTATTTAATTCATTATCAAATCTAAGTCGAATTCATTTCCAACGATTACCAAACTACAATCCATTTTATTTAACCGAGTTAAATTTTTTTATTCACATACTCTATAAATAATTTATTTAGCTGATTGGTTCACTTTCACTTTTAATTTAATATTCGATTTCCTTTAATTGTAAAGAATCACTTCATTAAATTTTCCCAATTTTTAGTTTTATGATTACAGTTTGGATTTCCTTTGATTTTCCAAAATTTCATCTCCTTTATTTTAAAATTTTAGAAATGCCTATAAAATCTCATTAGTAATATTAAAATAGCTTTTATAAAATATTTCTTATAACTCGGTGTCTCAACCAGTCCATCCGTGTTCTCACAGAAATTCAGTCATACGTTGATCAGGAGTAGGACCGAAAATCTATAAGTACTTGGTAAACCCGTTTTCGACACCCAGTGAAAATACTTGGAAAATAATTTTATTGAAAGTACAGAAAACAATTTTTTGGAAATAGAGGAAATATCTTTGGTGACAACGCTCTGAAAATCATCACCCACATCCATGGTCACAGTTACATACCAGGGTTACGTTGCAGTCACAACAAAAGTCCATGTAACTGCAGGCTCTCCGCGGCCTCTCGATTACGCCATGGATCCCACACAACAGATCACAGTTACATCCAGGGTTACGTTGCCGTCGCAGCAAAAGTCCATGTAACTGCAGGCTCTCCGCGGCCTCTGATTTCGCTGTCGAAATGAAACTTCTCCACTCCTACATAAGTCGCAGTCTACCGAGATAAACTCAACCGCAGACTGTTGGCTCTCAGCGGCACACACGACTTTCGCAATGTTACCATAGGTCGCAGTTACATCCTGGGTTACGTTGCAGTCACAACAAAAGTCCATGTAACTGTTGGCTCTCCGCGGCACACACGACTTACGCTATGGTAACTCAACTCATAATCCTCAGGAACTAGTTTTGTCCGGACTCCTCACAGGATCAACTTTAGAACCCCCTTGGGGCTCAAGGCAGCACCACCCAGTGGCACTCCTGAGAAGTCCATTTCAAGGGAGCGCCTTTTTCCCCATAGTCATCATCAAAACATTTTATACTATACATATATAGTATCTTCAAATCATACACCTAGCATGATATTATACAAAGTTCCTTTACACAAAATCGATTATCCAAAATCGATAATTCTCCAAATAGGCTTTCCAAAACTCAATATTGATTTTTTTTTTTCAAAAATCAAAAGCCTTTCTCAAAATCCTCATAAGATCCTTTATATATATTCAGATATATATATATATATATAAATTTTTAAAACTTTGGATCCTTACCTTCTTGTATAAAACACCTTTCATACTCCAAACACTCCCAGAAACCATAGAAATATCCAATTTCCATCTTTATTCATTTCATATTTCTCAAAATATTCTTTCAGTTCAAAAGAACCATTTCACATTCCCTATTCACCTTTACATTAATCCCCATTTGGATTATTACTTCAATCCTTATCTCAGTTGGGTATTTTAATCAATAACAGTTTGAACTCCGACCAGTTTAGAAAAATAGCTTGAAAAGTTTAAAAATAGGTAAGTAGTTGAAAAATAATTATTAGTTTGCAAAATAGCTATAAAATGGTTAACTAATAGAAAAATAGTTGGAAAATAGTTAAATAGTTTCAGAAACTTTAGATAATTGCAAAATAGTTGTAAAATAGAAATTAACTCGTAACTTAGTTGAAAATTAGTAATTAGTTTATAATACAGTTGTAAAATAGTTAAATAGTTCCAAAAGTAGTGGCAAAAACCAGTATAAAAATAGTTTGGGTTTAAAAAGAAAGTTGTATGGTAAGTAGATAAGAAAATAGATTTAAAACTACTTATATTAAAACAATTTACATTGAAAATGGTCTAAAGTCAAAACTGTTCACTTCCCCAACAATTCAATTTAAATTTCCACTCCATTTAAATTGACCCAATCCCAATTTAATTAACTCCAATTTCCATTGGACTTGATTCATCACCAATTTAAATTAAATTGATTCTCAATTTCCTTCCAACTTCAAATCAAATTCCATTTGATCTTTAAACTTGTACAACTTTAAGTATAATTTCAATTTTACATCTTCTACTTATAATTAATTACACTCACATTTTGCTTTTAACTCAGAATTATACATTTTATTTAGCCAATATATTTTTATTATTCCATAAACATTAAATCAAGATTCCAGAGTTTAAACAAATGTCCAAATTACAATATCACCTTAGAATTTAACTATATCCAAAATTCTTTGGCAAATTCAATTATCCCTTTTGAATTTCAAAATTAAACCCAATTTACAAACAATCCCAATTTAAAACAATTTGGTAGCAATTTCTCTTCTAGAAACTCGAAAATGAACATCGATGATGCTGCAGTCATCACCGACTTTATTTTCCAGTGACCAAAAGAGTTCAATGCTTTTATCTCTCTAAAAAAAACACTTCCAAATATTTTTGATTTCAAATCTCTCAAATTTCAAACACAAAAATATTTTTGAAATAATACTATTCTTTCTTTAAAACCCTTGGAAACCACTTTCAAACCAAAAGGAATTTTAATTTTTCCCAAAATTCCAAACTCTCAATCCATCAAATTCATATTTAAACATTACTCTGGAATTTTCACCTTACTCTATTTCAAATATTCTCTGGAATTCTATTTCAAATTATAATCTCATTTATTTATGAAGTTTATTTCAATTAATAAATTACATTTACAATCTATATTTCAAATTCCTTTTTGATTTTAAACCAATTCCACTTAAATTAAAATTCCAAAATTATTCCAATTACTTTGGACTAATATCCATTCAATTGAACCCACTTCAATTTCAATCATTCCAATTCAATCCAATTCAAATCTCCCATTTAAATATTTTTGAACTTATACATTTTCCATCCCAAATCCAATTAATTCAAATCGAATTCAATTTGAATGAGTTCAATTCCAACTTCAAATTTAAACCATCTCGAATTATATAATTCGAGCTAAATTATCAAAGATTGGTTTAACCCTTTTTTTTTTTTTAAAACCAAATTTAACTTTGTTCATTTAAAGTTTCAAACAATTCTAATTTCTGAGTTCTAAATCTAGAATTTCATTTTTAATTAATTTAATTTTAATTTGGTTGTATTATAGTCCTTCTTAACTTAATTCCAATAATCCAACACCCAATCACCTTAATATTTGTTAGAAGGAAATAATGTTTTATACATCAAAATATACTTTTATATAAAACCATTTAAAACCTTTATATAAGAATATAACAAGTACGCTCTCTTATATATATATACACTCAACTCATTCTAGAGTTCTACGAACTCTATTCAATGAGTAATCCCCACCAGAGCCAAGGTTCTCGCTTAACCTTCTGCTCTGATACCAAATGTAACGACCCGAAATTTTCTAACCCGAAAATTCCAGATAGTTATGGAAAAGAAGAAAGAGATAGAAGAAGAAGAAGAAAAGAAACATCAACAACTCACATTCGCAGCGGATAAAATATAATAATAAATAATAGTTTACAAAAGAATACTATATTTGTTGATTACATTTAATATACATCAGAGTTTCACATATATATACAGACACTAGACATATAAATCATGTTCCAGATACACAATAATATACTGCAGCGGAAATACTCCATACGTACTTGCCATCCAGCTCGCCTCCTGAGCTCCAAACGTACCTACCTGAAAATCTGTAATACTCGGTCTGACCCGAGCATTACACCAAAGTAACACCCGGGTCAGGCTGGAAACCAGCGTGAGTAACCCAACTAACAATGGAATACCAAAACAAACATCTTATATAAACCTGGGTAACCCTTATCAATTTAACTCATTCACAATTTGCTATAGACAACACTTTTTCACATATAAATTTCTAAGTACCAAACATAGATAAAATTATCCAATTCACTTAAATCATTTCATTTCATCGTATTGATTTCACAAATCAATTTATAAAACAATTCAAAGTGATTTCGGGTATTTCCTAATACCCGACCCCGGCCTCTTCGAAACTCATGTTATCCCATCCCAAAATTATTAAACTGAAATACACAACATCTCATATCCGGGATATCAACACAATCAAAACTTCCAATGCGATTCAATTATCCATAACAAAGCTTAATCACATACAAATCAATTGATTTTAATATGAATTTTCTAACCACGTTCTCTTATTATTAATTAATTCCAAATCAATGAATTAATCAACTCCTCTATATCCATTCATCTTAATTAACAACTCTGGATTAATTATCTTCCTAATCCATTCAAGTGATTCTCTTTAATTAATTTCACGATATTAATTACTCTTACCAAATCAATGAGTAATCTTTAATTATTTCCCAAGTTAATTTACTATAATCAATTTCGTTAATTCTTAATTACTTATATTAATTGACTTCTCATAGATCACTTATTATGAATTAATTAATCTCAATTAATCAAATCTTTAATTACTTCACTAATTATATAAATTAATGATTTTCAATTATATTTTACTTCAATTCAACCACAATATTAATTGTTCTCGATCACCCTCAACATGTAATTAACTATCTTCTTATTTACTTCATTAATAATTTAATTACTTCGTAATTTGTTATTTCAATTAATCTCTTGATTAATTTCACAAAGCAATTATATTATATTAATTACATTAAGTAATTATCTATCAAACCATCCATTGATTATTTTAAATAAATTAAACTCCATTAATTAATTTACACCTTCATTAAGTAATCCAAACACTGAATTACTAAATTAACCAACCCAAATCGTTAATTAACTGAATTAATTAATCATCCATTTAATCACTCTTATATTCCTTCCAAAATCCATTTTTTTATTTCGATAACTTAGGGTACCGAAATATTCAAGCAAAGCACAACATTCAGCAGTCCAATTACCAAAATAATTCCTCACTGAATATCAATCATTTAAATTAAAATAAAAATTCAGAAACCTGAGGTTTAATCACCTTTGATTTTCTTTAAATTTGCAAATTCGTGCTACTTCATCGCTATGAGCCCAACTCGACTTGTTCTCATAGATTGAACCTCGTACGAATAGATTATAAACTTTATTAGCTATCTAAATCTATATATATACATATATATATATGAATTTAACTACTAATTATAAAATTAAATTAAATTTTAGAATAATACCCCCACATCTCGCCAGTGTCTTAGCAGAAGTATGATACTGTATCATCTTTTTAGGCAGTGCAACATCATCGAACTTTCCACATCTTTGTAGAGCTCAACGCCTAAACCCAAATGCAGTAGAACAACTCCGAACCCAATCGCCTGAGCAACAACGGCGCCTTACGCTAACTCCATCTCCAAACCCTAACGACTTCGCCTTCAATCCATGCTGCAGCTCGCCTGCTGTCGTCTCTCTCACAACCTCGTGCTCGAGAACGAGCACGCGACAACCGACCCTAGCCACTGTTCGAAAGCAAGGGACGACACATGGCTTCGACCTTCGAATGATCATTACCCAAATCGAAGACGAAACCCCAGATATCGCGAGCCCTAAAATCTAGCCGTACCCGAGTCGAACTCGATTGTGCTACCTCGAACGCGACTTCAATATCAATTCCACCGTAACTCCTTCTTCCATAACTGAGTTGACGTCGCGTCGCTTCTTCAATGGCGATCGATTTGAGTCTCCCTTATTTAAAAGTTGAAGACGAAAGGAACGAGAGAGAGAGGGAGCGCGATGCCATTTCCAATTGATTTTTTTTTTTTTTTCGATCTGCGTTTGAGAAGGGGAAACGGTGATAAAATATCGATTATGGGGAAGCTTCACGAGTACGCCTTAAAAATATCACTGACATAAGTACTTTAAATTTTATTATATTATAAAATTTTCACACCGTCTCGTTAAGCTTACGCGAAATCCCGAACCCGAATCAGACGTGCCTACAGGCGTTTATAAGGTTTTACCCACGTTCCGAACACAATGGAATATGTTTCGGAGGCTAATTTGATCGTATGCGCAAGTTACAGAAGGGAACGATCAATTTCAATTACATCGATTAAAATAGTTCTAAGCGTTTTGAGCTGCCATGGTCAAACGACAACTCCGATTGCTACGAAAATTGAAATCCGATAATAACTAACTATTACGGATTCAATGGAACTGGTTTCGTCGAATTCCGAGACTGTGCCTCGGAAAGCTATTTTTAAATTCAATTTAAACGCTATATTATTAAAACTGAACAAATCATCTTTAAATTAAATTCCAACCATTCTATTATCTTTGGAATTATCATTACAGATTTTATAAGCCTTCAAATTATTTGAAACAGGCCTAGAATCTCAGATTCAACAAATTTTACCCAATTTCAATTAAAAATTCAATATGTAAGCTATACAATTCAATGATTTCATTATCAAGTAAATATTGATATCTTAAATTCAAATTAAAATTAACTTTTAAATATTTAAAACCAATTAACTATTCAAATTTAAACTGCTAGAAATTCCGGGTCATCACATAAATATCAATTCACAGTATGATACCAAATTAAATAACAGGTATGCACATGCATGCAACTACAAAACTGGATTCAAGCAAGTTCAACAGGTCACGGCTGTAGCATTCATTCTAACATAAATGCAAACTGAACGACTCCAGTGAAACAACTAAAAATGCAAGACCAGAGTCGCAGTGAAACAACTAAATATGCAAGACCAGTAATGGCTTTGTCCAACTTTTACAAAATTATGTAGTTGTTTTACAGTAAGGCTTTAAAGGTCACAACAGAAAATCAAAGGGTTGCTAGCTTCCTCTCTCTGTTTTACGCAACCATCTATTCAATCCTGATATTGCTATTTAACCTTTAACATATAAAGAAAATTAGATTTATGGAAGTGTTTACTCATATTAAAAATGCAGAGATCCCCTTTGAAGCTAGAATGAAATTTGCATGTTCATGTTTTTGATTCCAGAAACTTTGAAAAATTGAAAATTGCATCTTGATGTTTGATTTCAGAAATTTAAATTGCTTGAAACATTAAGACAGAAATGCTTTGAAGCTTGTTTTCAGGTTGAATTCATAGAGATTGATTTTCCTTTATATTTTTTTTATTTTTACTGTAACCTTACATTTATGGACTGCTTAGTAAATAAAATTTTATAAAGCTATTTTAAAAACAAGATTACATAGCTACAAACCATTTTCATTCAAAATCAAAGACTAAAAGCTGTGTATTTGGGAAATGTGGATTCATTTGTACTGATTTTTTTAACTTATGATTTGTTTAAACAGAGACACAGATCCCTGTAACCATTCATGCATACAATTTCACACACATACTTATATAAACAGGAAATATTATCATTCATGCAACCACATTACTTCTTGAATCAATCACAAACATCAAGCTGTAATAGGGATGAAGACCAACTAGACTAGTGAAACAAGCACAAATCAAAAATAGCAGGTAAATGTGCCGACCCAACCAAAGGGAGGAGAACCAAAATGACACTAAAATAATTAAACTACAAGAATGCAGTAATGCATATGCAATCTTCTCGTGGCACAGACATAAGGCAACAAAAGCTCCAAGCAGACTCGCTAGTTTACCAGAGATGTGTGGACACAAGAAACCCATGAACCATGAAGTGCAAGTGACCATGCAAGCTACAGGTCAAACTCAAGTATAAATGGAGGTGCAGAACAACTACGCTAAAGAGCAGTGTCTAGTACAAGTGACGATGCAGTTACATGTATCAGAAAGCAAATGCAATGTGTAACCAAAATCGAGACCGCAAGTAATAAAAAGCCCAAGGATGTCGAAGTCAGGTGACTTCAACTCAAAATACCAACCAAAGCAGTAATTATCAAGCACCGTTAATTGAAAACTCAATCCAAGGCCGAAGCCAGCAAACTGATGAAATCAGAGAGTGGAGTTAAAATCATCAAACACAAAGTCAAATCAAATTCTCATCAAAATTATGTTTTCCCAAAAATCATACTTGCAGAAAACATACAGAAATTGAACCAAGGCAGATAAAAATCAGCAGCATCGAAACGAATTTAAACTGTTGAAGTGCGAGTTGAAGGAGATGTGAGTGAAAAGTTCACTCACCTTGACCCAAATCGAAGCGGCCGTGTTCGAATAGAAGAAGAATCGATTGCTGAAGCGAGCCACCAGAATATCATCGATCGAGCTACTGAAGTTGTCGCCTACGAATTAATCAAGCCCTAATTCTGAAGAGGAACAAGAAGTACTAACGGCTTCACGAGCTTGAAGGCGAACAAAAAACCCTAATTTGATTTAGAGGGACGAAAGAGGATTCGTGGCCGCCATTTTTAATTTTCTTTCGTGTGTTTAAGATCTAGGGTTACGAATGAAAAATAGAGAGAGGATCGAGTATAGCCTTAGATAATATTACAGCACTTAAGCAAAACCATGGGCTAATAAAATTGTAAAGCCCACCTAATTCCTTAATCAAATTATTAAAGAATTATAACTCAATTTTTTTAGACGAATTCAACCGTTTAAAATTCCAACAGCAATTAGGCACAATTTATAATTGTCATTCTTTCATTACTAGATATTAACTCAAAACAATTTATAAAAGAAACTATCTCTTTATAAATAAACAACATAATTTATTTGAATTTGGAAAAACTCAAATCGATTAACCAATTAATCTCACAATTTTAAATCAAGAATTAAATCAGTTACCAATTTAAAATAAATTAAAATTCAGAATCGTTACAGTCGAAAATATTTTTTTTCTTTAGTAAGCTTCTTAGACATATATCTGTTTGAAGTTCAACTATCAAACATAAATTTATATTAATATGTTTTACAATTAGATTTTATACTTGTATTTTGTATTGATAAAATTTATTCCATTTTATTTAAGTTAAAGAAAAAATGCCATTTAAAATTATCCATCAATTTATTAATTTACATAAATAATAATTCTTAAATCGAAATTATTTTTTCTAAGTCATTAGTTCGAAATTTTAAATACAAATTTAATATTCAATTTCAAACTCCAAAGTCAAATTCAAATTTTATTCAACTTTCGATAGATTAAATTCTAAAATTTAATCGCCAAACTCATAGTTATATTGGAAATTCAAACCAAACCATCATTCAAATATTTAAAATTAATTAAATATTTACAAATTAAATTGTTCAAAATTCAGGGTCGTTACAAATACTCTAGAAATAAGGTTACCTTATAAATATACATTAGATTTCTTCTCTAAACAAAGTTCCAAATCATTCTTTAAATAATTATTACGATAATAGATTAACAAATTACTTACTTTAGAATTTACTTTAAAATACTTAAATTAAAACTACTTCATTAATTGATTAAAAATATATACTATATGAATATTTGAAAATAAGGTTACTTTATAAATATAAACTAGGCTTTCACCTTTACAATAGAATTACTAGGTCACTCTTAATAAATGATTACTACGGTAATAGATTTAAATAAATATTTACTTTAGAATTTAACATTTAAAAATAATAAATTTCCAAGAACATACCTTGTAAAACAACACTAAAACCTTTATTTTATTTTAAAAACTAACTTGAAACGTACTTGGCTATCCAAAGAAATATAGTTCTCTTCACAACCTTTAAAAATAAATCACTATTTATTTTAAACCATTTTTTTTCTCATTCCTTAATAAATTCCCACTTTGAATTTATTTTTCCAAATATCCAATTTCAAACACTTAAATCAATTTCCAAATTGATTTCCAATTTTAGATTCCTCAAATTTCTTCTTTATCCCTTAAAATAAATTTAAACTTGAAATTTAAAATAATCCTTTATTCCTTTAATTTGATATCTTTTAAAACTTACAATTCATTTAATTCTATTTATTAAAAATTTCCTTTTCCCATACTCGGAATTATTTAATTTATTAGTATCTAAATATCACTTTCATTCTTTCAATTCATTCTTAATTCATTCAATTTTCTATAATTATTTTGCTTACGAATTTACTTCTTTATTTTCTTCCAAAATTTAATTTATGTATTTTGAAATCTCATTATACTCAAATGTATTCAATCAAACCATAGCATTCAATATTCCAATATGATTCATCATAGCATATCAAATAATCACATCAGAGAATATTAATTACTTTAAATAAATGTTGAGGAATCCTGTTGGATCCCTCCAACCTGTTTCCCTGCATCCACAGATGTTAGCACAATATAAATACCAATCCCAAAGTATCCCATACTATAACACATCAAGCAATTCAACCATTCAAACAATTATTTAAATTTAATCATTTAAATTTAAATTTAACTAAGTGAGATTAACTCACCTTTTAATATTGTTTTGCAACTCAATCCAACCCGGCTCGTTTCCATTGTTTATGACCTTACGGCTACAGGGCCCATCGCCACCATAACCACCTAGCAGTGCTATCGCCAAAAGCTTCTTCGCGCACAACCCTTCAAAGCCAACAGAAACCCTAGCTTCTCAATTCAACGTCGAGTTCTACACTTGATTCCGACGCCGCATGCTCCACTTCCAGATGATCACAACCTCGAGTACTCAGTAGCAGCTAAAACCCTAGACCCCTTTGAATCCTTAACTCACGGCCATCGATGGTGATGACGCGATTCCCTCTTCCTTCCTACCCTCGCGTGCCCCTCCACAAGAAATCGACCTCGATAAAAATGCGCGCGAGACCTTAGTCGATCGCCCCAAATTGAAACGCTCCCCCTCATTGCCGAAGTCGACACCCCATACGTGCTTCGATTGAGAGATGATTTGGGGGTTCATGATTTCGATTTAACAGAATCGAATTAGAAGAGAAGAATGACTGCCATTTTTTTTAAGAATTCGATTTGAATTCAATGAAGGGAAAGGCAGCTTCGAATTGGGGAGAGAGAAGCCGTAAATTTTTGAGCGAAGGTTTTGAAGGCACGCGATTAAAATTTAAAGAATTTCGCTCCGCCATTTTCACGTTTGATAATGAATGAAATCGAATGGAATAAACGAGGAAGAAACAGGCAAATTTTAGAAGGAACGAGAAGTGTACGATGGAAGATAAGGGTAACGTGTTGGATAAAACTTGTACAGCGATTCGGATGTGATAGAAAAACAACTTATGTGGAATTAATTTGACTAGTCAATAAAGAATATATTACATTGAATTCGATATAAACTTAAGCGCGTTTGTACGTCGTACGCTCACACAACAACTCCAAACACTACAAGATTTGAAATCCGATAATAATACAAAATTTCGGATTCAACGGAACTGGTTTCGTCGAATTCCGAGACTGTGCCTCGCAAGGCTATTTTTATATTCAATTTAAATGATATATTTTTTTAAAAAAAAATTGAACAAAACGCTTTCAAATTCAATTTTAAAAGTTCCATCACCTTCAATATTATTAATACGAATCTTACAAATCTTTAAATTATTTTTAACTGGCTTAAAAGTCCAGATTCAACATTTTACCCAATTTCAAATTATTTAATTTAATAATTAAATTACCCAATACATATTGATATTTGAAATTCAAGTTAAAATTATTCCATGGAATATTTAAATCCATTAAATATTCCAATTTAATTTGCTTAAAAATTCCGGGTCGTCACACCATAACCCCCTTCACCACGTTGCCGACCATCCCCCAACAAGATCACGACCACCAGAATCCCCACGGCAGCTCGAAATTAAAATCGAGTAAGCCAATGCAACCTGGAACATTACACTACACACTGCCCCAAACCTGTCAACACCGCGACAACCCATTTTCGACCATCAGAATCACTGCGACTCCGGCAATCCCTTCACCTATGTCCCCTCTTCCAATCCCCAAAACCTTGCAACACTCGGTGAACCGGAGAACACGTGAAGCAACAAAACTTCGACCATCCAAAAACTAGGTTTAGAAACTGGAAAGAGCTATCACCGTCGCCACCAACCTATGATCATCCACCTGACAATTTTCCCCTACTCACCAATCATTTCTCCACCTCCAGGAAGAACAACAACATCCCAAAACCACTGGATCATTAGATAAACCCCAAAACTCCTATTCTGATAAACCCAAAAATACTCAATCCATAGTTAATTAAAAAATGTGATTTTTTTTAAAATTCATGATTTTATATGTGCAATCAAGTTATAAACCTATTTTAATAATTCAAGAAGTTTGATATTTGGCTTATTTGAAACAATAACTGTTCTTACAGTTTACAAGGACAACAAAATTTTAATTTAACTTAATTATAATTTATAAACTCAAATCCATACTAAACAAACAATTTTTGTTTACATATCAAATCCTAACTGATATTAAATCAAGAGGTAATGGATTCTATTTAAAATTTTAGTTTTAAAAACAAAACAGGTATACAGATACCTGTAAACACACATATATATGTTTATGTATGTACGCACAGAATATCCACCACAATAAAATCATACAAAGCATACTTGTTCCTATTTATCCACATGCAACAGATAAATTAAAGCTTTTTAAAATTTGAAAGTTACTTTCCTAAAAATGAAACATAACAGGTATATTTACAACAGTTTGATTTTTGAAAGCAGTTGCATTTGATACTTGAGTTCTAATATTTGCTTTTGCATTGATTTTAAACAGAAAGAAATGTTTTTAAAAATAGAAATTTACACACCAATATTGAAGAAGAAGATCCATTTTCCTGGAACTGATTTGCATTTGCTTGTTGTATTTGAATTAAAAAGTGCATTTTGAATTTCCTGTAGAACCTGGTGAATTTGCTTCCCATTTTAATAACTGAAGTTGAATTTACTTACTGATTTGTTAATTGATTCTGGTAAATTTGTTTGCTGTTGTAGTTGATCTCAAAACTGTAGTTGATCTCAAAACTGCAGCTGACCTCATTCTTTTTGCTTAGAGTTGTAGTTGATCTTCAAACAGATTACAGATTTGAAATTGAATTTGTTTGCAGATTTTAAATAGATTTGGTTTTGCAGATTTTATATTGTATTTGGTTTTTGAATTTTCTTTCTAAAATCTGATTTCAGATGTTTTTTGAAGGTAATGTTTGAACAATAATGAATTGTTAAGTTTCTTCTAAATATATTTTAAATAAAAAGTTTCAAAAATAAATAAAACCATTGCCACTTGTTACATTACAATGTAGAGTAATTACAAGTGCCCTTTTTAAGAGTTAAATGTCTACACATGTTATAATTCATTATTAAAATAAATTTCTAAATTTATAAATGTATTTAAAATCCATTTCTAATTTATGTTATCATATTTTAAATGTTTATTTACATTTAGCCTTTAAATGTTTACATGTAAATTACCTTTACACAATAACATATTTTAAATGTTTATTTGTAACTTTTTAAAATAATATTTTTAAAGCTAAATTTTCAAGAGAGAAAATTTCAAAAAGAAAATAATATTGAATTAAATTTTATTTCAAAGTTTCAAACTAAAATATTATACTCTAATCAATATGAACTAAGTCTATTTCAAAACAATTTTTAAAATAAGACAAAATAAGCTTTTATTATAAAATATAATTTAAACTATTATATTTTTAAACAAAATAAATATTTTACTTTAATTTCTTTTGAAAATATAAGATAGATTTTTAAACAAACTTTTAAAAAGTTTTCTATACTAATTTAAATCAAATTTTCCAATTCACAAGTTACACATATATATTATAAAATTTGAAAATATTCTTATTAAATTTAAATTTTAAATTAAAATCAAATTCTCTATTTACAATATACACACATATACACATTATAAATAAAATATCTTTTAAATTAGCTTAAAAAGAAAATTTTATCATTTAAATATTTTGACTTTTGAAAATAATAAGATTCCCAAGTATTAAATTATCATTATCATTATTATAAATTTTGAAAAGAATAACATTTGTCGAACTAAATAATTATTAGTTTTCGAAAGATAATTTCTGTTTGAATTATATTATTAAATCAATATTTCACATTTTAAAATAACTACTAATGGAAATTATTACATAAATATTGCCCAAATTTCCGGGACATCACACAAAGACTACAGTTTAGAAAGGATTTCATAACCATCACCTACGAATCCCCTTGTATACTAACCTCACCGTTATCGCTTGTAATTCAACTTTTCATTATATTTTACATTTAAAATTAGTGATTCACAAAAATTTTCAATAATTGACTTCAACTGTTTACTTACTTTGCCTTAACTAATTAAAAATAAATCAAAGTCTTAAAAAAAAAAGGAAAATGAGATGAAGCTTGAAAAATGAAAAAAAAATGAAAACAAATAGTGAGATGATTTTTTTTTAAAATGATGCCACACTGTGAAATATGAACAAACAGTATGAGATATTTGTCCCCCCACACTAGAATGAAACGGTGTCCCAACTGTCGAATAGAATGCAAATGCAAATGAAAAATAGAAAAATAAAATAAAAAATATATAACCTGATATGTACAAGATAGTGAGTGGCTTATGCCGAGTAGCTAGGTTCATGGAGATCCACGAACTCGTCGTCCTCGTGTTGTTCAAATTCTAGAAATGGCTTCAAGCGTTGTCCATTGACCTTTGAAATGGAACTGTCCCTAGGATTTTCAATTTCAACTGCACCACAAGGGTATACTGTTTTCACAATATATGGACCTGTCCTACGGGATCTCAATTTTCCCGAAAACAAATGAAGTCTTGAATTATATAAGAGAACTTTATGACCTACTTCGAATGTCTTACGAAGTATGGATTTATCATGATAAAATTTAGCTTTCTCTTTATGAATCTTTGCATTTTCATACGCTTCATTTCTTAGTTCTTCTAATTCCGACAATTGTAATTTACGATGCGATCCGGCTTTTTCTATGTCAAAATTAAGGTACTTGATTGCCCAAAGTGCGCGGTGCTCGAGCTCAATGGTTAAATGGCATGTTTTTTCAAAGACTAATCGGTATGGTGACATTCCTAGATTGGTTTTATAAGCTGTGCTAAATGCCCAAAGGGCGTCTATCAATTTAGATGACCAATCTTTTTCGCTGGATTTAACCGTCTTTTCAAGAATTTGTCAAATTTGTCTATTGGAAATCTCGACTTGACCGTTCATCTGTGGATGATATGGAATAGATAGTTTATGAGTGATAGAGTATTTCTTAAAAAGAGATTCAAAAGCACGATTACAAAAATGAGAACCGTTATCACTTATAATGGCTCGAAGTGTGCCAAAACGGGAAAATATGTTTTCTTTCAAAAATTTGACAACAACTTTATTGTCATTCGTTCTGGTGGGAATGGCCTCAACCTATTTAAACACGTAATCTACTGCAAGTAAGATGTAGAGATTTTCAAAAGAATTAGGAAAAGGACCCGTGAAATCGATGCCCCAAACATCAAAAATTTCGATGACAAGGATTGGGTCTAGGGGCATCATGTTACGTTTGGAAATACGACCTGTTTGTTGACATCTAGCGCATTTGGAGAAAAATTCGAGGGCGTTACGAAAAAGAGAAGGCCAATAAAAACCGCACCGTAACACGTTGGTAGCAGTTTTCTTTGCTCCAAAATGTCCTCCACATGCTTGATTATGTGAAAAAAAGAGGATGCTATGGAATTCATGTTCAGGGACACAGCTACGTATGATTTGATCGGTGCAATATTTGAAGAGATAAGGATCGTCACAGTAATAGTTTCGAACAATGGAGAGAAATTTTTATTTATCTTGTTTTGACCAATGGAAAGGTGTTTCATTTGTGACAAGATAATTTACGATGTCCGCGTATCATGTTGCACTGGAGAGGGAAAGAATTTGTTCATTGGGAAAATGATCATTGATTTGAGAGTTATCGATGTTTTCATGAACAATATGAGAAAGATGATCAGCTACAACATTTTCAGCACCCTTTTTATCCTGTATTTCTAGGTCAAACTCTTGAAGAAGGACAATCCAACGGATTAAGCGGGGTTTGGCATCCTTTTTCGTGAGTAAATACCACAATGCGGCATGATCGGTGTAAACTATGACCTTAAAACCTACGAGATAAGATCTAAACATATCGAGGGCAAAGATAACTGCTAAAAACTCTTTTTCTGTGGTTGAGTAATTCAATTGAGCTTCTTTAAGAATTTTGCTAGCATAATAGATGACTCGAGGAAGTTTATCGATTCATTGACCTAAGATGGCTCCAATGGCATAAGCAGATGCATCACACATTAATTCAAAAGGCAAGGTCCAATTTGGAGGTTGGATGATAGATGCAGTGGTCAAGATCGATTTAAGGGTTTCAAAAGACATTTTACATTCATTGGAAAATTCAAATTTAATGTCTTTAGCTAGAAGATTCGAAAGAGGTTTTGAAATTTTTGAAAAATCTTTAATGAACCTCCTATAAAATCCTGCATAGCCGAAAAATGAGCGAATGTCCTTTATGGACCTTGGAGGAGGAAGGCCAACAATAAGATCAACTTTAGATTTGTCAACTTCTAGGACATTTTTAAAGACAACATGACCTAAGACTATTCCTCGCTTAACCATAAAATGACATTTTTCCCAATTAAGAACAAGAGATTTCTCTTTATATCGCTTTAAGACACGTCCTAAACGAAGGAGGCATTGATCAAAAGATGACCCATAGATTGAAAAATCGTCTATGAATATTTCTAAGAAATCCTCCACCATATCAGAAAATATACTCATCATACATCTCTGAAACGTAGCGGGAGCATCATAAAGACCGAGGGGCATGTGACGATAAGCGAAAGTTCCGAAGGGAAATGTGAACGTTGTTTGTGTTGGTCCTCTAGCGCAATGGGAATTTGATTATAGTCGAAGTAACCATCAAGAAAGCAATAATATTCATGACCGACTAAGAGTTCGAGCATTTGATCAATGAAAGGGTGGGGGAAATGATCTTTTCTTGTTGCTGCATTGAGTTTTCGATAGTCAATGCAAACGCGCCATTTTGTTTTGACTTTTGTCGGAACAAGTTCGTTATTCTCATTTTTGGTCACAGTGATTACAGACTTCTTGGGCTCAACTTGTACCGAACTTACCCAACTACTATTAGACATAGGTAGACAATGTTATTGTCTAAACATTTGATAATTTTTTCCTTTACCACTTCTCTCATATTAGGGTTTAATCGCCTTTGAGCTTCGCGAGTGGGTTTAGCCTTGTCGACTAAATGTATTCGATGTTCAACGATTGATGGACTAATTCCCTTAATGTCGGCGATTACCCATCCTATTGCCTCTTTATTTTCCCTTAAAATTTTCAAAAGATGTTCTTCTTGGTCCTTAATGAGATCGGATGCAAAGATTACAGGGAAATTTTTCAAAGAATCTGAGTATGCATACTTAAGATCGTTTGGAAAGAAACGCCAACCCTCTGCTCGCGATGACTCAAATGGTGTCCATATTCAGCCTTCTCTTTGTCAGAAAAAAGTAATTCGATTCCATGTCTTTCTCTTTCTTTCCATGCTCCAAGATGAGTTGACTTTCGAGGTTCCTGTTCCTAACTCCTCCCCGGGTAGTTCCAGGTCTAATTTAGGGCGTACTTCTTTTGAGGCTTCAGTAGACATCAACTGATTGAATTCTAGTGAAGTATGAGAAGAGCCGAGCATATCATTTAATTCATAAATGTATTCATCTTTATTTAAATTGGAATTAAAATGATTTAGGCACATGTTAAGAGACTCCGTAATATCACTAAAATCATTTTCTACAATTGTTTGGATCATGTCAACTTCTTCTGTTTCAAGATCCCTTGGTTGTCTGTTAAGATTGAAAATATTTAGTTCAATGGTTATGTGCCCAAAGGAAAGTCGGAGTTGACCATTCCAATAATTTATGATAGCATTTGATGTTGCTAAAAATGGACCACCTAATATGAAGGGAATCTAACCGTTAGGATTTGAGATAGGTGCGGTCTCTAGGACTATGAAATCAACTGGGAAATAGAATTGCTCGATTTGTATCAAAACATCTTAACCTGTGCCCAATTGTAACAACCCATAAATTTTTAAATGGTTTTT
Source organism: Allium cepa (assembly GCA_030765085.1). Lineage (NCBI taxonomy): Eukaryota > Viridiplantae > Streptophyta > Magnoliopsida > Asparagales > Amaryllidaceae > Allium > Allium cepa. The sequence continues at coordinate 723,852,532 of CM060935.1, read as the reverse complement.
AATAACATATTAAATTGAATTTTTGAGAAATTTTAAATAATAATATTTTGAAATAAAAATTTAATGTTTGGATTACGTAATTAAATATAAGTAGTGAATAAATAAGAAAACATATAAATTTAGATTACGTTACTTGTTAATTAATTTGGGCGTACGCTCGTTTTAATTATTGCATCTATTGTACGCACTCTTTGATTTCATATCTTAGCTGTTAAAAATCAAATCAGCACGTGCATTTTAAAAAAAAAAGAATTAAAACCCTGCCTCCAATTCATGTGTAAAACTTTCCACTTTCATTTGCGTCTCCGTATTTAATAGGAATAAAAATCTTTGATTTCCTAACCATTTCAAAATCTCTTCCCATCTTCATTTTTGCAACGCAGTTCAGATCTGGAAAAAAAGGGTAATGGGTAACGATCTGAAATTTTAGACCAATTTAAAATTCTAAATTTTTTTAAAATATTGAATAAAATTTGGTAGAAACAAAAATGATGGGAATAATAATGGTTTACATGAGATTTACAATTTGAATTAAAAACAACAAATGTTAAGAATTTAATAATAATCGTTAATTGTAAATATTGATCTATTGAATAAAATTAAGAGCAAACAATAGTTTAATTGTATTATTGTAATTCAAATAAGTTAACCTCTAACAAATGAAGTAAAATTGGTAACTAATGGATATGTTGAGTTATGTGAAATTATTAAATAATGTTTGATTTACTGTTAATAAAAAGAAATAGTTGAATCAAATTTTTATTTGATTTTAATACGAAATTAATATTTGTATTTGTTGAAATCTTTCCATTAAGGAAAGAGAATGTATTAAAATGAACATTTAATTTGATAGTTAACATAATAATATTTTATTTATAAGTTTTAAAAGAGAAAACTATTTCAAAATGTTTTCCAAATATAATAATTATTATAAGAAAGATATTTTGAAATAAAAGTAACAGGTTGTATTCTATGAATTTACAATTTTTTTTATTTACTATAAAGCATAGATAGTTGTTATTATTTTATATGTTAATTTAATGATTTAAAAGTTAATATGGTTTCAATTGGGAATAATATTTATTTTGACGTTAAATATAAATTTATCTGTAGCCTTGCATTCCAAGTGGGAAAGAAATCATTTCCCTAGAAGTTCAATTTCTTTTAAATTTAGTTTTGATAAGTTACGTGTAAATTTCTACGCTTTCCTTTTTCCTCATTTTTATAATAGGAACAAAAATTCGCGTAGCAGTTTCAAGCAAATTTATTTCCCTTTAGAAGTTCAAAATCCGTTTCAAGATTGTTTGAAATTCACGTGTATAAGTGTCTCTTCTTTTCCATTTACTCCTTTGCAACTAATAGGAACAAAATCTTTGATTTTCCTTACCATTCAAACGAAATTCTTTTATTTCCTTAATGTTCCTATACCATTAATTAGTACGTTTCTTTATTTGATCTATCCAACGCAATTATCTCCTAAATCAAATATCACGCGCAAATTCCTCCTGACAGGGATTATTTCCTACCGTTTCTCCAAGCAATCAATACTAGTTTCATTTAAATACTCAACCGTATACGCAAATAATTTTCGCCACCTTCCCATTTTATAAATATTTCTTGCGTTTTAATCAACGCATTTACTTCCTAATAAATTTTAAACGTGTACAAAATGTTTAACAAAGATTTCTTGCAGTTTCCTTTTGCTAAATTCACGCAATCAATACCGCTGTAAATATTCGCTCAAATCTTTCTTGCCTATATTCTCTCACCTCAATCAATGCAATCATGTATAATTGATTTAAATTTATTTCTTGCCTATATTCTCTCACTTAAATCAATGCAATCGTGTATAAATATAAGCCTCATACACAAATAGTTTTCAATTGCATCTCAACATTTTCTTCATTTCTTCTTGCGTGCGTGAGCTATGAAGGTATGGCCTCCATTCTCTTCTTTTTATTTTATATTTTTTTCTTCCATGCTTTGCTTCTCCCCTCCCTGTCCTCTGCTTCCAATATATTTGACAAATCCATCTTTATATTTCAACTCGCGTTCACAAATTTTCACATTATAACAGTCTCCATTTAATTGATATTTTAGCATAAAACTATATCTACATATTATTTTTATGTTTAATGCTTATGTGAATTTTAAGCCAAGCTTTTCAGAGACGTATATATACGTTAGTCTTATATCTTATTTTTTATTATAAAACATTAGTAATATACATATTTTGAAAATATAATTAGATTTTTATTCCTGTTCGAATATAACATATATTAGTATGGCAGCTGAGTGTTGTAAAAGCATTTGTGATTTATGTTGTAAAACTAAAAATTTAAATGTATAATTTTCATCTCGATTCTAGTGTATATATAAAGTATGTTTTGTTTTTTCTCTTTTCTGTAGTGCTTTCATAATGTATGGTCTATATATATAGATTGATTTTCTCAGTATATGCTTTGAATTTTGAGTAAACTATATATAAATATGTTATTTTAAAATGCGTGTTTTAAATAAGCGATGATTTTTATAAATATTATACCTACATTTTATTTTGTGTGTGTGTTTGAATGTAATATTGATTTAAGAGGAAAAACGTTTATGTGTTTAAATTTAAGTATTGATTTTTCAATAATATGATGATGCTTTGTTTTACTATGTATTTTAAATTTAATATCAGTTTCAAACAATGTGAATATTTTATTTGAATATCCGTCTTAAACTAAATCTATTGAGATTTTAAGGAAATTTAAATAACATATACAATATATACTCTGTTTATATCAAACCGATTAATTTTTTCTTCATTGATTTCTATCTATTAGCTTTGTCATCAAATTCGTGCCAATTTTGCTTTGCTTCAAAGTTTGTATTGGGATCCATAACTGACCTCATTCTCGTTCTTCTCTAGCCTCGAAAGGTGAGCAATCACTCACGATTAACGTTCTTGTATTTTATTAAATTTGATTTCAATTGAAACGACAATTGAAACATGATGCTGTAGTCATTTAAATTGTTATATATATGCTATTTTCTGTAACTGTTCACCTGTGGGATATGACACCATATCCAGTTGTTTATATTATAGTTTTATTGATGATATCTGCCTGTTATTTTATTGTATTATCTGTTATCACTCTACAAGTTCCCTGTAGTTTAGAATTCACTATGGGTTGAAATAATACATACCTGATGGACTTTCGGATAGGAGAATTTCGTTATGGGTTGAAATGATAAACCCAAGCGATTTTCAATTAAATTGAATTTGGGATTGCGGGTCGAAGTGATATCTACCCGTATATTCAAATTTCGGATTGAAATGATAAACATCCGTATCCCTTGACCATAGCGTAGGAAATTATATACAGACATCGTTGGTCCATATATATATAAATGTTTTGAAAATAATTTCTATGGTTTGGGAAAGAAAAATATAGTTTTAATAAAGACTGATTCTTAGAATATTATATGTATAAAAATGAAAATTTTATGTATAGACCCAGTAATAATATTTGATCTAATTGAGATTGATTTAATACATATAATATGTTTAAGGATTCGTTTAAATTTATATTTCAAATCAGATTTGGTAAAATTTTGAATAAGCTAAAGTTGAGAAGATAAAGTTGAATTAATTGGAAATGGTATTTAATTAAGAATTATATTCAATTAAATCGATTTGAAACTATTGAATTCGGGATTTAAGGTATGATTTTATAACTTGGTTTTGGTAAAAGGGATTAAATGGATATTTTAAGTTTAAATAAATTTAAGGAAATATTCTGTAAAATGAAATCTAAGGCTATTTAAATGATATTGAACTTGTTAAGTGGATATTTCCTGACTAAATAATAATGATGAAACTAAATCAAGATCTATATGAAACTGTTAGATTTAACTTTAAAATATTGAATATTAAAGCTTTGAATATAACGAAAGTTTAAATGGTTATTGGGAGTTGAATTGAATTAATGAATTGAGCTTTGAATAAATGGGAATTTGGAACTTGAGTTGATTAGAATTAATTTGTGTAGTTGAGGAAATTTCAAATACTTTACTTTATAAATTATTTAATATATAGATACTATCTTGGAAAATAGATATATTTGAAAGGGAAATGATGTTTTGAAGTATAAATAAAATTGAATGACCATGGTGTTATAGTGTATATTTCTACCTTGTAGATAGTTCCATGGACCCTTAGAGGATGGTTATCCCAAACATCCTTAAGTTATTTGTATTTCAGTTGATATTTCACTTGAGTTGGATTTATTGATATAAGAATGTTAATCCTGACTCGAGTGTTTTGTGTTTTTGCTTTACGCTCGGGTCAGACTAAGCGATACAGCATTTGAGACTCGCCTTTGGAGTTTGGAGCTCCGTTTGAGGATCCAACATTGACTCAGCTTTCAGCTCTTTTAGTTGATTCGTTCGGAGAGGTCATCTGTTCGTACTGAAGACTTCACTGTATTTGAGATATTCTGTTGTATTTTTATTTCTAACTTTGGTATTTATATAGTAGCTTCATGAACTACTATTTATCTGTTCCGCTGCATTATTTTATATTACTCTGTGTCTGTGATTCTGTGGTTGATTTATTTACTGTATATGCTGAGTTTTGCCAAATTTTAATTAACAATTCGGTATTTTGAATTATTCAAGTCGGACATGTATGGTTTTATTGTCGATTTGAATGGTCCCAAATAGCGGGTCATTACACCAGTAGTTTTTTGACAAATCGATCAGCTAGTTGAATTGTGATGTTTGTAGGTTCTAATTCCCCTAGTCCATGTTGACAGTACACAGTATAAGGCAAAAGATTCACACTCGCTCCAAGATCGAGTAAGGCATGACTAATGTGGGTGTTACCTATTTTACAGCCGATTGTAGGACAACTGGGGTCCTTATACTTGATTGGGGAGGGATTTGAAAGAACAGAGCTAGTGTTTGCAGTTAGAAATGCAGTCTTAGGAACGTTAGTGGCACATTTTTGAGTACATAGCTCTTTCAGACATTTGGCATATTGAGGAATTTGCTCGATGGTATCGAGAAGTGGAATATTGACTCGAACTTGTTTGAAGATTTCAAGAATTTGGTCAAAATTAGCGGGCTTCTTCTTTTTGTTGAGTCTATGAGGAAATGGAGCTATGGGTTTATAGACTCGTTCGGTAGTTTTTCCATTCGAAGAAGAAGGTATGATATTAGAGGGTGAAGATAAGGGTGCTGAAATATTGGGGTTACCAACATCAGAAAGCGAAAAGTGGTCGGGATTGCTAACCTTGGATGAAGATTAGAGTTGTTTGGATTGACAACAGTGGGTGTTGACTGAGTTTTAGAATTTTGAATAAGAGAAGACTTAAGAAGGACATCGGGGTTGTCGACATGGTTGTCCACCTTCTTTCCAGACCTTAATGTGGTGACAGCATTAACCGGATTTACATCTTCGTCCTCACAAAGATTTACTCCTCGAGAGTTATACTTTGGATTCACTTCGGGTTAACTAGGCAATTTACCTTTCTCATTGATTTTCATGAGATCCTTCATCATTATCAACATTTGTTCATTTTGTTTGGTGATTTGCTCAATTCTCGCATCTTGGTTAGTGATTTGTTCATTTTCTTTGGTGAGTTGCTTTTCCAATCGAGCAATTTCTTGTGAAGGATGAGAAGGTTGGGTTGATGGATTGAAATTAGGATGCCTGTATGGTTGATTCGAATGTTTTATTTGAGGAGCGGGTTGAAAATTTTGAGCATTAGAAGTTGGGGCTCGATAATTCGGATTCGGTATCATTGGATACATATGCGATGGTTTAGCCGCATTGTTAGGATTTGACCACGAAAAATTTGAATGATGCTTCCAGTTAGGGTTGTATGTGGATGAATAAGGACTATTTTGAGCTATAGCATTGATTTGGTCTTGTGTGTAGTAATGGGCTAGTCCCTCTCCTTCTTGAGGAGTTTGGGCATCTATAGGAAGATGTGATGGGTCAATGGCATGTACTCCTCTATTTGGAGCACGAATTGGAACACGAATTGCTTCCCATTGCTTATCCTTTTCCGAATACTCTTCTAAAAATTCCCAAGCTTCCTCATCTATTTTTGCCATGAATTCTCCTCCGCACATTGATTCGAGTTGGGATCTTGTTTGATAGTTAAGCCCTTCATAAATGATTTGGCACAAAAAGTGTTTAGGGATTGCATGATATGGGTAACTATATAACAATTGATTGAACTTTTCAAAATATTTTGAAAAAGTTTCTCCTTCATTCTGAGAGAATTGGTTGATTTCAGTTCGAATTTTAAGAGTTATGTGGAAAGGAAATTTTTTTTCGAAAATATAGTAACGAAATTGTCCCAACTTTTAATTGAATTTTTAGAAAGATAATTAAGCCATCTTTTCGCACTTTCTAGAAGCGCGAATGGAATAAGCCTTAGCTTGATGGATTCATTAGAAAGTTGTTGCATTTTAGTTATAGAAGCGTATAATTCAAATTCACTAAGAAATTCATATGCATTTTCAGACTCAGTGAATTTTGGCACCCCTTGGATAAAAGAATGTTTTAGCTCAAAAAATTTTCCTTTCGCAGGTGGAAATGAAATAACCCAAGGTTGAACGGTCCTAGTTAGATAGCATCGATCTCTAAGGGACAATGGTCGGTTCTCATGAAATTCATTATTTCCAACATGTGATTTAGGCGACGATTTTGATGAACTGTGATGTGAACTGTGATTGCTCATATTTGTTTGATTTGAAATTTCCGTTGATTTGTTTAATGAGATATTTTGGCTTGCTAAACGGTTAAAATTATTTCTTGCCCAAACGCGCATAAATAAATCAAGGTATAATAGCCAAAAGTGATTTTAAACAGTTCTCCGTAGGGTAGCTGTAGAGTAAAAAAAACTACTTATAGAGGGGTATGGCAGTCCGTCCAGTGCAACTGAGCAGTGCTAATGATTCAAACTCCACTGTTTGTAATAGCTTGATCCCTAGATCCTTGTTGTTGAATGGCTGAGATTTACGGAGTTGGACCTATTTGATTTGTTTGATTGTTGATTACTTGATGCATTTGACTTGATTCACGTGAATCAGACTTGCAACGTGAAACTGACTAAAATAGAAATGCGAAAACGAAAGCAGCGAAAAAAAACGATTTTTTTTAAGTAAAACGCTACTGGTGAAAGGAATTGAAAAAGGAAAAAAAAGTTTTTTTGGAATAATGCAACGTGAAACTAAGTAAAATAGAAATGCGAAAACGAATGCAGCGAAAAATACCAGACTTGCAACGTGAAACTGACTAAAATAGAAATGCGAAAACGAATGCAACGGAAAAAAAGTTTTTTTTTAAAGTAAAACGCTACTTCGGTGAAAAGAACTGAAAAACAGAAAAAAAAAGTTATTTTTTCAAATAACAAAAAAAAATTAACACGAATAGACTAAAAAATCGAAAAATCGAAAAATAGCAATTCCCCAGCAACGGCACCAAAAACTAGTTGTGACTTTTCTATTGATTAGAAAAGCAGAAATTTTAATTAATTCTGCAAGCGCACAGGCGTGTATTATGCAGGCCGAACATAGGGAACTGTGTTTTAATATATTTGAAATCCCTATTTAAATCTTAGACGTGTTAAAAAAATTCGATGGTGGATCTTGAAAAGGAAATAAAAACAATAATATACTCCAAATTGATTTCGAATCTAATCAAAATTGCAATTAACATATAAAATTGTAGAAATCAGAGCAGAAAATAAAAGTGCTTAAAAGAAAATAATAAAGCACACAACTGAAATAAAATGAACTGAATTTATTAACTAACTGGAAAGAGTGCAGAAGATAACTAAGAACAAGAATAAATAAATTGCTAAATCTAATTAACAATCCTACGTATTCTGTTCGAAATAAAAATACTGCTAAAATTAAAACTAAACTAGAAGAAGTGTGATGGGGTAAGAGATGCTTTTCCATCTGCATTGCTCTCCCTATTTAAAGACTTCAGCCTCCAAAAATAATCCTACTATTTAGGTCCATGCGCTTGATATTTGTAGAATAATAAGGCCACCTCCCTTTGAATTGGTCTTTGCTTTGTTATTTGATTAACAAGTTGCCTTGTTTTGAGAGATTTTTAGGCTAAACTTTGAAAGTGTATTTTCAATATTTGCAATTGATTTCTTGCATGAATAGTACACATGTTGGTGACGTGAGATGCATTCCTTCATGAACGATATGTACTTTCTCTTCGAATTATTCGGTACTCAAAATGTTGCACTCCTTTTTTGCATGCCATTTGAACCATTGGATGGCACAACCGATTAATTTCAACGTTGCACTTCGAAATCTATAATCTGCAAAACCACAACAAAATACCCGTATAATACCGCTTTATTAAAATAAACATATATGAAACAAACGGTTTAAAATGTAGATAGTCCTCATAAATATAATTAAGCGTATTCAATATTTGTGTATATAGTACATATTTTATAACATACTTGATATTCTTTTTTTTAACTCAACCCAGACCCATGATGAAATCGAAGCGTATTCACTGTTTGTGTATATTGTACATATTCTTTAACGTACATGATATTCTTTTTTTTCTAAACTCAACCCAGAGCCATGATGAAATCGAAGGGATGGGATGAGCCCCAACCCGTCTGGCCCGACCACAGACGAGAGGGATTTAATGTCAGCGTAGCACAAGGTTTGATTCCCGATTTATAGGTATAAAGGGGACACACCTCTGTGCCTTGAAATGGGAGTAGGGCAGACGGGGATCGAACCTGCGACCTTGTTACCAGGAAGCATTTATCTTACCATTGCGCCACTACTTGCGAACATACTTAATATTCTTTTCTTTTACTGTTTCTCTAATAAATGTCCTTCCATGTACCAATATATAGTCGTCCCCCTCACCCTAAATTTTCGACCTCTAAAATCAATTCGTTAATTAATTCATTAATTGATTAAGTCCGCGTTTAATAATGATATATGTTTTGTAAATTAAATAAACATGTATATAACAATTATATGCACATTTAAGTAATTTTCAAAGGCCACCAAAACTCCCTAAAGTCTACCAAACTTTTTCTAAAAGTATGTTCAAAATATGCTATAGATCTGTCTTAAACGTACATAAAAATATCCAATAAAACATATTTTTTGAAAATGCAGATATCATGCATTTTATTGAAAAATACAACAAAAATTCAAAAAATGCAGATCACTTCACAAAAGTAAAACCAAAGTGCGAAATATACGTAGTTGCATAAATGAATTATCTTCCGCATAAAAAGTAAAGAAGTGGCATTAAAATAGAAAAGTGTAGGGTTGTTATGATAGCGATAAATATACCAATATCATACCATTACCAAACACTTGATAACCAATAATGAAATTTATCAGCATATCAAAATTATCGGTTTGATAATAGTAAGTTTACAAATATTAACGAGTAAATTCAACTGTAAGAAAATATCAAAACTAGTGATAACGGTAAATTTACCAATGGTTTTAATTCCACTGCGTTAATATAAAATTAATCCAAATAACGTACACTGTTGAAGTTTATCGAACATTACACGAGTATTTGTGGTCTAAAATATCATAACGCTTACCTTCTAGTTTTCTTTCGAACTTTGATTTTTGAAACGAGTCAAACTATTCTTTCATGTAGTCATAAATAACTTGTGATAATCGAGTAATTTTTTAAAATCAACTAATAAGTTAAGGAAAATGGCCAACTTTAGAAAAAATAGACTGAAGCAAATCAAGTTTTATTTTTAGACTGAAGGAGAAATGTTAGTTATAACTTATATTCAATTTACACTACAAAAATACTAAGTATAACTAGCATTGTCCTTCAACTGAAAGGAAAAACTCACCGTTCAGCCTAATTTTTTTCTAAGTTTGTCCATGAGCCTATTTTCCTGTAAATTTTAAATGTGTTGGTGTATAACAACATAACCATTAGTGGATTTAGTATTAATGATAATTAACCTAGTTTTTATCATTATCAAAGACATAATACAACATATCTTTGATGTTTTTATTTATTGGTAAATTTACCATTACAGACCACTGACATATCAATTTATCATTATACCAATGATCGTTTTACCAGTGGTAATGGTAAAATAACGATAAGGTGGAACCCAATGCACGAGACTCCGCACGATAGCGGGCTTTGAGGAGGTTGATAATGTACGCAGCATTTCCCTCGTATTTTGAAGAGACTGTTTTCGGACTCCAACCCGAACGTTCAGATCACCATGCGGGTACAATGCCAAGGCTCCACCTTAAATAATGGTAAAATAACGATATCCGTTTTTTTAATTTCTATTAAAGCGGGTATGGTAACCGTTTAAAAAGTGGATAAAACTTGATGGAACCGCCTGGATATGTACCACCATCGATTTTATACCGAATGTTGGATATGTATTTTTCAAACTAAAACGTCAAAATTAGGTTATTTTAGGGTGAAAAGGAGGATTTTCTATGGTTTGAAGGTTGTCGGGGACCTTTTGAACTAACTCCACATAAAAGGCTCTTTCGCTGTAACATTGAATTATGGAAGCCCATCTACTATAACCTAAGTGCATAAGATCGGTATTGTTACTGCAAGGAGAGAAGTTACTCTGCCTTTTTCCTCTTGTTAACTATACGCCGATGCAGTTGGGACTGCTTTCGGTCTAGCTTCCTTCTGAATTCAAGAAGAAACTGGACAATAAATTTGGATCATTCTACGGTATACAGAGATGTACAAGTAGAAAATTCCTTAAAATACTGCTACTGATTTTCTTAAACCAATTGTTTAGCAAATATACACACTCTCATCGAAATTTCGTAAGCAAAGATATAAACTCTAATCGAAATTTTGTAGTGGTTCACTTCGGTTAAAACAAGTATCATACTGCCTAAATCTGCAAACAATCACTACAAGGATTACAATGACGGTTAACATTGAAACTTCGGCAAGTATGGCATATTTTCTTTCTCTCCCCAGTTTGTCACTGCCATACCGATTGTGGATAGGTCCAATGATTACTTCGGCGGAAACGTTGACGAACAAAGAACCTATACAAATATATAATTAATGATTTTTAACCCAAAACAACGAATAATGAAATTCTATATGTATTGTAGGATAACTTATAGTTATAGTTTTTCCATCCCAAGCGAGTATTGATCAAATTGTATATAATAATATTATTTTTATGTGCCATATGTACAAGTGAAAATGCAAGTAAACAAGAAATTTTGTTAACATCAAGTATTTGATTACTTCTTGTTATACACTTGAAGCAATCGACAAAAATATGGTAAAAACAAATATAGATAACTTTATAAAACAGCTCATTGCCACCTCCAAAACACACTTCTACGTTAAAGGTCATGGTATATACGTGTATGTATGTGTATGTGCTTATATGTATGAATATGTATATATATTTGAGTATATGTAGGGTAGTTAACAATAACTACCCTACATATATCACCATGTACAAATGTCTTTTCCTATGACTAGTAACTGTATACACTTAATAAAAATCAGCACATTGTATGCCTACCTCCTAGCACTGTTAATCGGCCTTCGTTGCCATTTTTCCATTTTAACCATGCAAAGCACCATATATTTATAGTCTGAAATTTGACGATTTTGACATCAAGTCAAAAACTTGTTTGCTTCTTTTTTATTTTCTATTTTTTGGGTAAAAATTAGAATAATAAATAAAGCAACTTACTACAGTGGTGGCATGAAACTCGAGATAATGTGATGGGTCTAACTCCATGAATGCATCAACAAAGATTAAAGTAACCATCAAAATGGTTCATGTATGCTAAAAAATACGAATATACATGATAATAAAGGTTGTGTACAAAACATGCAATAAAATCAAAATTAATCATATAAAATCGGGAAGGTTCGGGAATATCATTTGATCAAAAAATTGCTTTAGACTTATTATTAAATTGGCAATAATTATGACAGAGTAACTAATGTATGGTACATTTATCAAGCAAGGTTGGAAGGACAAAAATGTTAATAATTTAGGAAGGCTGTCAACTCTATATATTAAAGAAATCTACACCAAAATTATGTTGTAGATGTAAGAGTTGGGAAAGAAACCTGTTCTTCGTTTCAAAGCATGGGTAAGACTCAATAGTAATTGGTTGCACATGTAAAGTTCTAATCCAAGAATATGTCTGCATAATAAACTCAATGGTTACACATTAAAGTGAAGTATAAAGAATATCTATAGTCTAATAATATGCGTATTTCTCCGTCTCTGTGTGTGTGATAATGTTAAATCGTACATTGAAAAATTAATTAAAATGCATTAACGTATATGCAATGAGGGAAGTTTGTTTTGAACATTTAAACTAACTTTGATCTTAACAAAGAAAAGTTGATATATTGACAATTGGGTTTTTAAAAAAAAATGGTAAATGACAATACTAAAATATGGACGGTTAATACGATAAAATCTACAGTTGGGTGTTGATTCAAACAAAATCTTAATTTTCTAGTTTCCAAATTGCATATATCAATAATAAATTTCCTCGAACTTCGAAGAAATGTAGCTCGGGCATTGCATTCAATAAGTTAAGCGTCTTAAATGCATCGATTCTAACTATCAAAAGGTTCAACTACATATTATCAGCCATGTATGGAACAAGTAGTGATGAAAGTGATCAATTGGCCAAACTCTATCAATCTTTATATACGTAAGATTAATATCCGAAGTCAGAAGATCTACACGATATAAAGAACTTATAAAATTGAGAATGAGACGATGTACTTCTTCAGGAACATAAGTCAACTGAGATCCAGAATCAACAATTGCACCTATTGTTTTTTATATTTTGAATATCGAGGAATCAATATGCAGTCGTTGACCATTTACTGCGATACTTTGTAGATAAAGATTATATCGAGATTTGCAACTAAATGAAAATATTTTTTTAATAACCATCTTGAAAGCAACAAGTATAAGTAATTTGGTATATTAAATGTGGTGCATATTTTCATATATCAATGTATGATCATTTCAGCAACTACATATCTTCCATTTGGAAAATTAAGTAGAAATACGAGGACGTGGTTTATATATTTCAGTAAGTCAAAATATCAAATAAGGTCTCGATTTTATATGCATGAAAGCAAGGACACAAAATAAGATTTAGCCTTCTATTTTAAACAAAGAAATCATATTTGAACAATTTACTCAATATCAAATTGATTTGTTCATGTGCCATTTGCATGGGTATAATATTACACACATAAGTGAGTTCGCTAGTATGCTTTTTAATACTAATAACATATCACCAAATTCATCTTTGTAACACCTCCTGAGCGTATCATTTACGTAACAATAATACATGATACATACTTCAATGAAGAGATGCTGGTATACGTAATACCCGGCTCAACGACCTCCACAAAAATCGAAGAACCTCCATCTTCTGGTGTTCCCCCAAAGTAATGATAGAAGACCATGGGACTAAGTCCAGTAGATGCAAGCTGAGAAAATATTGATAACCGTAATCCAGTGGTTAAGCCAAGTATGTCATCAATGTACTCACTGAAAACAAGATTACCGGATAAAAAGGTACTACGTCTATTCATACAACATACATAACTGTAAAGATCAGTGATTAATCTTAGGTAAAAAGAAAAAGTGTACTTAGTAATAATTTTATACCCGAAAATAATGGGAACCGAGAAGTTCACAACCCGTTGGCTTTTCATGATCATATTAATATGCAATTTATCAGACACAAAATAGCCAACTGTATTATATCCATTGGAATGTGATATATTATATGAACAATTGGTCCAGCAATTAGAAAAGGTACATCTACCATCCGAACGACCAATTGCTGATGCAGTTGATGATTGCCGAGGGTTAAAAAGTCATTCCTAAAATTTATCATATCGAATTATGAGCCATACTCAGCAATAGTTTGATATTATTCTCTATACAACTATCTTTTACTTAAAAATAATGCATACTACTTGAATTTCATGTCATACAAAGAAAATTGCAGAGTAAAGAATGCCGAAATTCAATGAACTTAGTAAAATGCAACCCACTTGTTACTTGGTTCAGTAAGTAGACAATGTATTATGGGCTTATTCAAGTTTCTGGTCTTTTATATAATTGACTAGAACTATTGGTTAGTACTACAAGTCTTAGATAGTATACAACATACTACATTTCAATATACATTCGAATCACGATATGCAAGCTTTAAACCTATGGTCTCTCGCACCAAAGTCGAAGTGCTTAACCATCGAGACAATGGTGCATGTCAGTCCTGCTATCTTATTTACTATCTAATGTAGAGTGTTTAACTTCAACGAACATTTATCTTAGTCATATTAATTCCAATGAATAATCATCATCTTAGTCTCACTAAAGTATACAATGAATTTATTTATATACTTACTTTGGATAACTCTACAAGGGGGCATCCAACACAGTCAGTGCATGGTACCTAAATAACGTCACTTCCACTATCAACGAAAAGTCGAAACTCTTTAGGAGGGTTTCCCAACATCACATAAGCAATGTATCCCCTGTACAAAAATTAATCCAATGCATTATATTATGTCATTCACATGCTAAAATAAATAAACTCGTTCATTTAGATAATACTGCACTGTAAGTGAGCACAGCAGCACACATGCATGCGCGCACACACACACAAAAGAATGACTACATGCCCATCTCTGTCTAGAAGCACGATAACTGGAAAAGTAACAGCTCGTCGCTGGCGGTTGTAGTCAGTCAACTCCTTTGATGGTCCTGGCCAGCCTTTCTCTAAAAATATTGTATGTGAAAACTCCCCCGTTGAATTGGTTGGTATTGAGGTACAAATGATGAGAAAACGCACAACTAAATACCATCTCTCTTGACTTCTTGATAACCATCAAGATGAATACCTGAATATATATGTATATAATAACAGTTCAAGATTAATATTATGATAGTATAACTTTTTTAACTAACATAAATAGAATACTCTTCAAGTATAGAAATTTATATCCAAACACAATATAAATGTGTATTGAATATTGGTGGTTTTAAAATACCATTTATATCAAGCAGATAACTTCTTGCATTTTCTAAGCGAATTATTTGATGTCATATTCATTACAACTATTGCATGCTAGCTACTTAAAAGTGATGTTATTTAATTAATATTATGCCTTTCAGTCTTCTACAACTAAAAATTGAAAACACGTGTCATCTACCATCGATGTCTGAAAATTTAAAACGGATACCATCTATAATCTTAGCTCATCTAAAACTTGGAAATATTTATCATCTATAGCTTTCAATTAAAGATTCTTTTTGTTTAACTTAAAAAAGAAAAGTCATGGAGGAGGTAAAAGCATTTTTATTTTTTCTATTTTAAAGAGTAGAAGGCTACGATGGCAGGTGATGGAAAAGTGGGTTATGAGATAAAATATTGTTTTGGCACAAGCTTCAAATTTCCTTGACGGGGAAGGTTGAGATTTTTTAGAATGCAAAATGATCTTTATTTTAATGTAAATGAAATCTTGTTTTATATCTATTATCCCTAATTAGTTCAAATTAAAGACAACAAGAAACCATTGGAATATTATATTACTTGCTTAATCGCCAAAGTTTCAGCATCGAAATATATCAACCTAACTATTAATTGGCAATCAAGAAGAGCTCTCATCCAAACAAAAAACAAACTACTACTTTATTCTTCAACCAACAGAATTAAACCTTGACGTGTGAGTCGCTTAATCAACGTGAAACATTACTCCATTGAAAATATGTTCCCTCGTCCATCATACTTGGCCTTTCGAGCAATTAAACAAAATCACTCAAAGATTAATAAAATATTGGATTTGATATTGAACCTACCTAAAATTCAGATTTAATATTTGGTCATAATTTTTTTGGATGTAATGGAATGGATAGTTGGACGTAAACAGAAATTTGCATGATGATTTATAGTAGATGCGATCAAAATCTTATTATGTTCATAAAAACAGAAGAGGGAGAAAGGGGGAGAAGCGAGAATAATTCAATTCATATTGTTGTCTTTAAAAAAGAGAAGAGGGGGAAGAGATAAGAAGCAGAAGCAATCTCAATCTAAGAAACACAGGAGAAGAGAATAAATAGTGCAATAGGTCTAACCCCCATTAAGCCCCCATGTTCTCCATTCACCCGTCATCTTTGGCAGTACAAGTTTTCAACTTCCTTTATTGGTTTCATTGTTTAATCTCAAGCGATCACTGTTGCTAAAATTCTGACACGTTCGAAAACGGTGAATGGTCCGGCAAGGATGTCCATAAAGGCATAAACACACTTAGCAGATTGCCCATGCATGCCTATGGTACTATAGGCACATACGCATGCATCATAATGATCGATCCCTTGCATAATAGATAAGGATTAAATACATAATTGAACAATATAAATTAGGAATTTTAAGTATCAGTTAAATATTTAAAATTAACGCTCAAAGTTGCTCAGTTTGTGTGTGGTGAATGACCAATGTAGCTTGAGCTCTAGTAACAACGGTATATGTGTTGTGGATTCAATGTACATACTATCTTAAACTTTACAAGAAAATCTGTTTTATTGGTATTCAAAAATAATTTAATTGATAGCGTTAATATATCGATTTATTTCAACGGAGGCAACTTCTTGCAGTCCTGAAGTGAATCTTTGTTGTCATATTCATTACCTTCTAACCGATTAACCAATCACGAAGGTGATTACTAGATGACAAGGTTGTTAAAATGGGATTCAAATCTTATATCGTAAAGCTCATATTTTAAATCAATAAGGATTTAAATTGTAAATTGAAGGTTCAAAAGATCCATATTGTTAAGGTTTGTACACAGTTTGAAACTGATTCTGACGTTTGATCTTCTACACCTAAAACTCAATGTCCTCATTGTTCCATTTTTATTTTTTTTTGAAAATCTTCAAAATTGGAAATATGGATCCAAATTTGTATATTAAATACAATATCAAGGATCGAATATGTGACGACCCGACTTCCTATATCCAGGAAGAGGTGTCGCTAATGAAGAAAGAAAGGGATAGAAGAAGAAAAGAAAGAGAAAGAAGAAAGACAGCAACATCATAGAACTCACAGCGGAACAAATGAAATATAATATATCACATAAAATATTACATCGTATCATATTACATGAGAGTAAACAACTTATACAACACATATTAGACAGTTATAAACATCTGTCTAACTATACAACTCAAGTACACAAGATACAGATATCAAACAAACACAGCGGAACCAATATATAACTACACATGGAAGCCTCCTGCTCCATATCTCCTCCAAAATTTGTCAAGCAAAGCTGAATCACTTGACTACTCATACATAATATGAATATCCAAGAGTTTAATAAAACAGAAAATAAACACTCGGGTCAGACAGGGGTCTGGTGTGAGTAAACGGGTTAAAATTGTTTAACTTTAGAAAATCTTTTGAAAAGAAAAGGTATCACGTAAGGCTTCCCACACATAAACATGGAAAAGTTTTTACCTTATGCTAACCAAAATATTTGATATGAAATCCAGTGATATTATAATAGTGTCTAGGGTTTTCAAGTAAATAAGAAATAGCCGAAATTGTTACATTATTAAATTCCAGCTACTAGCCACAAAAGTGGGTAATACAAACAAAATCGTAGGGTCTCGTAGGAAGAATGGGTTTCCATCAATGGCAGGGCTACTGGGGTACCGTCCGTCACAGTACGTGGCCTAGATCAACGTACCGAGGAGCCACCCTAACTCCCCTGCAACACAAGGTCGGGACCGTTCCTTACTGAACAGTCCCGAACAAGACAACCCCTGCAGTTGTCCGGATCAACCGCCCCACACAGCCGAAATAAAAAGGGACTTCTAAACAGGGGAAAATCTTGCTCTCCAGTGGGAGCTACCCACAAAGCCTTGTTGCACCTCCCATGTTTTAGCCATTCTCGGTTGATGAGGCTTGAGGCTGCGATTACCTTTATAGAACACATCTATCTTAGAATGCTCATCGTCCACCTGACGATGTTCTGAAAGCATTCAATCCATACAAGTTCGTTTCGGGTTCGAACGAAACCCAAGGCACTATCTCGTTGCACTCATTTTGGAATCACCCTCGGAGTCAACGACCATAGCCCTTGCACTCTAAATCTCCATCTCGAACCTATAAGTATTATTCTGTCAAACTCATTACGGAATCACCCACAGAGTTATATTGACGTATAGTCCTTACACCTTGAGTCTTCATTTGCTCCACTTGGATTCACGACCTAACGTTTAATTGGAATCGATGTGGTTTTCGGATTCCAAATATGAAAACCCGATCCCGCTCTCACCGAAACCAAACGTCATTTTAATGTCCAAGTTGTACTTAAGGGTTTAAACAATTTAAACTTATATACAGGATGATATAAACAGATAGATGAGTCACATTATCACAATAGATAATTCACATCAACATTCATCTCACAAAGCAACATATCACATATCAGAGATATCCAAAACATCCAGTATCAACCAAACACCCAATATCAATCATCCAATATCAATTGATCATCTAATATCAATCACCAAATATCCATTAATCATCCAATAGCAGAATTGATTAACTCCAAAGCAATTGGATTAACTTTAAATCCTTCTTCATTTATTTATTCCAAATAAATAAATTAATCATTCTCAATGATCTTCCTTAATTAATCTTCCTTGATTAATTATACTTTAATTACATTCAAGTAATTATCCTTAACCACATTCAGCAATTAATAATTAATGATACTTTATTAACTTCCATTTATTAATTAATTATAATTAATTACATTAAACCTTAATTAATTACAATTAATCAATCAAACTTAAATTAATTACTTCTATTAATCAACCTTGATTAATATCATTAATTATATTAATTAATGATCCCTATTAATTAAAAATTCTCTTTAATTAAATAATTAACTTGAAATTGATCAACTCATTAATCACAATCAGTAATTAACAATTTGTAATTACTTATCTTAATTAATTAACTTCTTAATTAATTATATTAACCCTTTAATTAATTAATATAATTAATCTTTAATTACTTTATTAAGTAATTAATTATTCAATTAAATTAATAAATAATCCTTAATTAATTACTTTATAAATTAATTACATTTTAATTAATTACCCTTAATAATTAATCTTAAATTAATCACATTCATAAATTAATTAATCACATTAATTAATTAACTAAATAATTAAGTAGTTAAATCTTAATAACTTACATAAGTAATTATCTTCTAATTATTTTTATCAATAAATCTTGATTTCCCTCTTAATTAATTATTTAATAAATCATCAATAAGCAATCCTTAATACTTTAATTAATTAATTTCTCCATAATTAATTAACTTCATACAATTATATTAGTCAATCCTTAGATTAATAACATCATGTGATTATTCATAAATCACTTCAACTTTAATTACTCCCATGAGTAATTTCTACTAATTACTTCATTAAGTAATTACTATTCTTAATTACATTCAATAAATAACCATTAATTACTTCATTAAGTAATTACACTTAATTAATTAATAATTAAGTGATTATTTAAAATTAAATAAATAATTAACTAATTATTTAAAATTAATTAAATAATCTATTAATTAACTTATTATATTTAAAAATCTTTAATTAATTAAGAAAACCATAAATCTTAATTAATCTTTTACTTATATACAAATCATATTTAAATTAAGTATTCTTAAGTTTATAACATAGATAAGTTAACCATAATTATCTTCATAAATAAATTATTTAAACTAATCAAATTTTAACAAATTAAAAACAAATTATATTATTTGGATTTCAAAATTAAATAATAACCTTATTTTAAAATAAGGAATTTAGAAATCAAATTTCAAATTTAAAATACTTTAAATTATCTAACTTTAATCTTATTCCTTTGCAATATAAATTTTGAAAACCTTGTCATTAAAACCTGACCTTAAGATTCACTTAAATTTTGATTAATTCTTAATTTGAAAACACTTCTTTATAATTAAAAATTATAAAATTTAGTTAAGTTAGTTATTTCCAAAAGAAATCATTTTAAAAAAAAATTAAAACTTAAAATAAATTCAATCAATACCTTTTAAAAATTTGATTTACGAACAACCGGTTTTAACTTGTAAGTTTATTTCCTTATAGACTTGTTTAAAAATTTTAAAACTTGATCTCAACAACAAGTTATTTTTTTTGCAACTTATCATTTTACAGAACTACCCAGAACAACGTCCAAACTCGAGTACGAAACCCAAATGACACGAGTTAACTTGCAACTACCATTACCAGTACAACCAGATAACACTCACTCCAAAACTCGAGTACAAACTCAGGAACTACTCGCGTCTACCCCGAAGCAACCTGGCACCATCATCTTCGAGTCCAACCGCATGAAAACTCGAGTGCTCCTTCGGTTCCAACACATCTTCCCCAATTCGAAATTACCCAGTGTACAAATCGTACATGGTGCACCTTGCACAGCACCTCCGGCCAGCGACGGTCATCGCGACCACCGTCGTCAGTCACTATATCACTCGCGAGCATGAATATTAACCCAGATCAAACAATATGCTCGCGAATCAAAATTCAAGCTTCAAACCCAAAAAACTGCAGAAACAACGACCACCAAATTCCCCCACGGCCATCTACCACGACATCGATGAACCATGCCGACCACACCACGCCTTCGTCTCGACCTAAACTTCGTCATCTCCAAATTCTAATGATTCCGGTCACGACTCCAAATCGCGTACACCTCGGTAATCAAGCCGTAGCAAAAACAAACAAAAACCCTAGTTTGCTCGATTACAAACTCCTCGGCCACCAGAAAAATTCTTGAAAAATTTTCCCCTTAACATCAACTCATAAACAAGCTTCGACCAAAATTACAGCTGTAATCATCATGCTGTTCTTCTGCAATTCACCAAAACAACCCAAATGTTCAAATCCCAAATTCACACGAATTAACCAACTAAAAA
Organism: Allium cepa; assembly: GCA_030765085.1. Classification (NCBI taxonomy): domain Eukaryota; kingdom Viridiplantae; phylum Streptophyta; class Magnoliopsida; order Asparagales; family Amaryllidaceae; genus Allium; species Allium cepa. Next base: position 723,831,456 of record CM060935.1, on the reverse strand, counting down.
TCACAAATTTCATATCAAAATTCATGATTTACTATCTAGATTACATGCATGTACTTCAAATTAAAATTTAAGGTAGTTGATTTTTGACTAAAATTTAGTTTTACCGTTAATTCTTTCTTTTATAATTACTTGTTGCATTTTAAATTATGAAACTATTTTTAAATTCATCAACAAACCATAATAAACAACTTTTATTCAGATTTCCAGATCTAATACAGTTTAGATTAAAAGATTTTTATTTATCTTTGAAATTTCCTTAAGAAAACTGTTTTTCTGTAAAGAACAGAGATGGAAAAAAAATAACAGTTTCCTATTTCAAGCACAACATACACATATAACAGTACAAATGTTCATCAACAAAGCCAAATCCAACAGATGCAACAATAAATTCAACTACACTGGAATAAAAACTGTTTTTAAAAAAAATTACTCACCTTAATTTATAGTATGCAGAGCAGTGTTGTGAATTTTCCATGCTTCAAATTTTTAAATCAGAAAAGAATGCTTTAATTATGCCGTTGTAATAGAATGCATGCTTCAAATTTGTTGAACTTGATATTGATTGCAGATGAGCACCACTTAATTGCAGGTTGAAGCTTTTAAATTGAATACAGATTGAAGTAGAACTTAATTTTGCAGATTTTGATTTGCTTTGTAAATTGCAGATATCATTATTGAAGAACTTGCTTTTTGATTTAAGTTTCAGATTTTAAAAGGAACTTTCTGGTTTTGAAAAACTTCCTGGTTGCCATTAATTTGAAAAGTGAAATGAAGACAAAGGAAAAAAATGTTTGTGAAAGAAAACAAATTTTCTTCTTAACACATTTATTAAAATTAAAATGAGAATAGTGCCACTTGCCTTAAGAATTCACATTTGTCATTAAATTCACTTAACTACTTTACATGTGTTATTTAGAATGTGTTAACATGTTTACACATGTTCTTAATATTTTTAATTAATTAATTTATTTAATTTAAAAGATAATAGAACTTACTTATTTTAACTTCTTAATTAATAAATGTTCACATATGTATAATAAATTCACTTTTAAAAGAAATTATTCTAAAACTAATTATAATATAAATATACATCTTATACATGTATTTAAAATCTAACATTTATATTTATACACTTATAACCATTTTATAATAAGCATTTTAAAAGAAAACAAAACAAAGCTTGTTTAAATTCTTTTCAAACTATCATATTTTAAAAAAACAAACAATTATCTTATATTTTTAAAACAAATTGAATTAAACTAAATTATCTTTTGAAAAATATAAATTTTGAAACAAAGCTATGAATTACAATTATAAATTATCAGTAGATTAAAGAAATTTCAAAATAACTCAAATTATAACATATACATACATATATATATATATATATATATATATATATTACAATTTGAAGATTTATCTTTATTTAAAACAAAAGATATTTCTATCCATAATATATATCAAGTATATATATTATAAATAGAATAAAATTTATTAGCCTAGACAAATATCAATATTGCCAGATAAAAAAAATTAATCTTTAAAAGATTACATTTACCAATTTAAATTAAAATTATAAAGAAAAATTATCAAACCAATATAATTATTATGCAGATTATTAAATTTATATTGCCCAAAATTCCGGGTCGTTACAATCCTTCCCCCTTAAAAGAATTTCGTCCCCAAAATTTAAAAGCAAAGATAATTTAATAACCCAGTACAGATTTTAATTTCAATCAGCAAAGCATACCTATCAACCAGTAACTAACAACCATAGAAATCAAACAAACAAACCGACCTAACTAATTATTCTGACACAAATCAGAATAAAACTTACTAACTCTATCACGAGTTTCCCAAGTACAAATCACTTGGTGACTCGCTTTACAGAAGCTAAACTAACAAACTACACCACCAAAATCCAGAGCTCCTCTCATCTCTAGATCCATCAATCTGAACAGAACATCAGACCATACTCAAGTCTAGCACAACTTCCAAATCCAACTGGACTGCAGATTCAACAACCAACGATGAATCGTACACATGCTCCCTTAGAGATACGTGAAATTCAATGAATTCCAGCTACCCAAACTGGCAATTCAACTTATCTTATCAAAACACAGATAAGAAATACCTCAGAACTAGCCATCCAATCTTACCCAATTACTGCTCTCTTAACCAGAGAAATCTTAACAATAATGAAGACTCCAACTTCGAATTCCAAACTCCTTACCTCATATCTGTATAACTCAACAGACAATCCTGGACTGCCAATTCTCTTCTTCCTGGTCAGCTCAACCTATGCTAACACTTCTAGAAACAACTAGACCAAAGCAAACCAATTTCTGAATCCTATTCAACAGGAAAGTCTTCCAAGATCCGTCGAAATCCAGAATACAAACTCTACTTCCCAAGCAATAGCAAACTGAACTTACTTCCTTCCTCGCACAGCTGCTACCTCGCTTCCGCTGCATAACTCTGATTCTGAAATAGATGAGAAAAATGTTGACGAACACGAATACAAACTTATCCAATATATCGGGGAAAACTTTGTTCATCAAATCCATAATATCTGAGTAACTCATCTAACTCGGTCACACAACCTTACTATAGAATCCAATTCAAAAACTAGATCTGACCAATCCAGACTCCAAAAAAATTCTGAGTTGCTACACCAACTCTTCCTACTAGGCTGACTACCAAAACCGCTTCTGGAACCAAAACAATATGGAACTCAACTCCAGATGCAGACAAACTTCTGATTACATCAGTAGCTCCTACTTCCATATGAGAACCCTCAGTCTCAAACAAAAGATTGCCCAGAAAAATTCCCAAACTAATCGCAAGTCACTTTTACGATCCAACCTAGTTCGGATTCCAAAAAAAACCGCCCTCTCTTTACCAATTAGAACAGCCTTAAGCTTCTCTAAACAAGGTTAATTCTTTAAGAAAACATTCACCAACTGCTCGGACTGCTGAAAGAAGAACCACCAAGATTCCTAAACCATCGGAGAAACAAGCCACGCTGCTGCTTCCAACCTCGATGATACTGCCAAGCTAAAAGACCTTCTCGTCAGCACCCCGAACACTTCGAACTGAAACTGCTACCACAGTTAACCAAAAACTTCTAATCCAAAGGCTTCTCCAAACCCAAAACTATCAACAAACCATACAAAAGACCTTTGAGATGGCAGACATCCTCTCAAGGAATTCGGGCTCCCAACCAAGCATCAACATCTCGCTCTCCTTAAGAAATGACAAATGAGACCATGTCAAAGCGAAACAACTTATAGACCTTAGTCTCATATTCCAAAACAGCCAATCCTCCATGCTAAAAATCCAGACAACTTTTACACAGACGAATCTTCTCTGCGGCAGGTAAAAACTGCTCCTCAACCACATCTAAAACTGCTTCAAAGAAAACATCTTCAGAAATATCCATGGATACTGCATCTCATCACACAGTTATCGAGATACCATCACTTACTTCTGCACTTCCGACAGATCCAAATACAAGAAAAATTCGCTTACTCGAGCGAAATCCAAACTTACACTTCAAAGATAAATTCCGAATCTTTAAAAAGATTTCCTTAAGAATTCAGAGAAATTCTTACTCCAAACTACAAATCTTATTCGAGACGGTATTATGTCTATAGTCTCGACAACTATACTTCCAACCTCAAACACATGGACCTCTTCCATCAGTGATAGTCGTGTTACACACACACACACCACTACTCCATCTACCTCTAAAACTTATGTTGGAAAAATCCGAACAGATAACCCAACAGATTAGGTAGATATATATATATATAGTTATATATAAAAATTACAAGCGTATATGTATATGTTATACACACACTTGTAATTAGGATATGTATAAAAATTACAAGTGTATATGTATATGTTATACACACACTCCGACAGATGTGTGCATATATGTACATATGTATGTATGTTATACACACACTCAGATGTGTGTATAAAAATTACAAGTGTATAACCGAACAAATACACACACTCTAATGTATATGTTATACAAACATATGTGTGCATATATGTACATATCTATGTATGCATATATGTGTGTACAAGCATCATGTATGTAAACTGATTCATACAAAAAGCAACATGATTTTAGATATGAGCCTATATGAATAATATGTCACATACACAATTGTTATATAAACTTGTAGTTTGACTTTGTCTTTATTTTGGTTAATTTTTCCCCTGAAATTTAGAAAAGGTAAAAGCTTTTATCCATAAACATATTTTAATTTATTGCAATTGTGAATTCTATGGTAGAAATGACAAGCAATTAATGAGGCAACTGTTTGAGACAAATTTGACCTGTTTGAGCAAAATTTGACCCAATCACCAACGCGGAAAAGGTTGCAGAAATTTAATGCAAAAAAGTTTTATGTAGGAAGTAAATGCAAGAAAGTAAATGGAAAAGCAAGAATAAAGATCACACATATAATTTTTATACTTGTTTGGCATTCTAGACCTACCTTCATTTGAAGGTTATCTATTAGTTTTCCATTAATTTGTGATTACAAGAGATTGGGATCCTGTACGACCAAAATTTTTAATCATTTGATTTTGAATATTTAATTAATTTTAATTATTATAATATATTGATTTAAAAAGGTTTAATAACTTAAATTCAAATATAGGGGCTACTTTAAAAGTTAATATCTGGAATACAAATATAGAGATTTTTTTTTAATATTTAAATTGTGAACTTGATATTTGAATAGTGGTTTAAATAACAAGATTTATAATTGAATGTTAATTTAACTAATAAAATGGTCTTATTTAACTCCTTTTAAATTTTTAAATAATACCGGTGGATTCCTTTTGTAAATTTATTTGCAGTAACAAGTTGTTTGAATAAATTATTATTTTTACGACACGATATCTATTGACTTATTTTTAATTTAACTTATACGATTTTTTTCCTAATTTTTAATTTGAAAAATACTGAAACTATTTGTTTGACTATTTATCTGCAAACAGCATCGTTTTTGTGATTTTATAGAACTCAATAACCGGTTAATATCATTATTGTTTTAGGACCGAGTCGTTGTTCTGAGAGCGGTCGTGTTCCTATTTTGTCGACCTGGGGCCTGTACGTGAACAGAAATTCGGACGGCGAGGTACCGAAAATATTATTGATATAATATAAACATCACCCAACATTTAGTACAAATAAGCACGCATTCTTCTCTAATCCTTGTCTTCTCTCGTACGTTCCAAAATGAAGGAAAGCAAACATTTGGTCTTTTCAAAATTCAAATCAATTAAAACAAAAATCAAATAAATGTAAAAATGCAAACTTTGTATTTAGTAGTGTGAGATCTATCTTTGGGCATCAATTGGAGAGGTGCGGGAGCCTTTTTTGGGCTTGGTAGTTTCAGAACGAAAGCAAATTAGAATAGGGTTTGGAATTTTGGCTAATCTAGTCAATGATTGTCGAATCGGAGTTGATGTTCGGGTTCGAGGAGTGGAGTAGCACTTGCGGCCAAATTTTGGTGACTCGCGGTGGGGGTTTGAGGGCAGCGTGCTATGGTACAGTTGGCTGTTACAGTGGGATGTTGTGATTTTTAGTAAAGGCCAAGTAGGAGATCAATGGTAGCGGCGACGTGGAGGATAGTAGACCAGAGAAGTAGGATTTGGCGGTCAAAGGGGGTAATGGTGGAGGACATGCTCCGAAAATAGGCGGCAGTTTGAATTTTCGAAGATGATGGTTTAAATATAATTGGGTAATTAGTTAAATAAAAAGTGTGATTAGTGTTTTATTTAAAATAATTAAATCAAAATCTTATAATTTTAATAACTTGTTTATAATAGATCCAAATTGAATGCCATCAATCGCGTGGAGCTCATAAGAACGAAATCTACGATATGAAATTGGGTTGGTAGGAATTGGAGCTTCTGGAAATTTCGCATTGTTCAATTTAGACAAAAACTAAAATGCTTCAACGACAACTAGAACTTTGGTGAGTTCAACTCACCTTTTTGGTTAATTGATAATGTTTTATAGTAGACAAAAATTTACCGTTCGTGTTTGATTAAAATTATTAATTGTTAGGTTAAATATTCGCTTTTACAAGCGATTGTTATTTAAATACATAAATTTTATTGAGAAATCTGGATTTCTTGATATTGTTACTTTTAGATTTCCAGTTATATTCCTGTTGAATTCTATTTTAGTGATAGCTATGTCATATAAATTGTTAATTGCTGAATCTTGATTGTTAGCACTATCAATTATCACATTGGTTAAGTACTTGGTGGCTATTGGCCTCAATTTAGTATTTTGGAATACTATTAATTGTCGTTGGGCTTAAAAATGATTTTTATTCAAAGAATGATTTTAAATCCGGCTTTTGGATTTTCTGGAACATTTTGTTTAAAATGGATTTCAGAACTTCTATGTTCAGTCCAACATTGTATTTGTCTTTTCTAATATATTTAGAATTGGTTTATAGTTATTTTAGTATTATTTTATAATGTTTAAAATTATTTACTATTGTTTAGAAATGTTTAAAAGTTGTTTAATTATATTTAATATTGTTTAAAAATTACTGATCAATAATTTAATATTGTGTTATTATTTATTATAATAATGTTTTGAAGATTTATTATTACTGCTTTATTTATAATGTTTTGAAATTATTAATTATTATATTAATAATGTTTTTGGGGTAAATTAATGATTTTACTAATGTTGTTTAAAGATAAATGATTTTTCATTTAAGGATGTTTTATATAGTCAATCATCATTTTATAAAAGATGTTTAAAAGCAATAAACTGCTTGTATAAAAAGAAATAATTTATGATAACCCGAATTTTGGACATCTGATAAGTGGATAATTAACTGCTTTATTCAGTTGAACAAATAAAATTCTGATTTCTGGAAATATAAATAAATTTGAGCTATAATAGGTATTAAATTATAAATACTTGGAAATGATATATCTTATAGTAAATTTACAAATTTATAAATAGATATGTGTGAACTTTATGATATTGGAATTGTAAGTGTATACATATACAAGTACAAGTGTATGTGTATATATACGTATATAAATGCCATAAGAAGTGAGGTATAAGGAAAAATGTGGATATACATAATATTAAAAGGTTCACCTAAGATATTTTTATTGATCAAAAGATATATCTTTTATTTTTAAATCTAAAAATAATTCATATTTAAACTCTACATTTTTTACAATAGATATAGGTATATATATCAGGTAAATAGGCACAAGGAAGAAGTTGCAAAAAAAATTAGTCTCAGGGACAACAAGTTTGCTTTTTAGTCTGAATGACACTTTTTAGTGTAAAATGAAAATAATAGTTACAACTATCATTCTGTGATTTACACTAAAAAGTGTCCTTCAGCCTAAAAACAAACTTCTTGTCTCTGAAACTAAATTTTTCTCTAACTTTTTCCTTGAACCTAAAAACCTGCAGGTATATATGTGGTATTAATTTAAGTGTTAATGACCTAAGCCTATAAAAATCAAACTAATAAAGGGGTTTAAATTATTTCTTCTAAGTAATATCTTAAAAACAAATTACTAGTATTTGTATATATGATTATTAATTGATATTGTATCTTTTCTTTTAAAGTTATAAATGTAAATAAAAGGGGAAACGTTTAAAACTTATATAAAAACAAAATAGAAAACATAATATAAAAACTATATAAAAACATTTGTAAGCTTTGATTAAACATGTGTAAGCTAGGCATAACATGCATAGACAAGTGTCATTGTTCTTTTAAATAAAAAACAGTACTTCTAAATTTCTTTGCTCCTCTCAAGTTAAACTGAAAAGGGAAAAAACGCAAAAATTAAAAGAGAATCCAAACAACAACTTTCAAACTGAAGCTCAACAAAGAAGAATCAAAAATTTAGTAGCATTTCATCCAAATTAAAATTAAATTCCAGTTTCAGGTGGCAAGATCAAGTTTTCCAGTCTTCCCTGTTCTCTGCTCAAATTTCTACGAGTAAACAAGCTTTTAATCTGTTTTTGGTCTTGTTACATGTAGTGATCTTGAAGTAAATTAGTGATTGCATGATTGTTTTATATGATCATATGTATATATATAAGAATTTTGGCATGCATGTCAGTGAATATCCATATGAATGCTTCTTTTGGTATATACAGACTAAAAACAGGATCAATAAATTCAAGAAAAATTTATATCTCTTGATGTAAACAAATTTATGCGATGATTTTTAGATGGAAGTTTGTTATATCTACTTGTTTTAATTTTAAAATCGTATTTGAGCAAAATTAACAAGCAGACTTCAGAAATCAAGCAAGAACGGTAAAAACCATTAGAGTCAGGAAAATCGATTGTTTAATTTCTGTGTTTTGATTTTATAATCTTACTAGACATTAAAAATTATGATTTTTAATAATTATCTCCAGATTTTTAAGTAGGAAGTTGGGAGGAAATTTCGTGATAAATGGAATTGGGGTTTTGATCAAATCCAGCCGACTGTGGAGCTCGGTAGGGTCGGGTTTTTTTACCGGAGATAGGTCATAGGTAAGCGGACTCGGGAAAAATGGTGCCACATTTTTCCAATTGCCGTGGCGTCATGGGGAAGCCTCAATTGGGTTTTCGGTTCGTTTTGAGTCATGGTGAGGTTTCGATCATTTACGGCGTTGCAGTGTTGAATAGAAGGTGTGGTGTATGGAAATTAGCAGAAGGAAAGGATGTCGAAGCTTTAGCCGGAGTTTTGTTATCACCGGCGATCTGAGGTGGCGATCCTGGGAAGTTTTTGGTGACCTGGTGCTTTCTGTAGGATGTTGCATTCGTGAGGGATCTGGGTAGTTATGTGGATCGGGGTGATCAACGGCAACTTGAGATGGCGTCGGTGTTGGTCAGAACGGCACCGATGTCGTGTGCACGTGCACGGCGGTGGTTGTGTGTCTGTTGTTGTCGAAGAAGAGAATAGAGGGGTCTCGGGGGAAACGCGGGAAGATATTAGTGATGGCTCGGGTTGGTCTCGTGATTGTTCGTGTGTGTTTTTGTGTTAACCAACTGTCAAATTAAACTATAATTAAGAAAAGGAGAGGGAAAGTTTTTGCGTGAATCGAGCTGACTAAGGGTCGTGCTCGAGAAGATGGGAGGTGGACTCGAGATCTGACTCGGGTAGGTCTTAGGTGAGTTATCGGGATGGACCCCAAGCGGGTGTTTAAACGGTTTTAAAAAGTTTTTAAAACAAGTTTTTTTGAAAATTTAAATAAATTTAGTTTAACCTTTACTATTATAAATTTCTTTATAAATGTTTTCTTTAACATTTGATTTAAGAAGTTATATATTTAGTTAACTTAAATTTGTTAAGTTAAAATTATTTTTATGTTATTTTAAAACTTAATTTAGTAATATAATTAAGTGTTAGTCAAGATAAGATGTTTTTAAATCTATATGATAATGATAATTAAGGAATATATGAGATAAATGATTTATCCTAAAGTTAATTAAGTTTTAATGATTTAAGATTTACTTAATTAATAAGATAATCAAGAGTAATTAATTAATTTTAATTAACTAATGATTAAGGATTAATTAACTTATAATTAAGGGTTATAAGTTAATTAATTAGAGGTTAATTAATTTGTAATTAAGGATTATTAATTAGATGATTAGAAATCAATTAATTTAAGTAATTAAGTCGTAATTAAGGAATAATTAATTAAGTAATTAAGATTAACTCATTTATAATTAGAGGTTAATTAATTTAAGGATAAATTTGTTAAGGATTAATTAATTTAATTAGAAATTAAGGGTTAAATTAATTAATAATTAAAGGTTAATTAATTGAGGATAACTAACCAATGGTGTGACGATCCAGAATTTATGAGCATTTGAAATTGGAATATTTAATTAATTTTAAATATTTAAAAGTTAATTTTTAACTTGAATTTCAAATATCACTATTTATTTGATAATTAAATTATTGAATTTAATAATTGGAAGTTGGGTGAAATATTGAATCTTCAATTTTAAGCTTGTTAAAAATAGTTTAAGTGTTTGTAAAATTTATATTGATGGTACTGAAGATAGTAAAGTGTTAAAATTTGATTCGGAAGTTTTTTATTAAGCTTTGAAATTTTATCGTTTGAATTGATATTTAAAAATAGCCTTCCGAGGCACAGTCTCGGAATTCGACGAAACCAGTTTCATTAGATCCGTAATATTGCATTATTATCAGAATTCAATTTTCACAGTGTTTGAAGTGATCGTTTGGCTGTACGATAAGTAAACGCGCTGAAATTAAATCGAAATTTAATATGATAACTGGGTTCAAAAAGCTATCTTCCACATACGATCGAATTAGGATTCAAAACCTTTTCCATTGTGTTCGGAATACGGGTAAAACCTTATAAACGCCTGGAGGCATGTCTGATTCGGAGTTCGAGATTTCGAGTTATGCTAAACGAGATATTTTGAAAATTAATTAAATAAAAAATATATTGAAAAGTCAAACTAGCCGACCTCCACTGTAACAAGCCACTCTAGCAATCCAATTATGTCCCCTTTTCTTGTTCAAAGCACGCAACCCCTTCGCTTAAAAATAGAACCGAGCTTCTTTAAGAACAAAAATCACAAACGAAGAAAATGGCGGAGCTTTAAAAAATTTCGATCTCCATTTTACTTTACCCATCCTCATTTCTAACTCAAGCTCATAGCTCCCAATTGAATTAATGGAATCGCTTCAAAAAATAATAATATAATAGTACTCATTCGAAATCTAATCGATTTCGTGTGCTCGCGAGTCAATTCGTGAGCGCGCCATAGTCGCCGTGGCTTGGGCAGGGCAACGATGGTCGGTGATTGGGATTTGGGTCGCAAGGCTGTAGCTTCACGCATTTCGAGGCGCAAGGGTGTCGTGTCGGCAACGTCGAGCTCGCGAGAGTGGAGTTTCGAGATGGGGCAGCCGTCGATCAATCGAACAAGGGTGCGGTGTGATGAGGTTAGGGTAGTGCAAGGCGGTGGGGTCCAAGCATCTCTAGGCGGCGACGAGAAGGGTTGAGATTGGGTAGGTGACGACCGGGTGTGTCGTAACGGTGCATACAGTGTGTTTTCGATCTCTGTTAAGCTAGTTCCACTTTAGTTCCTTGAATAATGAAAAAGATAATAGCACTAAGCTTTATGTTCAATTTAAATTTGAAAGAAGAAAAAAGATAAAGGCTTATACAGGTTTGAAAATAGAAGGAAATAAAATAAACATTGTGTAGTAAGATTCATAAGCAATTCTGTTTTAATTTAATATACAGGTTTGAAAGGGATTTTTTATTTTATTAGAATATATATATATATAAGATTTTGGAAAGATATAGGAATTTAAAATATATGTATATATATATACACACACACACCTATTTTAAATTTGCTAGTTTATTTTTAAACAATGGATTTAGTAATTAACCTGTTTTAGTAACATATTTAAATTATTTTAGCTACTAAAAAGATTTAAAGGGAAGTTAGCTATAAATTTAATTATTTGTTAAAAATTAAATATATTAAACGGTAATAGATTGTTCGATTATTTTGAATATTAATAAATCATATAAATTGTTTATTCAAGGTCAAACATCAGGAAATCCAAGGCAATATTGAAGTGGATTGCAAATAAAAGCAAATGTGAGTTAATCTCTCTCATCTGGGGTTTTATTTAAATTTAAATGGTTAAATTTAAATAATTGGTTGAATGATTGAATTGATTTGATGTGCTATATTATATATAGTGGTATGTATATAATATATATATATTGGAGTGATTGATTTCCCGCATTATATAGCGGATGAGACCCTATGCGCCGCATAATAGCAGATGATATTATATTAATCTCATATACCGCGATATTCCACCACGAAGTGGAATTGGTATTGTGCTAACATCTGTGGATGCAGGGAAACAGGTTGGAGAGATCCAACTGGATTCCTCAACATTTATTTAGATTATTTAATATTCTGTGTTATGAATATTTGATATTCTGTGATGAATTATATTAATAATTGGAATATTGAATGCTATGGTTTGCTTGAATATATTTCGGTACACCGGGTTATTAAAATATAAAGAATTGGATTTTTGAAAAGAAAATAAAAAGAGATTTTTAAGTAAAATAATTATAGAAAATTTGAATAAATTTAAGAATGAACTGGAAAAGAGTGAAAGTGGTTTTAAAATTCTAATAAATGATTCCGAGTATGGAAAAAGGGGATTTGAATCAACAGAAAAAAATAATGAATTATAAACCTCAAGTGATATTATTTAAAGGAATAAAGAATTTATTTTAAAATTCAAGGTTTAAATTTATTTGAAAGGATAAAGAACAAATTTAGAAAATATGAAATTGGTATTTTCAGTTAACAAGATTTTAAATCAAAATGAAGAAATAAAATCTGAAGTTAATGGATTTGGAATAAATGGAGTAAGGAAATTTATTTAAAAATGAAGTAAATTGGAAATCAATTTGGAGACTGATTTAATTTTGTAAAACCGGGACTTTTAAAAGAGAAGTGAGACTTGGAATTTATAAACTGGTTTTTATAAAGGTGAAGTAATATATCAGTGGATATTTGAAGAATAAATTCATGATGGAAATTTATTAAAGAAATGGGAAATTTTGTTTAAATATAAATAGTGATTTATTTTTAAAGGATGTGAAGTGAAGCATATATCCCTGGATAGCCAAGTACATTTTCAAAGTAAATTTTTAAATATAAGTTAAAGGCTTTAATGTTGTTTTTAAAAGCATGTTTTAGCAATTTATTATTTCTAAATGTTTACATTCTAAAGTAAGTATTTTTCAAATCTATTATTGTAGTAATTATTTAAAGATTACTTGGTATTTTGATTTAAAAAGAGAAAATCAAGTTTTATATTTTATAAAATAACCTCTTTTTAAATATTCCTAAAGTATATATTTTTAATAAAGTATTAAAGTAATTTTTAATTTAAATGTTTTAAAGGATATTTTATAATAAAGTGTTTTAAATTATTTTAGAAATCTAAAATTTTTGTGCTTGGTGTTTTCAGTGGAAATAAATATTTGGAAATTTATTTCATGAGAAAAGTGTGTTTGAAAATTGTTTTCAAAAAGGGTTGGAAATGGAAATATATATTGCGAAGATATTTTGCGGATAATAAATAATTTGGGAAAATTATTTATTATTTGATGGATGCTTGTGAATGTTAATTGATAGTTAAATAACCGACTACCAATATTGACCAATGCGTTGATCGTTTTGAAGAGACCGGGATCGGGATTTATTTGTCGAAAACCACTTCGATCCGGTTTGAACGTTTTCGTGAGGAAGACGAGTTTGGATTCGAAGATGGAGCAGTGAAGTGCAAGGGCTAGTCGCTACTAATCCTAAGGACGATTCCAAAATGGATGTAGTAGGAATAGTGCCTTCGGTTTCGTTCGAACCCGGGACGGACTTGTATGGATGAATGCTTTCAGAACATCGTAAGGTGGACGATGAGCATTCTAAGAGACGATTTTTCTATAGGTAACGCTTAGCCTCAAACCTCATCAACCGGGAATGACTGAAAATCAGGGGCTATGCAGCAAGGCTAGGTGGGTAGCACCCATTTAGGGTGACGTCATCCCTGTCTAGATGTTCCTTTTTATTTCGGTTTAGTGGTGCGGTTGTTGATCCCAACCGTGGGGTGATCTTACTCGGGATTATCCAGTAAGGGGTAGTCTCGGTCTTGTGTTGCAAGGGGTCGAGAGTGATCCTCGGTATGCTGATCTAGACCAAATACCATGACAGGTGGTACCCTAGTGCCTAGTCATTAGTTGGAAATCCATTCTCCCTACGCGCCTGTATGGTTTTGATTGTGCCAAACTATTGCTGAAACGTGAGATGCAAGCATTTCAGCTAGATTCTATTTTACTTTCTATAGACACTATTATAAGATCAAAGAATTTTAATAAAAAGTGTTTTAGCTATTGTAAGGTAAAAACCCGACATGTTTATTTGTGGCGTGGTCTTACGAGATGCTTTTGTTTTCAAAGGATTTTGAAACTTTAATAATCAACTTGAGTGTAGTTTTTTCACGCTGGTATTCCAGACTGACTCGGGTGTTATTTAACTATAATGCTCGGGTCAGACTGAGTATTATAGGAAAGGATGTTGTGGAGCTGGATGGCGATACATACTCCCGTACTTGTTTTAGATATTCCGCTGTGTTGTGTAGCTGTGTATTTTGATTGTGAGGACAAGTTATGATTACTGTCCAGTTGTGTGTTATGTATATTCTAATGAATGTAATATATAAACAGATCTGTTTTTGTGTGAAGATCTGTTATTATCTATTATATTTTATTACGCTGCGATGGTTAGATTCTGATGTTGTTTTCTATTTTCTTCTTCTACCTCTTCTTCTTTAACCCAAATAGTTCGTATTTCCGCTCATCTTGAGTTGATTGATGGAGAATAGTGTCGACTCAAGGGGTACGGAACTGCGGGTCGTTTCACTTGGTATCAAAGCTTAGGTTGGTGATAACCTTGGCTCTGGTGGGAATTACTCATAGAATAGAGTCTGTAGTACTCTAGAATGAGTTTGAGTGCAATAATAAATATGAGCGCGTATTTGTTAGTGAATATAAAATTGTTTTTATATTGTGTTGACTTATCGGTTGAGTGTTTATGGATTCTGGTCGATGTGTGGGACGCCATATTATCGATAGGAGTTTCTAAACTCTCAAACAAGGTAAATCGACACAGTATTGTTTTAAATAGGGTAAATGAAATAATTTTATCCAAATTATTTTTATATATAAGAGAAATAATTTTCTGTAAATTATTATAGTTATATATGGTTGCTTGGTTGTTAGGAAATGATAATATTGAAATATTATCATTGTTAAGTGAAAGTTGAATAAAGGGTTAAAATTTTAACCAAAGGTTAAGAAATTTATATACAAATGGAAATTATAAATGTTATTTATAAAATGAAGTAAAATTCCGGAATAATAGTTGAATATGAATTGGAAGAATTTGGAATTTGAATTTTTTGGGAAAGAGTTTAAAATTCCTTCGGATTTGAAAATGGTTTTCAAAGGTTTTGAAGAAATAATAGTGGTATTATTTGAGAAATATTTTTGAATTGGATTTGAAGTCTGGTGAGATTTGGGATTTAAAAATATTTGAAGGGATTTTAAAGAAATAAAAACATTGAACTCTTTTCGGTCGTTGGAAAATAATTCTGATGGTGATCGCTGTAACGACCGTGATTTTTAATTACCGTCGAAATAAAAAATTTAAATAGAAATTTTAAATTGAAATTGAAAAATAAATTATTGCAAAGAAAATCCATTTCTAAATCAGTAAATTCTTTCCAGTGGTGCATGTATGAAATGTGTGGCAACATGCCTTCACGTGTGTAAATAAATTGGACAATTCAAAAAGCAAAAGTGAACACATTGACAAAGTGGAACATCACTTTATGCTTGCTGTCACATTCATTTTAAAAACAAAATTTATCCATATGTAAAAAAAAAGTGGAACCTATTCTTGCTTGGCTGTCACACATAAAGATGTAAAGCAAATTGTGAACACATTTTATCATTTCCATCATTTAATATGCAGGCATGTCCTTTTCTTCTATTGTGCACGTCTACCATAAATGCAAATGTACCAAAGCATTGCCAGCACACTCATTTTCTTTGACTTGTGCAAAATGAAAAAGAGGGAAGTAGGCTGCCTCCCTCATTTTCGTATTCATTTGTCAAGTAGACTTCATCATTCTTATTTCATATTTTCAATAGCTCGGAAATGCATTAATGGCAGCTCGATTATTATTGTTTCTTTTGAATCTCAGTTGGCAGCTGATTTTGGACCAAATCTAAAGGTGAGTTTTAAACTCACATTTCTAATTTAACGATTTCTTCATTAGTTGCGTACCAAGTGTATTCTAGTTCTAGACCTCTTCAGTTTCATGTGTATATGAAGTAGCATCTTGACTACATATTTGTTTAGTGTGCATGTATCAGTTTGAGTAAAAATTTCATTATTCTTGCTTTGAAAATGGTTCCAGGCATATTCACATATTATCAATTATGTGTCAAGTGTATATTCCAAGTTGCATCATATTTAATTTGCAATCCATTTATACGTACGCACAAATGAAAAAAATGGGTTGTACACAGCATGGTATTATTTTTCATACGTGCGAAAAATTTCTAACCCAGACCATTATAAAATTCACTCATGCATAGTGTATATTGAAGGTGCTAAGTCACTTTCGTTATTTGCTTATAAAAAGGAAAGATTATGTATTAACTTATTTAGCGAGAATTGTGTATAAGGGTATACTAAGCATTTACTAGTTGATATGTATATATATTAATACTCGATTTTTGATTTTACATATTATATATAAATGATCTCAAGTATAGGCAGCTCATATGCTTTTGTCAAATAACTTGCGCACATATGCATTATTAGGTTGATATTTAGTGTGTGAGTCTGGTTTGTATATTTTGCAATATGATTTTTCAGGATCTTGAAAGCTTATTGAACGGTTGTGATATACAGATATTCATATATATAAATACTGGTTTTGATTTAAAAATGTAGGTGTTTGAATAGTTTTATAACAGACTTTATGTTATATGTTTATTGCCCAGGTCGCAATATATAAAAAAAAACTAGGTTACGTGTGTACAAGGTAATGAATTCCTGAACTAAGTTACGTGCGTACCAGAAAAATGAATTCACTTCAGGAACTTTCTTTGTAATGCATGCGCACAAGAAAGTGAATTCCAAGTTCAAGCAAATTACGGTTACGTGCTTTAAAAAAAATTCACACGTCAGGCATTGTGTTGGATATGCTTGCATATTGTTAGAAGGCCGGTCATTTTATTCTTATTTTTTTCGTGAAGAAAATAGACTATACACGTGTGCATGGAGTGTTGTTCCAGTAGTGTACGTTGCATTGTAAATTTGGTATGCATATATATTGTAACGACCCAGAATTTCCGTCATTTGAAATTCGTATATTTAATTGATTTTAAATATTAACAAGTAAAATTTGTAAGTCGAATAAATTTTATTTCGAATATAGTGATTTAATTGGATAATTAAATCGATAATTTAATATTTGAAATTCCAAAAATAATTGGAAATTGGATTTAATGTGATAGAAATTGATTTGTAAAGTTGTATTAAATCATATTGGAGTTAGAATGATGTTATAGAACTTTTAAAATTGAATTAAAAGTTAATTTGCAGAAATTGAATATTTTAATATTTAATTGACGAGTAAAAATAGCCATTTTTCAAACAGTCTCGAATTTCGACGAAACCAGTTTCATTGGATCCGTAATGTTATATTATTGTATGGTTTCAAATTTCGTGTCAATTGGATTTACGGTTTGTCCGAGTCAAGCTAAAACGCGTAGAAATCGGTTTGAGTGAATTTTGAATTTAAATAATTCGATTCGAAAACTTATCTTTCAAATACGATCGAATTGGTTTCCGATATATATTTCATTGCATTCGGAATAAGGGTAAAACATTATAAGCGTCAGGCGGCACGCTTCGTTTTGAGTTCGGAAAAATTTTGGGTGAATAGTGCGCGAATATTTTCTATAAAAGGACCTCAACCCTCACAATTTACACCAAAACCCTAATTTCTAACCCTAGCCCCCAGTTTCCAAAACAATGGCCGAAAATCACTCATCTTCTTCCTTTAATTTCTTCAAATCCGTGCAATGGTTCAACAAACTTTCAACTAACAAAACGTCGAGCACGAGGAGATCTCTCATATCAACGGTGGAGATCAAAAGATTGACGGCAAATCGAGTTCATAGGCCGCACGTTTCACCACGTTTTTCAAGTGATAGAATCAACCGAGCTCCCTGATGTTGCGGCCGAAGGTGGAGACGTGATGGAGCTTCGAGATGGTGGTGCCTAATCGACGAATAGATGAACGATGGAGTTGCGAGAATTAGGATTAAAGAGGCGGCCATGGGTTTGTTCGAACGTGAATGACCTGGGAGCGACGTTGAGGGAAAAGGAAGCTTGGGCGGCCGAGATTTGGTTTTGGGAAATGCACGGCCCAGATGGTTTGAAGGGTTTGAAAATTTAAAATAAATTTGTAAATTATTATATAAATTTGTACGATGTTTAAAATACCATATCTTGTTCATACGATGTCGAAAAATGACGAAACGAATTGCGTTGGGTTCGTATTGACGAACACTACACGATGGAGCTGGATTGGAGTTGATTTGAGCTAGTGAAATTTTGAATAAAATTAAACGCTCGTTTAATTTTATTCGAAATAAAACGCTGAAACTATTATTGGAAATAAGGTGAGAACTTCTCACTCAATCGAAATTGTTTCGATTTAAACTTTAAATAGTTAGATCTAAAATTGCTTGATTTTGTGATTGAATGATAAATTTCTATCTATTGTATTGAAATAGACCCTATACGCCGTATATTAAGCGGAGGTTATTTATTAAACACATATACTGCGATATACCATCTTGATATGGAATTGGTATTATATATGTACTTGGAGTTGATTTTCCCGCATTATATAGCGGATGAGACCCTATTGCGCCGAATAATAGCGGATAATATTTTATATAAACCCATGTACCGCGATATTCCGTATTGAAACGGGATTGGTATTGTGCTAACATCTGTGGATGTAGGGAAACAGGTTGGAGGGATCCAATGGGATTCCTCACCCGTATTGATTTATTTACAGATATTGTGATATATTCTGTTATCATATGATATATGACGTTTCGGATGTTGTGATTGTTATATTTAGTGCTGTTGCGGCATTGGGCCTATTTTTGGAGTTTTAAAAATGTTAAAATAACGATTTTGAATTTTAAAAGGGTTTTCAAGTGATTTTTGAAAGTATACATTTTATTGAATTTTGGAATTGATTCATTTTAAATAAATAAACGTTATAATCTTTATGTTATAAAAATTATGATTTTTGTGAAATTAATCGAAATGTGATTTTTGAAATAAGTAGTTGATTAATTTGTAAAATGGTTTAAATTGGGATTTTTGAATTATTATAAACGGTTTATATAAAAAATTAATGGAATTGATATTTATAAAGTTAAAATATTGGAATTATAAAACGAGTTTTTATAAGTGTTAAAATGAAGTATAAATGGATTTCATAAGTGAATGAAATTTATAGATTTATAAATTTTGAAGTTATAAAATGAATAGATTTTGTAAAATAAAAGATTTATAAGTAATTAACTTATAAATTGGATTTTGGCCTTTAAAGGGAATATGGATAGAATCTGTTAATAAAGTGATTTTATAAGTTGAAATTGTTATAAAATATAAATGGAATTTATAAACATTGTTTATAAATCTGAAATCGACTTATTTTGATAAGTTAATTATTATAGCTTATTAAAGGAGATATATCCACGATTTTGGACAGTGGACAATCCTTTAAATTAAAATATGTAGAAGTGTTGAATTTGACAAACGATTTATATTCACGATTTGGATTGTGAATAATATATTGAAGAAATGTTTTAGGAAGTGATCATTTAAATAGAATTAAAACGATTTGAAGTTGTTTTAAAATGTGTTAAGGATCGAAACCATAGATTTCAACATTCATCGTTGAAATAGACGTTTTCGAGAAATAAGGAAAAGATGGACTATAACACTGTTGTTATAGTAAATGATTTTCGAAAGGAATGTTCTTGTATAGTACTGAGATTTATATACCTATCTAAATTTCGAATCCATATACTAGTGATTTTGAGTTGTCGTAACGATGTTTTACGCAACATTCGTTTTGACTCAAATAAATGTGTTTAAGGGAATGTTTTCCTTAAAGAATAAAATATATACTTAATTTTGATTTAAGTATATTGGATATTTTTCAAATGTCGAAAACAAATAGATTTGTGAATTACTTATTATTAAATAAGTATGGAAATGTTTTCCAATATGAAGTGAAATGGTTTAGAGAATATATCTTTTTAAAGATAAGTTGAAGTGAATATTTGGCAAGTTATTTAATTTATGGAAGATAAATAAAAAGGGCCTAGTGATTGTTATGGTGCTGAATATTTGTTGGTTTGCTTTGATAGTTAAATAACCGACTATCAATATTTACCTTTAAATGGGTATTTGTTGTGATTTGCTTGAATTTGAATGCTACACTTATTTTAAAATAAGCGCTCGTTATTCGGTTTAGCCGGGAGAGGACCTTTGGGTCATAAATCCCATTCCGAATAGTGATATGTCGAAATGGATAGCATTTGAAGACCGGTGTTGAAGACCGGATATTTTCGAAAACGGAAGGATTACCGTCGAATGATTCTGCATCGGCTGATCTCCGATATAGAGATCTTATCACCATTTGTGATGGGAAGTCCGGACGTGATTAGTGAATATCCGGATTGCAAGGGCTTCTTTAGAAGTGCATTTGGTTCCGTTCGATCGTAGAACGGACTTGTATGGATGTGTGTCTGACGTTACAATTTGAGATGTAAAGCTGATTTCTATCAAATATATTTCTGTTGGTGGCGGAGAATTTATTCTCTTAGCTTAACACCCTTCTTTGAGACGGACGAGCTCCGAGGTTATGTAGTTGATGGTTACTAGTGATATATTCCTAATTTGGTAACGCGGCATGCTGAGTGCTGCTGAGCATTTGTTGATCAAAGCGTGGCTTTTACGAAAAGCGTAGCTTTGTGGGCGAGACTTCGTCGGACCTCACACCCTGAAAATGGTCAAAACAGAAAAGATGCAACAAGGTTATTAGGGGATAGCACCCGCTTAGTGTATGTCATTTCCTTCTGGATAGAGGTGGTATTATGGTATGGAGCCCTGATACTTAACCTATGTTGTTGCTGCAAACTTATCATTTTGTGGTTGCTGGTGAATCCCGGGATTTAGGTCGGTTACGGCCGAGGATGGCATATTCATGTCAGTTGTTACCCAGCTAGGGGTAACCCGGCCTTGTGTTGGCAGAGATCCGGTTAGGTTCTCGAGGCATCCTTCCAGAGGCGTTTCCATGTGGCAATGGGAAGTTCCTTGGCCTGACCATTTGTTGAAAATCCAAAGAAACAATACGAACCCTTTACGATTGCAAATTGTATAACCTGCCTCCTCAGGAGGTAGCTATAGCAGGCATAATATAGTGGTACCTATGCTGGCTAAGATTTATATTCTACTTTCGAAATGGTTTTTTCACATTTTGCACTTATAATAATAATATTGAAAAGAAATTTGCGTATCAAGCATCTTTGACTATCATAAGAGGAAATCTCCTCCAAGTTCTGCGTTTGCATTGTGTGTGTGGCGAGAGGCCTTATGGTAGTTGCATTTTCTAAAAGCATTGTGAATCTATTTTAAAATATTTCTTTGTTTATTTTAAAAAGATATAACTGTTTCAAGTTCTCACACCAGTCCCATAACTGACCTGGAGTTTATTGTTTCCTTCCTAAACTCTGAGTGCCCATCATTTTCATACGGGCAGTCTAGAGTCAGGTTATCAGGTCATTCTGGAATTCAAGAGTTGCTGTAAAGATTTGGAGGCAAGCTGGATGGCGTGGTGTATCAATTAGTATATAGTATTTTTTTCCGCTGTTTGTTATTGTAAACTCTGATAATGTAATGTAATGTGATGTAAGGAAATAATAGATATGATTCTTTGTTTGAAAGATTATTCATTGATATATTATATGTTGTTCCGCTGCGATTGTGAGATTCTGATATTGTTTTCTGTTGCTTCTTTCTTTCTTGCTTCTTCTATCTTCTACCTCTTCTTTAACCCTAACGGTACAGTTTTCCGGCCTTCGATTGCTCGGCAGTTGATACGGTGAACATATTGATATCGACTTTCGTGAGTCGAAAATCATTTTCGTTACATATATCATGCACACGCACTACTTCCTGGCCACTATTCTATTTTGTTTATTTCAAAAAGTTCATGTTCCCATTTCAAATTGTAGTGTGTTCGGTCCATGTTTGCATTGCCAGATTTTAATTTGTCGACATTGTTTTGTACGTGCATTTAATGCATGAGGCAGTCCATGTTGTTCATTTTACCTGCGTGCAAACAGTTGTATTGCAAAATGTTCAAGTCAAGATTTCTTTATTTTTCCTACTTCATATTTTCGTGCTAGTTATGGTCAGGCCACATCTTTTGTTAAGTGTGAGCAATATGTTACGTGCGTACATATTGATAGTAGGTATGTACATGGAAGAATTTGCATAAGTCCAGGCAGTGCAATATTTTATAAATATAGTGGTACGGTCCACTATTTAATTTACGTTGAACCGGTGTTTCATTTTAAAACGTACTCAGTTGCCGTTATTTTAATAACGGAATTTTTACGCCGGTATTATATTTTTGAAGCGTGTTGTTATGATGGCATTTTTGACGAATAAAAATTACTGTTGTTTTGACTTCAGTAACCGTCAATTTTAAAGTGAATTTTCAAGCGGCTATCCCGCAACGCTGATTTGATATCCGTTTTTACGGTGTTTTGCGAAGAGCGGTTTCCTCGTCGAAATTGCTTTAATTGTTGCTGTTTTAATCACGTGTTTTAAAAATCGTTTTAAAAATAAAATTGTTTCGAAAAAATTTACAGTCTGCGCTTTCAAAAAAATGAGGAAGCGATTTAAACGCTTCAGCAAAATTGAGGACTATGAACCCTTACTTTTACTGATTCGCTTAATTCCGGACTTGTCCGTTTGAGAACGTAAAACGTTATTTATATAAAAAACACAATTTCGCACTTTCAAGGAAACGATCAAGAGATTTAAACGATTTAGCAAAAGTGCGGAGTATGAAACCACACTTTTACTATTTCGGGTAATTCCGGACTCGTTAATTGAAATATTTGCTATTTGATAATTTTGATGATTTTATTGGGCTTTCAAGCTACTCCGCTGGACCTTCGAGTCATATGATGGACCTTCGGGTCAATTATCAGTACTAGACCTTCGGGTCATCTGTTGGACATCCGGATTATATGTTGGACCTTCGGGTCATTTGTTGGGCGCCAAAAATTAAGTACTTGGTAGGCTTCGGCCATATGAGATGCACGTGCAGCGTAGCTAAAACTCGCCATCTGCTGGGATCGATCCATCTTTTATGTTGATTTTCTAGTTATCTTATTTTGATTTCTAGATTCTGCGTATTGCTGTTTTGAATTCAATTGTGAATTTTGAAGTTGATTTTGATGATGTTTAATGGGAATTCTTTCTTTAAACTATGTTGATTACTATGTTGTATAGTCTCAACCAAGGCTATCATTTTGTGTATAGTCTCATCCGAGATTATAATTTGTGTATAGTCTCATCCGAGATTATAAATTTGCGTATTGCTGTTTTGAATTCAGTTGGGAATTTAAAAGCTGATTTTGATGGAGTTTAAATTGAGATTTCTTCATTTAAACTATGGTGATTATTTTCGTTGCATAGTCTCATTCGAGATTATTGATTTTGATGGAGTTTAAATTGAGATTTCTTTATTTGAACTATGTTGATTATCTATGTTGTATAATCTCATTCGTGATTATGATTATTTGCTTAAGTGTTGTTTATCATGCACTTATTTCTGAAGTTTAAATTAGACTGATCCTTTTATTATTTTCTTTTAAATAATACTCGGGTCGGACCGAGTTATTTCAGGATAGTCCCTATCTCTGATTCTGTTGCCGCTTCAGCTTTTGGGATTTTACTCCATTTTTTGTCTAGTCTTCGAGGTGTACTTTCGGTGTATAGACTACCGTCTCATGTATATTGATGTCTTTGTATATACACATTTTGTTCGTTGGAACTATCGATCGTTGTAGCATGTATTTCAGACTTGTCTTCCGCTATATATCTGATATTTCTGTTCTGATGTGATTATACTTGTCGGTGTTGTTGTTATTATGAGTTGTTCTGAATTTTTCTTAATCCATCGTAGTTTCGTTTTAGATTTGGATTGAAATATATCTTTGGGAGCAATTTATACAACTCCTATCGATGTAATCAATACTCATCTAAGGCATAACTTACAAATGGTCGCTTCTAACAAGCCTTATTCTTCGCAATAGCAGACGTTATTCCTTATAATAACTTTTGTTATTGTGAGCATAGAAGGTGGAGCGTCACAACTTGGTATCAGAGCTGAGATTCAGAATAAATTATAATAAACACAGAACAGAAGCTGAATGGAACATGTGTTACAACAATTCGAGAGTTTTGTTCGTGCCTTTCTAATCGATTCCTTCGTTCTTCTTAAACTTTTATCCTCTCCAACGAGTTGGAATATGTCTAGGGATAAATTTCATATCCCCGTAGTATTCCATTTGTTGAATTCCTATCAACCTTAGATTTGTATAAGGTTTTATTTTATTTTGTAGCCGCTCTAGTAAAGTTAGATTTGTATAAGGTTTTATTTTATTTTGTAGCCGCTCTAGTAAAGTTCTTTTCGATACGGGTGCATCACATTCATTCGTGTCAAAGGAGCTTGTCAATGTTATTCATTTAGATGTGATTAGTCTTTGCGACCCTTTGAGGATTGTGAATCCTATCGGTGGATCTGCTACTCTTGGTTTGTTATGTGTTGATGTTGAGATTATTCTTTATAGTTTTACCTTTCATGCGAATCTGCATGTTATGGATCATCTTGGTTTTGATATGATATTGGGTATGGATTGGCTCGTCCGTTATGAAGTTCAAATCCTATGTTCCGAAAGAATTTTATATCTCAAGCATCCCGATAAATTCAATAATGAATGAAACTAATTTAAAAAAATGATATGAATCAGTTATAAATGGAAGATAAAATTCAATATTCAGAGTTGAAGATAAATTGAATTCATATGAAAATGGGAGAACCAATTTGAATAGAAGTAGATATAAACTAAAGTGGTGAAGTGAAAATAAATATAAGAAGTGTATAAAATACTTATATTGAACTTAAAAAGAAATGGTAGAATTCTTAAGTAATATGGATGTCGGGTAAATATATTGAATAAGCATTTGAGTGAAGACTTAATAAAAACGATAAGTGTTGATAAGTGGATATAAATCAAAATGAATGTGAATAAAAAAAAATTAATATAGTTTATAATCAATTGAGATAAATACGTAGGATGCACGTATATTATTTTATTCGCATAGCAATTTGATCCAGATTCAAGCACAGAATTTCAAGATAGTTATATCGATCCGAGTTAGGATTTTTCACTAGATTTTCGGCAACGAACCCTGGATATGGATTTTTGTTTGAATTCTGGAAATTCTCTATTATAGCTATAACTATGCAAGGAGAATGACGGTTTCTGATCAAGAAACCAGATATGAGTCCGCACTAGGAAGTCGGGTGGACGATACTTGTTCGGATATGAAATTGTGTGATCGAGTGAGTGACCGAATTTGATATTGCGTACGGATGATATATGTACAACGTACGGTCTTGGATGAATAAATATTGAAATTTTGTGAAGGAGTCAAATAAATGATTTTGAATGTTGTGATTGGATATTATTGCTATGTAGGATATACATGTATTATAAAGAAAAAAGGAAAATTGGTTTTGATTTCAGAAGATAAATTTGAATTGCTCGACAAAAAGGTATGTCTTTAAAGTTCTGTATGAAATTTGATTGGGTTTTGATCTAACCACTTGGCTTTTTGTTTTCTTTTGGAATTTGGGATCTTGTAGAGGCATTTTGTAGTTGTACCGAGCTAGCCGCGCAAAGGAGACGCCGGCGAAATTTTTCGGAAATTTAGAGAGTTAGAAAATTTTTGAGAAAATTTTGATAATTCAAAATTTAGTTTTAAATTGAAATTTGAATGATTGAGCAAATAATATTGTTTGAAAACTATGGAAGAGTTTGGGAAGTTAGTAAGAATGGTAATGAGTCTTTTATAAAAGATAGTTGGTAGGATGTTGAATTGTTGGTTAGGGAAAAGTAAACGAATATTGGACCATTCTTCTTAACTAGTAATCTCAGGGACGAAATTCTTTTAAGGGAGGAGGATTGTGACGACCTGGAATTTTTGAGCATTTCAAATTGGAATATTTAATTAATTTTATATATTTAAAAGTTAATTTTTAACTTGAATTTCAAATATCACTATTTATTTGATAATTAAATTATTGAATTTAATAATTGAAAGTTGGGTGAAATATTGAATCTTCAATTTTAAGCCTGTTAAAAATAATTTAAGGGTTTGTAAAATTTATATTGATAGTACTGAAGATAGTAAAAGTGTTAAAATTTGATTCGGAAGTGTTTTATTAAGCTTTGAAATTCTATCGTTTAAATTGATATTTAAAAATAGCCTTCCGAGGCACAGTTTTGGAATTCGACGAAACCAGTTCATTTGGACCCGTAATATTGCATTATTATCGGATTTCAATTTTTGCAGTGTTTGGAGTGATCGTTTGGCCGTACGATAAGTAAATGCGCTGAAATTAAATCGAAATTTAATATAATAACTGAGTTCAAAAAGCTATCTTCCCCATACGATCGAATTAGGATTCGAAACCTTTTCCATTGTGTTCGGAATACGGGTAAAACCTTATAAACGCCCGGCGGCATGTCTGATTCGAAGTTCGAGATTTCGAGTTATGCTAAACGAGATATTTTGGAAATTAATTAAATAAAAAAAAATTGAAAAGTAAACTAGCCGACCTCCTCTGTAACAAGCCACCCTAGCAATCCAATCCTGTCCCCTTTTCTTGTTCAAAGCACGCAACCCCTTCGCTTAAAAATAGAACCGAGCTTCTTTCAGAACAAAAATCACAAACGAAGAAAATGGAGGGGCTTTAAAAAATTTCGATCTCCATTTTACTTTACCCATCCTCATTTCTAACTCAAGCTCGTAGCTCCCAATTAAATTAATGGAATCGCTTCAAAAAAATATATAATAGAACTCAACCGAAATCGAATCGATTTCGTGTGCTCGCGAGTCAATTCGCGAGCGCGCCATAGTGGCCGTGGCTTGGGCAGGGCAACGATGGTCGGTGATTGGGATTTGGGTCGCAAGGCTGTAGCTTCGCGCATTTCGAGGCGCAAGGGTGTCGCGTCGACAACGTCGAGCTCGCGAGAGTGCAGTTTCGAGATGGGGCAGCCGTCGATCAATCAAACAGGGGTGCGGTGTGGTTAGGTTAAGGTAGCACAAGGCGGTGGGGTCCAAGCATCTCTAGGCGGCGATGAGAAGGATTGAGATTGGGTATGTGGCGACTGGGTGTGTCGTATCGGTGCATACAGTGAGTTTTCGACTGGGTGTAGTAAGATTCATAAGCAATTCTGTTTTTATTTAATATACTGGTTTGAAAGGGATTTTTATTTTATTAGAATATATATATATATAAGATTTTGGAAAGATATAGGAATTTAAAATAATAATAATAAATATACATATACCTATTTTAAATTTCCTAGTTTATTTTTAAACAATGGATTTAGTGATTAACCTGTTTTATTAACATATTTAAATTATTTTAGCCACTAAAAAGATTTAAAGGGAAGTTAGCTATAAATTTAATTATTTGTTAAAAATTAAATCTATTAAATGGTAATTGATTGTTCGATTATTTCGAAAATTAATAAATCATATAAATTGTTTATTCAAGGTCAAACATCAGGAAATCCAAGGCAATATTGAAGTGGATCGCAAATAAAAGCAAAGGTGAGTTAATCTCACTCATCTGGGTTTTATTTAAATTTAGATGGTTAAATTTAAATAATTGGTTGAATGATTGAATTAATTTGATGTGCTATATTATATATAGTGGTATGTATATAATATATATTGGAGTGATTGATTTCCCGCATTATATAGCGGATGAGAACCTATGCGCCGGATAATAGCGGATGATATTATATTAATCCCATATACCGCGATATTCCACCACGAAGTGGAATTGATATTGTGCTAACATCTGTGGATGCAGGGAAACAGGTTGGAGGGATCCAACTGGATTCCTCGACATTTATTTAGATTATTTAATATTCTGTGTTATGAATATTTGATATTCTGTGACGAATTATATTGATAATTGGAATATTGAATGTTATGGTTTGCTTGAATATATTTCGGTACACTGGGTTATTAAAATATAAAGAATTGGATTTTTGAAAAGAAAATAAAAAGAGTGAATTTTTAAGTAAAATAATTATAAAAAATTTGAATAAATTTAAGAATGAATTGGAAAAGAATGAAAGTGATTTTAAAATTCTAATAAATAATTCCGAGTATGGAAAAAGGGGATTTGAATCAACAGAAAAAAATAATGAATTATAAACCTCAAGTGATATTATTCAAAGGAATAAAAAATTTATTTTAAAATTCAAGGCTTAAATTTATTTGAAAGGATAAAGAAGAAATTGATAAATTATGAAATTGGTATTTTCAGTTAACAAGATTTTAAATCATAATGAAGAAATAAAATCTGAAGTTAATGGATTTTGGAATAAATGGAGTAAGTAAGGAAATTTATTCATGAAGTAAATTGGAAATCAATTTGGATATTGATTTAATTGTGTAAAACCGGGATTTTTTAAAACAGAAGTGAGACTTTGGAATTTATAAACTGGTTTTATAAAGTTGAAGTAATATATCAGTGGATATTTGAAGAATTCACGATGGGAATTTATTAAAGAAATGGGAAATTTTGTTTAAAAATAAATATTGATTTATTTTTGAAGGATGTGAAGTGAAGTGCATTTCCTTGGATAGCCAAGTACATTTTCAAAATAAATTTTTAAACATAAATTAAAGGCTTTAATGTTGTTTTAAAAAGCATGTTTTAGAAATTTATTATTTCTAAATATTTACATTCTAAAGTAAGTATTTTTCAAGTCTATTATTGTAGTAATTATTTAAAGATTACTTGGTATTTTGATTTTAAAAGAGAAAATCTAGTTTTATATTTTATAAAATAACCTCATTTTAAATATTTCTAAAGTATATATTTTTAATAAAGTATTAAAGTAATTTTTAATTTAAATGTTTTAAAGGATATTTTATAATAAAGTGTTTTAAATTATTTTAGAAACCTAAAGTTTTTGTGCTTGGTGTTTTCAGTGGAAATAAATATTTGAAAATTTATTTCATAAGAAAAGTGTGTTTGAAAACTGTTTTCAAAAGGGGTCGGAAATGGAAATATATCTTGCGAAGATATTTTGGGGATAATAAATAATTTGGGAAAATTATTTATTATTTGATGGATGTTTGTGAATGTTAATTGATAGTTAAATAACCGACTATCAATATTGGCCAATGCGTTGATCGTTTCGAAGAGACCGGGATCGGAATTTATTTGTCGAAAACCATTTCGATCCGGTTTAAACGTTTTCGTAAGGAAGACGAGTTTGGATTCGAAGATGGAGCGGTTAAATGCAAGGGCTAGTCGCTACTAATCCTGAGGATGATTCCAAAATGGATGTAGTAGGAATAGTGCCTTCGGCTCCGTTCGAACCCGGGACGGACTTGTATGGATGAATGCATTCAGAACATCGTCAGGTGGACGATGAGCATTCTAAGAGATGAGTTCTCTAAAGGTAACGCTTAGCCTCAAGCCTCATCAACCGGGAATGACTGAAAATCAGGGGTTATGCAGCAATGCTAGGTGGGTAGCACCCATTTAGGGTGAGGTCGTCCCTTTATAGATGTCCCTTTTTATTTCGGCTTAGTAGTGCGGTTGCTGATCCCAACCGTAGGGTGATCTTACTCGGAATTATCCCGTAAGGGGTATTCCCGGTCTTGTGTTGCAGAGGGTCAGGAGTGATCCTCGGTATGCTGATCTAGACCAGGTACCGTGACAGGTGGTACAAGTGCCTAGTCATTAGTCGGAAATCCATTCTCCCTACGCGGCTGTACGGTTTTGATTGTGCCCAACTATTGCTGAAACGTGAGATGCAAGCATTTCAGCTAGATTCTATTTTACTTTCTATAGACACTACTATAACATCAAAGAATTTTAATAATTAGTGTTTTAGCTATCGTAAGGTAAAAACCCGACATGTTTATTTATGGCGTGGCCTTACGAGATGCTTTTGTTTTCAAAAGATTTTGAAGCTTTAATAATCAATTTTAGTGTGGTTTTCTCACGCTGGTATTCCAGACTGACTCGGGTGTTATTTAACTATAATGCTCGGGTCAAACCGAGTATTATAGATTACTGGAAAGGATGTTGTGGAGCTGGATGGCGATACGTACTCCCGTACTTGTTTTAGATATTCCGCTGTGTTGTTTAGCTGTGTATTCAGATTGTGAGGACAGGTTATGACTACTGTCCAGTTGTGTGTTATGTATATACTGATGAATGTAATGTATAAACAGATTTATTTTTGTGTAAAGATCTGTTATTATCTATTATATTTTATTCCGCTGCGATGGTTAGATTCTGATATTGTTTTCTATTTTCTTCTTCTACATCTTCTTCTTTAACCCAAATGGCTCGTATTTCCGTTCATCTTGAGTTGATTGATGGAGAATAGTGTCGACTCAAGGGGTACGGAACTGCGGGTCGTTTCAAATGGGGTAATTACTTAATGGAAGTAATCATGGATAATTAAAGAGTGATTAAAGGATGATTAATAAATGTATGTAATTAATTAATGATTAAGTAAGCAGGATTTAAAAGGTGATTGAAGTAATTAATTTAATTTATTTAAATTAATTAGAAATGGTGTGACAAATTAATATTACTTATGAATGATTGAATAATATGGCATGTGAAATCAATAGATTGGAATGGGATAAATTGAAAAGACTGGACCATTTAAACTAAGTAAAGGTACTTAAGGATCGATTTGTGAATTTAAGTGTTGATTATAACAAGTTTTGAACTTGTAGTGAAGTTACGAGTTACTCCGGGTTTTAAATAAGATCTATGCATTGGAATTTCATGTTAGATAAGTTTACTCACGCTTGTTTCCAACCTGACTCGGGTGTTACTTTGATATAATGTTTGGGCCAGACCGAGTATTATAGATTTTCAGGTGAGGATGTTCTGGAGCTCAGGTGGCGAGCTGGATGGCAGGAACGTATGGAGTATTCCGCTGTATTAGAGTGATTCTTTGGGACAGTTAATTTTTAACTGCCTAACTTTTGTGTAAGGGTTGAAACTCTGATGTATTGTATGTAATTTAACTGATACAGCTTCTTTGTATAACTGATATTGATTGATATTATATTTTATCCGCTGCGAGTGTGAGAATCTTTGACTTATTTTTGTTTCTTCCTCTATCTCTTTTCTTCTTTACCCTAACTATCTGGGATTTTCGAGCTCGAAAACTCCGAGTCGTTACATTTGGTATCAGAGCAAATGTAACAAGGTTAAGCGAGTACCTTGGCTCTGGTGGGATTACTCATTAAGAATAGAGTCAGTGGTGCCCTAGAATGAGTTGATTGTGTGTGTATATGTGTATACACACACACACACACACACACATATATATATATATATATGAGAGCGTACTTGTTATTTTCTTATATAAAGGTTTAAAAATGGTTTTGAAAATGAATAATTCTTATACAACCTTATATTTTGATATATAAAGCAAATAATTTTCCAACTATTATATATAAAGATAATTGGTTGTTAGTTAATGGAATTGAATAAATATTTAACAAGATAAACTAGAAATGGATTTAAACCAGAGTATGGAATGGTTATTGTGTCAAATAATAAGAATGTTGTTTCTAGTAAAACAAAAAATGTTTTAAGGAAGCAAACTTAGTTAAGTATAACTTTAAATTAGAATGGATTTAAATAATGGAGTTTTAAAACTTAAGTCTAGAAACATTTGAATTGTTTCAAAATGATAAAAGGAATAATAGATCATATTATTCAGTATATTTTTGAATGTGATCTTATTTTAAAATAAAAACATGTTTGAAAGCTTTAAAGAAATCTATTTTGAATTAAAACCAAAGGCGGTTTAAATTTTAAAATATTGCCTGGTGGGCTAAGAAATAAATATGTATATGTATGGGTATACATAGTATTAAAGATAATTTGAAATAAACTTTAAAGTGATGAGTTTTGATTTTCCCTGAAGTGTGATGTAAAAACTTAAAATGAAATAAGTTTTGAACTTTTAAGTAAGAAAGAATATTGATAGAAATTTGAAATTTGAAGTGGGGATTCAAATTGGGTAAAGTTGCCTGGATTAAATTGAAGTGAATTTAATTTTGGGAAAATTAAATAAGTTTATAACAAACAACTTGAATTGGAAATTTCAAGATGAAATTGAGATTTAACTTAGGAAGTCAAATGGTGGATTTGAATTGGGAGTTTGTGATCTCAAAATGGGTTTGAGATCTAAAAATTAGAAATGGATGGATGTTTTAAAATATTTTGTATAATATCATCCTAGTTATTAATAATCTTTAAACTGTAAATCGGATTTGTTTAAATGAATGAAGAAATGGAGTGTGGTAATATATCCATTATTGAGATTAAAGGGAAATTAAACTTTAATTTGAAATTAAGGATATGGAATTACTTTGAACTTAAGATTTGAATGTTAAGAATTGAATTTGTAAATTTAAATTGTTAAGAATTGATTTCAAAGTTGAAATTGAGTAATAAATTGGATTTGAAAGATTAAATTGTTTAAAAAGGATTTGAACTATTATTTGAACCTAGAAATAAGTTTATGAAGAAGTAAAGGTAATTTTAAATGGAATTTTGAAATTCAGACTCAAAATTTAAATTGTGAAAGGATGGGTTATTAAATTAAAAGTAAAGGCTAAATTAATTTTAGGGAATTAAATCAACATTTGAAAATTTAACTCGAATCTACACAATTTGAGATGATTCAAAAAATGGAGATTGGAATTGGGATTAATTCAAACGGGAACTGAAATGATTTGAAATTGAAGTGGGTTCAATTTGAAATTAGTCCAAATTGATTTGAATAATTTGGAATTGTAATTAAAGTTGAATAGTTTCAAATTCAAATGGAATTTGATTTGAATTCGAAAAGAAATTGAGGTTAATTCAACTTAAATTGGGGTTAAATAAATTTCAATGGAAATTGAAGTTATTTAAATTGGGATTGAGTCAATTTAAATGGAAGAGGAAATTTAAATTGAATTGATGGGAATGGAGATTGAGAATTAAATAGTTTGGCTTTGGACTAATTTCTTTTAAATAAATTGTTTTAATACGGACCTATTTTTCCAAGACTATTTACTATATACAACCTTTCTTTGTAAAGCCAAACTATTTTATACTTATTTTACAACTATTTTATAACTACTTACTATTTTTCAATTATCTTACAATTACTTAACTATTTTACAGCTATTTTACAAACTAATAATTATTTTTCAACTACTTATCTATTTTTAATTTTTCAAGCTATTTTCTAATTTTAAGATGGTCGGAGTGCAAACTGTTTATAATTAAATAACCATTGAGAAAAGAATTAAAGTGATAATCCAAATGGAATTGAAACAATTGTAAATAAGTGGATAGGAATTAAAGTGAATATGAATAGAAAAGGAGATTGATTTGGCTAATAATCAATAGAGATAAATACGTAGGGTAACGTATATTATTCTATTCGCATAGTGATTTGATTCAGATTCGAGCATAGAATTTCGAGATAATATATCGATCCGAGTTGGAAATTTTCACTCGATTTTCGACGGCGAACATGGATATGGATTTTTAATTGGTTTTGAAAATTCTCTATCATAGTTAGGCTATACAAGGAGAATGACGAAATCAGATAAAGAAACCAGATCTGAGTCCGCACTAGGAAGTCGAGTGGACGATACTAGTTCGGAAGTGAAATTGTGTGATCGAGTGTGCGATCAGTTTGATATAGCATACGGATGATATATATACATCGTACGGGTTTGAGTGAAATTGATATTGAAAATATGAGGATAAGAATTGTTGAATGATTTTTAAAATAAAAAGTATATTTTGTGAAATATATGATGAAGTAAAATGGAAATAGGATATTTCTATTATTATGAAGAAAAGTAAAGAGCAATCAAATTTGAATATTTGATTTGAAATAAACAAAGTTATATATCTTTGTTATATGTATGATAAAACTCCCCTTGTTGAATATATAGCCAGAAGAAAAGAGTTTTGAAAGCATTTGAAATATAAAAGGGAATTTATACAAGTTTGAAGTGATCCAAAGATTATTAAAAATTATATATATATACATATAAAGGATCTTGTGAGAATGATTTTGGAGAAAAGGTTTTTGTAACCTATGGATTTTGAAAAGGCTTTTGGTTTTTGGAGAAAAATCAATTTTGGAAATTTGGAAAGCCTAGTTGACAATTATCGATTCTGAGAATAATCGATTTTGAGAAAAGTAGATTTATATGGGATTCATACTAAGTGTATGATTTGGAAGATACTATATGTGCATAGTATAAAGTGTTTTGAAAATGACTCTGAAGAAAAAGACGCTCCCTTGAAATGAACTTCTCAGGAATACCACGGGTTGGTACTACCTTGAGCCTCAAAAGGGGAGGCTCTAAAGTGGATCCTGTGAGGAAGTCCGGACAAACAGAAGTTCCCGAGTATTAGTGGGTAGCGAAAGTCTAGGGCGTTGATGCCTATAGAGACATTTGGGTTATGCTGTGACGACAGTGTAACTCAATGTCGCTGCAATCTACTGTGGACCATAGCGGAAATCGTGTGGAGGTGAGTGTCAACGGTCTACGCTTGATTTTGCCAGGAAGGCAACATAACATCAGTAGACTGCGATCTATGGTCGAGTGGAGTGGAGAAGTTTCATTCTTTTGGCAGTTAAATTCGAGTGCGCTGATGCCTACAGTTATAAGGGTTTTTGCTGTGATAGCAGCGTAACCCCAGATGTAGCTGTGATCTGTAGCGGCTTCCATGGCGTAATCGAGTGACGCGAAGTGCCTACAGTTATATATGGATTTTGCCGGGATGGCAACGTAACCATCGGGTTAACTGCGACCATGGATGGGGGTGATGATTTCTACAGCATTCTCACCAAAGATGTTCCCTCTATTTTCAAAAAAAAATGTTTTATATATTTTCAGTAAAATTATTTTCCAAGTATTTTCACTGGGTGTTGAAAATGGGTCTACTAAGTACTTATAGGTTTTCTGTTCTATGCCTGATCAATGTATGACCGAATTTCTATGAGAACAAGGATGGATTGGTTGAGACATCGAGTTATAAAAAGTACCATTATAAAAAACATTTTATAATATTTTAAAGTGTTTTAAAATTTATCAAAGAGTAATTTTTCTGATAATAATCATTTTAATAAATTCTGGTTTCGTTCCTTTTCGAGGACGAAAAGATTCAAAGGGGAAAGGAATGTGATAACCTGGATTTTGAACATCTGATAAGTGGATAATTAACTGGTTTATTCAGTTGAACAGATAAAATTATGATTTCTCGAAATATAAATAAATTTGAGCTATAATAAACATTAAATTATAAATATTTGGAAATGATATATCTTATAGTAAATTTACAAATTTATAAATAGATATATGTGAACTTTATGATATTGAAATTGTAAGTGTATACATATACAAGTGTATGTGTGTGTGCGTGTGTACGTATATGAATGCCATGAGAAGTGAGATATAAGGAAAAATGTGGATATATATATATATATATATATAAAAAAAAAATTAAAAGGTTCACCTAAGTTATTTTTATTGATCAAAAGATATAACTTTTATTTTTAAATCTAAAAAATAATTCATATTTAAACTCTACATTTTTAACAATAGATATAGGTATATATCTGGTTATTAATTTAAGTGTTAATGAACTAAGCCTATAAAAATCAAATTAAAAAAAGGGTTTAAATTATTTCTTCTAAGTAATATCTTAAAAACAAATTTACAACTAGTATTTGTATATATGATTATTAATTGATATTGAATCTTTTCTTTAAAAGTTATAAATATAAATAAAAGGGGAAAAGTTTAAAACTTATATAAAAATTAAAAAAAAATAGAAAACATAATATAAAAACTATATAAAAACATTTGAAAGCTTTGATTAAACATGTGTAAGCTAGGCATAACATGCATAGACAAGTTTCATTATTCTTTTAAATAAATAAAAAAACAGTACTTCTAAATTTCTTTGCTCCTCTCAAATTAAACTGAAAAGGGGAAAAAAAACCCAAAAATAAAGAGAATCCAAACAACTTTCAAACTGAAGCTCAACAAAGAAGAATCAAAAATCTAGTAGTATTTCATCCAAATTCAAATTAAATTCCAATTTCAGGTGGCAAGATCAAGTTTTCCAGTCTTCCCTATTCTCTGTTCAAATTTCTATGAGCGAACAAGCTTTTAATCTGTTTTTGGTCTTGTTACATGCAGTGATCTTGAAGTAAATTAGTGATTGCATGATTGTTTTATATGATCATATGTATACATATATAAGAATTTTGATGTGCATGTCAGTGAATATCCATATGAATGCTTCTGTTGGTATATACAGACTAAAAACAGGATCAATAAATTCAAGAAAAATTTATATCTCCTGATGTAAACAAATTTATGTGATGATTTTTAGATGGAAGTTGGTTATATCTACTTGTTTTAATTTTTAAAAACATATTTGAGCAAAATTAACAAGCAGACTTCAGAAATCAAGCAAGAACAGTAAAGACCATTAGAATCGGGAAAATCAATTGCTTAATTTCTTTGTTTTGATTTTATAATCTTACTCGACATTAAAAAATATGATTTTTAATAATTATATCCAGATTTTTAGGTAGGAAGTTGGGAGGAAATTTCATGATAAACGGAATTGGGGTTTTGATCAAATCCGGGGAACTGTGGAGCTCGGTAGGGTCGGGTTTTTACCGGAGATAGGTCATAGGTAAGCGGACTCGGGAAAAATGGTGCCACATTTTTCCGATTGCCGTGGCGGCAAGGGGAAGCCTCAGTAGGGTTTCCAGTTCGTTTTGAGCCGTGGTGAGGTTTCGATCATTTAGTGTTGACTGGAAGGTGCGGTGTAGGGAAATTAGCTGAAGGAAAGGATGCCGAAGCTTTAGCCGGAGTTTTATGATCACCGGTGATTTGAGGTGGTGATCCTGGGAAGTTTTTGGTGACCTGGTGCTTTCAGTTGGGGGTTGAATTTGTTCGAATTCAAATCAGGGTGGTTCGTGAGGGATTTGGGTAGTTAGGTGGATCGGGCTGATCAACGGCAACTTGGGATGGCGTCGGAGTTGGTCAAAACGGCATCAATGCCGTGTGCACGTGCACGGTGGTGGTTGTGTGTCTGTTGTTGTCAAAAAAGAGAATAGAGGGGTCCGGGGGGAAACGCGGGAAGATATTAGTGATGGCTCGGGTTGGTCTCGTGATTGTTCGTGTGTGTTTTTTGTTAACCAGCTGTCAAATTAAACTATAACTAAGAGAAGGAGAGGGAAAGTTTTTGCGTAAATCGAGCTGACTAGGGGTCGTGCTCGAGAAGAAGGGAGGTGGACCCGAGATCCGACTCGGGTAGGTTTTGGGTGAGTTATCGGGTTGGACCTGAAGCGGGTGTTTAAAAAACAGTTTTAAAAAGTTTTTAAAACAAGTTTTTTTGAAAATTTAAATAAATTTAGTTTAAACTTTACTATTATAAATTTCTTTATAAATGTTTTCTTTAACATTTGATTTAAGAAGTTATATAATTGGTTAGCTTAAATTTGTTAAGTTAAAATTATTTTTATGTTATTTTAAAACTTAATTTAGTAATATAATTAAGCGTTAGTCAAGATAAGATGTTTTTAAATCTATATGATAATGATAATTAAGGAATAAATGAGATAAATGATTAATCTTAAAGTTAATTAAGTTTTAATGATTTAAGATTTACTTAAGTAATAAGATAATTAAGAGTAATTAATTAATTTTAATTAACTAATGATTAAGGATTAATTAACTTATAATTGAGGGTTATAAGTTAATTAATTAGAGGTTAATTAATTTTTAATTAAGGATTATTAATTAAATGATTAGAGATTAATTAATTAAGTAATTAAGGAATAATTAATTAAACAATTAAAATTAGTTAATTTATAATTAGAGGTTAATTAATTTAGGGATAAGTTTGTTAAGGATTAATTAATTTAATTAGAAATTAAAGGTTAAATTAATTAATAATTAAAGGTTAATTAATTGAGGATGATTAACCAATGGAGTAATTACTTAATGGAAGTAATCATGGATAATTAAAGGGTAATTAAATGATGATTAATTAATGGTTTGTAATTAATTAATGATTAAGTAAGCAGGATTTAAAAGGTGATTGAAGTAATTAATTTAATATATTTAAATTAATTAGAAATGGTGTGACAAATTAATATTGCTTATGAATAATTGAATAATATTGTAAGCCTTTGATCAGTTGATATCTCTGACATGTGACTTGTGTTGTGATATAATATGTTTGGGTTGAACTGTAGTAATATGGTTTGTCTATCTGTGAAGAATGGCTATGTAAATATATATGTAACTCTGACTATAATGGAATTGTTTAAGACTTAAACAGCTTTGTTTTTAGAACAATATTGGATTCGAAGAAACCGGGGTCGGATATCAGTAAATACCCGAAACCACTTCGATTTTTTATAGATTTGGTATGTGAAATCAATAGACTGGAATGGGATAAATTTAAAAGACTGGACCATTTAAACTAAGTAAAGGTACTTAGGGATCGATTTGTGAATAAAAGTGTTGACTATAACAAGTTTTGAACTTGTAGTGAAGTTACGAGTTACCTCGGGTTTTAAATAAGATCTATGCATTGGAATTTCATGTTATATAAGCTTACTCACGCTGGTTTCCAGCCTGGCCCGGGTGTTACTTTGATGTAATGCTCGGGTCAAACCGAGTATTACAGATCTTCAGGTAAGGACGTTCTGAAGCTCACGTGGCGAGCTGGATGGCAGGAAGTATAAAGTATTCTGCTGTGTATTAGAGTGATTATTTGGGACAGTTAATTTTTAACTGCCCATCTTTTGTGTAAGGGTTGAAACTCTGATGTATTGTATGTAATTTAACTGATACAGCTTCTTTGTATAACTGATATTAATTGATATTATATTTTATCTGCTACGAGTGTGAGAATCTGTGACTTCTTCTGTTTCTTTTTCTATCTCTTTTCTTCTTTACCCCGACTATCTGGGATTTTCAGAATCGAAAAACTCCGGGTCGTTACATAATTTTAAATGGAAAGAGTTATATAAAGTTTTTGTTTAATATAATGGTATATTTAAAGAGTTTATAAATTGAAAGAGGTCTCGAAGTTGGAAAAGAAGTTTGGGTTTAAAATGACTTCAGGAAGAATGTTTATAAATGGTTTTATATATTTATAGAAGAGTTTTATAAAATGTTTTGGAGATTTATAGAAGTAATTTTATAAATGGTTTATAGATTTATAAAAAAGTTCTATAAATTGTTTTAGAGATTTATAAAAAAAATTTATAAATGGTTTTAAAATCTATAAAATGAGCTTTATAAATGATTTTAGAGTTCTAGAAATACATTTTCTTAGTGAAAGTGTGGTGTTTGTTAAATATACTTATACGTTGGGATAGGTATATGGATATTTTGCCAAGTATAAAAAAGGGGTATGAAGAGTTTGTGAATACATCTTTGTAAAATTATTTTTATACAAGTATTTACATTACGATTTTAATTCCGGTCAGTATTTACTAAAGAGTTAGTGGTCGTTTATATGTTTAACCAATGTTGGTTCTCCTTATGGAAATAAATCCATGATTTGATTGTTGTTTTTATTTGATAGTTCAATAGCCGACTATCAACTTGTCCAGTTTTAAACTATCGTTGTCGATTCGGAGAGACTGGGAATGGACATATTATTTGAAAATCACTTTGAATCGGTATAAGCGTTCGAATTGAAACATCTTGAAGATGATTGAAGACGGAATTTTTGAAGTGCAAAGGCTACTTACTACTAATCCTTAGGATGATTCCAAAATGAATGTGTAGAGGTAGTGTTGTCGATTTCGTTCAGACCCAGAACGAACTTGTATGGATGAAGGCTGACATCGCATTTCTAGTAAACGGCGGTGTTAGCATTCCAAGTGGAATTGCTATATAAAAGATAATCGTAGTCTTAAGCCTCACCCCAGAAATGGCTAAAACAAGGTAAATGCAGCAGAGCTATATGACGCGCTCAAATTAGAGTGTGTAATCACCTTTCTAGGTCATTATAGTATGGATTGGGTTGTGTATGAGAGCTCTCGATTAAGATTGGAAAGCAACCGGGATGATGACGTATTCAGTACTATCCAAGTTCAGGGGTAAACCGGTTCTGTGTTGGCAGGGGAAGACCAAGTTCAGGATTCGACTTCGGATACATTTTATCTAGAGGTATAAAATATGGAAGATAGTTCCTTACCTTGCCTTTGTTGGAATCTATTCTCCAATAAGCGTCGTGCAGACTTGATTGCATATCTATTATGCTAAAATTTAATAATGTAACAATTTCAATCGTGATTCAATGTTTATTTTAAACCCTAAATATTATTACAATACCACTGGATTTTCTATAAAAATGTTTTGGTTATTGTAATGTGAAAACCCGTCTGTGTTAATGTACGGTGTGGCCATACG
Organism: Allium cepa; assembly: GCA_030765085.1. Taxonomy (NCBI): domain Eukaryota; kingdom Viridiplantae; phylum Streptophyta; class Magnoliopsida; order Asparagales; family Amaryllidaceae; genus Allium; species Allium cepa. The sequence continues at coordinate 723,790,831 of CM060935.1, read as the reverse complement.
AGATATCTTTATTTTGAAAAGTTTTAAAACATTAAAATTAAATTGAGGTATGTTTCTCACACTGGTTTACCTTACTGTTCCGGACGTTATTTTTCTTATAATACTCGGGTCGGACCGAGCATATTTACAGATTCAGTTTTGATACTTGGAGCTTTAAGAGATGAGTTGGATGCCTCCAAGTCGTATTCATGTATATATATTTTTCCGCTGCATTGGTTGTTTATATTTATCGGCAATTGTGCGGACAGATTGTTACAACTGTTCAGACAGTTGATTAATTAGTTGACTCTAGTTGATATATGTATAACAAAGTTCAGTTTTCTTTTGTAAAGATCATTGTGATATTATAGATTGTTATGTTGCAAGATTATGTGTCGTCTTTTCTTTTTCTCCAAACAATCTGCCTTTCTGGCATTCGGATATTCGGTACGTGAATACCATGGATGTATTAGCGTCAGACTTCTAAAGGTTAATAAAGGTGGATCGTTACATATTCGTTTTGGCCCTTGATTCATGGCTGTCTAGGAGGAGTTAGCCCAAAAAAAGAAGCCCGGGTCCAAAAGAGAAGAAGCTCCCATTTAATGAAGGTTTCCTAATGTATTTATAGGAGTAAACGACGATATATCTTCCTCACATATCGCCTACAGAACCTCGCTGCATACAAAAAGTCTTCCAAAAAATCTCGACCCCAGCTTCCATAGGATTAGGGATCGGTACCGATCCTTATAGGGAGCCCCATAGGGGTGCGATCCCTCCTGGTGGCCTGCCTTGATGTCTACTTCGTGATTCCAGATTTGTTTTGCATAGTCGCCTAGAAGGTTTTTTGAGATATCGATGGATCTTTCATGAGTTGAACTACTGGTTTAAGCTGCCTATATGAAAAGGGATAGGAATCGATCTCCTGCCTAAGAGAGACACCAATCCATACTTAGTCAATTCTGAAATGTTGCCTATGGGGAAAGAGATAGGTACCACAATCCCCTGTCTAGGAGAGGTACCAATCCATACTTAGTCAATTCCAGGAGGTTGTTCGCTTGAGTTTGTTTGACCGTTATCTTGTGTTCTTTTCTGTTCTGGGTCTCTGGCTCCTAGGATGATTTTTTTTTCATTTTGATTGCCTCGAAAATCGTGGAGTCGGATTTTTCCAGTCAGTCTGAACATAGCCGAACCAAAAGGCCAGATAATAGCAACATTAATAATATTTCATACAGACGTTGCTTGCTATTTTTTGTTTTCCAACTTTATCATGAATTTTATTAGTTATGTACAAACATGTAAGAAAGTTTATTACATTTTTGTATACATTTGATGGTTAATAACAATCACGAGTTCACTTAATATTGAAAACATTATCTATTCTAAGACTGAAATAATGAAAAATAATATCTAAAGTGAGTGTTGCTTGTATTACATTTGTTGTTTTTGGTTTTGTTTCTTCAATCGACCAACCATATACTATGTATATTCTAAGAAAGTTAAAAGTTTTTACCTCTTATGAACACTAAATAGTTTTTCATTATTATTTGAGAGATTATAAACAGTATTTTTCATGAATATTCCTTGTAAGCTCTTTTTATCAAATTTTATCATAATGTTATAATATATCCATAATAAAAAGAATAAAGCCTTTATCTTTAATTTTAGAGTTAGTCAAAAGATAAAATCTATTAATGACATTGTTTAACTCACTATAAGTTGGACGAAATGCGATAATATGCAGACAAGTTTAATGTCACATTGAAAAAGAAACAATTACTTAATTTACATCAAGTATTAACGATATCATATGTTGCAAGATCTCTAACTGAAAAAATATTGACAAGGAGAGAACAAATTTGTCATCAATATAGGTGGTTGATATTACAAAAGACACCAACGCATGAATGCGCTACTCGTATTTTAGCACCTAAGAGCACACATGTTAACTTAAAGGATATGGTAAATTATTCTAAATTCTACTACATTTTATCTTTAATTGAATGTTACAACCAAGTGCTAAAGGAAAAAACATTTACCTAAAATAAATGATAAGAAATATTTATTTCTTCGTATATAATAAATCTCATATAAATATGAAAATGATAAAAGATAAAGTATAAAAAATCATTTTGTATTGATGGTGAAATTGACTAGTTGAAAAAGATCACTCCGAAACTTTTAATTAGTTGATATTCAAAAGATGGACTTTAAAATTTTAGTAAATAATAACTTCATATATGAGAAGATAACCCAATTTACCATTTTAAAAATACAAAAAAATATAAATGAGAAATATGAAAATTACTACTTCTAATTTTTTCTATATAGATTTATAATGATAAAACAGTAAATGATTACTTTAACTTATTCATCAAATTTTATAAACAGTTTGATAAGGTAAGAACAAGCACTTTTTTGATTATTTACTTTTAATAATATTTTTACTATTACAATACTTCTAACTCGGTATCCAACAATTGAACAAAACATTTATACCTTATCAATCTAACTTTTATCTGTTTTTGAAAAGAAAAAAAGATAACGATATTTATCTATTTGGCAAGATGAATAATTGCAACAATCTATTTTAATATTCGTCTTGAAATAAAACAGATAAAAAATAAATGCAAACCTTCATGTTTAACTCGTTATAGATAAGAAAAGAATTCAAAAAATCGGTGCAATCAAAAATATTTTCTAAAACCATTGGAAGAAGATTGATTGGTTATTATTGGAGAAGGTCAACTGATAATTGTCAATTAAATGAAATTGATCTATTGAAAATATTCAGTTTCATATCGAAAAGAAAGTTAAGGGCTTATTTGATAGAGAAAGGGGCATCACTGTCATTGGGTTGGAATAGTCCATAATACTTTAAGTTTTATTTTACTGGTCCTTATATATTATATGATATGTAACATAATTAGAAACCCTTGTGCCTAAATTTTCCTAAAATCATTGTATGATTATGAAAATTTTATAACACAACTCCTAAATTTAGCAACGACAAAATTATCTTTAGGTTTGCACAAAGAAGTTATTTCAATAATCAAAAGTTACTTTATGCCTAACAATAAAATGATAATATTCCTTTGACATCATTTTCAGGAGAAATTTACAGAATTCACTGGCCATTTTAAAAATTCATGAAATATTCATGATTACGTTTGAAATTTGCGAGAATACATCGACTGCTAACGATATTTCAAGGGAATGTCCATATAAAAAACAGCGTTTGACATTTCAACGACATCTAATGATGTGGGAAGCAATAATGAAAATGGAATTGAGATTATGGTCCAGCAGTAGATGGAGAAAACCCCATCGGCGTAATAGTAATGGAGGATGGCAGCAGCACAAGCAATCTTCAACAGCTTGAAAAGAAGGTTGGCGTGATAGGACATATATAATATAATAATGGATTTGAAATTAGGTTGTTAGATAAAATGAATTAAAGATGGAATGGTTGTATGACAAGATATAGGGCATGCAAAATGTAACATCCCGCCTTTTTGCACACTTTAAACCAACACACATGCCAATTCAAAGCATACGCAAGGGCGGATTGTTATGGGGTAAATAAGAAAAACAGAGAAGAAATAAGAACAAAAACAGAATCTCACAGCGGAAGGATAAAATATAATAACAAATATACAGTTCATAAACAGTTTACAAAAGCTTGATTCTTCTTTTACAATAAATATCAGAGTTACACATACCAATACAAGCAATGCAGCGGAATAGAAAGAGTGTGGTGTAATACTATATATAACATAATACTTATTCTTCGTCTTCGTCCTCCAAAGCTAAAATCTGCTATCCTGAAATGCTCGGACTGACCCGAGCGAATTTGAATAGACAAAAACACCCGAGTCAGACTAGAATATCTTATGTGAGTTAAATAAACAGAATATAAATATGAGTACAGTAACTCAAGAGATGTTCGGGATTTACATCTCCTAAGGATCCGTTAAACTATTTACTATGTAGTATATTGCGCTATTATAATAGTGTCTATTTATAAAATAAACTTACTTTTAAATAGCGTTAAGGCTTTACATTTTCCACCTTAACACGTAATAGTCCCAGTAGTCCATCCAATACCATAGCTCCTCCTACTCGGGAAGCAACTAGAGGATACCACACGGGCTACGGGAGAAAACCAAACTCGTACAAGGCTCGATATGGTAGGTGACACGGCACAACGAGGCAATGCCAGGGTAGATATACCAATTGCTATCCAGGCTGGTGGAAACGCGTAGCCGCAGTTACCGCCCACCTCGGACTAACTCCCCAAAATCAAAATATAGAAGTGGCCACTGAATCAAATCCAAGTCAAATTATAATATCGAAGAGGAGCGTCCGATCAGAGGAATGACCTCATTGGCCTGAGAATCGCTCCTGTTTTAGCCACCTTATGCCAACTCACGGGAGTTGGGTCCACGTATTTACCTTACAGGAAACGTCGCCACCACCTACTTCATTCTGGAATCTCCACCGCGTACACGGTTAGTCAAAGTGGTTTTCGGTATCGACAGAGAGTATGTCCATATCCGATCCCGGTCTCTTTGCCAACCAATCGTTATTATAACACCGCGGTCATTTAAAATAGTTTATACTTTAAAACCAGAACATAGTCCCTTTCAAAACCATAATATTACGATATCATTTCTTCTTTTAAAACCCAAAACAATATGATATCGTTTATCCCAAATAAAATTATTCCTTTCCAAAAAATTATGTCACTTTTTATTATTTAATATCCCATGTAACCAATATTCTGTTTGTAACTTTCAACATAATTCTTCGAAAATCCATAGCATTTTAAAACCATTATTTTCAAAACTAAATGGTTTGGATATTCAACGGTATGCGAATTAAAAAAAAGTTTAACTTTACTGTTGCTTTATAAAGAAATAAATTACATGGCTTTCCAAATATTTCTTCTTTTAAAGTTAAACCAAAATCCAAAATATTACTTCAAGTCGCAAAACCATTTCAATTTTATATATATTTATATCCATTTTGGAGCATTAATATTTCAACTAAAGTTGGATTTTTATCCTTTCAAAAATCAATATTCTATTAATTAATCCTGACCATTCACATAAAATCCATAATTAATAAGACTTCAATTTCTAGTAAAATATATATATATATATATATATATATATATTTCCAAATTCAATTTTTACTAGAATATTCATTTCAAAATATTTTGGAAAAAAAAATCCAATTATAAATATCATATCTTTAAAATTTCCAACTTAATATTTAAACATAGGATATAATCATCAAACTCCATTTTCTTAATTTTCTTCCATTTTTAATAAAGAAATTTATTCACCTTTTAATTTCAAAATTTCAACTTCATATGCATATAACTATGGAAGAAAACATTTATTCAGTATAAAATTTAAGATTTTTATAAACCGTATTCCATCCAAACCATAGAAATCACATTAAAATAGTTATATATAGACCGCGGTGCCTGTATATAGTTTTCTATCCTATGGTCAAGTGATACGGATATTTATCATTTCAATCCGCAATTTAAAAATAAAAATTTGCGGTTATATATCATTTCAAACCATAATCCCGAAAAATGAAATATGCATGATAATTTTCAATTTAATGATATGCAATAAACATCCATCCATCAACAACATCCATCATCCAATCGCAACCATCAACCAATATCAATCAATAACCATTATATATATGATCATATATAACAGGTGATAACTGGCAGTTTATTCAAATTAAATTTTTCAACTATTAATCTAACAATTTATATTCAGTGATAATTGACATAACTGTTAACTAGCAGTTCATATGCAACCAAAAATTTCTAACAGCCAATTAACACGCAATAAATCAATTAAATTAACAGTTACATTCAATAAAATGCAATTCAACAGATATGAATGAAATAACATGCCAAAAGCTCATAAATAAATTTCTATTCATTTCTAAAATTTATTTAACAAACATAAAAGCTTCTAGTAGTTGTGAGTGGGTTAAAACACTCACCTTTTGAATTTAAATTGAATTCAAATCCAATTTAAACCCAAAAATTGGACAGTCTCCAAATTCATCCAAACCAGTGCCAAAACGTCAGAAATTCCGATACGATCCCAGCAAAACAAACCGCGCGTGAATCCGAGCTCGTATGCAAAAGTTATGAAAATTTGAAAAATGAAAAATTCTGGTCCTGGGTCAACTTCGGGTTCGACTTCGGGGCGCCGCCTCATTTCCCCGATGCTTGCTTGGAGTTTTCGCCAAAACGACCCGGAGCGACCCGAGTCATTTTCTTCCTGACCCGAAGTTGCTCTAGGGTTTTCTCCTCTGAAACCCGAAGCGCGACCAGAAGCTGCTGCAGATCCACAAAATTTTTTTTTTTATTTTTTTTATTTTTTTTTGAAATAAAATTTTGGAATTTGGGAATTAGGTTTTCTGCCATTGGAATGGGGAGTTGAGAAGGAGATGTACGTATAGAAAAATGAAAATAAGGAGTGGCTAGGGTTTATAATCGCAAATATATAGACAGATAAAAGAAGGCTAGGTGGGTACGGATAACGAACGTGCTAAACGATAGTTGGCCCAAAAAGCCCGTTCTGCCTCCGGAGTCGAATTTGTTAAAACTATATATCCAAATAGGTGTTTCAAAATATTCTGAACGCGATGGAAAAAGTTTCGCGACCAAATTCGATCGTATGAAGAAGTTATGCTAAAAAAATAAAAATTTCAAATTGATTTCAAAATGCGTAAATTTCAAGACGTTTCGAGTCCGTACGATCAAACGACAAGTCCGATCGCAACGAAACTTGAAACATTATTATAATTCACCGTTACGGATCCGATGAAACTAGTTTCGTCGAAATCCGAGTCCGTGACAAAAATGGCTATTTTTAATATTTATTAAATAAATTAAAATAAATCATAAAATCCAAATTTTCTTTCAACTTTAAATATTGGCCAAATTTCATTACTTATATAATCCAATCAATTCCAAATAATTTAGCAAGCTTGGATGTGAATTAAAATTTATAAGTATATAAATTTCGCAGTGTTAACCTCTGCGTTTTCTTATTATTTGGGAATTATAAATTTTATTCGCAAAACCCAATTATTTAATCATATACTTATACTCTCATCTTAAATCTAATTATATAAATAACTTGATTTCTATTATCCAACTCAAAATATATCAATTATTCTCCAACTACATAGTTAACGTTTCTTTTATATATCACTGTGGTAATATTTCAAAATGTTCATCTTTTGTTTGCATAAATTACTGTCTTTAGATAAAATTGTAATTTTGGTAACTTATCACATAAATAACTTAAAACCTCAACTAATACATTCCACCTTTGTTTCATCTTATTCATTCACTCATCAATATTCCGTACTAACTACAAAATTTAGTGTATTCCTTTAAATTGATCAAAATAAGACTTATCAACTAATAGAAAGATTTACGTACAAAATTTATTGTCATACATCTAATTTACAAGCCTATACTTAATTATTATCCTACAATACGTTTTACGTTACTATAATGTTCATTCTTCCGTTCCTACGTTTCTATAAATTTATTCCTTTATAATTTATTTAACGCAACACTTAATCTACACCTATTGCGATGTTTCAAATTTACTTGAATGAACAATTTCTTTACTTAAAATAGTTGTTGTAAACTCTTAATTCCACATTTATAAGTGTATTATTATTTTCACTCAAATATTATACATATATATAGAGTATTGGGTTTTTATTTAATCATCATTTATCATATATATTAATTAATTAAATTCAATACTTAAGTCTGACTAAATTTATTCCCCAAATACACGTTTACATTTCTCAACCAATAAATATAACCAATCAAATTCTCATTTTATTGAACCTTGGTCAATTCCACACGTTAATTTTACTTAAAGTCTCAATTAATTAATTTACCTCGGTTTCATTACCTTATTACCTTATATGCATAATTGACATGGTTATATCTTCCATTACATCAATAATTTATCATTTCATTTCTATGCAATATATACTCATCTTATTCCATTTATTTGGTTACTGCATTGAAATCTATTTATTAACCAATACTAACGTTATTATCATAAAAAAAAATTTGATTCTCAATTTTATTCAGTACTTAGAACAAAAATTTTCACATTAAATCAAATCCTTCTATTCAAACCAAGTATCATGCTATGATAATATTTTACGTTGGTTACACTGAAAAAAAATCAACTTTTTATCGTTATCAATTAAACATACATTAATTGCACAAATTAAAGGAATTAATTGCCATTTATCAAATTAAATTTTTCATACATCAATCTATTTCATCTAAATCCTTACCTATGAATATTGCAACCTTTAATTCCATTAAATACCAATTAACCCAAATTATTTCATTTATTCTAAGTCATATCACTAAAATAATTCATCATAATAAACTTAAAATCTATACGTTTATTGATTTATTTCTATTTGTCTTATGTTAAATTCTAAATTTAGTAAGACAACCTAAAGTACTCCACTCAATCGACAGCCCCTTTCAATTGTTAATACGTACTTAAATTTCTACAGTTGCCTTCCATCTGCACTTCCGTTACTATGATAAAAATTAGTAACGTTTATGCCATCAATCCATCATAATTACTTACCCTTAATTGAGTTTGATTTCCAAATAAATTTGCTGACCCTTAATTAGACAATTTATAAAAGTTTGTCATCATACCTATAGTTCTACGCTTATGCTATGTCTTAAATTTCAATAAATTTATAAATTTTGAGATGTTCATTAGGGTTTACAAATTTATTGACTTGCAATAACAGGGTTTCTTAATCTATTCAATTTATCGTTCACAATCTTTTATTGCATTAAATTGGTTTAATATTCCCATATTAAATTCTATGTACAGGTAAGAATTTTTCTTTCTTTCTCTACTTAATTCATTTGAATTTTATTCAAATGTCTTTAAATAGGTTTCTAAGTCACTTCTATATAATTTATTCTAGCCTTCATTTTAATACTTATCTACCACCTTTATTCTTTCAACTAAAATAAATTACAAAATCCTATTAAACAAACAATTTTAAATGGTCGAACTTAACGGGTCGTTACACTCTCCCCCACTCAAAACTTTTCGTCCCCGAAAAGGGAAAGGAAGGGAGAAGGAAGAATAAAACAGTATATCTAATTTCAAATATTAACTTATAACAATAATTTACTAAATTAATTTCCTTTAATGAAATACACTTGTTTTATAATCATTATGTCTTTTAATACTTGAACTATTAAAGTTGGAAAAATATCTTTAACCAAATTCTAAGTCCAAAATTTACGAAAATTTTTGGCAGAGTCTCCTTTGTACGGAGGGACTCTGGAGAAAATATAATATCCAAATATACAAATATATTACATATATTATCCAAAATAAAATATCCCAACACGGGAAAATATATAAAATAGCGCTTTATACGTAATCCGGAAACGTACCTATTTGTCGGGCAATACGCTTATTATTTTGGAACCAAAAGCAGTAGCAGTTGCTTCCAACCCCTGTATTCACTTATAAAATCTAAAAGTTAAATATCTATATTACAGTGAAATGTTTGGGTAGATTCAATCATTCATATCCAAATCAATTGCAACAACCATACATTTTAACAAACGGCACACACCACAAACCACAATCATTCAATCAACAACCGTTAGTTGTTCGGGTTCAAATTATGAAATTTTACGGAGTGAGAAATAACTATCAAGTACATCCATTGCTCAACAGCCTTGGATGGAACAAAGATAGATTATTTGTAAATCTAACAACTCCATAATTCCTTACCCAACAACCATACATCAACCAAACAATTCAAATCAACACCACAATAGCTTATTATACATTTATTTCATGCTTCAGTGGTTTTATTTTCTTTCTTTCATTTATGGAGGGATTTCTTTGTTTCTTACAATTTTCATTTTCCATTTGTTACAAAATTCATTATATTGTATTCCAATTTATTGACTAAGGTTTATATCATCTATTTATACTACTTACCCTTTCTTATATAGTAAAATTTCCAATTTAACTTAAGTTTATACAATTAATTCTCATTTATAACAGCAAATTTATTGAATACCTTAATTACCTCAAGCTTCACTTGTAAGATTTCCCCTTACATTTTCTTACTAACATTGCAACTTTTATTATATGGTAAGTTATGTATGTTTAAGAATGCAAGTGAAAATTTACAAGTTTCTTCTCAATTCCTTTTTATTTATTAATGGTTCAATAAATATATATTCGTTTTATAAATTACAATTTCAACTTACCCTTAATTTCATTCCTTTATTTAATGTTTACGTTTTATTATATTTAATTACAGTAACCCTCTACTTACACTTAAATTATTAACCTTAAAACCTCCATTTTTATAAATAAAGGATCTTATTAATTCATTATCTAGGGTTTACAGACATTTATTTATATTACCTACTTTTTATTATATTACTAGTAGCATTTTAAAACATACTTAAGTTTATAACCGTACACATCAATCTTTATTTATTAAAGAATTTCATTTTATTTACTTAAGTTAAAATCACCTATTAATAATACTCACCTTTAATTTGGGTAAAATTTCAATTATCACTTAAGTTTATACCAATAAATTCTTATTATAACAGTAATTTATTGAATACTTCATTTTTCCTAAATTCCTACTTGTAAAATATTCAATTCCAGTTTCTCATTTAACACTTCAACTTTTATATTTGGGTAAGTTATTTATGTTAAGGAAATTGCAATTGAACTTATACAAGTTTAATCTCCATTCTTTTAATTAAATTTAATGTTTATTCATATTGCCCTTTGTCTCATATGTATGCAAATTCCTCTTTATAGCTTTGCAGTTATTCTCTTATTTCAATTAGAGGTTTCAATTCATTCATTCTTCAATAAATCTTTTCCATTATTTATCAGTTAAAAACTTTTACTTCCCTTATCCCTAGCATTAACTTTCTTACTTAATATTTCACTAACAAAGTTTAAACAATTAATTAACGGAAAAATTTAGAATTAAATACCGGGTCAAATTTTAATCTATTTCAAAATAATAGATAAATAAGTTCTTACAACTTTTATATCTCTAATTATATTTAGAACAATAAAAGAAAATTTTTAGAAAATTTCAAAAATAAATCTGCAGTAGAATTTACTACAGTGGCCTTTCCCCTTCGAAACTCGAAAATGAAAGTCGATGATGCGGCCGTCATCACCGAATTTATTTTCCAGCGACAGAGAGGAAAGTACAGAATTTAATTCTTTTCCAAAATCTTCTTTAAAACAATTCTTCCAATTTATACGAAATATTTATATAAGAAAATACTTATAAACCAAATCAATAAATTTCACAAATTCTTTGAAAGCAAATTTTCAAAAATCCCGGACTTAAGTTCTAAATCTCCAAATTTGGTTTATTATAATTTCACTTAGCTTCAGTTATTATAAATATTTTTATTGCCTAACATCCAATCTATAGCAACCAAATATATATATATATCTTTATAAAACTATTTTTATATATAGAAATATAATAGGCAAATTATTTCATTCACCTATATTAAAAACAAATATTATGTCGGTCTGTCCTATTAAGTGTTTAGAAATCCCTATTGATGACATAGCGTCCCATGCATCAACCAGAATTTATAAATACAAAGCGGAACAGATTAACACAATATTAAAATCTTTTTATTAATACTAACAAGTACGCTCTCTCTTATATATACACTCAGCGACTCCCATAGGATATTTCTACCCTATTAACAAAGAGTCAAACCCCACAAAGCCAAGGTTTATCGCTAAACCAAAGCTCTGATACCAACTGTAACATCCCGCCTTTTTGCACACTTTAAACCAACACACATGCCAATTCAAAGCATACGCAAGGGCGGATTGTTATGGGGTAAATAAGAAAAACAGAGAAGAAATAAGAACAAAAACAGAATCTCACAGCGGAAGGATAAAATATAATAACAAATATACAGTTCATAAACAGTTTACAAAAGCTTGATTCTTCTTTTACAATAAATATCAGAGTTACACATACCAATACAAGCAATGCAGCGGAATAGAAAGAGTGTGGTGTAATACTATATATAACATAATACTTATTCTTCGTCTTCGTCCTCCAAAGCTAAAATCTGCTATCCTGAAATGCTCGGACTGACCCGAGCGAATTTGAATAGACAAAAACACCCGAGTCAGACTAGAATATCTTATGTGAGTTAAATAAACAGAATATAAATATGAGTACAGTAACTCAAGAGATGTTCGGGATTTACATCTCCTAAGGATCCGTTAAACTATTTACTATGTAGTATATTGCGCTATTATAATAGTGTCTATTTATAAAATAAACTTACTTTTAAATAGCGTTAAGGCTTTACATTTTCCACCTTAACACGTAATAGTCCCAGTAGTCCATCCAATACCATAGCTCCTCCTACTCGGGAAGCAACTAGAGGATACCACACGGGCTACGGGAGAAAACCAAACTCGTACAAGGCTCGATATGGTAGGTGACACGGCACAACGAGGCAATGCCAGGGTAGATATACCAATTGCTATCCAGGCTGGTGGAAACGCGTAGCCGCAGTTACCGCCCACCTCGGACTAACTCCCCAAAATCAAAATATAGAAGTGGCCACTGAATCAAATCCAAGTCAAATTATAATATCGAAGAGGAGCGTCCGATCAGAGGAATGACCTCATTGGCCTGAGAATCGCTCCTGTTTTAGCCACCTTATGCCAACTCACGGGAGTTGGGTCCACGTATTTACCTTACAGGAAACGTCGCCACCACCTACTTCATTCTGGAATCTCCACCGCGTACACGGTTAGTCAAAGTGGTTTTCGGTATCGACAGAGAGTATGTCCATATCCGATCCCGGTCTCTTTGCCAACCAATCGTTATTATAACACCGCGGTCATTTAAAATAGTTTATACTTTAAAACCAGAACATAGTCCCTTTCAAAACCATAATATTACGATATCATTTCTTCTTTTAAAACCCAAAACAATATGATATCGTTTATCCCAAATAAAATTATTCCTTTCCAAAAAATTATGTCACTTTTTATTATTTAATATCCCATGTAACCAATATTCTGTTTGTAACTTTCAACATAATTCTTCGAAAATCCATAGCATTTTAAAACCATTATTTTCAAAACTAAATGGTTTGGATATTCAACGGTATGCGAATTAAAAAAAAGTTTAACTTTACTGTTGCTTTATAAAGAAATAAATTACATGGCTTTCCAAATATTTCTTCTTTTAAAGTTAAACCAAAATCCAAAATATTACTTCAAGTCGCAAAACCATTTCAATTTTATATATATTTATATCCATTTTGGAGCATTAATATTTCAACTAAAGTTGGATTTTTATCCTTTCAAAAATCAATATTCTATTAATTAATCCTGACCATTCACATAAAATCCATAATTAATAAGACTTCAATTTCTAGTAAAATATATATATATATATATATATATATATATATATATATATTTCCAAATTCAATTTTTACTAGAATATTCATTTCAAAATATTTTGGAAAAAAAAATCCAATTATAAATATCATATCTTTAAAATTTCCAACTTAATATTTAAACATAGGATATAATCATCAAACTCCATTTTCTTAATTTTCTTCCATTTTTAATAAAGAAATTTATTCACCTTTTAATTTCAAAATTTCAACTTCATATGCATATAACTATGGAAGAAAACATTTATTCAGTATAAAATTTAAGATTTTTATAAACCGTATTCCATCCAAACCATAGAAATCACATTAAAATAGTTATATATAGACCGCGGTGCCTGTATATAGTTTTCTATCCTATGGTCAAGTGATACGGATATTTATCATTTCAATCCGCAATTTAAAAATAAAAATTTGCGGTTATATATCATTTCAAACCATAATCCCGAAAAATGAAATATGCATGATAATTTTCAATTTAATGATATGCAATAAACATCCATCCATCAACAACATCCATCATCCAATCGCAACCATCAACCAATATCAATCAATAACCATTATATATATGATCATATATAACAGGTGATAACTGGCAGTTTATTCAAATTAAAATTTTCAACTATTAATCTAACAATTTATATTCAGTGATAATTGACATAACTGTTAACTAGCAGTTCATATGCAACCAAAAATTTCTAACAGCCAATTAACACGCAATAAATCAATTAAATTAACAGTTACATTCAATAAAATGCAATTCAACAGATATGAATGAAATAACATGCCAAAAGCTCATAAATAAATTTCTATTCATTTCTAAAATTTATTTAACAAACATAAAAGCTTCTAGTAGTTGTGAGTGGGTTAAAACACTCACCTTTTGAATTTAAATTGAATTCAAATCCAATTTAAACCCAAAAATTGGACAGTCTCCAAATTCATCCAAACCAGTGCCAAAACGTCAGAAATTCCGATACGATCCCAGCAAAACAAACCGCGCGTGAATCCGAGCTCGTATGCAAAAGTTATGAAAATTTGAAAAATGAAAAATTCTGGTCCTGGGTCAACTTCGGGTTCGACTTCGGGGCGCCGCCTCATTTCCCCGATGCTTGCTTGGAGTTTTCGCCAAAACGACCCGGAGCGACCCGAGTCATTTTCTTCCTGACCCGAAGTTGCTCTAGGGTTTTCTCCTCTGAAACCCGAAGCGCGACCAGAAGCTGCTGCAGATCCACAAAATTTTTTTTTTTTATTTTTTTTATTTTTTTTTGAAATAAAATTTTGGAATTTGGGAATTAGGTTTTCTGCCATTGGAATGGGGAGTTGAGAAGGAGATGTACGTATAGAAAAATGAAAATAAGGAGTGGCTAGGGTTTATAATCGCAAATATATAGACAGATAAAAGAAGGCTAGGTGGGTACGGATAACGAACGTGCTAAACGATAGTTGGCCCAAAAAGCCCGTTCTGCCTCCGGAGTCGAATTTGTTAAAACTATATATCCAAATAGGTGTTTCAAAATATTCTGAACGCGATGGAAAAAGTTTCGCGACCAAATTCGATCGTATGAAGAAGTTATGCTAAAAAAATAAAAATTTCAAATTGATTTCAAAATGCGTAAATTTCAAGACGTTTCGAGTCCGTACGATCAAACGACAAGTCCGATCGCAACGAAACTTGAAACATTATTATAATTCACCGTTACGGATCCGATGAAACTAGTTTCGTCGAAATCCGAGTCCGTGACAAAAATGGCTATTTTTAATATTTATTAAATAAATTAAAATAAATCATAAAATCCAAATTTTCTTTCAACTTTAAATATTGGCCAAATTTCATTACTTATATAATCCAATCAATTCCAAATAATTTAGCAAGCTTGGATGTGAATTAAAATTTATAAGTATATAAATTTCGCAGTGTTAACCTCTGCGTTTTCTTATTATTTGGGAATTATAAATTTTATTCGCAAAACCCAATTATTTAATCATATACTTATACTCTCATCTTAAATCTAATTATATAAATAACTTGATTTCTATTATCCAACTCAAAATATATCAATTATTCTCCAACTACATAGTTAACGTTTCTTTTATATATCACTGTGGTAATATTTCAAAATGTTCATCTTTTGTTTGCATAAATTACTGTCTTTAGATAAAATTGTAATTTTGGTAACTTATCACATAAATAACTTAAAACCTCAACTAATACATTCCACCTTTGTTTCATCTTATTCATTCACTCATCAATATTCCGTACTAACTACAAAATTTAGTGTATTCCTTTAAATTGATCAAAATAAGACTTATCAACTAATAGAAAGATTTACGTACAAAATTTATTGTCATACATCTAATTTACAAGCCTATACTTAATTATTATCCTACAATACGTTTTACGTTACTATAATGTTCATTCTTCCGTTCCTACGTTTCTATAAATTTATTCCTTTATAATTTATTTAACGCAACACTTAATCTACACCTATTGCGATGTTTCAAATTTACTTGAATGAACAATTTCTTTACTTAAAATAGTTGTTGTAAACTCTTAATTCCACATTTATAAGTGTATTATTATTTTCACTCAAATATTATACATATATATAGAGTATTGGGTTTTTATTTAATCATCATTTATCATATATATTAATTAATTAAATTCAATACTTAAGTCTGACTAAATTTATTCCCCAAATACACGTTTACATTTCTCAACCAATAAATATAACCAATCAAATTCTCATTTTATTGAACCTTGGTCAATTCCACACGTTAATTTTACTTAAAGTCTCAATTAATTAATTTACCTCGGTTTCATTACCTTATTACCTTATATGCATAATTGACATGGTTATATCTTCCATTACATCAATAATTTATCATTTCATTTCTATGCAATATATACTCATCTTATTCCATTTATTTGGTTACTGCATTGAAATCTATTTATTAACCAATACTAACGTTATTATCATAAAAAAAAATTTGATTCTCAATTTTATTCAGTACTTAGAACAAAAATTTTCACATTAAATCAAATCCTTCTATTCAAACCAAGTATCATGCTATGATAATATTTTACGTTGGTTACACTGAAAAAAAATCAACTTTTTATCGTTATCAATTAAACATACATTAATTGCACAAATTAAAGGAATTAATTGCCATTTATCAAATTAAATTTTTCATACATCAATCTATTTCATCTAAATCCTTACCTATGAATATTGCAACCTTTAATTCCATTAAATACCAATTAACCCAAATTATTTCATTTATTCTAAGTCATATCACTAAAATAATTCATCATAATAAACTTAAAATCTATACGTTTATTGATTTATTTCTATTTGTCTTATGTTAAATTCTAAATTTAGTAAGACAACCTAAAGTACTCCACTCAATCGACAGCCCCTTTCAATTGTTAATACGTACTTAAATTTCTACAGTTGCCTTCCATCTGCACTTCCGTTACTATGATAAAAATTAGTAACGTTTATGCCATCAATCCATCATAATTACTTACCCTTAATTGAGTTTGATTTCCAAATAAATTTGCTGACCCTTAATTAGACAATTTATAAAAGTTTGTCATCATACCTATAGTTCTACGCTTATGCTATGTCTTAAATTTCAATAAATTTATAAATTTTGAGATGTTCATTAGGGTTTACAAATTTATTGACTTGCAATAACAGGGTTTCTTAATCTATTCAATTTATCGTTCACAATCTTTTATTGCATTAAATTGGTTTAATATTCCCATATTAAATTCTATGTACAGGTAAGAATTTTTCTTTCTTTCTCTACTTAATTCATTTGAATTTTATTCAAATGTCTTTAAATAGGTTTCTAAGTCACTTCTATATAATTTATTCTAGCCTTCATTTTAATACTTATCTACCACCTTTATTCTTTCAACTAAAATAAATTACAAAATCCTATTAAACAAACAATTTTAAATGGTCGAACTTAACGGGTCGTTACACAAAATATATTTGTCTATACCTGAAAATTGAATGCTAAATATGAAAAAGTTGTTTTTATTATTGTCTTACCATTTACATTAAGATCTAACTAAAAAATAAATTATATACTTAAGCACGGTTGTTATGTTTATCAATTAGGATGAAGATTTAATAACCGGATGAATATGTGCAGAAACAAAAACAACTCAGATCTAAATTAGTCCATATTAATTGTTAAATTAAAAAAACAAGGTTCTCAAAATGGACTTAAACTGTAAATCACAAAGTTTAAATGTAAAATTGAAACGGGATTTAAATAATAATTAATAAATCGTAGATTCAAAATATCCATATTTTAAAAGTTTGTATGCACTTTAAAGTTGATTTTGATGTTTGAACTTCTACAATTAAACTTCAAAACTCTCTAACTCCATTTAATTATATTTTTTTTAAACATTATAATGGAAATTGTGAATCCAAATAAGTATATTAAATATGTTAGTATGAGTTGAATGCGTTTTTAAATGTGGTTTCAACAAAGTTTTAATCAAAACATAAATCAAATCGCAAAAGGGAGGTACCCGATCTGACTCGAGATTTAAATCGTAAAACTTCAAGATTTTTGACAACAATGTAAAAAACACAAGATTACACAATTCAGGTTGTACCAATTTAATTTGGTACTTTATTCTCTACCAAATTTTATTTTCTACTGGAATGAAAAAACGGTGAACTAAAAGTTGACACATGATATGGAAGCATAAATCAAGTATTAGTGAAGAAGAGAGATATAAGCAATTGAACTTCTTTATCATATTCATGTTCATTGTGCAGAATAACTCAAAAACAAAATAAAAGGGTAGGTATAAAGAAACAAAGCCATACATTAGTTATGAATAGATCTCTTTTTACACGGTTAGATTAATGTATAAGATTAAGTGAAAAACAAAATTGACTGCTTGTGGTGAATCGACGTCGCAAACATCTTCATGCAATATCCATTCATTTCCATCGTCTCTAATTCGACTGGGTAAGCAAAAACTTAAAAGAATGTAAGGTTTGAAGAATTTTTGAAGAATTTGTGTTTTGATTCTCTATAAAGGCCTCTGTTTATGGAGCTTTAGTCATATCCTTTTCAAATTTAGGATGAAATCGCATTTTGAATGTTTAGCATCTAACAACATTCGCATGTTTTAAGTAGATTTATTAGGTCAGTGAAAATAAATAAACATGAACATCTAAAATATTGGCAGAATAGTTAAGTGGGGAAAGAATAAGCTCTTTCCACAATTTCCGCTGAAGTTAATGATAACAATAATACCAAAACAACACAATCTTAGTAATAAAATCAATCACTGTTCCAAATATCTGCAGCTGCAGCCTTTTATTTAGTAGGAGAAAAACGTTGTCTGAGTGCAACATGAATTCAATACATGACTGAATTTTGAAGAAAACAATTATCGCAGAGGGTGAAAGAATGAACGATCGAATACGTAAGGGTATAGTGAAGAGATTATTTCAACCAGTGTTTCAAATCCAAAAAAAACTATGGTGATTGCTTATTTTTTTCGACAAGAAGCTTTTTGATAGTTGAATGCTAATTGCAATCAAACTGACAAAGGTTGCATTTGTGTTAGCTGCTGAAAGTTGAATTCTGAACATTGAATGTTTAGATTATTGTTTGATTACATTTTTGAACATTTTGAAGTGAGATAAATAGATATATGAACAATATTATCCCCGTGTTTTATAGCTTTTCTCGTGCATTATAAACCATGAAAAAATAATATTCAGGTTGAAAAGCACCAATACCATGAACAATATTGAAAAATGGAAACCATGATCAATAGACAATCATGCAAAAAATAGCATTAAAATCATGGATGATAGGAACCATGAATAATAGACAGCTACGAAAAAATAGCATTGGAAATACCATGAATGGTTGATATAACAGAAGAAGAAAATTTGAAACCGTGAATTACTTATGATAAACATTTGAAGCCCATATACAACCATGAAAAATATTGAATGATATACAGCTATGGAAGTATTGAACAACAAATTGATGCCATGAAAAATTGAGTAACAGATAGTGAAACCATGCGACAGCACATAATAGATAACCATGAAAGACATTAAAACTATGAACACTACATAACCATGAAAAAAATAGAATATTTTGTATTTGTTGACTTATGACTTTAAAAATTGTAATAATACAGTGCCAAAAATGCAAACACATAAACTGCATGACAAAATATATATACAACGGTAATAATCACCACATTTTCATTAAGGCTGTTACATCAGAATATCTTACCAAATATAATTATTTTAGTATTTGCTGACTTATGACTTTAAAAATTGTAATAATACAGTGCCAAAAATGCAAACAGATAAACTGCATGACAAAATACATGTACAATGGTAATAATCACCACATTTTCATTAAGACTGTTACATCAGAATATGTTACTAAATAAAATTATTTTATATAAAATGAGTCCAGTCTTCAATTTTTCAATACGAACCATCGGGTATATATTAGCAAAAACTTGAAAGTAGAAACATTTATGTAAGGTTAGCTCCGAATTTGTTGACAGATTTTTTTTTAAAAAAAAAAAGCCGGGTCCCTTCGGTATACTGATTTTCAAGTAATAAGTAATAACAGAAGATGGAGGGCATCATATATTACGTTTCAAATAGGAACTAAATTGCAAAAACAAGTAGCTGGCGACCATATACCAAACCAATAATTCAACTTGTCAACTTGAAACCGTAGTTAAACCATTATTTTAGCTTGTGACCTCAATCATACATTGGACTTTGTAAATTATATTACTGGCTGTGTAACTAGGAAGATGAGGCTAATGCCATATTTTTAGAACCTTCTATACCAGTCAAGTTTAACAAATATATCTGAAATAACTACTATAACTTACAAGCAATGAATTTTGGAAATAAGGTGACAAAGCTAATTGCTACCACATTCAAAGCTATATCTACAGTTTCCTGTCCTATAAAGTATTGTAATTTCAGATGAAAGCTTATAGGTTAAGACTACAGATATTTTGTTAAATATAAAAAATTTTGTGAGCGAAGGAGCATTAATTAACTAGCATTAATTTACTACAAATTTCCTATTAGAACCTGATGCCTTCATGTGATATCAAGTTCATCAAGTGTAATAAGATTTTAAAAAATGATCGTAGATAATAACATAAGCATGAAGGGTTCTTTTTTCATTTTGAAAAAGTTAAAAATAATAAAAAAAATCAAGCAGTATTTTATGCTTCAAGAAAATAGCTGAGCGATTCTCTAATCTTCGAAAACTTAATCCAAACAAACAGCATAATAGAAATACATACAAATTACCTGGATCGGAGAAAATAGCAGAAAAGCGAGAAGAGAAGAAGTCGTGGTTCTGCGTCAAATTGAATATGTGCTTTCGATTCAAAAATTGAAGCGATCTATGAAGAGAGGCGCTGAATATAGCTTCGTCGTCGTTGCTATTTCCGTAAAAAGTGGGAAAAAAGGGAGAGGAGAAAAGGAAATTTTGTTATTTTCGCCAAAAAAGAGAGAAAAGAGAGAGAAGAGGGAGAGGAGAGAAAAAAGGGAAATGCTTAAGGGCTAACAAACGTGATAGAAGAAAGAAAAATAATGTTTTTTCAATTTTACCCTCATTAATAATGCCCCTCTCTCCCTCCAATTTTTTTTTTTAAGTTTGCTGTAAATGCCAAATCAAGTTGTATTTATGATTATTTTTTTTTTAATATTTAATTTAACTTTTCTTAGAATGGATTGAAATGTGTTATTATAAACAATATTAATTTTAGGTTAGATAGAAATTAGGGACACTTTATATTTATTTTACATCTTTCTCTTTTAAAAATTACTTTCCACATCCCCGTTTTCAATTTCTTTTTCTTTACTTCTCTAGTTTCCAACTTTAAAAACGATCGCTCTGACTCGTATTACGGTGGTTATGAGTTATGAACGTATATTCTAAAAGCGCATATTAATGCCAGTCAAATCACCCAACTACCTCGTGAATTTCACTTTTTTTTTAAATAGGGATGCAATTAATAAAAGAAACTTGAATGGGATCTAAGGCTAATTTTTTCCAATCACAAGAATGTATACTGAATTTTCTCTTAATTTCGCTAGGTGTTTCACGATTCCCTCGCTCTCTTTATTGTCAAGGACTTTGAGAATTATCTTTTGAATGTGACAAAAAAAGGGTTTTTGAAAATAGTAAGATCTTTAAACGACGTGGGTTTGATCCCTCAAAAGTTATACGTAAGCAGTTTTTTTCTATGCAACAATCACTGATTCCCTTAAGGTCGGGATGTATAGAAATTGGTGCATCCCCAAAAATAGTTGACACATTTTCTCCTTCATTATATATATGTGTGTGTGCGCGTGGACGCGCGTGTTAGTTTGTAGGTGAAATCAAAGAAGGAAGCAAATGGTTTGGAAGGAATCATATCCATGGGACAGATTGGTATATCTCTTGTATCAAAATTTTATAGTTGTTATTTTTAATAATTAATGTACTGAAAAATGGTTAGCATCTTATGTATTGGATTTATATAATATTTAATTATTGATATGAGATTGTATGCATGTGCTGATATATAAATTTCACGGTGAGGTTTCTTTTTTATTCATTGCCTTAGAAAAATTAATTCTATATACCCAACGTCCCAGTATTTTACCGTCTTGATTTGCGAATATTTAATAAATTTTAAATATTCAAATAATAGGTTTTATAAATTGAAAATAATATGTCTTTTAAATAATAACAAATGATGGTAAAATAGATTTGTAACCTCCTAAGATTTTACCACTTTGAAATAGGCTATTTAAATATATCATTTCTTCTAATTTGATTGAAATTCCTCTTTCAAATAGAGAGTTTACTTGGAGTAATGCTAGAGAGCTTCCTTCCATGGCTCTGCTTGATAGATTTTTTGTTTGTGATGAGATTGAAGCCAAATTTCATATTTGTAAAGTAACTAGTTTTTCTTTTACCTTATCGGATCATTGTCCTATTTTACTTACTTGTGAATTTCATAGAGCTATTTTAAAGAATTTTAAGTTTGAAAAGATGTGGCTTTTGAAAAATAACTTGTGAACCTAGTTAAAGGTAAATGGGTTTCTTTGAGTTTTCATAATATTAGAAATATGGATAACTCTGCAAAAGCTTTTGTTTCTAAGCTTAGGGATCATAGGATTTTCCTTAAAAATTGGAACAAAAATGTCTTTGGTAATTTAAAAATAAAAAAAGATAATATTCTTAATGAAATTCTTAAGATTAATAAAATAGAAGAATCTAGACCTCTAAATTTAGACGAACGTAATGTTCTTTCTAATTTAAAAGAGGAATTAAATTCTATTTTAGAAAAGGAGGAGGTTTTGTGGAAACAGCGATCCAGAATTCAATGGATCAACGAAGGTGATAACAATACTAAGTTTTTTCATAATATTGCCAATGGTAGGAAATGTAGTAATACAATTAACTTTATTTTTGTTAATAATATAGAACTTGTTAATCAAAAAGATCTTAATAAGGCTTTTACGGATTACTATAAGAATATTTTTGGTTCTAAACTTAACAATAGAATCAATGTAAGATGGTCGGGTCTTTACCCACCTGATTCCATTGTTGATTTATCAGAGTTAGAGTATCCATTCACTGAAGATGAAATTAGAAAAGCTATTAACAGCGATAAATTGCCGGGACCAGATGGGTTTCCTATCTTATTTTATAATACT
The DNA here is from genome assembly GCA_030765085.1 of Allium cepa. Taxonomy (NCBI): domain Eukaryota; kingdom Viridiplantae; phylum Streptophyta; class Magnoliopsida; order Asparagales; family Amaryllidaceae; genus Allium; species Allium cepa. The sequence goes on along the minus strand of CM060935.1, from coordinate 723,767,521 downwards.
TTTTGGGATGTTTTAAAACTCGATTTAATTAATATGTTCAACGATTTTTATAATGGTACTTTACAATTAGGGAGATTTAATTTTGCAAATGTTATTCTAGTTCATAAAAAGATAGGTGCTAATAATTTAAAGGATTTTAGACCTATTTCTGCTCAATTAAAATCTTTTCTAAAGTTTTAGCTAATAGACTTGGTAAAAAAATGAATGAATTAATTGATTGTTCTCAATCAGCTTTTATCAAAGGTAGAAATATCACGGATGTAGTGGCTGTTGTTCAAGAATATATTAATTTCTGTTGTAAGAATAACATTGCATGTGCGATTTTGAAACTTGGCTTTGCTAAAGCTTTTGATTCGATAGATTGGAATTTTATTGTTGATATTTTTCATGCTAGAGGTTTTGGTCCTATATGGATCGATTGGATTATGTCTTTGCTTAGAACTAGAAACTCCAGTATTATGGTCAACGGTATTTTAGATAATAAAATTCAATCCAAGAGAGGATTAAGGCAATGAGATCTTTTATCGCCCTTATTGTTTAATTGTAGATGTTTTTGCTAAAATTATAAAAAAGAGCAGTGGATAACGGCTCTCTAGGTAATGTTGGGAATGATATTTCGCGTAATGGTATATCGGTTCTTCAATTTGCCGATGATACCTTACTTTTCTCTTTCCATCTGCCTAGGCACATTATAGCTCTCAAGTTTATTCTTTACAGTTTTGAACTTTTACCGGGTTTAAAAATAAATTTTGACAAAAGCTCGGTGTTAGTCTTAAACGATTTTGAAAACGTTGAAAACTCGATTGCTATTACTCTAAATTGCAAAACTATGAGCTTTCCGTTTGAATATCTTGGTTTTGTGATTAGACCCTCTAAACTCAAGCATGAAGACTGGTTTATTATTATTGATAAAATTAAGAATAAGATTTCTAGCTGGAATGGAAGATATTTATCTGGAGCAGGAACGCTAGTTTTAATTAACTTGCGTTTGTTTCCGGATTGGGTTATCGATAAAATTGACAAACTTAGAAGAGACTTACTTTGGAGTGGAGAAAATTCTAATAATAATATACAATGTTTAGTCAATTGGGAGACCGTCCGTAAAGCCAAGAAGGAAGGTGGTTTAGGGGTTATTAACTTGCGTAATATAAATTTATCATTGCTAGGTAAATGGTTATGAAAGTTTAAAGATATTAATGATAATGCTATTTGAAAAGAGATTATTTCTAAATATATATTACTATAATGGAAATAGTAATTTATATCAAATTGTTTCTCCAGCCACTCATAATTTTTCTAATTTTTGGAGAAACATTTTAAAATGTCTTGAGATTTTTAACTTAGGAATAAATACTATTGTTCACTCCGGAAACCGTACTTCCTTTTGGCATGATCGTTGGATTTCGGTCTTACCACTTAAACTGGAATTTAAAGAGCTTTACGATATTTGTAATTTTAAGTTTGCTTTAATTAGTGAGGTTTTTTCTCCTCATAATGATCCTCCATGGAATTTCAGCTTTAACAGAATTTTAGTAGGATCAACTCTTAGGCTTCTTCATTTGCTTTATGCAAGATTAAATCTTTACAATATTGATAATGATATTTCTTGTTAGGAACGGGATAAAAGTAAAAATTATACTTCTAACTCTTTTTATAGATTTATTAATTTTTCGGTTACTATAACCAATTCATTCAAATTTATTTGAAAATCAAATGCTCCTCCTAAATCTAAAATACATAAGTGGTTAATATTGCATGGTAAACTTAATACAATTGAAAACTTAAAAAGAAAGAACATTCATAATGATAATAAATGTTATTTTTGTAATTGTTTGCACAAAAAATGAGCAAACACCTCCAAGTCGTATGATTCAGTTGATTTTGTATTGTTCTTAGTGATTTGGGTGATTTATGCAAATATGTAAAAAGCAGGGACTAAACTGTAAAAGACACACAGATTTATAGTGGTTCGGTCAGAATGTGTCTATGTCCACTTTATATGTTATTCTCCTTTATTTTTCAGATCACAAGTCCAAGGCCTTGATTACAAGCGTATATAAGTTGTTTGAAAGTTCCTTCCGTGTTTGAGCTCTTAAACTTGTCCCCCATTGTTGTACCTCTGCCCCTCTATTTATAGAGTGAGGCTGGGGGGCAGAGGTCTTGGATGTATATAGCTGCTGGTGGGTCTGGGCTGATGCAATCTGGCCTGAAAGTGTTGGTTCGGTACGCCTTGGTCCGGTGGTAGATGGTTGGAGGGGTTGGTCCGGTGAGGCCTTCGACCGGTGGAGGTTGACTCGGTGGTGAGTTGGTCCGGTGAGGGTTGGAGCGGCAGTTGGTTCGGTAGTATGTTGGCTCGGTGGTATGCCGGTTCGGTAGTGCAGGGAAAGATGGTTGGTTCGGTAGTAGGAGGGAAGTAGGTTGGTTTGGTGATGGGGACGAAGCTTGGTTCGGTGGTGGTCTACCTTGCTTTTGGTTCGGCAGTGGGAGGAGGTAGCTGGTTCGGCAGTGGGAGGAGGTGAAGTTTGGACCGGCAGTGCTTGCGAGTGGAGGATGGATGGTTCGGCAGTGCTTCCTTTCATTTGGCTCGGTTATATCTCCTTCATACGAACTCCGATTAACCTGAAATTTGAAACATAGCATTTCCTAGTCCTTATCATCATTTCCAATCAATTTCGTCTCGATCGGAGCTCAACCAGATTTTGGCGATATCGATCGCAGCCTTGATCCCAATCGATCTCCAACCCCGATATTCAACATTCCTTGCCAATTTGTTGACATTCCAGTTTTAACCAAAAATGGAATAACAGTAATCCACATCTTGAAGACATTAAGCATCTATACTATGATTGCATGGACTCTTATTACATTCTTAATATTGTTCTCAAAATTTTCAATTTTAATATCATAACTAAAATTTCGGATTGTGACTTTTACTGGAATAATTTTAGATTTAGGTTTAAAAAGAATATTAGATCTCTACTTGACTCTTTATCCACTATTATTAGTTGGTATATATGGTTTGAAAGAAATCAAAGAATTTTTAATAATAATAATTAGTCATATTAATAAATTGATTTATACAATTTCTTCTTTCTGTTTTCATTGGATTTCTAATCCCAAATATAAATTAGCTAAGAATAATTCATTTAAAAGGTATCTTAATATGGTTAGCTACAATATTAATTATTTTAAAAACAATTGTCTTTTTAATGACATCTGTACTAATATGAATATTTTTTCAAATTCATACCAAGATCTATCGGTTAATCATAACCTGCTTATGATTACATATTCTTAGTTTTCTTTTCTTTTGGTTTTTATTTTTGTTTCTTTTTTTGGTGTAATTGTTTTGAAATATTTTAATCCTGTTTGTTACTAGTTTTGTCTCCTTTTTGTTTTTCTTCTCTCTTTATTTATACACATATATGTATATTAATTATATTAATATACATATATATGCACAATTCTTACTTTTTCCTTAGTCACCCCTCAGATGCAAATATGAGTGAGAGGTTTACAGGTTCTTCTTTCAGGTCCCCGTATCTTCAGAGCGCATGTTTTAGTTTGATTGAGTTCAGAGAGGTTCCTTGCTACAGCTTGGCATTTCTTCCCTTGTTCAGAGATTCCAGTGCAGACTACCCTATCCAGCATCTCGTTTATTTTCACTTCAGAGTTGAGACTTCTTCTGTCCTTTTGATCCAGATGCATGGAGTTTTTCTGCTTTATGTGTTGCTTAGAGCTTCCGAGATTTTTGGAGCATCATTCCGGTCCAAATGCACAGAGTTTTTCTTCTCTTTTTGTTGCTTGGAGCTATTGAGATGTAAAGAGCATCTTTCACTTTTTGTTTCTTTGTTTTTAGTTTTTGTTACCTGCCAGGCATGTTGGCAGCACCTTACTTTAGTGTTATATATATATACATATATATATATTTGCGTGTGTGCTCTCCTCTATCTAATAGAAGATCACACATTTTTCTCAAAAAAATATATTTTATAATCAATAAATGAATTTTTATTAACAAATAAACCTGTTTTAATTATTTATTCATGATGATAAAAAAAAATTCAAATTCTGTCTACCAATATAGACAGTACATAGAAACATAGAAAATGTAATCGAAAAGCGTTTTTCGAGAATATGACTCTTCGACTCTCGGAAGTCGTCGAAAACGTTGTGCATGTTTGTGCACCATGTACACACATATAGATGTTAGGATTAGTATTAATAAACACATTTATATATGTTAACTTATATATGTGTGTGTGTAAGAAATGATGTGATTAATTATGAAAAAGTTTAAACGAAAAATAAAATAAGAAAGTTATCATGTTAAGCCATTTCTTAAAATCATCACAAATACACACAACATGGCTAGCATGATTTGGGGTGTGTGGGGTGCACGCATGTGTATATTTTTAATTCAAGCCACTATACATATTTTAATTATCTTCCTAAGTTTATAAACACTCATTCCCTTTCATATTTCTCATTGTACAATCCACTTCTTCATTTCCAAAATTTTAAAGAGCTTGAGAAAATCCAATAAACATCTCTGAATCTATTTAACTCATATTTACTTGTTATTGATTTAACTTACATTAGAACTTTTAGTTCTGACTCGAGTGTTTTATCTTTTCATTATGCTCGGGCCAGCTTGAGTATTTTAGTGTTTGAAGATATTAATCCTTAAATATGGAGATATGGTTTGCTAGACCGTATTTACTATTATTTTTCCGTTGCACTATTTTGGTATGTTTGTTGATTGTATTATAATTATGTTATAAAAATTAAAATTAAATCTATATTGTATAACAGTTTCATTACTGTTTATTTGATTATTATATTTTGTCAATCCGCTACGAGATTCTGCGTATTGATTTCCTTCTTTCCTCTTATTTTCTTATTAAACCTCATTGATAATCTGCAATTCTGAATGGTCTGGGTTAGACGTATGTGGTTTATTGTCGATTTAAACCATCCAAAAAGATGGGTCGTCGCATCTTATAACTAAAGTTTAATTCAAAACTTACTCAAACATACCAAAAAAACACTAAAATTCCCGATGAAATCAATGGTGGGTGACAATAATACTACTTGTTAGAATTATGAATTAATTTAGAATGAACCACTAATCTGTTTTGAAATAAATAAACCTTATCGATTTCAAATAGAACAAACATAAGTAATTATAGAAGCATACTAGATTTCATGAATTGATTAAGAGAAAACGATGGATCTAAAAGCAAATATTGAATCTAAACTTCTAAACTATCACAAGTCTACATTTGTATTTCTTAAGTACAGATCGTGCTCATAACATATTCAATAAATCTGTTGTAATATGGGCTCAAAATCATTAATTATTTTTTTACAAAGTTATACTCTTTATAAGTGTATTTGACATAATTTTTGGTAAGTTTATGAATTAAGTTACCAATAAAATGGTACATCAATATTGACCTTAGTCATATTGTACCATCAAATAAGACCAGTAAAAGTTAGCAAGATTCTTCATTAGCATCCAAGAATTGTATTAGGAAGTTCTATTTTTGTGACATAATTTCCATTAAATGATAGTTTATTTACCATAAGTTTGGTTGTATTTATTCTCTACGTATTTGTATCTGTAGTATTACATGCATTCATCATAAACTTGTACACTTCATATTTGTGTAGTTAATCTGAAAAAACTCAGGATGCATATGTGACGTGTAAGTATTCACAAGAAGAAGGGTACAGCGGTGCTGCTTACAGCAAATATAATGTTGATAATTAACTTAATTTTCAAACCCACGGTGCTATAAATGAACAATATTATTTTCAATCCTTGACAGTCATTTATATGTTTAGTTTAGAGTACCAAACTATCGGTTACACAAGGAACAACTTTCATTTGGATGAAAGGCTGGAGGATCAAATAACAAACACGAAAGTAAAAAAACGGTGTGAAAATTTTTGTAAAGTCATAACCCATTTTAATATATACCTACATGATGCAAACCATGAGCATGTCAAATTTCACTTTCAAGGCAACGTGCCCATAGCGCAAAAAACATCCTATCGATTACTTTTTGCTGATCCTTCATAAATTTCCAGTAAAAAGTATTACTTTAAAATTAATTAATAAATAGTTGTAGGTGCATGAAAGAAATCAACTATGTTGCTTCAGTAAATTAGCACATAATTGTGTCGGTTTAACTTCATACCTTATATTTTCTAATTACATACAAGAATATGCTAAGTATTGCATGCTTGATTTTAGTTTTTATGATGTCTCTTCTTTTAATGAAAAAGACAAGAAATATCAGTTAGTGTTTCTAATAATACCGAATTATTGAAACGAGCAACAAAATTTTAGTGGTTGAAATAGTCATGGTGTAGAGTCTTCGGTTTGGTCATCATTTCTAAAGTGTAAGTAATTAGATTTTTCACGTTAATTTTTCTTCATTTTTAACCGTCTTCTTCAATTTCTTTCATTTATTTTTCTAAATATTTTATTTGAACTCTTCTTATATAATACTGTGCATCCTCTATGATCATGCAATAATTCCAAAAGCAATCTCTTATGTAGACAAGTAGTTTTACAGGTCATAGTTAAGCAGTAGCAACATCACAAGTCTTTTTTGACAAGCAGTTCAGTACACTCATTTATTAGTTATGAGAAAGTTTTAAATATTACTAAAAGAGATATCAAATAAAAGCATGCATTCTCTTTACAAAATATTATTAATGCTTAAAGGAAATTTTGTTTTATGATGCCTTTGTAATGTGAATCCAATGACTAATGCAATCCAATCTTTAGAACTTGTGCTTAAGAATAAGACAAATTTGAACCTTAAAGAGATTTTAAGTGGTTTTTTTTACTGCAATTTGTGTTCAAGTGGCTCATCATTTGTTCTTACATTTTATAGATAAAGAAGGAAATGAAAACTAATTCACCAATAAAGTTTGACAACACGGTATTATTGTTGAAGGATAAAGAGATGCTGACATGGAATGGAAAGCTTAGGAGCAAAAAAAAGAAGAAATGGAAAGAGAAGGAGAAGCAGAAGATTAAGAGCATGTGGAGTTTGATGCTGAGGGACTTCACAATTCAATAGAAAAGGAAACTAATAATAACCTATAGAGAGTGGAAATATGGGAAATTGCCCACAAAAAAAATAGACCGAAGGATATCAAGTTATATTTTTAGACTAAAGGAGAAATAGTAGTTATAACTTATATTTAGTTTTACACCACAAAAATACTAGTTATTACTAGCATTGTCATTCATTGGAAAAAAAAACTCGCCGTCCAGCCTAATTTTTTTTAAAGTTTGTCCATTAGCCTATTTTCCTGTAAAAATTTTAATATGTTGGTGTATAACAGTATAAGCATTAGTAAATTTAGCATTAATGATAATTAACTTAGTTTTTATCATTCTCAAAGATATAATACAACACACCTTTGATGTTTTTATTTATTGGTAAATTTGCCGTTACCGACCATTGGCATGCCAATTTATCAGTATACCAATGATCGTTTTACCAGTGGTAATGGTAAAATAACGATAAGGGGGAACCCGATGCACGAGACTCTGCACGATAGCGGGCTCTGGGGAAGTTGATAATGTACGCAGTATTTCTCTCGTATTGCGAAGAGACTGTTTTCGGACTCAAACATAAACGTTCAGATCACCATGCGGGTACAATGAAAAAACTCCACCCTAATAATGGTAAAATAACGATATCCCTTTTTAATTTCTATTAAAACGGGTATGGTAACAGTTTAAAAAGTGCATAAAACTTGATGGAACCGCCTGGATATGTACCACCATCAATTTACACCGAATGTTGGATATGTATTTTTCAAACTAAAGCATCAAAATTAGGTTATTTTAGAGTGAGAAGGATGATTTTTTATGGTTTGGAGGTTTTCGATGACCTTTTGAACTAACTACATAAAAAAGGTCATTTTCCAGTAACATTGAATTATGGAAGACCATCCACAGTAACCTAAGTGCATAAGACTGGTATTGTTACTGCAAGGAGAGAAGTTACTCTGCCTTTTTCCTCTTGTTAACTATACGTCGATGCAGTTGGAACTGCTTTCGGTCTAGCTTCCTTCTGAATTCAAGAAGAAACCGGACAATAAATTTGGCTCATTCTACGGTATATAGAGATGTACAAGTGTAAAATTCCCTAAAATACTACTACCGATTCCCTTAAACCAATTGTTTAGCAAAGATACACACTCTAATCAAAATTTCGTTACTAAAGACATAAACTCTAATCGAAATTTTGTAATGATTCACTTCAATTAAAACAAGTATCTTACTGTCTAAATCTGCAAACAAGCACTACAAGGATTACATTGACAGTCAACGTTGAAACTCCGGCAAGTATTGCATATTTTCTTAATCTCCACATTTTGTCACTACCATACTCATTGTGGATAGGTCCAATGATTACTTCGGTGGAAACGTTGATGGACAAAGAACTTGTACAAATATATAATTAATGATTTTTAACCGAAAACAATTAACAATGAAATTCTTTATGTATTGTAGGACAACTTACAGTTATAGTTTTTCCATCCCAAGCGATTATTTATCAAATCGTATATAATAATCTTATTTTTAAGTATTGTATCTGCAAGTGAAAATGCAAGTAAACAAGAAAGTTTGTTAACATTCAGTATTTGATTACTTTTTGTTATACACTTTAAGCAATCGACAAGAAATTATGGTAAAAACAAATATAGATAACTTTATAAGACAGCTTATTGCCACCTCCAAAACACACTTCTACGTTAAAGGTTGTCTCGTATATACGTGTGTGTATGTGCATATATGTATGAATATGTATATATGTCTATGTATGGCAGTTAACAATAACTAACCTATGTATATCACCGTATACAAACGCTTTTTTTCATGCACTAGTAACCGCATACAATTATTAAAAATCAGCACATTGTATGACTACCTCCTAGCGCTGTAAATCGGCCTTCGTTGCCTTTTTTCATTTTAACCATGCAAAACACAATATATTTATAGTCTGAAATTTAACGATTTTGACATTAAGTCAAAAACTTCTTTGCTTCTTTTTTATTTTCTATTTTTTTGGGTAACAATTAAAATAATAAATAAAGCAACTTACGCCAGTGGTAGCATGCAGCTTTAGATAATATGATGGATCTAACTCCATCAATGCATCAACAAAGATCAAAGTAACCATCAAATATGCTAAAAAATACGAATATACATGATGATAAAGGTTGGGTATAAAGCATACAATAAAATCAAATTAATCATATAAAATTGGGCGGGTTCGGGAATATCATTTGATCAAAAAATTGTTTCAGACTTATTATTAAATTGACAATAATTACCACATAGTAATTAATGTATGGTATATTTATCAAGCAAGGTTAGAAGGACAAAAATGTTAATAATTTAGGAAGTCTGTCAACTCTTTATATTAAAGAAATCTATATCAAAATTATGTTGTAAATGCAAGAGCCGGGAAAGAAAACCCGTTATTCGTTTCAAAGCATGGGTAAGACTCGATAGTAATTGGTTGCATTTGTAAAGTTATAATCCAAGAATATATCTGCACAATAAACTCAATGGTTGCACATTAAGGTTAAGTATAAATAATATCTACAGTCAAATAATATGCGTCTGTCTCCGTATATGTGTGTGTGATGGTGTTAAATCGTTCTTTAAAAGTTAATTAAAATGCATTAACGTATATGCAACGAGGAGAGTTTGTTTTGACCATTTAAACTAACATTTGATTTTAACAAAGCAAATTTGATATATTGACAATTGGGTTTTTAAAAAAAAAACTAGTTTTAGTAAATGACATAATTAAAATATGCAATTTTAATACGATAAAATCTGCAGTTGGATGCCGATTCAAACAAAATCTCAATTTTCTAGTTTTCAAATTGCATATATCGATAATCAATTTTCCCGAACTTCGAAGAACTATAGCTCGGGCATTGCATTCAGTAAGTTAAGCATCTTAAATGCGTAGATTCTAACTATCAAAATGTTCGACTACATATTATCAGCATGTATGAAACAAGTAGTGATGAAAGTGATCAATTGGCCAAACTCTATCAATCTTTATACGCGTAATATTAACATCCGAAGTCAAAAGATTTACATGATATAGGGAACTTACAGCATTGAGAATGAGACGGTATACTTATTCAGGAACATAAGTCAACTGAGTTCCAGAATCAACAATTGCACCTGTTGTTTTTGATATTTTGAATATCGAAGAATCAATATGCAGTTGTTGACCATTTGCTGCGATACTTTGTAGATAAAGATATCGAGATCTGCAATTAAATGAAATTTTTCTTTTTAATAACCATCTTGAATACGACTAGTATTAGGAATTTGGTGTATTAAATGCAGTGCATGTTTTCATATATCAATGTATGATCATTTCAGCAACTATATATCTCCCATTTGGAAAATTACATAGATATGAGGACGTGATTTATATATTCCAGCGAGTCAAAATATCAAATAAGGTCTCGATTTTATATGCATGAGAGCAAAGACACAAAAGAAGGTTTAGCCTTCTATTTTAAACTAAGAAATCAGATTTGAACAATTTACTCAACATCAAATTGATTTGTTCACGTGGATATTATATTACACACATAAGTGAAACAGCTAGTATGATTTTTAATACTAATAACATATCACCAAATTTATCTTTGTAACACCTCCTGAGCGTATCATGTTAAGTAACAATAATACATAATACGTACTCCAATGAAGAGAGGCTGGTATAGGTAATACCCGGCTCAACGACCTCCCCAAAAACCAAAGAACCTCCATCTTCTGGTGTCCTCCAAAGCAATTAGAGAAGACAATGAGACTAAGTCCAGCATATGCAAGCTGAGAAAATACTGATAATCGTGATCCAGTGATTAAACCAAGTATGTCATCAATGTACTCGCTGAAAATAAGATTACCAGATAAAAAGTTACTACATCTGTTCATACAGCATACATAACTGTAAAGATTAATCTTAGATAAAAAGTAAAAGTGTACTTGATAATAATTTTATACCCAAATATAATGGGAACCAAGAAGTTCACAACCCGTTGACTTTCCATGATCATATTAATATGCAATTGATCAGACACAAAATAGCCAACTGTATTATCTCCATATGATATGAACAATTGGTCGAGCAATAAGAAAAAGCACATCTACCATCCAAACAACCAACCACTGAAGCAGTTGATGATTGTCGAGTGTTAAAAAGTCGTTGCTAAAATTTATCATATCGAATAATGAGCCATACTCGACAATAGTTCGATATTATTCTCTATACAGCTATCTTTTACTTAAAAATAATACATACTACTTCAACTTCATGTCATACAAAAAAAATAATGTAAAAATTGAATTAACTTGGTAAAATGCAACTCTCTTGTTACTTGGTTCAGTAAGTAGACAATGTATTATAGGCTAATTTGAGTTTCTGATCCTTTTATATAATTGACTGAAACTATCGGTTAGTACTATAAGTCTTTAATAGTATACAACATACTACATTTCAATATATGTTCGAATCACGATATACAAGTTTCAAATTATGACCTCTCGCACCAAAGTCGAAGCGCTTAACCACGGCACAATGGTGCATGTCAGTCCTGCTATCTTATTTACTATGCAATGCAGAGTTTTACTTCAACAAACATTTATCATAGTTCTATTTGTTTCAATGAATAATTATTATCTTAATCTCACTTAAGTACACAATGAATTTATTTATGTACTTACTTTAAATAACTCTGCAAGTGGGCATCCAGCACAATCAGTGTATGGTACCCAAATAAAGTCACTTCCACTATCAACGAAAAGTCGAAACTCTTTAGGAGGGTTTCCCAACATCACATGAGCAGTGCATCCCTGCACAAAAATTAATCCAATGCATTATATTATGTCATTCACATGCTAAAATAAATAAACTCGTTCATTTTGATAATACTGCACTGTAAGGAGCACAGTCAGCACGTAAGCATGCAAACGCGTGCCCGCACGCGCACACAAGAGTGACTACATGCCCATCTTTATCTGGGAGCGCGGTAACTGAAAAGGTAACAGCCCATCGCTGTCGGTTGTAGTCAGTCAACTCTTTCGAAAGTCCTGGCCAGCCTTTCTCCAAAAAAATTGAATGCGAAAACTGCACCGTTGAATTGGTTGAAATTGAAGTACAGATGATGAGAAAACACACAACCAAATACATCTGTCTTGACTTATTGATAACCATCAAGATCAATACCTGAATATATATGTATGTATGCATGCATCCATATTTAGGTATCGATCTTGATGGTTATTAAGAAGTCAAGACAGATGTATTTGGTTGTGTGTTTTCTCATCATCTGTACTTCAATACCAACTAATTCAACGGTGCAGTTTTCGCATTCAATTTTTTTGGAGAAAGGCTGGCCAGGACTTTCGAAAGAGTTGACTGACTACAACCGACAGCGATGGGCTGTTACTTTTCCAGTTACCGCGCTCCCAGATAGAGATGGGCATGTAGTCACTCTTGTGTACGTGCGCGCGCGCACGCGCGTGCATGTGCGGGCATGCGTTTGCATGCGTACGTGCTGACTGTGCTCACTTACAGTGCAGTATTATCAAAATGAACTAGTTTATTTATTTTAGCATGTGAATGACATAATATAATGCATTGAATTAATTTTTGTGCAGGGGATGCATTGCTCATGTGATGTTGGAAAACCCTCCTAAAGAGTTTCGACTTTTCGTTGATAGTGGAAATGACGTTATTTGGGTACCATGCACTGATTGTGCTGGATGCCCACTTGCAGAGTTATTCAAAGCAAGTACATAAATAAATTCATTGTGTACTTTAGTGAGACTAAAATGATAATTATTCATTGAAACAAATAGAACTAAGATAAATGTTCGTTGAAGTAAAACACTCTGCATTGCATAGTAAATAAGATAGCAGGACTGACATGCACCATTGTCCCGGTGGTTAAGCGCTTCGAATTTGATGCGAGAGGCCATAATTTGAAACTTGTATATTGTGATTCGAACATATATTGAAATGTAGTATGTTGTATATTATTAAAGACTTATAGTACTAACCAATAGTTCCAGTCAATTATATAAAAGGATCAGAAACTTAAATTAGCCCATGATACATTGTCTACTTACTGAACCAAGTAAGAAGAGAGTTGCATTTTGCTAAGTTAATTCAATTTTTGCATTCTTTGTTCTGTAATTTTTTATGTATGACATGAAGTTGAAGTAGTATGCATTATTTTTAAGTAAAAGACAGCTGTATAGAGAATAATATCGAACTATTGCTGAGTATGGCTCATAATTCGATATCATAAATTTTAGGAACGCCTTTTTAACCCTCGACAATCATCAAGTGTTTCAGTGATTGGTTGTTCGGATAGTAGATGTGTTTTTTCTGATTGCTCGACTAATTGTTCATATAATATATCATATGTCCATGGAGAGAATACAGTTGACTATTTTGTGTCTCATCAATTGCATATTAATATAATTATAGAAAGCCAGCGGGTTGTTAACTTCTCGGTTCCCATTATTTTCGAGTATAAAATTATTATCAAGTAAACTTTTGCTTTTTACCTAAGATTAATCACTAATATTTATAGTTATGTATGTTGTATGAACAGATGTAGTACCTTTTTATTCGGTAATCTTGTTTTCAACGAGTACTTTAATGGCATACTTGGCTTAACCACTGGATCACGGTTATCAATATTTTCTCAGCTTGCATCTGCTGGGACTTAGTCTCATGGTCTTTTCTCATTGCTTTGGGGGGAGAACAGAAGATGGAGGTTCTTTGGTTTTTGGGAGGTCGTTGAGTCGGGAATTACATATACCAGTCTCTCTTCATTGGAGTACGTATGATGTATTATTGTTACTTAACATGATACGCTTAGGAGGTGTTACAAAAATGAATTTGGTGATATGTTATTAGTATTAAAAAGCATACTAGCAGCCTCGCTTATGTGTGTAATATAATACCCATGCAAATGGCACGTGAACAAATCAATTCGATGTTGAGTAAATTGTTAAAATCCGATTTCTTAGTTTAAAATAGAAGGCTAAACCTTCTTTTGTGTCTTTACTCTCATGCATATAAAATCAAGACCTTATTTGATATTTTGACTTGCTGCAATATATAAATCACGTCATCGTATCTCTATGTAATTTCCCAAATGCGAGATATGTAGTTGCTGAAATGATCATACATTAATATATGAAAATATACACTACATTTAAAATACCAAATTACTAATACTAGTTGTTTTTAATATGGTTATTAAAAAAATCTTTTCATTTAAATGCAGATCTCGATATAATCTTTATCTACAAAGTATCCAAGTAAATGGTCAACAACTGCATATTGATTCCTCGATATTCAAAATATCAAAAAACAATAGGTGCAATTATTGATTCTGAAGCTCAGTTGACTTATGTTCCTGAAGAAGTACACCGTCTCATTCTCAATGTTGTAAGTTCTCTATATCATGTAAATCTTTTGACTTTAAATATTAATCCTACGTGTATAAAGATTGATAGAGTTTGGCCAATTGATCACTTTCATCACTACTTGTTCCAGACATGGCTGATAATATGTAGTTGAACCTTTTGATAGTTAGAATCTGCGCATTTAAGATGTTTAACTTATTTAATGCAATGCCCGAGCTACAGTTCTTCGAAGTTCGGGGAAATTTACTATTGATATATACAATTTGGAAACTAGAAAATTGAGAATTTGTTTGAATCGACATCCAACGGCAGATTTCATCGTATTAACTGTGCATATTTTAATTTTGTCATTTAACAAAACTAGTTTATTTTTTAAACACAATTGTCAATATATCAACTTTGCTTTGTTAAGATCAAAGGTTAGTTTAAATGTTCAAAACAAACTCCCTTCGTTGCATATACGTTCATGCATTTTAATTAATTTTTCAAAGTACGATTTAACACCATCACACACACATAGACGGAAACAGACGCATATTATAAAACTGCAGATATTATTTATACTTCACTTTAATGTGTAACCATTGAGTTTATAGTGCAGATATATTCTTGGATTAGACCTTTACAGGTGCAACCAATTACTATTGAGTCTTACCCATGCTTTGAAATGAATAACATGTTTTGTTTTCCGACTCTTGCATCTACAACATAATTTTGGTATAGATTTCTTTTATATAAAGAGTTGACAGCCTTCCTAAATAATTAACATTTTTGTCCTTCCAACCTTGCTTGATAAATGTACCATACATTAGCTACTCTGTGGTAATTATTGCCAATTTAATAACAAGCCTGAAGCAATTTTTTGATCAAATGATATTCCCGAACCTGCCCAATTTTATATGATTAATTTTGATTTTATTGTATGTTTTGTACACAACCTTTATCATCATGTATATTCGTATTCTTTAGCATATATGAAGCATTTCTGATGATTACTTTGATCTTTGTTAATGCATTCATGGAGTTAGACCCATCACATTATCTCAAGCTGCATGTACCACTGGTGTAAGTTGCTTTATTTATTATTTAATTGTTACCCAAAAAATAGAAGAAGAAAAAGCAAACAAGTTTTTGACTTGATGTCAAAATCGTTAAATTTCAAACTATAAATATATTGTGCTTTGCATGATTAAAATGGAGAAATGGTAACGAAGGCCGATTAACAGAAGGTAGACATACAATGTGCGGATTTTTATTAAGTGTATACGGTTACTAGTGCATAAGAAAAGGCATTTGTATATGATGATATATGTACGGTAATTATTGTTAACTACCCAACATATACTCGAACATATATACATATTCATACATATATGCACATACATACACGTATATACGACAACCTTTATTGTAGAAGTGTGTTTTGGAGGTGGCAATGAGCTATCTTATAAAGTTATCTATATTTGTTTTTACCATAATTTCTTGTCGATTGCTTAAAGTGTATAACAAAAAGTAATCAAATACTGGATGTTAACAAACTTTCTTGTTTACTTGCATTTTCACTTGCAGATACAGTACTTAAAAATAAGATTATGTACGATTTGATCAATAATCGCTTGGGATGGAAAAACTATAACTATAAGTTGTCCTACAATACATAAAGAATTTCATTGTTCATTGTTTTCGGTTAAAAATCATTAATTATATATTTGTACAGGTTCTTTGTCCGTCAACGTTTCCACCAAAGTAATCATTGGACCTATCCACAGTGAGTATGGTAGTGACAAAATGGGGAGATTAAGAAAATATGTTATACTTGCCGGAGTTTCAACGTTGACTGTCAACGTAATCCTTGTAGTGATTGTTTGCAGATTTAGGCAGTAAGATACTTGTTTTAACTGAAGTGAACCGTTACAAAATGAAAAAGGCAGTGTAATTTCTCTCCTTGCAGTAACAATATCGATCTTATGCACTTAGGTTGTAGTGGATGGGCTTCCATAATTCAATGTTACAGCGAAAGGGTCTTTTATATGAAGTTAGTTCAAAAGGTCCCCGACAACCTCCAAACCATGGAAAATCCTCCTTTTCACCCTAAAATAACCTAGTTTTGATGTTTTAGTTTGAAAAATACATATCCAACATTCGGTATAAAATTAATGGTGGTACTTATCCAGTCGTTCCATCAAGTGTTATGCGCTTTTTAAACTGTTATCATACCCACTTTAATAGAAATTAAAAATGAATACCGTTATTTTACCATTATTTAAGGTGGAGCCTTGGTATTGTACCCGCAAGATGATCAGAACGTTCAGGTTTGAGTCCGGAAACAGCCTCTTCACAATACAAGGAAAAGGCTTTGCACATTATTAACCTCCCCAGAGCCCGCTATCGTGCAGAGTCTCGTGCATTGGGTTTCACCTTATCGTTATTTTATCTGTAAAACTGCTTAACTATGACCTATAAAACTACTCGCCTACATAAAAGATTACTTTTGAAATTACTGCATGATCATAGATAATGCACATTATTATATAAGAAGAGTTCAAATAAAATATTTAGAAAAATAAATAAAAGAAATTGAAGAAGGCGGTTAAAAATGAAGAAAAATTAATGCAAAAAATCTAATTACTTACACTTTGGAAATGATGACCAAACCGAAGACTATACGCCATGACTATTTCAACCACTAAATTTTGTTGCTCGTTTCAATAATTCGGTATTAATAGAAACACTAACTGATATTTCTTATCTTTTTCATTAAAAGAAGAAACGTCATAAAAAATAAAACCAAGCATGCAATACTTAGCATATGCATGTACGTAATTAGAAAATATAAGGTATGAAGTTAAGCCAACACAATTATGTACTAATTTACCTGAAGCAACATAGTTGATTTCCTTCATGCACCTACAACTATTTATTTATCAATTTTAAAGTAATACTTTTTACTGGAAATTTATGAAGGATCGACAAAAAGTAATCGATAGGATGTTTTTGTGCTATGGACACATTGCCTTGAAAGTGAAATTTGACATACTCATGGTTTGCATCATGTAGGTATATATTAAAATGGGTTATAACTTTACAATTATGGTAGAAACTTTACAAAATTTATAAAATGAGCTTTATAAATGATTTTAGAGTTCTATAAATACATTTACTTAGTGAAAGTGTGGAGTTTTTTAATATACTTATACGTTGGGATATGTATATGGATATTTTGCCAAGTATAAAAAAGGGGTATGAAGAGTTTGTGAATACATCTTTGTAAAAGTATTTTTAAACAAGTACGTACATTATGATTTTAATTCCTGTCAGTATTTATTAAAGATTTAGTCGTTGTTTATATGTTTAACCAATGTTGGTTCTCCGTATGGAAATAAATCCATGATTTGATTGTTGTTTTTATTTGATAGTTCAATAGCCGACTCAACTTTTCCAGTTTTAAACTATCGTTGTCGATTCGGAGAGACTGGAATTGGACATATTATCCGAAACCACTTCGAATGGGTATAAGCGTTCGAATTGAAACATCTCAAAGATGATTGAAGACAGAACATTTAAAGTGCAAGGGGTACTTACTACTAATCCTTAGGGTGATTTCAAAATGTGTAGAGGTAGTGCCGTCGATTTCGTTCAGACTCAGAACGAACTTGTATGTATGAATGCTGACATTGCATTTCTACCTATATGGCGATGTTAGCATTCCAAGTGGAATTTTTATATAAAAGGTAATCGTAGCCTTAAGCCTCACCCCGGAAATGGCTAAAATAGGATAAATGCAGCAGAGCTATATGGCTCGCTCCCATTAAAATGTGTAATCACCTTTCTAGGTCATTATATTATGGATTTGGTTGTGCATGAGGGCTCTCGATTAAGATTGGAAAGCAACCGGGATGATGACATATTAGTACCATCCACGTTCAGGGGTAAGCCGGTTCTAGGTTGGCAGGAGAGGACCAAGTTCAGAGTCCGACCTCGGGTACATTTTATTTAGAGGTGTACAATATGGAAGATAGTTCGTTACCTTGCCGTTGTTGGAATCTATTCTCCAATAAGCGTCGTGCGGACTTGATTGCATATCTATTATGCTAAAATTTAATAATGTAACAATTTCGGATGTGATTCAATATTAATTTTAAACCTAGATATTATTATAATACCACTGGATTTTCTATAGAAATATTTCGGTTATCGCAAGATGAAAACGCGTCTGTGTTAATGTTCGGTGTGGTCATACGATATACCTTTATTTTAAAAGTTTTACAACATTAAAACTAAATTGAGGTACGTTTCTCACACTAGTTTTTCGGACTGTTCTGGACGTTATTTTTCTTATAATGCTCGGGTCGGACCGAGCATATTTACAGATTCGATTTTGATACTTGGAGCTTCAGGAGACGAGCTGGATGCCTCCAAGTCGTATTCACGTATATATTTTTTTGCCGCTGCATTGGTTGTTTATATTTATCGGCAATTGTGAGGACAGGTTGTTACAACTGTTCAGAGTGTTGATTGATTAGTTGACTTTGGTTGATATATGTATAACAAAGTTCAGTTTTTCTTTTGTAAATATCATTGTTTTATTATAGATTGTCACGTTGTAAGATTCTATTCTGTCTTTTCTTTCTTTTTCTCCAAACAATTTGTCTTTCTGGCATTCGAATGCTCGGTACGTGAATACCATGGGTGCATTAGTGTTAGACCGCTAAAGGTCAATAAAGGTGGATCGTTACATATTCGCTTTGGCCCCTGATTACAATGAATTTTAATGGTTGTCTAGGAGTAAGCCCAAAAAAAGAAGCCCGGGTCCAAAAGAGAAGAAGCTCCCATCTAATGAAGGTTGCCCCATGTATTTATAGGAGTAAACGACGAAATATCTTCCTCAAATATTGCCTACAGAACCTCGCTGCATAGAAGACGACTTCCAAAAAAATTCGACCCCAGATTCCATAGGATTAGGAATAGGTACTGATCCCCTAGGGAGAGGGATCGGTACTGATCCTTATAGGGAGCCCCATAGGGGTGCGATCCCTCCTGGTGGCCCGCCTTGATGTCTACTTCATGATTCCAGATTTGTTTTGCATAGTCGCCTACATGTTTTTTTGAGATATCAATGAATCTTTGATGAGTTGAATTATTGGTTTAAGCTGCCTATAGGAAAAGGGATAGGAACCGATCCCCTGCCTAAGAGAGTCACCAATCCATACTTAGTCAATTCTGAGATGTTGCCTATAGGGAAAGAGATAGGTGCCACAATCTCATGTCTAGGAGAGGTACCAATCCATACTTAGTCAATTCCATGAGGTTGTTCGCTTGAATTCATTTGACCGTTATCTTGTGTTCTTGTCTATTCTGGGTCTCTGGCTCCTAGGATGAATTTTTTCATGTTGATTGCCTCGGCAACCGTGAAGTCGAATTTTTCCAGTCAGTCTGAACATAACCGAACCAAAAGGCCGAATAACAGCGACATTAATAATATTTCATATAGACATTGCTTGTTATTTTTTGTTATCTAACTTTATCATGAACTTTATTAGTTATCATATACAAACGTGATAGAAAGTTTATTACATTTTTGTATACATTTGAGGGTTAATAACAATAACGAGTTCACTTAATACTGAAAACATTATCTATTCTGAGACTGAAATAAAGAAAAATAATATCTAAAATGAGTGTTGCTTGTATTACATTTTTTTGTTTTTGGTTTTATTTCTTTAATCGACCAACCATATACTATGTATATTCCGAGAAAGTTAAAAGTTTTTACCTCTTATGAACACTCTTTAATAGTTTTTCCTTATTATTTAGGAGATTATAAACAGTATTTTTCATGAATATTTCTTGGAAGCTCTTTTTATCAAATTTTATCTTAATGTTATAATATATCCATAATAAAAAAGAATAAAGCCTTTATCTTTAAATTTAGAGTTAGTTAAAAGATAAAATCTTTTAATGACATTGTTTAACTCACTATAAGTTAGACGGAATACGAACATCACATTGAAAAAGAAACAATTACTTAATTTACATCAAGTATAAACGATATCATGTGTTGCAAGATCTTTAACTGATAAAATGTTGACAAGGAGAGAACAAATTTGTCATCAATATAGGTAGTTGATATTACAAAAGACACCAAACACATGAATGCGCTACTCGTATTTTAGCACCTAAGAGCACACATGTTAACTTAAAGGATAAACGGTAAATTCTTCTAAATTCCACTCCATTTTATCTTTAATTGAATATTACAACCAAGTGATAAAGGAAAAAACATTTACCTAAAATAAAAGACAAGAAATATTTATTTCTTCGCATATAATAAATCTTGTATGAAAATGATGAAAAATAAAGTATAAAAAATCATTTTGTATTGATGGTGAAATTGACTAGTTGAAAAAGATCACTCCGAAACTTTTAATTAGTTGATATTCAAAAGATGGACTTTAAAATTTTAGTAAATAATAACTTCATATATGAGAAGATAACCCAATTTACCATTTTAAAAATACAAAAAAATATAAATGAGAAATATGAAAATTACTACTTCTAATTTTTTCTATATAGATTTATCATGATAAAACATGTAAATGATTACTTTAACTTATTCATCAAATTTTATAAACAGTTTGACAAGGTAAGAACAAGCACTTTATTTGATTATTTACTTTTAATAATATTTTTACTATTACAATACTTCTAATTCGGCATCCAACAATTGAACATTTTTATACCTTATCAATAATAAACGAAACTAACTTTTATTTGTTTTTGAAAAGAAAAAAAGATAACGATTTTTATCTATTTGGCAAGATGAATAATTGCAACAATTATTTTAATATTCGTCTAGAAATAAAACTAATAAAAACTAAATGCAAACCTTCAAGTTTAACTCGTTATAGATAAGAAAAGAATTCAAAAAATCGGTGCAATCAAAAATATTTTCTTTCTAAAACCATTGAAAGAAGATTGATTGGTTATTATTGGAGAAGGTCAACTGATAATTGTCAATTAAATGAAATTGATCTATTGAAAATATTCGGTTTCATATCGAAAGGAAAGTTAAGGGCTTATTTGATAGAGAAAGGGGCGTCACTGTCATTGGGTTGGAATTGTCCATAATACTTTAAGTTTTATTTTACAGGTCCTTATATGATATATAACATAATTGGAAACCATTATGCCTAAATTTTCCTAAAATCGCTCTATGATTATGAAAATTTTATAACTCAACTCCTAAATTTAGCAACGACAAAATTATCGTTAGGTTTGCACAAAAAAATTTATTTCAATAATCAAAAGTTATTTTATGCCTAACAATAAAATGATAATATTCCTTTAACATCATTTTCAAGAGAAATTTACCCAATTCAATGGCCATTTTAGAAATTCATGAAACATTCATGATTTCGTTTGAAATTTGCGAGAATACATCGACTGCTAACGATGTTTCAAGGGAATATCCAAATAAAAAATAACTTTTGATATTTCAACGATATCTAATGATGTGGAAAGCAATAATGAAAATGGAATTGATATTATGGTTCAGCAGTAGATGGAGAAAATATGGGTGATCGGCGTAGTAGTAATGGCAGCAGCACCAGCAATCTTCAACAGCTTGAAAAGAAGGTTGGCGTGACGTGAGGACATATATAATAATATAATAATGGATTTGAAATTAGGTTGTTAGATAAAATAAATTAAAGATGGAATGGTCGTATGACAAGAAGATACAAGGCATGCAAAATATATTGTCTTAGATTACCTGAAAGTTGAATGCTAAATATGAAAAAAGCTGTTTTTATTAGTCTTACCATTTCCATTAGATCTAACTAAAAATATATGCTTAAGCACAATTGTTATGTTTATCAATTAGGATGAAGATTTAATAACCGGATGAATATGTGCAGAAACAAAAACAACTCAGATCTAAATTAGTCCACATTTGTCCGCGGGTACGGCGCAGTGGAAAGGAGGCTTGGGTTCTGCTAAAAAGACCCAAGTTCGATTTCTACCATGTGTTTCCCTGTCCTATATAAATTTACCCGAGGGTACGGGGGCTTGAATCAGCAGACGGCTTTACTGTACCCTCATCAGGAGTTTACCGGCCTGCCGGGTTCTTCTGGGTTTTAAAAAAAAAATTAGCCCATTTTAATTGTTAAATTAAAAAACCAAGGTTTTCAAAAATGGACTTAAACTGTAAATCACAAAGTTTAAATGTAAAATTGAAATGGGATTTAAATAATAAATCGTAGAATCAAAATATCCATATTTTAAGGTTTGTACGCACTTTAAAGTTGATTTTGATGTTTGAACTTCTACAATTAAACTTCAACGTTCTCTCTAACTCCATTTAATTTTATTCTTTTAAACATTATAACAAGAATTGTGAATCCAAATAAGTAGATTAAATATGTTAGTATGAGTTGAATGCGTTTTTAAATGTGGTTTCAACTAAGTTTGAATCAAAACATAAATCGAATCGTAAAGGGAGGTATCCGATCTGACTTGAGATTTAAATCGTAAGACTTTAAGATTTTTGACAACAATGTAAAAAAACACTAGATTACACAATTGAAACTGTACCAATTTAATTTGTACTTTATTCTCTACCAAATTTTATTTTCTACTGGAATGAAGAAAGGGTGAACTAAAAGTTGACACATGATATGGAAGCATAAATCAAGTATTAGTGAAGAAGAGAGATATAAGCAATTGAACTCCTTTATCATATTCACCTTCATTGTGCAAAATAACTCAAAAACAAAATAAAAAGGCAAGTATAAAGAAACAAAGACCCTATATTATCCTGGTTATGAATAGATCTCCTTTTACACGGTTAGATTAATGTATTAGATGAAGTGAAAAAAAAATTGACTGCTTGTGGTGAATCGACGTCGCAAACATCTTCACGCAATATCTATTCATTTCTATAGTCTCTAATTCGACTAGGTAAGCAAAAACTTATAAGAATTTAAGGTTTGAAGAATTTTTGAAGAATTCGTGTTTTGATTCTCTATAAAGGCCTCTATTTATGGAGCTTTAGTCGTATCCTTTTCAAATTTGGGATGACATAATCGCATTTTGAATGTTTAGCATCTAATAACATTCGCATGTTTTAAGTAGATTTATTAGGTCAGTGAACATAAATAAAAATGAACATCTAAAACAATTGCAGAATAGTTAAGTGGGGGAAAGAATAAGCTCTTTCCACAATTTATTCCACCCGCCCGAAGTTAATGATAACAATAATACCAAAACAACACAATCTTAGCAATAAAATCTATCACTGTTTCAAATATCTGCAGTTGCAGCCTTTTATTTAGTAGGAGAAAAATGTTGTCTGAGTGCAACATGAATTCAAGACATGACTGAATTTTGAAGAAAACAATTATCGCAAAGGGTGAAAGAATGGACGATCGGATACGTAAGGGTACAGTGAAGAGATTACTATGGTGATTGCTTATTTTTTTTCGACAAGAAGCTTTTTGATAGTTGAATGCTAATTGCAATCAAACTGACAAAGGTTACATGTGTGTTAACTGCTGAAAGTTGAATTCTGAACGTTGAATGTTTAAATTATTGCTTAATTACATTTTAACATTTTGAAGTGAGATAAATAGATGTATGAACAATATTATCCCCGTGTTTTATAGCTTTTCTCGTGCATTATAAACCATGAAAAAATGATATTCAGGTTGAAAAGCACCAATACCATGAACAATATTGAAAATGGAAACCGTGACCAATAGACAATCATGAAAAAATAGCATTAAAATCATGGATGATAGGAACCATGAATAATAGACAACTACGAAAAAATAGCATTGGAAAAACCATGAATAGTTGATGTATCAGAAGAAGAAAATTTGAAACCATGAATTACTTATGTGATAAACATTTGAAGCCCATATACAACCATGAAAAATATTCAATGATATATAGCCATGGAAGTATTGAACAACAAATGGATGCCATGAAAAATTGAGTAACAGATACTGAAACCGTGAGACAGCGCATAATAGATAACCATGAAAGACATTAACACTATGAATAGTACATAACCATGAAAAAAATAGAATATTTTGTATTTGTTGACTTATGACTTTAGAAATCATAATAATCCAGTGCCAAAAATGCAAACACATAAACTGCATGACAAAATATATACAATGGTAATAATCACCACATTTTCATTAAGGCTGTTACATCAGAATATCTTACCAAATATAATTATTTTATATAAAATGAGTCCAATCTTCAAATTTTCAATACGAACCATCTGGTATATATTAGCAAACACTTGAAAGTTGAAACATTTATGTAAGGTTAGCTCAGAATTTGTTGACGGGTTTTTTTAAAAAAAAAAAGCCTGGTCCCTTCGGTATACTGATTTTCAAGTAATAAGTAATAACAGAAGATGGAGGGCATCATATATTACGTTTTAAATAGGAACTAAATTGCAAAAACAAGTAGCTGACGACCATATACCAAACCAATAATTCTACTTATCAACTTGAAACCGTAGACCATATACTAAACCAATATTTTAGCTTGTGACCTCAAACATACATTGGACTTTGTAAATTATATTACTGGCTGCGTGAATAGGAAGATGAGGCTAATGCCACATTTTTAGAACCTTCTATACCAGTCAAGTTTAACAAATATATCTGAAATAACTACTATAGCTTACAAGCAACGAATTTTGGAAATAAGGTGATAAAGCTAATTGCTACCACATTCAAAGCTATATCTATAGTTTCCTGTCATATAAAGTATTGCAATTTCGGATGAAAGCTTATAGGTTAAGACTATGGATATTTTGTTAAATATAAATTTTTTTGTAAGCAAAGGAGCATTAATTTACTACAAATTTCCTATTAGAACCTGATGCCTTCATGTGATATCAAGTTCATCAAGTGTAATAAGATTTTAAAAAATGATCGTAGATAATAACATAAGCATGAAGGGTTCCTTTTTCCTTTTGAAAAATAAAAAAAAAAACATCAAGCAGAATTTTATGCTTCATGAAAATAGCTGAGCGGTTCTCTAATCTTCGAAAACTTAATCCAAACAAACAGCATAATAGAAATACAAATAAATTACCTGGATCGGAGAAAATAGCAGAAAAGCGAGAAGAGAAGGAGTCGTGATTCTGCGTCGAATTGAATATGTGTTTTCGATTCAAATTGAGGCGATCTATGAAGAGAGGCGCTGAATATAGTTCGTCATCGTTGCTATTTCCGTAAAAGGTGGGAAAAAAGGGAGAGAGGAGGAGAAGAGGAAATATTGTTATTTTCGCCAATAAAGACAGAAGAGGGGAGAGAAGAGAAAAAGGAGAAATGCTTAAGGGCTAATAAACGTAATAGAAGAGGAAAAATAAACTTTTTTCAATTTTACCATGGGACAAATGGCAGGTGTTTGTGTGCGTGCGTGTTGGTTTGTAGGTGAAATCGAGGAAGGAAGCAAATGGTTTGGAAGGATCATGTCCATGGAACAGATTGGTATATCTCTCGCATCAAATCTTTATAGTTGTTATTTTAATAATTAATGTATTGAAAAATAGTTAGTATGTGATGTATTGGATTTATATAATATTTAATTATTAACATAAGATTGTATACATGTGTTGATATATAAATTTCACTGTGAGGTTTCTTTTTTATTCATTGCCTTAGAAAATTTAATTTTATATACCCACGGTCCCTTTTCTTTGTAACGACCCGGTATTTTACCGCCTTGATTTGCGGATATTTAATAAATTTTAAATATTTAAATAATAGGTTTTATAAATTGAAAATAATATGAGTCTTTTAAATAATAACAAATGATGATAAAATATATTTGTAACCTCCTAAGATTTTACCCCTTTGAAATAGGCTATTTAAATATTTTATATAATCAATAAATGAATTTTTATTAGCAAATAAACCTGTTTTAATTATTTATTCATAATGATAAAATAGTTTTCAAATTCTGTCTACCAATATATATAGTTCATAGAAATATAGAAAATGTAATCGAAAAGCAATTTTCGAATATATGACTCTTCGACACTCGGAAGTCATTGGAAACGTTGTGCATGTTTGTGCACCATGTACACACATATAGATGTTAGGATTAGTATTAATAAACACACTTATATGTTTTAACTTATATTTTACATATGTAAGAAGTGATGTGATTAATTATGAAAAAGTTTAAAAAAAAGTAAAATAAAATAAGAAAGTTATCATGTTAAGCCATTTCTTAAAATCATCACAAGTACACACAACATGGCTAGCATGATTTGGGGTTTGTGGGGGTGCACGCATGTGTATATTTTAATTCAAGCCACTATACATATTTTAATTATCTTCCTAAGTTTATAAATACCTATTCCCTTTCATATTTCTCACTATACAATCCACTTCTTCATTTCTAAAATTTCTAAGAGCTTGAGAAAATCTCGTAAACATCTCTGAAGCTATTACACTCATATTTACTTGTTATTGATTTAACTTACATTAGAACTTTTAGTTCTGACTCGAGTGTTTTGTCTTTTCATTATGCTCGGGTTAGCTTGATTATTTTAGTGTTTGAAGATACTATTCCTTAAAAAGATGAAGATGGAATTTGCTAGACCGTGTTTACTTTTATTTTTCGGTTGCACTATTTTGGTATGTTTGTTGATTGTATTCTAATTATGTTATAAAAAATAAAATTAAATGTATGTTGTATAATAGTTTCATGAATTAATTATTTGATTATTATATTTTGTCATTCCGCTGCGAGATTCTGTTTATTGCTTTCCTTCTTTTTCTCTTATTTTTTTATTAAACTCCATTGATAATCTGCCATTTTGAATGGTTTAAGTTAGACGTATATGGTTTATTGTCGATTTAAATCATCCAAAAAGATGAGTCGTCACAACTTATAACCAAAGTTTAATTCAAAACTCACTCAAACATACAAAAAAAACTTAAATTTCCCAACGAAATCAATGATGGGTGACAATAATACTACTTGTTAGGATTATGAATTAATTTAGAATGAACCACTAATCAAATACTTGTTTTGAAATAAATAAACCTTATCGAATTCAATGAGAATAAACATAAGTAATTATGGAAGCATACTTGATCTCATGAAAACGATGGATCTAAAAGCAAATATTGAATCAAATCTTCTAAATTATCACAACTCTACATTTGTATTTCTTAGGTATAAATCGTGCTCATAACATGTCAAGTATATAAGAAGATCTATACTATACTATTATTATTGAATTAGATTTCAAGAGAACACAAGTCTCTTGAGTAATTTGTGAAATGAACAGTCACGACTCCCTTTTTTCTTTCGTAACATCTCTTCCGACGTCCTTTCAATTTTTCTTCCTTTGTACAATCAACTATCTTCTAAATAAAAATATATAAGATCTTCTTTTGATGGTAAAGAAAATCTTCCATGGTCAAAATAATTTCTACCTTTTTGGAGGGCATCATCAAAGTCTTCTAACCTCTCATTCTCATCGTCTTGCTAGGTTTTCCCCTACAGGAAAATCTATACAATCACGATCAAAAGCTTTTTCCCTAATTTATTGCATCCACTCTTTCTGCTCACTATTTATCAAAATAGACGAAAATGGTGACAACGTAGTCGGACCAGAAGAAGTAATCAACACGAAGAACTTTGCATAGAGATTAGTCTAATTCTTCTTCTGTACTTCGAAATCATAATTCATATTATCCCTAATTAATCAATTTATATGGTTCTTCTAACTTTCGGATTGAAATTTTAAAATTTGTTTTTGATCTGAGGCATTAGAGAGAAATCGTTGATTTATTCATAATGGTGACAACGTAGTCGGATCAGAAGAAGTAATTAGCACGAAGAACTTTGCATGGAGATTGGTCTAATTCTTCTTCTATACTTCGAAACCCTAATTCGTACTATCCCGGATTAATCAATTTCTACGTTTCTTTTAACTTTCAGATTGTAATTTTAATTTTTTTTATGATTTGAGGCTTTAAGGAGAAGCCGTTGATTTTTTTTTACCATGGACGTTCTTAACAATCATTGGTCAGATGAGTACAACCTAAGTATTTTATGCTTTACATTTTTACTCCTAGGTGTGAAAAACTACCGGAATGAAACCAAGGAAAACAAAACAAAAGATAACATTTAGTGAGCAAGATTGATATACAAAAATTTGAGTGCATATTCCTCACAAGTTAAAAAAAATGGTGTAAAGAAATAAACATTCAGAAATAATAACAGAAACTGTCATTTTTCAAAAAATTAAAATTTTATTATCTATGAAAGGGAGTGCAGATTAAGGATCTTAAGGCTAATTTAACACTAGATGGGGGGTGAATAGTGTTTAATGGATTTTAAGACTTATATGGACTAATTTAAAAATTATGATATAAAGAAATGCAGAACTTAATCACAGAACAATCACAAAATCAAATACAGATGCAGAAAGTAAATAGAAAGCAGTAAAGGGAAAGAACACACCGGATTTTATACTGGTTCGGAGTTACCCTACATCTAGTCCTGCACCAAGGCAAACGATCTCATACATATTTTTGTTATACCAATGTCGAGATTACATTCCTCAATTTCTAAAGGCCTTGAAGTAATCTCATGTCTCACGAGTCCGGGGCACACTCTCTTGATTTATGGGACTCAAGATCACAAAATTGATTTCCAAACACAACCACACCTTGTAGAGATACTCAATAAACTTTTGATTACAAATTGATCCTATAACTCTGAATAGCACTTTGATCTTCGAGAGAGGGCCGAGAATTAAATAAGAATGAGATTCTAATTTGATTCACTTGAGAATTCGGCGGACTTTTGACACGATCTTAAAAATATGAAAATTATAGAATATGGATTTGTGGAGAAGAAGAAGTGAAGAAAATAAGAATTTTTTAGTTAAAAAATTCGTTTGTGAAGGCTATTTATAAAGCACCAACGGTCATAACCATTCGTGAAGAGATTTAAACGAATAGACGATTCTTTTGAAAATTGAAAATTTTGAATTCAAGGGCCACCATGTCGACATGGGGTATCCCATGATGTCGACATCGCTATGTTAAAAATAATGTCAAAATTGTTTTGAAAATGAAGTTTAAAACAAGTGTTTATTTTAAAACAAAAGCAAATAATATTTTAAGGCTAAAACATCTTTTGAAAAACATTTGAAAAGATAATTTTAAGGCTAAAATATTTTAAAAAAAATTAAAAATCATTTTGAAAACCCATTTTGAAGTAGTTTTGCAAGCTTCTTCCTGCAGAATATCTCGTCACATCAGGACCCGAGAACTTGTAAAAAACTAGGATGTTCGTGGGTCCGTAAGCCACTTGTCATAGGTTCGTAGGCTACTTGTCGTGGGTTTGTAAGCCACTAAAAAGGTAGAAATGGATTCCATCCCAAATAAAATTTGGAATGAAGATTTCCATGCTATTATGAAGTTTTAACGAAAGCTAGACACATATCTTGAAGTCTTGATCATGATACTCATGAGTCTTCAAACTTGATTTCTTCAATATTGATCTTTATATTGTACAGTCTTCAATAATCAGTACCTATCTTATATATATATCCTGCATAACAACATTCATATATATATCTAGACAATAGTGTTAGTATATAAGTTATAATAAAATAAGTTACAAAGATTGTTGTCACCAAAACCACTATCTCCAATTCTGTAACAACCCGTATATTTGGACCATTTAAATTGACAATAATCCACACATATCAACTTAAATAATACAAAACACGAATCATTATGGGATTATAAATGTAAATGAGAATCAATACAACAACACAGACACAAAACAGTCACAGAATAATGCAGCGGAAAATACATCGTCATAATAGCAGTTCATGAAGCTACTACATGAAGTACAACAATGTCTTAACATAAAGTGACTAAAAGGAAATACATAAATGTCCAACTGACTAGGACATCAATACAGAAAAAGAAATAGACTAATAAAGATAAGTGCTAAGCCTTCAGCATCTTCAACCAACCTTGATCAGCAACTGGATAGCTTCAGACTGACCCGAGCATATACAAAAGGGAAATACTCGAGTCAGGACTCAAAATCTTATACATAATAATCAAGTGCATGGAATAAAGTCCATAACTCAAAGATGAATAAAACAACATCTCTAAGGATCCGATAAACTATCTATATATACAATAGAATACGATATGTAGATAATGTCTAATCAGTAAAATACGATATTAAAATAGCGTTAAGGCGTTACCATAATTCCCTTTAACACATTTTATAATGTCATAGTCTATACAGCACCGTAAACCCCACCGTAAAATAGTGGTTATCAGAGGGTACCCTATAGGTATAGCACAAAACAAAACGTAGTGGTCGCGAATAGGATAATCAGTATGACAAGGTACATGAGGCGATACCAACTAGGATACTAGTAGTTGCGTGATCCGGACTGATGTTGAGCATAGCCAGCAGCTACCTCAACCCCGCGAAACAACACTCCCAAATCAAGGGGTGCACCCAAATCGAATCACAAAAGTAATAGATATGGTATCGAAGAAGTGTGTCCGCTAGAGGTGGCGAACCTCAATGGCCCGGCGTGGCTCCTGGTTTAGTCATGTTAGGGGTCATCCTATATCGTTCTCTTTCTTCAGTCAACACGTTCACCAAATCATCCACTTCATTCTGGATCAACACTCCGCGTATAATAGTTATTAAAGTGGTTTTCGGTATCGACAGAGAGTATGTCCATATCCGATCCCGGTCTCTTTAATAACTACGTATTTGTTACCCGATGGTTGGTTAAATTAAAGTTTAAACAAATCAAAGTCCAAAAGTCAAGGTGCAAATTTGACTTTCCAAAATTTGACATTTCACGATTCAATTTATTTCGGATATTTAAAACATATTTCCAAATGAAATCTTTAGTTCAAACATTTGGGTCAATAATAAAAATAAGTATTCAAGTTCAATTTAATAAGGTCTCAATGTCGCTTATTAAATTTAGTTCATAATCAATGAATTCAATTTAATGGTTAACTCAGTTTGAATCATTAAATCAAATTCTATTCATGTCACTTCATGTTTACATCCACTGTTATCATAAATTCGATTAAATCGATTTCATTTACTAAATTCCTTATATCAAAACTTCATTTGATTTATTTACCAATTCAATTAGATTTATATTTACAGAAATCCATTTCCATTTATTTGGTTCATCGATCTATACATTTCGAATAAGTTATTTCCGAGTTACAATTTTACTTAATCCATATTCCATTTAAAATGTCCTGATTTGATTAATTCATTAAATTTAAAATCATTTTAAATTTAAATTATCACTAAGTTAAATCAAAAAAACTTTAGTTAGTTTTGTATAACACTTAAGTCAAAATTTTCTAAATCTCAAATTAAATTTTATAACAAGTTTCAAAACTATTTAATTTAAAGCCGAGTTTAAATCTAAATCTAACAAATCTAATAAATCTTTAAATTATTAAATTCTAAAACTTACTTGTTTCTAAATCTCATTTCAATTAAATTTTTCCAATTCATTTTATTCAATTGAATAGGTTTATTAATCCCTTTCAATTAAATCCATTAATTTATTTCAATTTAAATCCCTTAAGTTCGTTACTTAATTTCCAAATAAATTGTTAAGTTCATTCCTTAATTTCAAATATATTTCAATTTCAAAAATGATTTTTGTTGACCAATCGGGTTTCTTATTTTTAATTATCTATCCTAGGCCAAGTTGTTCAATTGGGTTTTTACCATTTCAACCCAGTATCACTCAATATAAAGCAAAGCATAGCAAAGAGAACTTGCAGTGTGATAACTGAGATGGTGTCAAAGTAAATAAATAAACAATAGCAACCATACATAACAATTCAATAATTTATCAGATAATCCCGAAATAATCGTATTAACTTAAATTTGTTACTTATGTAAATTAACATAATTATACCTAGAATCAACACTATCATTTCATGCAGATTAAAGATTATTACATTATGGTTTCACTTAGTGTCTATTTTCAATTTACTATATCAATCATACATTCAATGGTCCAAAGTGTAGTTAACGCTATTTCTACGCGATGATTTATTTAACATTTAAAGGGGTCAAGTTCAACATATATAATCCATTTTAAATTGTTGACTATCCTATATCAATTTCAATTTCATATTAAATTTTACTTATATTAACAGCCAAATTCAACATCGCATAGCAAATTTAGTGTCACAACTATTTACCATAAACCAACATCAAATCACAATTTATCACGTTAAATCTTTTTAAACAATACATGGCGTCAATTTAGAAATTTTTTTGAGCAAGACGGATGTGTAGCGTGCTGCTACACAGCCGGTGTCAATTTAGAAATTTTAAATTCTATCAATACTCAATTTTAACTTGTATAGCAATTAACAGTTTTATTTCAACAATTTTAACAATCAACCATTTAATATCCCAATTAATATTAACAACAATTATCACTTGATTATCATAGCATAATAGATTGAGTCGTGAATGAAATATTCACCTTGCGTGGTTAGAGAAGATGACGAAGCACGAAGACGAATAGATAAAATAGATCCTAACAAGCACGACGCAAAATGAATACAACTGCAATCAACGAATAATTAATAAATAATTTGTTTATTGCAATATATATACCGATTGAATATATATATAAACCATACCAAAACAAAGAAACTAGATAGATCTGATAAGCTGAATGGAAGCCTAGTCTCCGAAGCAGTAGCTGAAACAACACAGTAAAACACTGTATATGAGCAACCAGAATTCAAAGTTATATACTGCTACATAATATAACAGTCACATATATATTTTTATTAATATATATAAAGTAAAGCAACAGTTTTTAAGAAAATATGTCTGCATGAACTACACAACTGAAACTTCAGGGGCTTCGGCCGTGGTCAGGCAGTGGCAAGGGCGAACTGGACGTGGGTGGGTGGCGGATGGTGGCAGCGGGGACACGGGCGGAGTGGGGATGTTGGCGGGTTCGGGTGGTCAGCGAGTATGGGTGGTCTGGGTTCGGCTAGCCTGGGTAGGAGTGGCAGGTGGTGAAGGCGAAGGCTGGTGGACGTGGACACGTGGCCGGGCGGAGTGCAGTGGTGCGGGCTGATGGCGGAGGGTGGAAGCACACGGTGGTGGGGTCGGCAATGGGTCTGGAAAGCGGAGGCGGGCTGTGGGCGATGTGGCGGCTGGAGCAATGGGATGCGGGGAAGCGGGCAGGGCGGAGGCGGGCTGATGGTGGCAGTGGACTGGGCTGGGCGTGGGGCGGGGCGAATGTGGGGAAGGTGGAGCGGCGGCGGATCGGGGAGGGCAGTGGGGAGACGGAGCGGGCTGGTGCGGTGCGGTGGGTAAGTGGGGCTGGTGGAGGCGAAGGCGGAGGCTGGCGTGGCGTGTGGGGCGGAGGAGAAGGCAGGGCGGATGGTGGCGTGGGTAGGCAGTGGGCGGAGCAGGCGAAGGGTGGAGCGAAGTGGTGCATGGAGGAGTTTGAGTTGGAGAGGGTTTTTGTGAGTTTCACAATCTGGAGAGGAGAGAAAAATAATAATAAGAAGAATGCTGAAAGAGGGAGAAGAGAGGAAGTGCAGAGACGTACCAGAGAAGCAGTGAGCAATAAATGAAGGCAGAGCAGTTAATGCAAGGTAGAGGGGGTAGAAGATATATACAGAGGGGTTTAGAGTCCCCAAGCCAATGCAATGATGTCTTCTGTAAAGTGGTGGCTATTGGGTTTCTGAATGGTCAAAGGCTCCTAGAATTCTGAGCGTTGGAAAGTTGGGTACCGGTTTGTGCTGCGTAACGGACCAGTTTGTACTCCGTTAACCAATTATAATTTGCAACGCCGAACTCCAATTGACACAAATAAATATACCGTTTTGAACAATGCAACGAGGCGGACACAACGGTATGAAGATATTGATGGTTTGACATTGTTTGCGAAGTGGTTAATCTTATTGAACCATTTGCTCGAGCGAACAATTTAACTATCAATTAAAAGCGAAATTTGACGAAACGAAATGCGCCGTTATGATCAGAATATTTTTCTTATGCAACATTTTGAAAAATATTTGAGTTCGGACGATAGAAAATTTACATATAAAATTTAAACTAATATGTAAATACGACGACCGAAATTTACTTCAATATTTTTCAAAGAAATTTGGCATACGCTTATGTCTATCTAGACGCAATCCAAATGTGAAGTTTGAATAACAACGGAATTTGTTTGTGAAAATTTGAATTTCTACATTAATATACGATTTTTAAAAAAAAAATAAACTGGGTCTGAATTTCAGGGTCGTTACATTCTCCCACACTCAAAACTTTTCGTCCTCGAAAAGGAACGCTGTAATGAGTAGAAGAATAGATAGAAGAGATATGATGGATATAGAATAGATTATGGAACATAATATAAAACATAGAATAGAGTTTACCTTCAACAAACAATTCTGGATTAGAATCCCGAATATTCTCCTCGGTTTCCCAAGTACAATCACGATCATCGGGACTCCATTGGACTTTGGCTAGGCTAACAGATTTCCTTCTAAGCTGCTTCGTATCCCTATCAATAATACGAAGTGGTCTCCTTTCTATAGTCAAATCCGGCTCAATATCAACCTCATCTAATTGAGCAATAGGAATGGTCATGGATGGATCATGCACAACCTTTCGAAGATGTGAAACATGGAATACGTTGTGCACGCCCTCAAATTTCTCCGGTAGTGCAACTCTGTAGACTAGTGTACCAATCCTCTCAGTGATAGTGAATGGTCCAACAAATCTAGGAGCGAGCTTTCCTCTACGACCAAATCGAATAACATTCTTTAAAGGTGATACCTTAAGAAATACCTCATCTCCGACCTGGAATTTTAAATCTCTTCTACGTCTATCTGCATAGCTCTTCTGCCTATCCTGTGCAGTTTTCATCTTCCTTCTGATCTCATTAACCTTCTCGGATGCTTCCACAATCATATCTGGGCCAAGAATTAATCGATCACCACGCTCAATCCAACAAACTGGCGATTTGCATGGCCGTCCATATAAAGCTTCGAACGGTGTCATATCGATACTCGCCTGATTATAAAGATAGTTAAATTTCAATTCAATTCTACTTATTCAGATTGAAATTTTTTGATTACCTGATAACTGTTATTATAAGTGAATTCGACCAAATGGAGATGGTCTTCCCAAGATCCACCGAAATCAATAATGCAAGCTCAGAGCAGGTCTTCCAAAATCTGATTTACCCTCTCAGTTTGGTCATCTGTCTGAGGATGATAAGCTGTACTCAGATTTAGTTTAGTGCCCAAGACGTCCTGAAATGCCTTCCAGAATTTACTAGTGAATAAAGGATCTCTATCGCATACAATACTAGATGGAACTCCATGGAGTCTAACGATCTCTCTCATATAAATCTCGGCCAGACTCGAAGCAGTACGAGTGGTCTTAACAGGAATAAAGTGAGCAGATTTGGTCAACCTATCAACAATCACCCATATACTCTCGTTACCTTTTCTGGTCCTCGGTAATCCGTCAATGAAGTCCATAGAAATCTGATCCCATTTCCAACACGGAATCTCTAGGGGTTGAAATAATCCTGCCGTCTTCCGGTAATCGGCATTGACTTGCTGGCAAATGGTGCATCTACTGACATATATAGAGATATCTCTCTTCATCCCACTCCACCAATATAAACGCTTCATATTTTGATACATCTTGGTGACACCAGGATGAAATGAAAGTGATGACTGATGGTTCTCTCTAAGCACTTCTTGTCTCAATCCATCAACATTAGGAACACAAATACGGTTGTCAATCCTCAGAACTCCATTACTATCTATCTGTGCTCCCACTTTACTGTCAGCATTTCCAACTCTACCAAGAACTAACTCCTTCATGCGATAGAGCAAGGTGTCCTCATATTTCTTAGCTTTGATGCGATCCATAAGAGATGGGGAGATAACAAGCTGAAATAGAATGCCTTCTACAAGATTACAACACGACAGTGCTTTGCTACGGCTCAAAGCATCAGCTACAACATCTGCCTTCCCTTGAGTATAATTTATGTCGAGATCATATGCAGCTAAGAATTCAAGCCATCGGACTTGTCTCTGGTTCAAATCCTTCTGAGAGAAGATATACCTCAAGGACTTATGATCAGTGAATAATTCAAATTTTGTTCCCAAAAGATGATGCCTCCATAGTTTCAAAGCAAATACAACTGCAAGAAGCTCTAAATCATGGGTTGCATAGTTTACTTCATGGATCTTCAACTGACGACCCGCATAGGCAACAACCTTACCATTTTGCATCAAGAAGCGCCTAAACCTTCTCGACAAGCATTGGTATAGACAGTTAATTCTTCACTCCCGTCAATTACCGCAAGAACTGGGGCTGAAGTTAACTTACGCTTCAATTCATTAAAAGCTTATTCACACTTCTCACTCCAAATAAACTTGGCATCCTTTTGAGTTAAAGCAGTAAGGGGGACAGAGATCCGGGCAAAGTGCTCAATAAATCTGCGATAATAACCGGCCAAGCCGAAGAAGCTACGAATCTCTGTAGGAGTTTTGGGAGTCTCCCAATCCTGAAGATAAATTTTCAAATTAGAAAGGAATAAGATCGATCGAATAGAAATAACGAATAGGATGGAACTTACATTGATTACGACGATCTTAGCTGGATCGACCGAAATCCCATTTTCAGAAACAATATGGCCAAGGAATCGTACTTCATCTCGCCAGAAGTGGCATTTCGAGAACTTGGCTTTAAGCTGATGATTTCGGAATGTTTCCAGTATATAAGCAAGATGTGTCTCATGCTCTTTCTCATCTTTGGAGAAGACGAGAATATCATCAATGAAGACAAGAACAAACTTGTTAAGGACATCACGGAAGACTCGATTCATCAAGTCAATGAAATAAGGAGGGGCGTTGGTCAAACCGAATGGCATAACCAACCATTCATAGAATCCATTCTCGGTATGGAAAGCTGTCTTATGGATACTATCTTCTGCTACTCTGAGTTGGTGGAACCCAGTGGCTAGATCAAGTTGTGAGAAGACTTTAGCTCCATGGAGCTGATCGAATAAATCATTTATGCGAGGCATCGGATAGCGATTTTTGAGAGTGCGTTTTTTTAATTCCCTGTAATCAACACACATGCGAAGAGATCCATCTGATTTGGTGACAAATACGACTGCGGCGCCCCATTCAGAACAACTTCTCCTGATCAAACTCCTAGCAAATAGATCATCAATTTGAGTTTTAAGTTCAGCTTTCTCTTTAGGAGCCATCCTTCTGTGAGGGAGAACTACGGGAGTAGCTCCAGGAATAAGGTCAATGCAGAAATCGATCTCCCGCTTAGGCGGTAGAGAGTTGACCTCTCCAAATACATCGGGAAATTTCTGAACAATAGGAGTGGTACTAAGATCATCTGGGTGAGCATCAAGAGAGAATATGAAGCTTCCGGCATATTTCTGAGGTGATTTGCATTCAATGACAAGCGGTAGACCCTTGTCATTGACTAGAGAAACAGAACGAGCTTTACAAGAAATAACAGCATCGAATTTTCTTAACCAATCAGCACCCAACAAGATGTCAAATTCTATGAAGCCAAGCACATAAAAATCCAAAGTGAATCGATATCTTCCATACAAAAGCACAACCTCTTTACAAATTCTACTGAGGTTGGCAAGTCCTCCAATAGGGTTGGAGACACATAAGGAAGTAGTAACAAGAGTAGGTTCTAATTTGAGCTTATTACAAAGATCAATAGATATGAAGCTATGAGAAGCACCAGTATCGAATAATACCCTAACAGGAGAATCATGTAATGAAAAAGTACTTCCTAAGGTACCTTGGTCATCCTGAGCAGATAGTGGAGGTGGTGCAGGAGTGGTGATAGCAAACACTCCAGATGGCGTGCCTCTCTTCCGCAATGGGCAGTCTCTCTTGTAGTGACCAGGCTGGAGGCAGGCATGGCATAAATCACCCCTCATTTGAGAAGGTGGTGGAATAGCAGCTCCGGTAGACGGACAGCTATTAGCATAATGGCCCTTCTTATCGCATTTGAAGCAAGTGATTTTAGCAAGGTCGATTGTGCTTTTCTGGGCATATCCCAATCCGGTGGTCTTTTGTCAAGCTTTCTTTTGTTGATCAAAGTTCATCTTCCTCTTTCCGAGCTGGCTAGAAGAGGACTGAGTAGGAGTGGCCTTGGCAGTGGGTCCCCTTGGCTTTGCCTCATATCTAAGAGCATAATCAACAAGCTCGGTGAAGGTGCAGTGAGTGTGGCCAGTAAGCAAGTCATAATACTCTGGTCTAGCCTCTAAAATGAACTTCTCATTCTTTAGAAGTGGTGTATCGATCAAGCCCGGTCCGAACTTGGAGAGTTCGTTGAATTTCCTCTCATACTCAGAAAAAGTCATACTGCCTTGCTTAAGATCCATAAAAGCTCTATAAAGCTGGGTTCTCCCCGCAGCGGCAACCATTGTGCCGAGAAAGTATCCCTAATCAAAAGATAGACTAGATGAATAACATTCCAAAGATTGAAAGAAGAATTTAGACTACGAAATCCAAACAAATTTATACCTAAACTGGGCCCAAGTGATGGTGTTCTCCTCGATACGAGAAGTAACGGATTCCCACCAATCTTGTGCGCCATCCTGAAGTTTCCAAGCAGCAAGCTGACGCTTCTGAGCATCAGTGATTTCTAATCCAGAAAATATCTTCTCTAAGCCTTTGAGCAATTGCTGAGCTTCGATAATGCCCTCGGATCCGGAAAACTTAATACCCACTAGCTAGGTATACTCTTTACTAAGAGTGGTGAATTTGACTGGAGCTGGGGCGGTAGGTGCAGCCTGGGCAGGCCCATGGCCTCTTCCTCCCCTATTGTTTCTTCTGGTACTCATCCTGAAATATCGAAAGAGATTTAGAACCAAGGATAGAAAAATCATAGAACTTTAAGAGAAATCCAATTAGCGAATCAAAAGAAGTTTGAATTAAAAGGATCTGGATATTGAATCGATTCTCCTCATTCTAGGGTATTGCTACCCTATCTCTAATGAGTTTATATAACCCCAACTAAGGTTTTTAGGGAAGCCAAAGCTCTGATACCAACTGTAACAACCCGTATATTTGGACCATTTAAATTGACAATAATCCACACATATCAACTTAAATAATACAAAACACGAATCATTATGGGATTACAAATACATAAATATAAATGAGAATCAATACAACAACACAGACACAGAACAGTCACAGAATAATGCAGCGGAAAATACATCGTCATAATAGCAGTTCATGAAGCTACTACATGAAGTACAACAATGTCTTAACATAAAGTGACTAAAAGGAAATACATAAATGTCCAACAGACTAGGACATCAATACAGGAATAGAAATAGACTGATAAAGATAAGTGCTAAGCCTTCAACATCTTCAACTAACCTTGATCAGCAACTGGATAGGTTCAGACTGACCCGAGCATATACAAAAGGGAAATACTCGAGTCAGGACTCAAAATCTTATACAAAATAATCAAGTGCAGGGAATAAAGTCCATAACTCAAAGATGAATAAAACAACATCTCTAAGGATCCGATAAACTATCTATATATACAATAGAATACGATATGTAGATAATGTCTAATCAGTAAAATACGATATTAAAATAGCGTTAAGGCGTTACCATAATTCCACTTAACACATTTTATAATGTCATAGTCTATACAGCACCGTAAACCCCACCGTAAAATAGTGGTTATCAGAGGGTACCCTATAGGTATAACACAAAACAAAACGTAGTGGTCGCGAATAGAATAATCAGTATGACAAAGTACATGAGGCGATACCAACTACGATACTAGTAGTTGCATGATCCGGACTGATGTTGAGTATAGCCGGCAGCTACCTCAACCCCGCGAAACAACACTCCCAAATCAAGGGGTGCACCCAAATCGAATCACAAAAGTAATAGATATGGTATCGAAGAAGTGTGTCCGCTAGAGGTGGCGAACCTCAATGGCCCGGCGCGGCTCCTGTTTTAGTCATGTTAGGGATCATCCTATATCGTTCTCTTTCTTCAGTCAACACGTTCACCAAATCATCCACTTCATTCTGGATCAACACTCCGCGTATAATAGTTATTAAAGTGGTTTTCGGTATCGACAGAGAGTATGTCCATATCCGATCCCGGTCTCTTTAATAACTACGTATTTGTTACCCGATGGTTGGTTAAATTAAAGTTTAAACAAATCAAAGTCCAAAAGTCAAGGTGCAAATTTGACTTTCCAAAATTTGACATTTCACGATTCAATTTATTTCGGATATTTAAAACATATTTCCAAATGAAATCTTTAGTTCAAACATTTGGGTCAATAATAAAAATAAGTATTCAAGTTCAATTTAATAAGGTCTCAATGTCGCTTATTAAATTTAGTTCATAATCAATGAATTCAATTTAATGGTTAACTCAGTTTGAATCATTAAATCAAATTCTATTCATGTCACTTCATGTTTACATCCACTGTTATCATAAATTCGATTAAATCGATTTCATTTACTAAATTCCTTATATCAAAACTTCATTTGATTTATTTACCAATTCAATTAGATTTATATTTACAGAAATCCATTTCCATTTATTTGGTTCACTGATCTATACATTTCGAATAAGTTATTTCCGAGTTACAATTTTACTTAATCCATATTCCGTTTAAAATGTCCTGATTTGATTAATTCATTAAATTTAAAATCATTTTAAATTTAAATTATCACTAAGTTAAATCAAAAAAACTTTAGTTAGTTTTGTATTCCACTTAAGTCAAAATTTTCTAAATCTCAAATTAAATTTTATAACAAGTTTCAAAACTATTTAATTTAAAGCCGAGTTTAAATCTAAATCTAACAAATCTAATAAATCTTTAAATTATTGAATTCTAAAACTTACTTGTTTCTAAATCTCCTTTCAATTAAATTTTTCCAATTCATTTTATTCAATTGAATAGGTTATTAATCCCTTTCAATTAAATCCATTAATTTATTTCAATTTAAATCCCTTAAGTTCGTTACTTAATTTCCAAGTAAATTTTTAAGTTCATTCCTTAATTTCAAATATATTTCAATTTCAAAAATGATTTTTGTTGACCAATCGGGTTTCTTATTTTTAATTATCTATCCTAGGCCAAGTTGTTCAATTGGGTTTTTATCATTTCAACCCAATATCACTCAATATAAAGCAAAGCATAACAAAGGGAACTTGCAGTGTGATAACTGGGATGGTGTCAAAGTAAATAAACAAACAATAGCAACCATACATAACAATTCAATAATTTATCAGATAATCCCAAAATAATCGTATTAACGTAATATAATTATTCCTAGAATCCACACTATCATTTCATGCAGATTAAAGATTATTACATTATGGTTTCACTTAGTGTCTATTTTCAATTTACTATATCAATCGTACATTCAATGGTCCAAAGTGTAGTTAACGCTATTTCTACGCGACGATTTATTTAACATTTAAAGGGGTCAAGTTCAACATATATAATCCATTTTAAATTGTTGACTATCCTATATCAATTTCAATTTCATATTAAATTTTACTTATATTAACAGCCAAATTCAACATCGCATAGCAAATTTAGTGTCACAACTATTTACCATAAACCAACATCAAATCACAATTTATCACGTTAAATCTTTTTAAACAATACATGGCGTCAATTTAGAAATTTTAAATTCTATCAATACTCAATTTTAACTTGTATAGCAATTAACATTTTTATTTCAACAATTTTAACAATCAACCATTTAATATCCCAATTAATATTAACAACAATTATCACTTGATTATCATAGCATAATAGATTGAGTCGTGAATGAAATATTCACCTTGCGTGGTTAGAGAAGATGACGAAGTACGAAGACGAATAGATAAAATAGAACCTAACAAGCACGACGCAAAATGAACACAACTGCAATCAACGAATACTTAATAAATAATTTTTTTATTGCAATATATATATATCGATTGAATATATATATATATATATATATATAAACCATACCAAAACAAAGAAACTAGATAGATCTGATAACCTGAATGGAAGCCTACGTCTCCGAAGTAGTAGTTGAAACAACACAGTAAAACTCTGTATATGAGCAACCAGAATTCAAAGTTATATACTGCTACCTAATATAACAATCACATATATATTTTTATTAATATATATAAAGTAAAGCAATAGTTTTTAAGAAAATATGTCTGCATGAACTACACAACTGAAACTTCAGGGGTTTCGGCCATGGTCAGGCAGTGGCAAGGGCGAACTAGACGTGGGTGGGTGGCGGATGGTGGCAGCGGGGACACGGGCGGAGTGGGGATGCTGGCGGGTTCGGGTGGTCAGCGGGTATGGGTGGTCTGGGTTCGGCTGGCCTGGGTAGGAGTGGCAGGTGGTGAAGGCGAAGGCTGGTGGACGTGGACACGTGGCCGGGCGGAGTGCAGTGGTGCGAGCTGATGGTGGAGGGTGGGAGCACACGGTGGTGGGGTCGACAATGGGTCTGGAACGCGGAGGCGGGCTGTGGGCGACGTGGCGGCTGGAGCAATGGGACGCGGGGAAGTGGGCAGGGCGGAGGCGGGCTGATGGTGGCAATGGACTGGGCTGGGCGTGGAGCGGGGCGAACATGGGGAAGGTGGAGCGGCGGCGGATCGGGGAGGGCAGTGGACTCGGGTGGCGCAGTGGGGAGGCGGAGCAGGCTGGTGCAGTGCGGTGGGGAAGTGGGGCTGGTGGAGGCGAAGGCGGAGGCTGGCGTGGCGTGTGGGGCGGAGGAGCAGGCAGGGCGGATGGTGGCGTGGGTAGGGCAGTGGGCGGAGCAGGCGAAGGGTGGAGCGGAGTGGTGCATGGAGGAGTTTGGGTTGGAGAGGGTTTTTGTGAGTTTCACAATCTGGAGAGGAGAGAAAAATAATAATAAGAAGAATGCTGAAGGAGGGAGAAGAGAGAAAGTGCAGAGACGTACCAGAGAAGCAGTGAGCAATAAATGAAGGCAGAGCAGTTAATGCAAGGCAGAGGGGGTAGCAGATATATACAGAGGGGTTCAGAGCCCCCAGGCCAATGCAATGATGTCTTCTGTAAAGTGGTGGCTATTGGGTTTCTGAATGGTCAAAGGCTCCTAGAATTCTGAGCGTTGGAAAGTTGGGTACCGGTTTGTGCTGCGTAACGGACCAGTCAGTACTCCGTTAACCAATTATAATTTGAACGCCGAACTCCAATTTACACAAATAAATATACCGTTTTGATCAGCGCAACGAGGCGGACACAACGGTATGAAGATATTGATGGTTTGACATTGTTTGCGAAGTGGTTAATCTTATTGAACCATTTGCTCGAGCGAACAATTTAACTATCAATTAAAAGCGAAATTTGACGAAACGAAATGCGCTGTCATGATCAGAATATTTTTCTTATGCAACATTTTGAAAAATATTTGAGTTCGGACGATAGAAAATTTACACATAAAATTTAAACTAATATGTAAATACGACGACCAAAATTTACTTCAATATTTTTCAACGAAATTTTGCATACGCCTATGTCTATCTAGACGCATTCCAAATGTGAAGTTTGAATAGCAACGGAATTTGTTTGTGAAAATTTGGATTTCTACACTAATATACGATTTTAAAAAAAAATTAAACTGGGTCTGAATTTCAGGGTCGTTGCAAGTTTCTAACAATCTCTCCTTTTTTGATGATGACAACTTAAAATATACTTTCCACTTTGATCATACCATAACTCTCTCTTACACCAACAACTCCCCCTTACTATAAGCCTATTATTTTATATAACTTCTCCCCCTTTGTCATCGGGATAAAATAACCTATAAACCAAAACTTAATAGAAAATGAGATAAACAAGCATATGACATAAGAATAATAACATATGAAATATAGCATCCTAACTGGAATTCATGTTTCCATGCATCGAAGATTGTTTGTAGAAGAATGTTAATTAAGATAACACTTGTATACAAATTAAAAAAACTAATATACAATCAAGAAAATGGGGCAAAAAGCTTAACGAGGACCCTTAACTATTCGTGATTTATGGATCAAACAATTTGGATAGTGGAGACAGAAGTTTCCCCGTTGTTCAAGCAAGTTCCCATTAGCATCAAAAAGGACATCTCCAATGCAAATCACGCCATCATCTTCGTCCA
Source organism: Allium cepa (assembly GCA_030765085.1). Lineage (NCBI taxonomy): Eukaryota > Viridiplantae > Streptophyta > Magnoliopsida > Asparagales > Amaryllidaceae > Allium > Allium cepa. The sequence continues at coordinate 723,722,714 of CM060935.1, read as the reverse complement.
TATGAACATCCAGATTCGGCAAAGGATGTTCTTCTTCATGATCTTCTTGTGGTTCTTTTAGAGGCTCTTCTTCTTCATAATCCATGGCTTGTGATGATTCTTCGATGACAATAGAATTGGCATGGTTATCCATAAGAAATTTTTGTAAATTCCTAAGAATTATGCATTGCCTTTCTCGTTCTCTTTCCATTCATAGTTGACTCACTTGAATCTCCATCATCATTTGAAGCAAATCTTTCATCTTCTCTTGTAATTTGATGACTCTACGTGTGTGGATCGTTGAAAAGGACCAGAACGAGGAGAAGTGGGTGAAGAAGGTTCATTATTAAAAGAGGAAGCCATTAATTTACTATTTTAGAAGTTTGCTACAGATAATAGAACAGAGAAAAGGATTAAAAATCGAAATATATAAATATATAACTTAATAACTAATTTTGGAGGGAAAATTAAATTTGGAAATCACGGCTAGTACGTCGATATAGGTGGATGGGTCATGTCAACATGCCTAGTTTAATTTTTTAGAAATTTTTATTTATATTAATTGTTAACTATACTTGTATTATTTGTAATTATATTTCAGTTAATGAACATATACCTAATTCTCTTCTAAATTTAGTAAAGTTTTGTTCATTTAATGGTTTGGTTAATATATCAACAATTTATTTTTTAGTATTAATATATTCAAGAGTCATGACTTCTTTACTTATATTGTCTCTAAGAAAATGATGTCTAATATCAATATGTTATGTTCTAGCATGATGAGTTGGATTCTTAGATAGGTTTATTGCACTAGTATTATCACAATAAATTGGTGATTTAGTTATAGTTAATCCAAAATCTTTTAAAGTTTGTTGCATATATATAACTTGAGAATAAGCCAAAGCAGCAGATATATATTCTGCTTCAGTTGTTAACAAAGATACAGTGTTTTGTTTTTTACTAAAGCAGGAAACCAAAGAATGTTCTAGAAAGTGACAATTTCCACTTGTACCTTTTCAGTCCGATTTACAACCAGCGTAATCAACATCAAAATATGAAATGAAATCAAATATATCATTTTTAGGGTAAAATAAACCATAATCTAAAGTATGTTTTACATATCTTAAAATTATTTTAACGGCTTTTAAATGAGTGTCTTTAGGTTGAGATTGGTATCTTGCACAAAGACAAACACTATGCATGATGTTAGGACGACTTGTTGTTATATAAAGCAGCAAACCAATCATTCCCCTATATAATTTTTGATCAACATCTTTTGATTTGTCTTCTTTATTTAAAGCTACATTGGTTGTCATTGAAGTTGGTTTTCCACCAGAAGTGTCAATCCAAATTTATTAATTAAATCCTTAGCATATTTTTCTTGACTAGTGATAATTCCTTATCTAATTATTTGATTTGAAGTCCTAAGAAGAAACTTAGTTCTTTCATATGACTCATTTCAAACACTTTAGTCATTATATCTGAAAATTCTTTATTCATTATGTTATTAGTTGATCAAAATATTATATCATCTACATATATTTGTATTAATTGAATATCATTTTTGTTTCTTTTAGTAAAAAGAGTTGTATTTGTTTTACCAATTTCAAAACCAGATTGTAGTAAATAAGATTTTAGTCTTTCATACCAGGCTCTAGGAGCTTGTTTCAGACGATATAAAGCTTTCTTTAATTTATATACAAGATTTGAAAATTTATTATCTTCAAAAAGTAGAGGCTGTTCAACATAAACATCTTTTTTACAAAATCATTAGAAAAGCATTTTTAACATCCATTTGATATAACTTGAAACTATTATAGTTTGCAAAAGCAAGTAGAATCCTGATAGCTTCTAATCTTGCTACGGGTGCAAAGGTTTCGTCATAATCAATTCCTTCTTCTTGATAATAACCTTGCGCGACTAAGCGAGCTTTATTTCTCATGACCTCACCAAGTTCATTCATTTTATTTTTATAAAACCATTTTGTTCCAATTATACTTTTATCCTCAGGTCTAGGAATAAGTTCCCAAACATCATTTCTGGTGAACTGATTCAATTCTTCTTGCATAGCAAGAATCCATGAATCATCAGATGATGCTTTCTTTGGATTTTTAAGTTCAATAGTTGATATAAAATCTAAATTACTCGTACTATTTAGTTGATTTCTGGTTTTAACTATATATTCAATATTTCCTAGTATATTTTCTACAAGATGATCTTTTAATAGCCTAATTCTTTTATTAGGTTGAATAATTTCACAATTAATTTCATTAGGTACATTATATAAAGTTACAAAATCTTCTTCATCTTCTATTTGTACAGTATCTTTAAAAAATTTAACAAAAGATACATGCATTGTTTCTTCAAAAGTGTTAGTCGTTAAATTATAAACTCTAAATGTTTTACTTCTATTAGAATATCCAATAAAGATACCTTTGTCGAATTTAGGTTTAAATTTGTCTAAAATATCTTTTGTATTAAGAATAAAACACTTACTGCCAAAAAATTTAAAATGAGCTACTATGGGTTTCTTATTGTAAAGTAATTCATATGGTATTTTATTAGTTAATGGTCTAATTAAAATCCTATTTAATATATAACAAGCTGTAACGACTGCTTCAGCCCAAAAGTTTTTAGGTAAGTTACTATTAGAAAGCATTGTTCTAGCACACTCTTGGATCGTTCTATTCTTACGTTCTACCACTCCGTTTTGTTGTAAGTTCATGGAAAAGAAAAATTATGAGTAATTCCTTTTTTATTACAGAAATTCTCAAAATTTTCATTTTCAAATTCTCCACCGTGTTCACTACGAATAGTTTTTATTTTTAAAGAAAGTTAATTTTGAATTCCTTTAGCAAAATTTTTAAATAATTCAAAAGCATCACTTTTAAGTTTAAGAAAAATTGTCCAAGTATATCTAGAATAATCATCTATAATTACAAAAACATATTTATTGTGGTTAATTGATTAAACTTGAGATGGACCAAATAAATCTATATGAAGTAATTCTAGAGGTTTAGAAGTAGAAATCATATCTTTTAATTTAAATGAACTTTTCTTTAGTTTTCCTAATTGGCAAGCATCACATATACTATCTACTTTAAAGTTCAATTTGGGAAGAACTCTAACTAAGTCAAGTTTTGATAACCTAGATAACAATTTGAAATTTAAATGACCAAATCTTTTATGCCAAATCCAATGGTCACTTGTATTAGCTAAAAGACATAAGTTACCATTTGAAATTTCATACTAATGTAAATGTTTTTCTTCCTAATTCCTTCAAAGATAATATTTGACTTATTATCTTCGATGTGACACTTATCTTTTCCAAATTTAATTTTAAATCCTTTATCACGTAGTTGACTTATACTAAGCAAATTATGTTTTAAATTGCTAAATAGAAAAATATCAGAAACAAAAGGATTTTTAGAATTACCGACATTGCCAATGCCAATCACATATCCTTTTGAGTTATCTCTAAAGTTGACCAATCCACCATCTTGATATATAATGTCATTGAGTATCTCAGGATTTCCAATCATATGCCTTGAACAGCCACTATCAAGTATCCATTTATCTTTCTCAATATGCAAAGTATGTCCATTGGTTGTTGATTCTTCAAAAGCCATGTAATTTGTCTGTTCCTGCATAACAAACCAATTCGGTAGATGACATGATTTTTCATAAAAACTATAGGCAGACTTATGATACTTCGATGAAATGCATAAATTCAAACTAGTATTAAAAAAAATCCTAAAAATGCTATTTTAACCTTTCAAGTTTCATATTATGAAAACTATGAAAACCTAGGCTTTGATACCAATTGAAAAGTACAGCGGATTAAGGATCTTAAGGCTAATTTAACACTAGAAGGGGGTGAATAGTGTTTAATGGATTTTAAGACTTATATGGACTAATTTAAAAATTATGATATAAACAAATGCAGAATTTAATCAAAGAACAATCACAGAATCAAACACAGATGTAGAAAGTAAATAGAAAGCGGTAAAGGGAAAGAACACACTGGATTTTATACTAGTTCGGAGTTACCCTACATCCAGTCCTGAATCATGGAAAACCACCTCATACAAATTTTTATTATATCAATGTCGAGATTACATTCCTCAATTTCTAAAGGCCTTGAGGTACCCTCCTGTCTCACGAGTCCGGGGCAAACTCTCTTGATTTAAGGGACTCAAGATCACCCAATTGATTTCCAAGCACAACGACACCTTATACAGAGACTCGATAAACTTTTAATTACAAATTGATCTATAACTCTAAATAGCACTTTGAACTTCGAGAGAGGGAGAGAATCAAATAAGAATGAAATTCTAATTTGATTCACTTGAGAATTCGGCAGAATTTCGGCACGATCTTAAAAATATGAAAATCATAGAATATAAATTTGTGGAGAAGAGGAAGAGAAGAAAATAAGAATTTGTTAGTTAAAATTTTTGTTTGTGAAGACTATTTATAAAGCACCAACGGTCATAACCATTCTTGAAGAGATTTAAATGAATAGACGCTTCTTTTGAAAATTGAAACTTTTGAATTTAACCAACACCATGTTGACATGGGATATCTCATGATGCCGACATCCCTATGTTAAAAACAATGTAAAATTTACTTTGAAAATGAAGTTTAAAACAAGAGTTTATTTTAAAACAAAAGCAAATAATATTTTAAGGCTAAAACATCTTTTTGAAAAACATTTGAAAAGATAATTTTAAGGCTAAAATATTTTGAAAAACAGTTTGGAAAATCATTTTGAAAAACCAGTTTGAAGTAGTTTTGCAAGCTTCTTCCTGCAGAATATCTCATCACATCAGGACTCGAAAACTTGTACGAAAGCGAGATGTTCGTGGGCTTGTAAGCTACTTGTCATAGGTTTGTAGCTACTTGTCGTGGGTTTGCAAGCCACTAAGAAGGTAGAAATGGGTTCCATCCCAAATAAAATTCAAAATGATGATTTCCATGCTATTATGAAGTTTTAACAAAAACTAAACACGTATCTTGAAATCTTGATCTTGATACTCATGAGCCTTCAAACTTGATTTCTTCAATCTTGATCTTTATACTGTACAGTCTTCAATAATCAGTACCTATCTTATATATATCCTGCATAACAACATTCATATATATCTAGACTACAGTGTTAGTATATAAGTTATAATAAAATAAGTTACAAAGGTTGTTGTCATCAAAACCACTATCTCTAGTTCCTAACAATCTATATATCTTAGTGTGAGCCAATGTAGTCTACATGGTGAATTTTTGCCTAATTTGGCTTTGTTATTGATGTTCTCATATCATCTATATATCTTATAGGTTACCTTAGTGATGATTTTGAGCTAATGTGTATTCATGTCTAAACGGGTAGTTCATGTCATATCACTTTATTATGTCTGACCGAATTTATTTAACAACATTTCTCTCCATTAGTATGTTAGAACAAACTAATCTAAGTGCGTGACAGTTCATTTCACTATATTTTTTCAATTCTGGTACTTGTGTGTAGTGTGGAAGACCACAGCTCTACATGCCATCTTTTTTGGTAATACTACACCAAATTGGCCATTTTGTCACACTTTTTTCATTTCATTTTGTCACGGTTATTATTGTTGAAAATTTGTAACGGTTATTATTGTTACATTGTATTATCACGGTTATTTTCGTGACAAAATTTGGGCTTTTCGTAAATAACTCAAAGAGATTGAATAGAGTTGTCATTTATGTTTAAATTGTTGCTTTAGTTGTTCGTCATGCTTCCAGCTTCTATCATTATTCCCTAAATCAAATTAGGTTTAAGCCTTCGCTCCAGCCTTCCTTCGATTCAACGAGTCGCCCGCCTACTGCCGCAATTTTATTTTCTACCATAATTTCTAATGTTTTCCCCTTCTTACTTCAGATCCGCGCCTCAATCCATTAAATTGCCTTCCCTGCTCATTCGAACTTTCAACGCCGCTTACTATCGTTGATCATCCACCATAATCGGGTTAGATCTAAACTCACCAACACAACCATAGACCAATCTTCCATCTCGAGATCTATCATAAGATCTATTTCTTTTGAGGAAGAACTTCCATCACCAAATCTATCTTCAAATCTATGATTAATTTTGAAAAGCTAACTGAAGATGAGTATTTTGTAAGTATAAAATTATAATGAACCTTTTTATGTTGAATATTTGGGAATTTACTTAGTTATTTTTCCATTTGGATTTTTTATTAGTTTTTAGGGAAATATGCTATTGCTTCTGCTGTGTTTTAATAATATCAAGCAAGAAGATTTCCATTTTAACGTGTAGTTGGTTACCTTATTTTATACATTTAGGGTTAATAGTTTGAAAGTCTAGTGTGGTTTTAGTCGAAACGGTGTGGAGAAACCTGTGTATTGTATTCCTTTCTCGATAAATTTCAAGTCGTGCTAAATAGTATTCTTCATTTTCCAAGGTCAAATAACCCATACAGAGAAAAATATATTTTACTTGAATATTGGTATTAAACAATATAATCCTAGTGCTGATATATTCTGTGCAGACCGAGCATAAGGATTATATTCTTTAATACCATTTTAAGCGATACAGTGCTTAGAGTTTAACTTGTACTACATTAATTATTTAATTAATCATGAGGTTTATAAAATTCTATTAATTTATTGTTAATCATTTAATATTTTAGCCAAGTTATGCTATGTCAGTTAGTAAATAAAATGTGTAAGTGAGGTCCCATAACTAAGTGAAATAGATGGAATAGCACAAGTATTCTATGAAGCACAAATTATGCTTTCTTAATTGAATCCCAGCATTCTCAATATTTTGCCTTGAAGAGGACTTGTACCTTCATGTTGTTTAGCATGAGATTTTGAATCTTTGCTTCCACTATGCTACTGTCAAATGCATCTTGAAAGCATATTATATTCCATGAATATAGCATCGATCTAGTATGACATGTCTAAACTTAGATTCATCATTTTATTTACATTTACTAATTGAAGAGTTTCTTCACCCATAAGCCGTTTTTCTTATCAATCAAATATTATAATTATAATTTATAAACTACTTTTGGCTAAAATATAATGCAGAAATGGACAAAAACTGCGATGTTAATTTCTTTTCATTTTTTTGCTTCTCAGAAATCTCTTAGCATCATATGCTCATTGTGAAGTTTATAGACATGATGAGGAAAATATTTGATCTGTGTTTCTGGTTACACCTGACTGATACAAATTACAAACCTCTGATCCTATAAACGGTGTCGAATATAATGTTACTTGTATTTTGAGTATTATGCAAAGTATGATATATTTTGTATGCTGTGTTAATAGTACATGTATATTGTATGTTGTATATTATTTTTTTGTTACTCGTATTTTGTGTGTTGTGTCGAACATAACATGGTAAGCAATTCCGAATGAACATATCATGCCAAGCAATTGTGAATTCTAATGTTGTGACGAACGTTGAACGTTGTTAATGCATGTCAGACTTTGGGGTTGTTTATATACATGTGAGAAGACAAGTTCATTAATTTTGAGTATTGGGATCATATCCATGACACATTTTGTTTCATAATATTGTTCAACTAATTCATAAGTTTTCAGAAATTGTGTGAATTTAGAAAATTACACTTTATGGGAAGAGCTATTCAGTTGATTCATAAGATTTAAAAAATTCTGTATTTATCTTTCCATGAATAGTATTTTGAATCTAAATTTCATTTTCTAAAAGAATTACTCTTAAAGCATCATAAATTTTGTTGTGAACTCTATGGAGATGATGAGGAAATTATTTGGTCCGTGTTTTTTATTACATTTGACTGGTACAACTTATCAACCTCCGATCCTGTTAATGGTTTTGAATATTATGTTAATCGTAATTTGAGTGTTATGCCAAATTAGCGTTTCATTGTACATTTCATTTATATCATTTGTATTTTGTATACTATTTTGATTCTTCATTTATTTTGTTTATTGTGTTCTTTCTTGTCTTTTGTATATTATGTTTAACGTAATGTGAAGCACTTGCTTATTATGATACTATGATGAATGTTGAACCTTATTTATGCATGTCAAACTTTGGAGGTACTTGCGTACCCATGAGAAGATAAATTCATTATTCTGAGTAGGCTTTTGCTTTAAATGAAAAGATTTATTCAATGACTGACAGTTTTTGAAATTCTACGATCGTTTTGTTATTCAATTAATGTTAGTCCAAGTTTTATCTTCTGAATCTTTAAGCATCATAAATTTTATTGTGAAGTCTATCGAGACGATGAGGGAAATAATTGATCCGTGTTCTTGATACACGCTTATTATTTTGATTTGTCCAATTACTGTATTTCTGGATAAACCTTTTATTTGGTTTGTAAGGTACTTGGAGGGTAGGTGGTGTATTGGCAATGCCTCGAGCATTTGATGATCGCCTTCTTAAACAATTTGTTGTTGCGAATCCGGACATTTAGATAATTTCTTGAGAGCCCGATCTATACTCTTTATAATTTAAAATAAAATAGGCAGGTAAGTTTTTCTACATTGTAAATAGATATCCTACAATATGTTAGAAAAATAGCATATTTTTTGGAGTATAGAACTTTAGCTTTCTAATTAGATAATCTTTAAAAGAAAAGCTAATTAATGATTCTGACGTATGACTAGAAAAACAACATTAGTTGTATGATAACCACATTTTGTAAGGTCTTTTAGATGATATAAGGTAGATTGTTTGATTAAATTTTTTGCATCTATTACACTAAGATCTTTCAGGTCAATGTAGTTATTCATTGATGCATTATTATATTATTTGGGCATGTTTCAGCTTATATTGCTTTCTCTCTGAACTTTTAGGTAGAAACCATTGACAAAGGGCTTGACTTTTTGGTTTTAGCTAGTGATGGATTTTGGGATATTATGCCACATGAGGTAAGTTTCCTTTTTTCATTTTTTATGTATAATTTTGTGTTTTTCATTGGTTTTTTAGCAAGTCTTCCTTAATCATTATATATGTCTTTTATTGCACATGGTACATGTTAGAACTAAAGTTACTGAGTAAATAATATATAAAAAAAACATTCTTAATTATCTATCATTACTGTTTACTAGGTAATTTTTTCATCAACAAATGAAAATTTTGTGTTAATATATTTAAATTGCAAGAATATTCGTATACCTAAAAACTCTATTGAAACTTGTTAACTAATTTTCAACTCTGTTTACACATAAGCTCGTTTTATCAATGCTCGTGAAATTCTAAGAGTGGAGCACATTAGTTATGCATCACTTATACAATAATGGCTAGACAGACGAAGATGTACAATATGGTTGAATGCCCTTAATAGCCAAATTAATCAATATATAAATAAGTATTAAAGCTAAAAAAGACCCGACTATCAAATAAATGGTCATCCTGCATGCTGAACTTCACACAGAATGTATGGTAATTTGAGTTCCTCTTTGAATGTCTGGCACTTTGTTTTGTACCTATGCAACTGATGTTTCTTGTGAGACAGTGTAGCCAAAAAATGTGTTAAAACTCAAATATTAGCAATTTATTGGTTTTCTAAAAAAATGGATGCTATTTGGGAATGTAACTGCATGTAATTGATTGATTAATTTTGCGATGACAGTATAGCTAACAAATTCTTTTTTTATCAGTTTGGTGGTACAATCGGTGAGTGGTACCACCATCTGCATTCATATTGAATGCTTTATTGGCATTATGATCCTCTTATATGTTTTTTTATATCTAATTGGCACAAATGTTGGTGGTATTGCTGTATGGGAAGTAGCACGTAGAGACAGACTTGCTCATAGAACGTTTAAAGTCTTGAAAGTTCAAGCATGCTCATCCCTTTTTAAGGTAAGTAATTCGATTTGAATATTCCCAATATTATGAAGTCAGATCTTATTGACTTGTACATGTGTTTATTGCTTGACTTTATGACTAATGTGAAATGTCAGTTAATCGTGTACTGCGGAATCCAGAGGGAATCAATTTGGTAATTTCTAAAACTAGGTGTGTATAATCTTTATTACCCTAAATCATTATTCATTATTGAATTATATATTATCATAGAATTTACTAAAAATTAGAAATGGTTCTTGGTAATGATTTCATCTATTTATGCGACAAACTTTGACGAGCGTTGCATGCTCAGAGCACCTTCTCATCTGTTATGTAATTTCAATGGCCGTAAAGATCTAGTTCATCATTTAGAGGTTGATTAATTAGCATAATCTATTTATCTTGTAATCAAGTCTTTTAACATATGATAGGATCGTGAATATCTTACTGAAATCTTTATGTTTTGTTGAATTCATGATGTTCTTTAATTAGTGTTGGAAATATGTCTACGGTCTTTTTTGTTTATGTGCAGATCGAGAGGAATACTATCAGAAATTTTTGAAGTGATCAAGGTTGCCGATTACATGCAGAAGCTAGGAGTTTTAAATTTCAAAAGTGCATGGGACAGTACTGACCCTGATACCGAGCATGTTGATGAATATCGACTTGGTACCAGAGATAACTTGACTATGGTTGTATGGCTGTTAGTGTTGTCATTAATATTAATGACATGCAACCTTGCGAGGTCAATCAGAATTTGGAAATTGTTGTCACAGTGAACTTTGTAGAATTTGATATGTACTATTTCATACGTTTGATGTTTTTTATAATTTAATGATATGTTAGTTTTGAAATTTAGTTTCGTGTTTTCTATTATTATAAATTCGTTTTGATATAGTTGAATGAAATACTATTAGATATGGTTCAACTATATAGCTACGTAGCTGTAATAAAATATTGGTGCTATATAGTTTGTTTGATATTGTTTTAGTTATCACAGTAATAAGTGTTAGAAAATAACCTTTTGTAATGGTTATAACTGTGATATAATTTGCATTTGTCACGGTTATAAGTGTTAGAGTTTCCTTTTTGGTAATGGTTATAAATGTTAGAAACTATTGTTCTGTCACGGTTATAAGTGTGGTACTATCTAAATTTCTCACGGTTATAAGCGTTAGTAATAACCATTTTATCACGATCATAACCGTGAGTAAATACTGTTCTGTCACGGTTATAAGTGTGATAATATCTAAATTTATAACGGTAATAAGCGTGAGAAATTACTATTTTTATCACGGTTATAACCGTGAGTAAAAATGGGACTGAATTTGCCCACGGTACCTATTTTCACGGTTATAACCATAACAAATTAGTTTTATCACGCTTATAACCATGAGGAAATTGCCTTTCTGGTGTTGTGTAAGTACAAAATTATTTTTGTGTGTATATATGTATACTATGATTTTAGTTCCACATATAAATTTATTTATACCAAAATATATAACTGTGTTGTACATAAGTTCTACAGTTGCAAGGTATCTACAGTGATGGGTGTGTTTGAGCATACACTCTTTGCAGTATCGCTTATGTGGGGATACTATAAAGGTATATTTATTATCAATACGATGATTTTGAAATAGATAATTAGATGTTGTAAAAAAAACAATATGGCTTTGAGGAAATTATATAATAAAAGTATTGTAACATTCATCTTAAATATAGTGAATGGTGCATTGTTTACCAAAAATACCTGATATCTTAATGCTAACACATTAAAAAATTATCATTGATGCTCTTTTTCTTTACATATATTCACGATTTGAAGTAATTTTTTTTTAGTTCTAGTTAATAATATGGTTGAAGGAGCAATTGATAATCTAAAGGTTCAAAAAATTAATATAAATGTTTATTTGTTTTAAGCGACAACGAATTCCCTTGCTACATCCAAATATCAAATGACAATAAAGGTATAAATCTTCAATTTTATATTGTGATTTTGTCGCTCCCTTATTATTACATGTTTGGGCTACAAAATGTTGGTTTGGATATATACCTATTTTAAGAAGATTTATTTGGATTCACAATGGTTTAATGAATGTTTTGAATGGCTTTAGTTGACTTATGCATTATGTTTAATACCGTATTCAGTCAATCATTGCTTACCTTCAATGAAGTTGTTCGTGGAGGGTTTAATTTCATAATGTTGTATTTCTATTCAAGCATTTTTTTGAAATGCCTTACCTTCAAATACGTAATATCGGGACAATTTAAATTTTTATTAATAGTTTGACATAGAAATGCTATAAATATTCTTAAAAACACAAATATGTCACAAAGCATGTGAATACATTAAACCAATATAATTATCAATAAATCTGCTGTAATATGGGCTCAAAATCATTAATTATTTTTTTACAAAGTTATACTCTTTATAAGTGTATTTGACATATTTTTGGTAAGTTTATGAATTAAGTTTCCAATAAATAGTACATCAATATTAACCTTAGTCATATTTCTACCATCAAATAAGAACAGTAAAATTTAGCAAGATTTTTCATTAGCATCCAAGAATTGTATCGGGAAGTTCTATTTTCTGTGATATAATTTCCATTAAATGAGTAGTTTATATACAGTAAGTTGGTTGTATTTATTATCTACGTATTTATATCTGTATTATTACATGTATTCATCATAAATTTATACACTTCATATTTGTGTAATTAATTTGAAAAAACTCAGGATGCATATGTGACGTGTAAGCATTCACAAGAAGAAGGGTACAGCGGTGCTGCTTATAGCAAATATTATGTTGATAATTAACTTAATTTTCAAACCCACGGTGTTATAAGTGAACAATATTATTTTCAATCCTTGAAAGTCATTTATATGTTTAGTTTAGAGTACCAAACTACACATGGTACAACTTTCATCTGGATTAAAGGCTGGAGGATCAAATAACAAACACGAAAGTAAAAAAAGGGTGTTGAAAGTTTTGTAAAGTTGTAACTCATTTTAATATATACCTACATGATGCAAACCATGGGTATGTCAAATTTCACTTTCAAGGCAGCGTGTCCATAGCACAAAAACATCCTATCGATTGCTTTTTGCCGATCCTTCATAAATTTCCAGTAAAAAGTAATACTTTAAAATTGATAAATAAATAGTTGTAGGCGCATGAAGGAAATCAACTATGTTGCTTTAGGTAAATTAGTACATAATTGTGCCGGCTTAACTTCATACCTTATATTTTCTAATATATACATGAATATGCTAAATATTGCATGCTTGGTTTTAGTTTTTATGACGTCTCTTCTTTTAATGAAAAAGATAAGAAATATTAGTTAGTGCTTTTATTAATGCCGAATTGTTGAAATGAGCAACAAAATTTTAGTGGTTGAAATAGTCATGGCGTAGAATCTTCAGTTTGGTCATCATTTTCAAAGTATAAGCAATTAGATTTTTCACATTAATTTTTCTTCATTTCGAACCGCCTTCTTCAATTTATTTTATTTATTTTTCTAAATATTGTATTTGAACTCTTCTTATATAATATTATGCATTGTCTATGACCTTGCAGTAATTCCAAAAGTAATCTCTTATGTAGGCAAGTAGTTTTATTTGTCATAGTTAAACATTAGCAACATCATAAGTCTTTTTTAAAAGCAGTTCGGTGCACTCATTTATTAGTGAAGAGAAAGTTTTAAATAGTACTAAAAAAATATCAAATAAAAGCATGCATTCTCTTTACAAAATATTATTAATGCTTAAAGGAATTTTTTTTTATGATTCCTTTGTAATGTGACAATCCAATGACTAATGCAATCCGATCTTTAGAACTTGTGCTTAAGAATAAGACAAATTTAAACCTTAGGAGATTTTAAGTGGGATTTTTACTACAATTTGTGTTCAAGTGGCTCATTATTTTTTCTTACATTTTCTAGATTAAAAAGGAAATGAAAACTAATTCACCAATAAAGTTTGATAACACGGTATTTTTGTTGAGGGATAAAGAGATGATGACATGGAATGAGAAGCTTAGGAGCAAAAAGAAGAAGAAATCGAAAGGGAAGGAGAAGCAGAAGATTAAGAGCATGTGGAGCTTGATGCTGAGGGACTTCACAGTTCAATAGAAAAGGAAGCTAATAACAACCTATAGAATGGAAATAGGAAAAATGGCCAACTTAAAGAAAAAGACTGAATGATATCAAATTTTATTTTTAGATTAAAGGAGAAATGGTAGTTATAACTTATATTCAGTTTTACACTATAAAAATACTAGTTATAACTAGCATTGTCCTTCAACTGAACAAAAAAAAGTCGCCATCCGGCCTAATTTTTTTCTAAGTTTGTCCATTAGCTTATTTTCCTGTAAATTTTTTAATATGTTGGTGTATAACAGTATAAGCATTAGTAGATTTAATATTAATGATAATTAACGTAGTTTTTATCATTATCAAAGACATAATACAACACACCTTTGATGTTTTTATTTATTGGTAAATTATCGTTACCAACCATTAGCATACCAATTTATCAGTATACCAACGATCGTTTTAACAGTGGTAATGGTAAAATAACGATAAGATGGAACCCAATGCATGAGGCTCCGCACGATAGTGGGCTCTTGTGAGGTTGATAATGTACGCAGTCTTTCCCTCGTATTGTGAAGAGGCTGTTTTCGGACTCAAACCTGAACGTTCTGATCACCATGCGGGTACAATGCCAAGGCTCCACCCTAAATAATGGTAAAATAACGATATCCATTTTTAATTTCTATTAAAGCGGGTATGGTAATAGTTTAAAAAGTGCATAGAACTTGATGGAACCGCCTGGATATGTACCACCATCTATTTTATACCGAATGTTGGATATGTATTTTTCAAACTAAAACATCAAAATTAGGTTATTTTACAGTGAAAAGGAGGATATTCTATGGTTTGGAGGTTGTCGGGGACCTTTTGAAATAACTCCATAAAAAAGGCCCTTTCCCAGTAACATTGAATTATGGAAGCCCATCCACAATAACCTAAGTACATAAGACTGATATTGTTACTGCAAGTAGAGATGTTACTTTGCCTTTTTCCTCTTGTTAACTATACGTCGATGCAATTGGGACTGCTTTCGGTCTAGCTTCCTTCTGAATTCAAGAAGAAACCGAACAATAAATTTGGCTCATTCTATAGTATACAAAGATGTATAAGTGGAAAATTCCCTAAAATACTACTATTGATTTCCTTAAACCAATTGTTTAGCAAAGACATAAACTCTATTCGAAATTTCGTTAGCAAAGACATAAATTCTAATCGAAATTTAGTAATGGTTCACTTCAGTTAAAACAAGTATCTTACAGCCTAAATCTGCAAACAATCACTACAAGGATTACAATGACGGTTAACTTTGAAACTCTAGCAAGTATGACATATTTTCTTAATCTCCCCAGTTTGTCACTGCCATGCCCATTGTGGATAGGTCCAATGATTACTTCGGTGGAAACGTTGATGGACGAAGAACCTGTACAAATATATAATTAATGATTTTTAACCAAAACAATGAACAATGAAATTCTTTACGTATTGTAGGACAACTTACAGTTATATTTTTTCCATCCCAAGCGATTATTGATCAAATCGTATATAACAATCTTATTTTTAAGTACTATATCTATAAATGAAAATGCAAGTAAGCAAGAAAATTTGTTAGTATCAGTATTTGATTACTTCTTGTTATACACTTTAAGCAATCGATAAGAAATTATGGTAAAAACGAATATAGACAACTTTATATGATAGCTCTTGCCACCTCCAAAACACACTTCTATGTTAAAGGTTGTCGTATATATGTAACTACCTTACATATATCACCATATGTAAATGCCTTTTCTAATGTACTGGTAACCGTATACACTTAATAAAAATCAGCACATTATATGCCTACCTTCTAGCACTGTTAATTGGCCTTACCATTTTTCCATTTTAACCATGCAAAGCACCAATATTTATAGTCTGAAATTTAACGATTTGACATCAAGTCAAAACTTGTTTGCTTCTTTTTAATTTTTTGTTTTTTGGGTAACAATTAATATAATAAATAAATCAACTTATGCCAGTGGTAGCATGCAGCTTGAGATAATGTGATGGGCCTAACTCCATGAATGCATCAACGAAGATCAAAGTAACCATTGGAAATGCTTCATATATGCTAAAAAATAGGAATATACATGATGCTAAAGGTTATGTACAAAACATACATTAAAATCAAAATTAATCATATAAAATTGGGCAGGTTAGGGAACATCATTTGATCAAAAAATTGCTTCAGACTTATTATTAAATTAACAATAATTACCACATAGTAACTAATGTATGGTATATTTATCAAGCAAGGTTGGAAGGACAAAAATGTTAATTATTTCGGAAGGCTGTCAACTCTTTAAATTAAAGAAATCCATACCAAAATTATGTTGTAGATGTAAGAGTCGGGAAAGAAAACCCGTTATCCGTTTCAAAGCATGGGAAAACTCAATAGTAATTGGTTGCACCTGTAAATGTCTAATCCAAGAATATATCTACATAACAAACTCAATGGTTACATATTAAAGTGAAGTATAAATAATATCTATAGTCTAATAACCTGCGTCTGTCTCCGTCTATGTATGTGCATGTGATGGTGTTAAATCGTACTTTGAAAAATTAATTAAAATGCATTAACGTATATGCATGTAACAACCTTGGTTTTGTGATTACCTGCGAAAATAAATTATAACGATGATTATAATTTAAAATGGAGGAATAAAATAAATTGGAGATGTAAAATTTTGTTAAAAATTGTTTGTTTTATAATAAACAATGTGTACTTGGTGAAATAAAATGGTAATAAGATGGTTTGGTTGGAAATTAAATGTGGATAGTGGAATTATGTTAATTTGGTGGTGAATTAATTAGATAAAAGATAAAAGCAATTAATTCGACATTTATTTGTTGTTAATAAATATAAAATGGAGAGAATAAAGTTTTGAAAACTTTTATAAGTTATTTTGGGGTAATATTGAACATTGAATGGTTTTGTTTTTGTAGAACGTAATAATTTTCGGAAATAGTGGTCTGTTGGTGATGTTTGCTAATTTTCCATAGGCCTGCCCCCAAGCCCTATTAACCATGCACGATTAATTCGACATATTCCTTGTGACGACCGCCCATGACTCCCGCACGGAAACAAGGGAATGGTGCGCTGAAGGTGTGCCAGGCAGCCATGGGTGACCGTCAAGGTAGAATAAACATCGCAGACTCTATCGTAAAACTCACAGCGCATGGATAAATACAATAGAGAATTATAATATAGTGAAGCTCTATAGAACAGGACATCATCATATAAGCATCATAATAGTTTTATACAAACATATGAATCATCCATACATCAAAGCCTCACTACATAACACTCAAACAAATACAGCAGCGGAACACCCAGTACATATAATATGAAATAATATGCAAAAGCCTCCTGCTCGTCTTTGTCATCATCAGCGTTGATCTCCAAGAACAGCACCTGTCACCTGCTACCTAGTCTGCCCATCCCAACATGGATGAACAGCCCAAGGTAATAAGAGGAGACATAAAACCTTGAGTCAGACAAAGTCTTAGTGAGCAGTAAATCAACTATCAAACATACCAAAAGAGTATAAGGGATAAAAGGAATAGGAACCAAACCATCCCACTCCACCTCTTTCTACAGTGATAGCCCCCAGACACACATTAAGGAGAAGCAAGCATAACATAGCCAGCAATTAAAGTAAAGAAATAATCACTCGAGTCAAGGTCGATGTTTTCCAAATACAAACCCCCAAGGCCTAAACCAAGATCAGATAAGCACCCAGAAAACACCGCTTTTGAGACCGAATGATGATACAATCAAACGTCCAAACATCCATGACTCTGGCTATCACTGTTATCATTGCCTTGATTTCACCGTTAGTTGAACGACCATCTGTCAAGGGCTAATGGTAACCCCGGTTCTAGACATAACTCCGCACGTCGTCGCAGCCCGTGCCTAGGAATTTTCGCAACTACCCAGAGTACTAGCACGTCGTCACAGCCCGTGCTTGGAACGTCGTCGCAGCCCGTTCCAACGTACTCTTGCTTTGAGCATGCTAGAACCTTCAACAACGATGAGATCTCAGCCTCCTAGTCATCCTCCTCGACGACTATTTCCATACTAGCTCAAGCGCCTCTCAAGCTAACCATTATCAACCAACTCGCATCGCATCATCGAGTTATCAACATGCTTGGGATGATCCCGTCTGGATTAAACCAAGGCTATCTTACATCATGCTTCGCTTTATCGCATCATAGCAAAGTCTCATCTCAACATCATGGCTTGCCTCATCGCATCATGGCAAACTCCCATCTCATCATCATACTTCGCTTCCTCTAACTATAGCAAAGTCCTCGAACCCATCCATATGAGCTTCATCATCCGCTTCATATGCCACAGCAGCTTTCACCATTCAAGAGCCTTTCCACTTAGCTTTTGAATCATCTTCGACCATCTTGTCTAGATCTAACTATCAATCAACTAACATACATAGCAATCAATCAAATCAATCATTAGCTTAAGCAATCAAGCATTCAAACAAGATCTAATCAAGTAATATCAACTATAATGGCAATTTCGTAAATAAATGAGCATAAGTCTAACATATATGAAATCATGGATTTTAGCATAGATCTATCAAATATAAAACATGGGTTTTGTCTCTATAACTTGTTAATTGAACTTGCATAGGTAAACATCTTCAAAAGTAATGAATCTAGTCTTGGAACTAAGAGGAATGCATGAAATCTCTAACTTTAACACTCAAACAAGCCACCAATCCAATATACTCCTTTGGGTCCGCGTGAGAGATAACTACCACTCACCGAATCTCCAAAACAACCCAAAAGCAATACGCTTCAGATCTGGACAGCAAAGATTCAAGCTTGATTTGTCGAAATCCCGCTTGAAACGATGAAATCTCACTTTGTTGGATGAAGATCTTCAACTTTGGCTCTTGGATCTTCGATCTTGGATGGATGTTAGCACAAGATTAGAGTAGAGAAAAGAAGTGAAGAAATGTTGTAGTCGAGCTCTCAAAATGGCAGCACTTCGTCGCTTCAAAATCCGGTGCCAAAAAGTGAGGAAATGGCCGTGTATTTATAGGCATTTTTTAGGTCGCTCGGTTTTAGGTCGCTCACTATTAGGTCATCCACGACCTAAAACATCACGACCTAACAACCTAGCCACTTCCCCGACCTAACTGGTGTACTCACGCGACCTAACGATCCATGCGACCGATCGACCTAACTGGGTTAAGCAACCCCACGATCTATCACTCACGCGACCTATCATCCCTGCGACCTAACAAACACAGCATTCTAACTTAGGTCGTTTACGACCTAACCAATCGTAACTAGCCTCCTTAGGTCGCTACCCTTCTTAGGTCGCTACACTTGACCTAACTCTACGCAACACTCTGCTTTAGGTCGCTCACTACTAGGTCGTTGGGACCCCTAACCCGATAGCTCTTAGGTCGTTAACTACCTTCAACCCGTTAACTCGCCTAACTGCTAGGTCGCTAACCCTAAGTCACTCATTTCTGTAGGTCGGATATCTACCTTAGGTCGTTCCCATCCTATAGGTCGCTAATCCTATAAGTCGCTAATCCTATAAGTCGCCCACACTCTTAGGTCGTTAACTCGCCTAGGTCGGCCCAATCCTATAGGTCGCTCAATATACTTAGGTCGTTACCTCTATAGGTCGCTCCACCCGACCTATCTTTCACACGACATAACTTTTACACGACCTAACTCCTAGGTCGTTCTACCTCACTAAATTGCTCACGAGCTAACTCCGGACGACTTAAGCTTTGGACGACATAAACAATACCAACGACCTAATAATTCTACGGTATCATCGACACGTAAAATACGGGTCGTTACATTCTCTCCCCCTTAGGAATTTCGCCCCCGAAATTCCAAACAAACAAGAGCAACCAAAACTATTCTGCATGCCTACCATCCATAGCAATCAACAAACCATGCATCCAAATTCTAGCCTAGCATGCAGTATTCTAAGATTAGAACAAGTTACAAATTCATGAGATGTCACAACACCTTAGGGCCATACCTCGAAGAGTCCAGGATGAGCTGCCTTCATCCTCTCTTCCTCCTCCCATGTACAGTCGTTAACATCATCACTCCATTGTATCTTGAGCAACATAATCGTCTTCCTCCTAAGCTGTTTCGTGTCGGTTTCAACAACACGAAGCGGCTTACGAGGTCTCGAAACAACTTGGTCAACTTCTAAATCTTCACAGCTATCAGCAGAAACCACCGTATTCGAGTCATGCACATACTTCCGTAGATAAGATACATGAAAAACATTGTGCACACCCGCCATCTTTTCCGGTAACTCCAATCTATAAGCGAGCTTTCCAATTCGCTCGATAATCGGGAATGGTCCAACAAATCTCGGAGTTAACTTTCCTTTCTTTCCAAATCGAGTAACATTCTTCAGAGGAGAAATCTTCACAAAAACCATATCACCTACGTCGAATTCCAAATCCTTACGACGATTATCGGCATAACTTTTCTGACGATCTTGGGCTGCCTTCATTCGTTGCCGAATGATCCCTATACAATCCGAAGTCTGTCGAATCATCTCTGGCCCAAGTATCAGTTTTTCTCCAGTTTCCAACCAACATGTCGGAGAGTTACACGGTCTTCCATACAATGCCTCAAATGGTGCCATACCAATACTCGACTGATAACTGTTGTTATAAGCAAATTCCACCAAATGAAGATGATCCTCCCATGATCCTCCGAAATCCAAAACGCATGCCCTCAAGAGATCTTCCAAAACTCGGTTGACTCTCTCAGTCTGACCATCTGTTTGGGGATGATAAGCTGTACCCAAACACAACTCGGTTCCCAAAACTTCCTGGAAGCTCTTCCAAAATCCACTAGTGAACAAATGGTCTCGATCGCTTACTATACTCTTCGGAATACCATGGAATCGAACTATCTACTTAACATACAGCTCAGCCAACTTCGATGCAGTCCTAGTTGATCGAACAGGAATGAACCTTGCACTCTTGGTCAACCGATCTACTATGACCCAAATCCCTTCATTCCCTGCTCTGGTTCTAGGTAGGCCATCGATAAAATCCATCGACACTTGCTCCCACTTCCATATAGGAACCTCTAATGGCTGAAGTAATCTACTGGGCTTTTTCTGCTCTGCTTTAACCAACTGACAATTCATACACTTGGAAATAAAATTTCCAACATCCTTCTTCATACCTTCCCAATAATAGGTTCTCTTCATATCCCGATACATCTTATTTCCACCTGGATGAATTGTCAACTTCGAGTGATGACTTTCTCTAAGAACTTCATCTCTCAATCCATCTACATCGGGAACAACTAGTCGTCCTTGCTTTCGAAGCCAACCCTCTCGATCGATTTCGAATCCTTTATCCTTTTCCGGGTCCAATCCAGATTCCAAATCTCGGATAATCTTGACAAGCTTATCGTCTCGCTTTTGGCTCTCGCCAATTCTCTCCACCAGAGTAGGCCTTATCGATAAGTTTGCCAACATCTCAGGTTCCAATTCACATCTGAGCCTGAAATCAAATCCAGCCAAATACTCGAGACTCTTCCATTCCGAAAACATGGCTCCCAATCCGGCATGTCTTCGACTCAACGCATCAGCTACTGCGTTACCTTTTCCCGGAGTATAAGCTATACCAAAATCATATGATGCCAAAAACTCTAGCCACCGTTGCTGCCGAAGATTCAAATCCTTTTGGGAGAAAAGATACCTCAACGACTTATGATCCGTAAACAACTCGAATCGAACTCCCAATAGATAATGTCTCCACATCTTCAGAGCAAACACAATCGCCGCCAACTCCAAATCATGAGTCGGGTAATTCCTTTCATGCGGCTTTAGTTGTCGACTTGCATACGCAACAACTCTATCCTTTTGCATTAGCACTGCTCCAAGTCCAGTACCACATGCATCGGTGTAAACCACCATCTCATCATTCCCACTTGGAATAGTCAAAACAGGAGCACTTGTTAGTCGCTCTTTTAGGATTACGAAAGCTTGCTCACACTTATCATCCCATCTGAAAACTTGGTTCTTCTTCGTCAATCCTGTTAACGGTGCAGCTATCTTGAAAAAGTCTTTAATAAACCGACGATAATATCCTGCTAATCCGAGAAAGCTTCTTACATCGGATGCATTCTTAGGTCTAACCCAATCCTGGATTGCTGTCACCTTAGCGGGATCAACCGCTATTCCATTTCCAGAAATAACATGGCCTAAGAATCTCACTTCACTCTTCCAGAAGTGACACTTCGAAAACTTAGCCTTCAGCTGATGTTTCCGTAAGGTTTCCAAAACAATACGCAAGTGCGTCTTGTGCTCTTCCTCAGTTCTGGAATAAATCAGAATATCATCCACGAATACAAGTACGAACTAGTTCAACTGATCTCTGAATACTCTATTCATAAGATCCACAAAATATGCTGGTGCGTTAGTCAATCCAAACGGCATTACCAGCCACTCATAAAAACCCGATGGTGTCCTGAAAGCAGTCTTCGGCACACTATCCTTAGCCACTCTCAACTGGTGAAATCCCGTTGCCAAATCCATCTGAGAGAACACCTTAGCCTTGTGAAGCTGATCAAACAAGTCATCTATCCTCGGCAATGGATACTTGTTCTTCTTAGTCACCTTATTCAGCTCACGATAATCCACACACAACCTCAACGATCCATCCGCTTTGGTTGCGAACACAACTGGTGCACCCCATTCGGACACACTACGCCGAATGAATCCTTTCTGTAAAAGGTCATCAACTTGCACCTTCAACTCTTGCTGCTCCCTAGGCGCCATCCGCCTAAGAGGCATCACAACAGGTATGGCTCCCTCAACTAAATCGATACAAAACTCGATCTCCCTATGCGGCGGTAACCCTTTGACCTCGTCAAAGACATCCTCAAATCCATTTACAATAGGCACCGATGACAGTCCATCCCGTGGAACAACCAGCGAATACATGAAGCTCATGAAGACGCCTTCTTCATGCTTACATCGTATCACAACCTTTCGCCCTTCCACATTCCCGACTGTCACCTCCAACCTCTCACAATCAATCCTTGCCGCATACTTCCTAAGCCAGTCCATACCCAAAATAATTCCGAACCCCGCAAAGTTCAGAACAAAGCAATCACAAACAAACGAGCAATCATGACTCGACACAACTAGACCATGGCATATCATACACAAACATGACGAACCCCCAACTGGATTTGTCACAACCAATGGCCTATCAACAATATCCGGTTTCAAACCTAACCGGCCTACCAAATCATCACAAACAAAAGAATGAGACGCTCCAGTATCAAATAACACTCTAATTGGAACACCACAAATGGAAAGAGTACCTTGAACCACCACACTCTTCCCCTTCTCTTTAGCAGTAGGAGCTTTTGAAGACGACGGCACAGCTCCCATAGCATAAGCTTGCACAATCTGCCTATCCCTCCTTGGTTCCGGACAATCCCTCCTGAAATGCCCTGGCTTATCACAATTGTGGCATTTCGCCGGCGCCCTTGGATTCCTACAATCCTTGGAGAGATGACCCTTCTGCTGGCAATTGTAGCAAGTTACTTCGCCCTTCGGCTTCTTCTGGCCATCCTTACCCTTCTGCTGCTGCTGCTTCCTCTTCTTGTTTCCACCCTGCTGTGGTTTAGAATCTTCCTTGGTCACAGCAACAACAGAACTCTCCCTAGGAAACAAACTCTCATGCCTGAGAGCTTTTTCCACAAGCTTCTCAAACGGATCGTCTAAGTGATCCACCAATTGCCTCCCAAGATAAGCGTCCAAACCGGTCACAAACTTCTCATTCTTCTGATAGGGAGAATCAATATACGATCGAGCATACTTGGACAAAGCTTCAAACTTAGAAACATACTCAAGAACTGGTCTCCCACCTTGCTTGAGCTCCACAAACTTCCTAAACAGAACAGATTTCTGAGCCGTAGAGATGAACTTAGCTTCAAATCTAGCTTGGAATTGCTCCCAAGTAATCTCCTCCTCCGGCGTATCAATGGTGATAGAATTCCACCAATCCGAAGCTCTCCCTTGAAGTTGCCTTGATGCGAGCTTCCTCTTAGTTGCATCCTCAATTCCCAAGTCACCAAAAATCCTTCTACAAGCATCTATCCATCTCTGCACTTCAATGGTCGATTCCGTTCCCAAGAAAACCTTTCCTTCAAGAAGTATAGTCCTTGCAAAGATTAGCAAAATCCACTGGTCTTGGAGCTTGAACTTGAACTCCCACATCCACTGATGATCCTGAAGCTGGTATTCTCCTCATGATCGAAGTCATCATGGCCTCAAACATAGGAGTATAATCAACAGCTTCCTTAGCAGCACGGCTTTCCCTCGCAGTTTGTCTCTCACTTCGACTCATCCTTAATATCTGTAAAAAGAATGATTAGAACACCTTAAGAAACAACTGCATAAGGAGTTCAAATCCCTCTAAGCTACTATATTATATATATAGTAATCATCCATCAAAATATAATTATGTCTCTCATACATAGTTACGTCAGCGAGCGTTGGCTAAAATCGATTAACCAAAGCTCTGATACCAAATGTGACGACCGCCCATGACTCCCGCACGGAAACAAGGGAATGGTGCGCTGAAGGTGTGCCAGGCAGCCATGGGTGACCGTCAAGGTAGAATAAACATCGCAGACTCTATCGTAAAACTCACAGCGCATGGATAAATACAATAGAGAAATATAATATAGTGAAGCTCTATAGAACAGGACATCATCATATAAGCATCATAATAGTTTTATACAAACATATGAATCATCCATACATCAAAGCCTCACTACATAACACTCAAACAAATACAGCAGCGGAACACCCAGTACATATAATATGAAATAATATGCAAAAGCCTCCTGCTCGTCTTTGTCATCATCAGCGTAGATCTCCAAGAACAGCACCTGTCACCTGCTACCTAGTCTGCCCATCCCAACATGGATGAACAGCTCAAGGTAATAAGAGGAGACATAAAACCTTGAGTCAGACAAAGTCTTAGTGAGCAGTAAATCAACTATCAAACATACCAAAAGAGTATAAGGGATAAAAGGAATAGGAACCAAACCATCCCACTCCACCTCTTTCTACAGTGATCGCCCCCAGATACACATTAAGGAGAAGCAAGCATAACATAGCCAGCAATTAAAGTAAAGAAATAATCACTCGAGTCAAGGTCGATGTTTTCCAAATACAAACCCCCAAGGCCTAAACCAAGATCAGATAAGCACCCAGAAAACACCGCTCTTGAGACCGAATGATGATACAATCAAACGTCCAAACATCCATGACTCTGGCTATCACTGTTATCATTGCCTTGATTTCACCGTTAGTTGAACGACCATCTGTCAAGGGCTAATGGTAACCCCGGTTCTAGACATAACTCCGCACGTCGTCGCAGCCCGTGCCTAGGAATTTTCGCAACTACCCAGAGTACTAGCACGTCGTCACAGCCCGTGCTTGGAACGTCGTCGCAGCCCGTTCCAACGTACTCTTGCTTTGAGCATGCTAGAACCTTCAACAACGATGAGATCTCAGCCTCCTAGTCATCCTCCTCGACGACTATTTCCATACTAGCTCAAGCGCCTCTCAAGCTAACCATTATCAACCAACTCGCATCGCATCATCGAGTTATCAACATGCTTGGGATGATCCCGTCTGGATTAAACCAAGGCTATCTTACATCATGCTTCGCTTTATCGCATCATAGCAAAGTCTCATCTCAACATCATGGCTTGCCTCATCGCATCATGGCAAACTCCCATCTCATCATCATACTTCGCTTTCTCTAACTATAACAAAGTCCTCGAACCCATCCATATGAGCTTCATCATCCGCTTCATATGCCACAGCAGCTTTCACCATTCAAGAGCCTTTCCACTTAGCTTTTGAATCATCTTCGACCATCTTGTCTAGATCTAACTATCAATCAACTAACATACATAGCAATCAAACAAATCAATCATTAGCTTAAGCAATCAAGCATTCAAACAAGATCTAATCAAGTAATATCAACTATAATGGCAATTTCGTAAATAAATGAGCATAAGTCTAACATATATGAAATCATGGATTTTAGCATAGATCTATCAAATATAAAACATGGGTTTTGTCTCTATAACTTGTTAATTGAACTTGCATAGGTAAACATCTTCAAAAGTAATGAATCTAGTCTTGGAACTAAGAGGAATGCATGAAATCTCTAACTTTAACACTCAAACAAGCCACCAATCCAATATACTCCTTTGGGTCCGCGTGAGAGATAACTAACACTCACCGAATCTCCAAAACAAACCAAAAGCAATACGCTTCAGATCTGGACAGCAAAGATTCAAGCTTGATTTGTCGAAATCCCGCTTGAAACGATGAAATCTCACTTTGTTGGATGAAGATCTTCAACTTTGGCTCTTGGATCTTCGATCTTGGATGGATGTTAGCACAAGATTAGAGTAGAGAAAAGAAGTGAAGAAATGTTGTAGTCGAGCTCTCAAAATGGCAGCACTTCGTCGCTTCAAAATCCGGTGCCAAAAAGTGAGGAAATGGCCGTGTATTTATAGGCATTTTTTAGGTCGCTCGGTTTTAGGTCGCTCACTATTAGGTCATCCACGACCTAAAACATCACGACCTAACAACCTAGCCACTTCCCCGACCTAACTGGTGTACTCACGCGACCTAACGATCCATGCGACCGATCGACCTAACTGGGTTAAGCAACCCCATGATCTATCACTCACGCGACCTATCATCCCTGCGACCTAACAAACACAGCATTCTAACTTAGGTCGTTTACGACCTAACCAATCGTAACTAGCCTCCTTAGGTCGCTACCCTTCTTAGGTCGCTACACTTGACCTAACTCTACGCAACACTCTGCTTTAGGTCGCTCACTACTAGGTCGTTGGGACCCCTAACCCGATAGCTCTTAGGTCGTTAACTACCTTCAACCCGTTAACTCGCCTAACTGTTAGGTCGCTAACCCTAAGTCACTCATTTCTATAGGTCGGATATCTACCTTAGGTCGTTCCCATCCTATAGGTCGCTAATCCTATAAGTCGCTAATCCTATAAGTCGCCCACACTCTTAGGTCGTTAACTCGCCTAGGTCGGCCCAATCCTATAGGTCGCTCAAGATACTTAGGTCGTTACCTCTATAGGTCGCTCCACCCGACCTATCTTTCACACGACATAAATTTTACATGACCTAACTCCTAGGTCGTTCTACCTCACTAAATCGCTCACGAGCTAACTCCGGACGACTTAAGCTTTGGACGACATAAACAATACCAACGACCTAATAATTCTACGATATCATCGACATGTAAAATACGGGTCGTTACATTCCTCATGTGGCTCAGCGACGTTGGTCCTAGCCTGTTGAACTCCTTCCAGAGGTCCTCCTGTGTTGGATCTCGTGGGCCTGCCCCCAAGCCCTTGTTGATTGCCTTCTGGCTCCGCATCCCGTCCTCCATTGGGTTCCACAACCCTAGTTCCTTGTCCTGCATCCACCATGGCTATAGCCGTTCCTAAATTCTGCATCCCTGCAGTTCTCAATTGCTCAAAGAAAGTCTGCACCATTTCCTGTTGGATCTTCAACAATCTCTCTTGCAAAGAATTTGCCATAGCTTCCATTTCATCCCGGGTTATGTAGATTGAAGCCTGTCCTTCCCCAGCTCCGGAGGATGCTTGTTGACTTCCTTTCTGTTAGCTTCTCTCAGCCCTTTGCCTTCTACTATTTTGCCTAGTCATTGTCTTCCAAATCCAAACTTCTATACGATGCAGCGGGTGCCAGTCCTTCTCAGTGAAAGCACCAAAGTGTTTGCTCCAAAATTGGTCACAAACCCCCAATACCGTGAAAGCACCAGTGTATGAATAAAAATCGACAATATTCAAACACAAATAACAGATCTCAGCAAATAACAAGCAGCAAATCAGAAATAATGAACAGAGACACAAGTTTTATAGTGGTTCGGCTATGTCCGGCCTACGTCCACTCCAAAGTTTTATCCTTTAGATAATTATCCTTGCTGGTTACAAGTGATTACAGCAGTTACAAAGTCCAAATTCGAAATCAATGGTAGTAATGAAGATATGGAGTGATTCTGGCAGCGTCCGGGCGTGCTTGTTCTCTCCAAATTCTCCGACCCCTTTTCTGAATGACCAGGGGCTCTATTTATAGGCGTAGGAGGCTGATATTTCGCTGAAAATTCAATAGACCACTTCTGGCACGTGAGGGGTCCCACATGCTCGGCCTCAGAAGACTTGGGTCCACTTTGGGATCGATTCGAACTCCATTCGAATCGATCATAAAATCATCCAATCGAGGTGAAACTTGGTGTGAACATTCTTCAACATGCATGTAAGCTCCTGTAAAAATTTCATTGCATTTGGATCAACAGTTTGGAAGATATGATCGATTCGAGATCAAAGCTCCGTGTGCTCTGCCTGGTTCGAATCCATTGCTTCGAATCCATATCCTTCGACTCCATCTGAAGCACACGCGCGCAATGACGTGGCGCTATTCTCCCAGTCGATTCGAATTATGCGGCGTGTTGACTCCATTTGATGCGCCGAGTTGAACGCTTTCCTCCTAGAGACGCGCACGTATCCATGCTTCACGCTTGCACGTGTCCATCACTCCTCAATGTACTCAACCATTTGCGGCATGTCCTTTCATATCGATCGCAAGGGGGTATTTCGTATCGATCCGATCGATACAAAAATGTTGAACGCTATCGATACGAATTGAAGGCAAACAGATGGGTACGAAACCGTGCACGATGATGGATACGAACGAAGCCTTACCTGATGGATACGAGCGAGATTTTACCTTATGGATACGAGCCTGGACAGCCTCTCATGGATACGAAAATGCCAAAATCCACCTTGCCATCGATACGAACGTATCGATTCGAACCATCACCATGCCATGCCTTTGAATCTGGGTGTGTTGCCATCGAGTCAAAGTTCACCTCGCCTTCCTATCTGATCGATACGAAGATCATTGAGTCGAACCCGTGCCTATCGATACGAACGATATCGATACGAACCCGATCGATACGAAGCGTATCGATTCGAACTACCATTTCCCTGATCGATGCGAAGGTCATCGATACGAACCTATCCCTGATCGATGTGAAGTGTATCGATTCGAGCACCGTCCTGATCGATGCGAAATGCATCGATATGAACTGCTCCTTGCACACCGTGACCCATCCATATCTCCTTCATACGAGCTCCGATTAACCTGAAATTTGAAACATAGCCTCTCGTAGTCCTTAACAATAAATCTTCAATTTCATAAAATTCAAAATTATAGATAATTTCCATTAAATTGAATTAACCCATAACTATTACATTCATAATTTCAAATAAAAGGGTTTACCATTGGATTTAAAATTATTACATAAATATTTCCCAATTCAACTAAATTTTTAATTTACCGTAATAATTAAATATTTGATTTCATTCATTGGCAATAAATACAATTATTATAAATTTAAAATTCAAATTCTATAATTCATAAATTTTATCATCTTGTATTGCTTATTAATTTATAGTTCTTTGAACCAATTCCCGTCTCAATTCCCAATAGCGTAGTAATTAATTACATTCACAATAAACTCAATAAATAAAATTTATCCAAATAAATTAGCTTGATTTGCTTAAATCCTTTTTATCTAACCAATTATTGTTCGATAAATTCCTTCCTATGGTATAATTATATTTGGTCCATAACTATTACCCTTAATGTTTCCCAAATTTATATTGATGTAACATTTCCTTTAGATTTATTACAATGGTCTCCAATTCAATAATCACCATTTATTTTATATATATACATTAATTAATTCAATATTTCAATTTCGTTTTCCTATAATAAATTTATTACCAAGTATACATTTACTCTATTCCAATCCAACAAATTGGAATTCCATTCAATTACTATAACAATTATTTCCCTATTCACACTTTATTATTAACCCACAATCATTGCATTTATTGTCTTATATTGATTTTATCCAATTACCACATATTCCTTTAAATTCATAGTAACGAAAAATTCAATTCCACTTATTTGTATTAACTCCATTTCATACATCTACACACAATTACTACCTTAAAATACGTTCCTATTAATTTCCACTTCCGTTACTATATTAATAATCATTAAAGTTCCGTTTATATCAATAACACATTAAAATTTCTTACCATTTAAATGAGTTTGATTTCCAAATAAATTTATTGACCACTTAATTAGGCAACTTATACTGATTTGTTATCATACCCATAAATCTACACTTATAACTAAGTCCTACATTTGAATAAATCTATTAAATTGAAATGTTCATTCAAGTTTATAAATTATCAACTTGCATTAACCTAATTCCCTAATTTGTTACAATTACTGTCAACAATCTTTTATTATATTAAATCAATTTAATACTTTCCTTAAATTTCTCATATTCAATTTATATCCAGGTAAGAATCTTTTCGCTACTTAATTCATTTGAATTTATTCAAATTACTATAAATAGGTTTTAATTACCATTGCTATATTTTAATTTAGCGTTCATTCCAATATTAATTTATCACCTCTATATTTCTACTAAATTTACTTACAAAATCTTACTTAACTAATAATTTTAATTGTTGAAATTTACGGGTCGTTACACAAGTTCAGGGATTTTATTAGTTTGAAGTTTTTGTTGATGACAAAGGGGGAGAAGTTATAAAATAGTAGTTGGCTTGGAGTAAGGGGGAGTTATGTTGGCTTGGTGTAAGGGGGAGTCATGGAGTAAGGGGGAATTATGATAGGAGTAAGTATATTTTATAAATATAGGCTGTCATCATCATAAAGAGGGAGATTGTTAGGAACTGAAATATTAGTTTTGATGACAACAACTTTTTTTAACTATCTTATTATAAAATATATACTAACATTATTGTCTAGAAAGACATGAATATGCAGGATATATAGATATGTAGGTATTGATTACCGAAGACTGATCAGTATAAAGATTCAAGACTCAAGATTGAAGACTCTAGAGTATCAAGATCAAGATTTCAAGATATGTGTCTAGTTTTTGTTAAAACTTCATAATAGCATGGAAATCTTCATTCCGAATTTCACTTGGGATGGAACTCATTTCTACCTTCTTAGTGGCTTACAAACCCACGATAAGTAGCTTACAAACCTACGACAAGTGGCTTACAAACCCACGAACATCCTGGTTTTGTAAAAGTTCTCGAGTCCTAATGTGATGAGATATTCTGCAGGAAGAAGCTTACAAAACTACTTCAAAATGATTTTTCAAAACTGCTTTTCAAAATGTTTTAGCTTTAAAACTATCTTTTCAAATGATTTTCAAAAAGATGTTTTAGCCTTAAAATACTGTTTGTTTTTGTGTTTTAAAACATAGTAAAATTAGTTTATTTTACTCCAAAGTCATTTCATTTTGTTTTCAACTCAATACCATTTTCAAAACAAGTTTTTCATTTTTTTAACAAGGGGATGTCGACATCATGGGATACCCCATGTCGACATGCTGACTGTTGAATTCAGAAGTTTCAATTTTCAAAAGAAGTGTTTATTCGTTTAAATCTTTTCACGAATGGTTATGACCGTTGGTGCTTTATAAATAGCCTTCTCAAACAAATTTTTTAACATACAATTCTCATATTTTCTTCACTCATTCTCCACTAAAGTTTTCATATTTTTAAGATCATGCCGAAATTCTGCCAAATTCTCAAGTGAATCAAATTAGAATTTAATTCTTATTAGATTCTCTGTCCTCTCTTGAAGATCAAAGCGATATTCAGAGTTATAGGATCAATTTGTAATCAAAAGTTTATCGAGTCTCTCTACAAGGTGAGGTTGTGCTTGGAAATCAATTAGTTAATCTTGTGGCCCGTAAATCAAGAGAGTTTGCCTCGGACTAGTGAGACAGGAGGGTACCTCAAGGCCTTTATAAATTGAGGAGTGTAATCTCAATACTGGTTTAATAAAAATCTATATGACGTGGTTTGCCTTGGTACAAGACTGGATGTAGGGTAACTCCGAACCAGTGTAGTATCTGGTGTGTTCTTTCCCTTTACTGCTTTTTATTTACTTTCTGCATCTGGGTTTGATTCTGTGATTGTTCCGTGATTAAGTTCTGCATTTGTTTGTGTCATAATTTCAATTTAGTTCATATAAGTATTAGAATTCATTAAACACTATTCACCACCCCTCTAGTGTTAAGTTAATCTTTAGATCCTTAATCCGCTGTCCCTTTCAGAATTCTTAGAATAATCCGAGCCAACTTAAACATTAACAAATAATTGATTCCTTGGTATAAAAGAAAGCGAAAGCAATGATTTACTTCAAACTGAAGCATAGGAGCAGAAGGATTAAGATAATTAAAGCAAAACAATGAAAAGGAGAGTAAACAACTTGAATTTGAGTTGTCGATCGTCTACAAATTGAGAACATCTGTTGCAATCAAGCATCTTGAGCTTGGATTTAACGAACGTGAAGGGATTTTGCAATCATGGATAAGAAATTTATAGTGGTTGTTTGTTGTAGGTAAGGTTTCTCAATAGATAAATTGATATTCAGGCCGACGTTGGAATTGTGCTAGCGTGCTTAATTTTTTTTTAACTAAAGAATTTGTTACTTCAGGCTAAACAAGCTCTTCAAGGAAAATTGATTTATAGAGTAAAATAGTAATTTTTTGGGCTCAATATAAATTTGAAGCATTTACTTAAAAAATTATTTTGAAAAAAGCATTGAGAAGTGATGAAAACCAGAATATTTAGAATTTTCGAAACGAAACTAAAATTTAAGGAAGTACAGTTGACTGAAACAGAATTGGAAAGCGGAATTTCAGATCTTGATCTATGCATAAACGCATGCATGTGCATGCGTGCACATATCCAAGTCAATCATTATTCCAATAATAATTTTTTATCCTAATTCTACATGCTATTTGTTATATGAATTATTTCATTACGATTGATTAATCGTCGTGACCATATACATGATCTTGGTAATTACATATCTATAAAGTGAAAAAGCAAATATCTTTGCTTTTATTAATCTTCAAACGTATATATTGCGATATGTTTTAAAGGAATAATTTATAGGAAACAATGAATGAAATAATCTATCTACGTGAAATAAATTTTAAAGGAATAATTTCAAATAAAGTAATCAGAAAGATCAAATTTATTTCCATTTTAGGAAATGATGCGGGAAATAATTCATGCTTTCTAGGTAATTATCTTTTGTATTATCCTTCGTTGTTTCCTTCAGCAAGTATATATATTCATGATTAGTTAATAGTTAGGAGATAATGAACATAATAAAGAATTCACTTCAAAACCATGAGAAATTGTCTCCATCGAAATACATCAATATAGTAATGCTGTCAATAAGATATACTTCAAGTATTTCAGAGAATCTTAAGCTGTTGGCAGCGGGTTTCAAACTCGTGACTTTTGGTTACTCCACGTACACCCACACAAACCGAGCTACCTTGTTGAGTTGATTTTAATTAATAAATGATTCTTAAAACTATTATTTTTTGTTCAATTATGTATTTGATATTTACCGTTTGTAATATGGAGTGTTGTAATGAACACTCATATGCTAATAGATCCTAGATAGACTAGCATAGATTTATATATAAGACTTACACTAGCAACAAGCTAAGGTGTTTGTGGAAATCTTGGTTGGACTGTTTACCGTGTTCGAATGTGTCTTACATTTGAGCTAAGAAAATGTGCATTGAAACCAACTAAAATTTGGAAAGAGGAGAATTTGAGCATCAAGCACATTGATGCTATGTGTTGATGTAAAAGATTATGTTCGCAATAGAAGGCGTGTCAAATGCAAGATACTTTTTTTTCACATTTATAGTTTTGTATCCAACTTTAAATCTCAACAGCGACAATAGTTTAAAATGGCCAAAAACAAAAGTTGACTAAACAACATTTCATAAAGGAGTCCTTTGGATAACCAATTTTTTTTTTTTTTTTGCTTTTTAAAAGTACAAGCCAGGAAGTCAATATGGAAAGACATAAATTAACAACTTCTAAAAGTCACTTTTTAACTTGAAAACAATAATTTTTTTACTTTCGACTTGCAAAAGTAGATTTGAAAATAAGAACTAAAATCTTGAAATTTTCAAACGAAAACTTTTAAAATCCGGATTTATAACATTCAAAATTCAAACTCAGCTCTCAAATATTCAAATATTTCATTTGAAATTTGAAATTCAAATGTTTAATTTTTTAAAATTTAAATTTTACAACTCAAATACCAAATTTAGAATTTTGAAAAATTCAAATTTTTCTAAATTAGAATATTGAAAATTTCAAAATTCTCAAAATTTTGAATTTCCCCAAAAAGAAAATCAAGTATCTACGATTTGAATTTTCAAATTCAAAATCATAAATTTTGAATTGTTAAAATTTCAAATTTTAAAAAGTTTAAATTTCACATTTTGAATTATCAAAATTTGAATTTTCGAACTTATAGAATTTGTCTCTAAATTTTCAAATTTAAAATTTTGAACATCTGAATTTTTTAATCCATAAACTAAAATTTCAAATTTGACTTATCAAAATTTTAAATTTCAAATTTATGCTTCCTTGCTATCAAGTTGAAATTTGAAAATTTAAAACTTTCAAAGGTTGAAATTTGAAATTTTGAAACTTTCAAAATTTTAAATTTTAAATTTCTAAAATTTCAAATTTTAGAGTTTCAATATGTGTATATTACAAATATGTGTTTCCAAATTTTCAAATTCAAAGTGTTCAAAATTTGAAAGTTTAAATTCAAAAATTTAAATTTCAAATTTTGAATATCAAAATTACAAAATTTTTAAAAAAACTTAAAATTTGAATCTTTGTTTCAGGTTTCAAAAATTGAATATTCAAAATTTTAGAATTCGCTGTGCCATGTTCTCGAATTCAAAATTTGAATGTTTATATTTAATGAATTAAAATTGCAAATTATGAATCATTAGAATTTCAAATTAGTATATTTTTTGGTTTGATCTTTCAGATTGGATTGGATTTAATTGTTTTTTTGGACCCGACCTGAGACCCACCATGTTTGAATCTCTTCAGGTTGATTCAGTTCTGGTTTGCATGTCTCAGTTTTGATTGACGCCCCTACTTGCAGCCTCTTTTACTAGCACATCTCTTACCCTCTCGAGATTTTTCTTCTTAGAAAGTATGATCTCAGAAAAGCAACAGTGTGGGTTTTTCAAGCCTTCTATTTCATGTGATCAAGTATTAATATATAACCGTGTCCATATATTTTACTTTGAGCATATCATACCACTTAATATAATAAATATAAATATTCCCAAGAATTAAGGTTTTTTTCCTTCAAATTATTCACAATTTTAGAAGTTTACGACTTTGCGTAGGAGAATTCATGTCCAACATACAAGATGTGTAGTCTTAGGTAAGAGGTTTCGATAAAGTTGACAATACTTTAGGGTTTATACATGCATTTGAGCCATTAGCTAGTACAAAAAAATCATGCTTGTATTTCTTTGCATGAACACCATGTTCTTTTGATCTTAACATGCTCAATCCCTTTCCAAAATCAAAGTTTGATTTTATTTTGCAGTTTGTTTTTGCCATTCACTGTTTGCATACAAAATATGTCTTTGAGATTGTATATTGTACACCTAACTTTTCAATATTCACATGCTATTTATATAATGGAACGATTTTTCTGTTGGAATTTCACGATTTTGCATATCTCGGATCGATTTTGACCAATAGCGGGATAGGGCTGGTGCAAAAACCCATCTCGCTACAAGATAGAAAAAACACCCAAAATCGACAGCGAAACTTATGAAATTGATAGAAACTTTGAAAAGATCGAATGACCAAAACCGAAAACGAGTTCTCAAATCATGGTTTACATACATGACACACTTATACACACATGTATGTATACATACATATGTATATATATGCACACGTATGTTTGTATAACATATACATTAGAGAGTGTGTGTGTTTATGCGTGTGTATATGTATGTATATATGTATGTATGTATGTATGTATGTATGTATAACATACATATACATACAAACGTATACATATGTGTGTGTAGGCAATAGTTGAAAAGGAATAATGAATGAAATAACTTGTAAACTGTTAAATAATCTAAAAGGAATCAGCTAAAGGAAAATCTTGTAGTCTAGATTTAGTTCCTTAGGAAAAATAACATGGGAAATAATTCATGCTTTCTAGGTAATAACCTTTTGTGTTTTCCTTCATTATTTTTTTCCAGCTAGCATTCTTATCAAAATCATTAATACTTGCGATTTAAATTTCATTTTGGGTTGGAACTTTTCCTTTACAGTTTAGTTTAAATTTTGGTTCAAATTTAAGTTATAATCATGATTCAGAAAAATCATTCGATCCTTGATATTGTATTTAATATACAAATTTGGATCCATATTTCCAGTTCTGAAGGTTTTCAAACAAAATAAAAATGGAACAATGAAGGAAATTGAGTTTTAGGTTTAGGTGTAGAAGACCAAACGTCAGAAACAATTTCAAACTGTGTACGGACCTTAAGAATATGGATCTTTTGAACCTTCATTTTACAATTTAAATCCTTATTGATTTAAAATATGAGCTTTACGATATAAAATTTGAATCCCATTTTAACAACCTTGTCAGCTAGTAATCACCTTCGTGATTGGTTAATCGGTTAGGAGGTAATGAATTTGACAACAAAGATTCACTTAAGGACTGCAAGAAGTTGCCTCCATTGAAATAAATCGATATATTAACACTATCAATTAAATTCGTTTTGAATACCAGTAAAATAGATTTTGCTTGTAAAGTTTAAAATAATATATACATTGAATCCACAACACATATACCGTTGTTATCAGAGCTCAAGCTACTTTGGTCACTCACCACACATAAATTGAGCAAATTTGTGCGTTAATTTTAAATATTTAACTGATACTTAAAACTCTTAATTTATATTGTTCAATTATGTATTTAATCCTTATCTATTATACAAGGGATCGATCATTATGATGCATGCGCATGTGCCTATAGTCCCATAGGCATGCACTGGCAATCTCCTAAGTGTGTTTGTGCCTTTATGGACATCCTTGCCGGACCATTCATCGTTTCCGAACATGTTTGATTTTTGGCAACAGTAATCGCTTGAGATTAGACAATGAAACCAATAAAGGAAGTTGAAAACTTGTACTGCCAAAGATGATGGGTGAATGGAGAACAAGGGGGGCATAATGGGGGTTAGACCTATTGCACTATCTATTCTCTTCTCCTGTGTTCCTTAGATTGAGATTGCTTCTGCTTCTTATCTCTTTCTTCTCTTCTCTTTTTGTAAAGATAACAAGATGAATTGAATTATCCTCATTTCTCCCCCTTTCTCCATCTTCTATTTTTATTAACATAATAAGATTTTGATCGTATCTACTACAAATCATCATGCAAATTTCTGTTTAAGTTTAACTATCCATTCCATTACATCCAACAAATTTGTGACCAAATATTAAATCTGAATTTTAGGTAGGTTTAATATCATATCCAATATTTTATCAATTTTTGAGTGATTTTGTTTAATTGCTTGAAAGGCCAAGTATGATGGACAAGGTAACATATTTTCAATGGAGTAATGTTTCACGTTGATCAAGCGACTCACACATCAAGGTTTGATTCTTTTGGTTGAAAAATAAAGTGGTAGTTTGTTTTTTGTTTAGATGAGAGCTCTTCTTGATTTCTAATTAATAGTTAGATTGATATATTTCGATGTTGAAACTTTGGTGATTAAGCAAGTAATACAATATTCCAATGGTTTCTTCTTGTCTTTAATTTGAACTAATTAGGGATCATGGATATAAAACAAGATTTCATTTCCATTAAAATAAAGATCAATCATTTTGCATTCTAAAAATCTCAACCTTCCCCGCCAAGGCAATTTGAAGCTTGTGCCAAAATAATATTTTATCTCATAACCCACTTTGCCATCACTTGCCATCATATGACTACTCTCTAAAATAGAAAAAATAAAAATACTTTTACCTCCTCCATGCCTTTTCTTTTTTAAGTTAAACAAAAAGAATGATTGATTGAAAGCTATAAATGATAAATATTTTCGATTTTTAGATGAGCTAAGATTATAAATGGTATCCGTTTTAAATTTTCAGACACGGATGGTAGATGGCACATGTTTTTAATTTTTAGTTGTAGAAAATTGAAAGGCACAGTATTAATTAAATAACATCACTTTTAAGTGGCTAGTATGCAATAGTTGCATTTAAGTAATGAATATGATATCAAATAATTCACTTAGAAAATGCAAGAAGTTATCTGCTTGATCTAAATGGTAATTTAAAACCATCAACATTCAATACACATTTATATTGTGTCCAGATATAAATTTCTGCACTTGAAGAGTATTCTACTTATGTAAGTTAAAGAAGTTATACTATCATAATATTAATCTTGAACTGTTATTTTAATTATATATATTATATATGTATATATATTTAGGTATTGATCTTGATGGTTATCAAGAAGCCAAGACAAATGTATTTGGTTGTGTATTTTCTCATCTTCTGTACCTCAATACCAATTTTTTTATAGAAAGGATGGCCAGGACTATCGAAGGAGTTGACTGACTACAAACGACGGCGATGAACTGTTACTTTTCCGGTTATCGCGCTTCCAGATGGAGATGGACATGTAGTCACTCTAGTGTGTGCGCGCGCGTGCATGTGCGGGCACGCGTTTGCATGCGTGCGTGCTGACTGTGCTCACTTACATTGCAGTATTATCTAAATGAACAAGTTTATTTATTTTAGCATGTGAATGACATAATATAATGCATTGGATTAATTTTTGCGCAGGGGATACATTGCTCATGTGATGTTGGAAAACCCTTTTAAAGAGTTTTGACTTTTCATTGATAGTGGAAGTGACATTATTTGGGTACCATGCACTGATTGTGCTGGATGCCCCATTGCAGAGTTATCCAAAGTAAGTACATAAATAAATTCATTATGTACTTTGGTGAGACAAGATGATAATTATTCATTGAAACAAATATGACTAAGATAAATGTTCGTTGAAGTAAAACACTCTGCGTTGCATAGTAAATAAGATAGCAGGACTGACATGCACCATTGTCCCGATGGTTAAGCGCTTCGACTTTGGTGCGAGAGGCCTTAGGTTTGAAACTTGCATATCGTGATTCGAACATATATTGAGATGTAGTATGTTGTATACAATCTAACACTTGTAGTACAAACCAATAGTTCCAGTCAATTATATAAAAGACCAGAAACTCAAATAAGCCCATAATACATTGTCTACTTACTGAACCAAGTAATAAGAGGATTGCATTTTACCAAGTTAATTCAATTTTTGCATTCTTTGTTCTGCAATTTTCTTTGTATTACATGAAGTTCAAGTTGTATGTATTATTCTTAAGTAAAAGATAGCTGTATAGAGAATAATATCGACCTATTGTTGAGTATGGCTCATAATTTGATATGATAAATTTAAGGCTGTGTAGTTAATGCCCCGCTATTACCCTGCTACAACCCCGCTATATCTCATAGCGGATTTCTACCGCTACGATTTTCCATATAGCCCCAAAATGTAGCCTTTCCGCTTTAATCCCCGCTATTTCTCCTATATCCCGTTATTTCCGCTATTCCCGCTATATCTTTTTTAATAAAATGAATTGAAAATTTGCATTAATCATTATAAAATTATGAAACTAATTTATTTGATTTAATTTTTAACATATTTTCAGAAATGAAAATACTCTAATATTCTACCAAATTCAATTATGTTATATAACAATTTTTCGTTTATATAAAGTATATTCACACATGTTTTTATTTGAAATTATTTATGTATTATTTATAATTCAATTGAATGATAATTTTTCATTTAATTACAATTTATATATTTGTAAAAACATTAAGTACGAGTTTTATATGCTATTTTAGAGTCATTCGCTATATCCCGCTATATCCTCCCTGTATCCTCGCTATGACTTTTTGCACCTCCACCGCTTTGAATATACCGAGCGCATTAACTGCACGGATTTTAGGATCGACTTTTTAACCCTCGATAATCATCTACTGCTTCAGTGATTGGTTGTTCGGATGCAGATGTACTTTTTCTGATTGCTCGACCAATTATTCATATAATATATCATATGTCGATGGAGATAATACAGTTGGCTATTTTGTGTCTGATCAATTACATATTAATATGATCAAGGAAAGCCAACGAGTTGTGAACTTCTTCGTTCCCATTATTTTTGGGTATAAAATTTTACCAAGTACACTTTTGCTTTTTACCTAAGATTAATCACTGTATGTTGTATTAACAGATGTAGTACCTTTTTATCCGATAATCTTGCTTTCAGCGAGTACATTGATTGCATACTTGGCTTAACCATTGGATCACGGTTATCAATATTTTCTCGGCTTGCATCTGCTGGACTTAGTCCCATGGTCTTCTCTTATTGCTTTGGGGGGACACCGGAAGATGGAGGTTCTTTGGTTTTTAGGGAGGTTGTTGAGCCGGGTATTATGTATACCAGCCTCTTTTCATTAGAGTAAGTATCATGTATTATTGTTACTTAACATGATACGCTCAAGAGGTGTTACAAAGATGAATTTGGTGACATGTTATTAGTACTAAAAAGAATACTAGCAACCTTACTTATGTGTGTAATATAATATCCATGCAAATGGCACGTGAACAAATCAATTTGATATTGAGTAAATTGTTCAAATCTGATTTAGTTTAAAATAGAAGGCTAAACCTTCTTTTGTGTCTCTTCTCTCATGCATATAAAATCGAGACCTTATTTGATATTTTGACATAAATCACGTCCTCATATATATGTAATTTCCTAAATAGAAGATATGTAGTTGCTGAAATGATTATACATTTATATATGAAAATACGCACTGCATTTAATACACCAAATTGCTAATGCTAGCTGATTTCAAGATGGTTATAAAAAATCTTTTCATTTAATTACAGATCTCGATATAATCTTTATCTACAAAGTATCGCAGTAAATGGTCAACAACTGCATATTGATTCCTCGATATTCAAAATATCAAAAACAGCAGGTGCAATTGTTGATTCTGGAACTCAGTTGACTTATGTTCCTAAAGAAGTACGCCATCTCATTCTCAACGCTGTAAGTTCTATAAGTCATGTAAATCTTATGACTTCGGATATTAATCTTACGTGTATAAAGATTGATAAAGTTTGGCCAACTGATCACTTTCATCGCTACTTGTTCCATACATGGTTGATAATATGTAGTTGAACCTTTTGATAGTTAGAATATATGTATTTAAGATGTTTAATTTATTGAATGCAATTACCGAGCTACAGTTCTTCGAAGTTCAGGGAAATTGATTATTGATATATGCAATTTGAAAACTAGAAAATTGAGATTTTGTTTAAATCGACATCCACTGCAAATTTCATCGTATTAACCATGCATATTTTAATTTTGTCATTTACCAAAACTGGTTTTTTTTAAAACCCAATTGTCAATATATCAACTTTGCTTTGTTAAGATCGAAGGATAGTTTAAATGTTCAAAACAAACTCCCCTCGTTGCATTGTAACGCCCCACCCCAAGACCTACACTAACAAAGGGTATTACGGAGTAATACTGTCTGCTAGTGTAGAGAATAGGGCTGGTTAGGAGCGTCATCCGTAAGCTTTGCCTTAAACAAGTATTGGATACGTCGATTGGGTGCACTGGTTTTTTT
Source organism: Allium cepa (assembly GCA_030765085.1). Classification (NCBI taxonomy): domain Eukaryota; kingdom Viridiplantae; phylum Streptophyta; class Magnoliopsida; order Asparagales; family Amaryllidaceae; genus Allium; species Allium cepa. The sequence continues at coordinate 723,680,915 of CM060935.1, read as the reverse complement.
TCCTTTACCTTTTTTTTTGAAGATCGACTTACCCAATAAATGTTTAACACAAAACTATGGTGGCTAATGGATCTATCCAGAACAAAATACAACAACAACAAATATACAACATATCACAGAACAGCAAACGCATATATATACAGATACATCATCAGTACGCTACATAGTGATACATAAGTGAGTGGTAACACAGACCACATATATATACATCATGTCTCAAAAGAATATACATAGATCAGAGTACACAAAAAGATAGCTAAACGACAACACAAAAGGTGGACTAGCATCCAAAGGATGGCAAAATGGGCCATAGCGAAAGCAGCTACAAGGGAATCTAACAGGTGGTTAAGCTGAAACAACTCGGTCTGACCCGAGTACATAAAATACACGGGTCAGTCTAGCTTAAATAAACAAATTAGAGAATGATAGGTGAAGTATAGGGATAATAAATAATAACTCTTCTCAATAGAGAAGAAGCAACAACAACATATGTCATCTCATAATTCATGAGATGATAACAACTAGAATATCATACGAAATTCTCATGAAAAGGGGTAACAGCAACAACATCGATTAAATCATGTATAAATGCCTCATATCATCGGCTTCAACATCGACATAATAAAAGACTTCCATCAACAACAAAACAACAAGATGCAAACTGCATCATAGCACCAAATAGGACACGTAAGTTCCCAACAACCACATAATGCATTCACCATATGAAAATCTTCAAATAGCACATAGGCTATATATATATATATATATACATATAACTCCAAGAACAACATTATGGTGAATATATGAAAAACAACAAAATCTAAAATTCAATCAGAATGACATCTAGAAATAGCAACAACAACGGTATGGATCCATAACAACAACTGCACGTGCACATAATAAGTGGCCCCCCCGGCCTTGCCAAGTATTATAATAGTGCGCTTATCAACGTTGGCCCCCCCGGCCTTATGTATATATGTGGCTCCACCGACCTAGCGCTAGTGGCCCCCCCGGCCTTGGCCCCCCCGGCCTAGTACTGGCAACAACAACGGAATATGTTACTAACTACCAAATGTGTGTAGCTTCAAAGGAACAAGTCCGAAATTAACCGGTATAACAAATCTACGTGTCCCATACCACGTGGTTTATTATACCATTTAAGTCACTTCCTCGTTCTCTCGAAGAGTGCAAAAATATGTGTTCTTTTATATAGAAAATACTTACTTCGAGAAAACGGGTGTTTAAACAATTTTGGAAATTATTTGAAAATTGTTGCTTTGAAATTTTCTTTATTATAGAGAAAACATATATACATATATAGCTTTAAAATTAATTATAAACTTTTATAAAACATTTACTTTTAAAGCTTTTTCATTTTTTTAAAAACCATTTCAAAAACAGTTTAAAAAAACACGTGCACAGAAATAGCAAAAATCGATAAAAATTCAAAAATTAACATACGACAAAACCCAAATGAAACCATCAATTCGCAGTGCAAATTGGCATTAATGTCGGCTTTTCGATTAGTTGGAGTTATCTTTTTAGAACCATCTTAAAAAAAAATGCTCGAAATCATCGAATTTAAAAACAATTCAACGGAAAATGCTCAAACATTGCAAATGAACTCAGGCCTGCGGCTTGTACTGCCAGTTTGCACCTTTTAAACTCAAAATTTGAGAAAATATAAAACACATAAGTTGAAGATAATTGCCATAGCTTAAAGTCAGAAAAAGAATCAACTAATTCGGACATTCGAGTCAAAAGTTATGGCAATTCTAATTCTCAGGTATAAAATTATAAAACTGAGAACAATATACATAACAACGTGGCTGCGGCTTAAAGAGCCATTTTGACCCTGTAGAAGCTAGAATTTGTTAAATCTTAAAACACTAAAGTCGAAGAGAATTTCAAAATCTAAATTACAGAAAAAGAATCACCAAATTTGAACAACCGAGCCAAAAGTTATGACGATTTTAATTCTTAGGTCTAAAATTGCAAAACTGTGAACAATTAACATAACAACAGGGCTGCGGCTTAAAGAGCCAATTCGACCTTGTATGTCATAGAATTTGATAAATCATAAAACATGAAAGTTGTAGAGAATTGTTGTAGCTAGAAGTCAAAAAAAGAATCGCCTTATTTGGACTTACGAGTCAAAAGATATACTCAAAACAATTTTCAGGTCTGGATTCATTGTCACTGTCTTTTGCTCTCGGGACAGCGATAAAGAAGTGCATTTTCGACCAAATTAAACTCACAAATTCATAAAACTAAAAACATGAAACTTTTAGCTAAAAGCCTAAGCTTTCCAGAACATCCAAAATCGTCAAATTTGGATAAGAAACGAGAGAGATATGGTTAAATTAGTTTCAGGTTCAACTCTGGAAATTTTTTTCCAGCAAACAACAAAGAAGACAACATGTAATTGGCATTCAAGCTTATTTAAGTTAGAAGTGTGAGATAATACTCACCTTAAGATTTGTTTGCAGAAAATTGGTATATTTTGCAAGCAATTATTTGAAGATTTTGCCTTGAATAAGCTTTAGAAACCTGTAGAGAAGAAGATAACAAACATGCAACTAGAAAATCAATTACAGTAAACAACCCTTCCTCAAAACAAAAGATGGATGAAATAGGTTAGGCATTCAAGCCATTGTTTTCTCTGGTATGGAGTAAAAGAATACTGAAGGAGGAGGAGAGGAAAATTGTACGTACAGGAAAACTTTTGCCTCCTTCTAGACTTGGGTCTTGGGTTTGGATCCTAAACCAACCCTACCCATTAAGCCTATGTTAACTTATAATATGATAACTATGTTATTAATTAACATATATTTAACAAATTTTACTATTTCAGCACATAATTTACCAAACTAATTACAAACTTTATGTTTTCAACTTTAGAAAAACCAAACTAACATATTTTATGTTTAATGAAATGTCCTATAAACATATGAAGGTTATTTTAGCTATTAAAATTCAATTTCCATCATTAAAAATTCTATATTTTTTTATACTTTAATTTACACAAACCAACATTTATAACAACAAAATTACATAAAATTATTTCTCTTGTTTATTTTATCCTAAAAACCATGTAAAAAAATATATTTTTACATACAAACATTGATTTTAATCAATATTCCACATTTTATTTACAATATTATCCATATTTAATTTTAGCACATCATTAAAATTAGCAAACATCACCATTAGACCACTATTTCCCAAAATTATTACATTCTACAAAAACAAAACCATTCAATGTTTAATATTACCCCAAAATAACTTATAAAAGTTTTCAAAACTTTATTCTCTCCATTTTATATTTATTAACAACAAATAAATGTCGAATTAATTGCTTTTATCTTTTATCTAATTAATTCACCACCAAATTAACATAATTCCACTATCCACATTTAATTTCCAACCAAACCATCTTATTACCATTTTATTTCACCAAGTACACATTGTTTATTATAAAACAAACAATTTTTAACAAAATTTTACATCTCCAATTTATTTTATTCCTCCATTTTAATTTATAATCATCGTTATAATTTATTTTCACAGGTAATCACAAAACCAAGGTTGTTACAGACTCCTCCCTTATAAAAATTGCGTCCCCGCAGTTTCTTAAAGAAGAGTTGTATTCAACACAATTTATTTCATCTAGCAAAGGAAAATAGATAGGCTTGAGTTAAAAATTCTCACCCTCAACATGAGAAGATAGAAAGTCAGGATAGGATCGCTCGATAAATTCTCTGGTTTCCCGTGTACAGTCTTTTGGATTAGCAGACCATTGAATCTTCACGAGCGGTACATCCTTATTTCGAAGGCGTTTGACCTCCGAAGCAAGCATACGGAAAGGATGATGCACAATAGATAAATCAGGTGAGATCTCAAGCTCTTGCATATTAGGTGGATCAATAACAGAATCTGAATCACGAAGGCATTTCCAAAGCTGAGAGACGTGAAACACGTCGTGAATATCAGAAAACTGGGCTGGAAGTGATACTCTATAAGCAACCGGGCCAATACACTCAGTAATAGGAAATGGTCCTATATAGCGAGGAGCCAATTTACCAGTCCTACTGAAACGCATTATCCCCTTCAAAGGAGATACACGAATAAAAACGAAATCACCCACCGAGAACTCGAGAGGCTTCCTACGATTGTCCGCGTAGGATTTCTGACGGCTCTGTGCCTCTTTCATTCTCTGACGAATAAGAACAATCTTCTCAGAAGAATCATGAATAGAATCTAGGCCAAGAATAAGCTTCTCTCCAGATTCCAACCAACAAGAAGGTGATCGACATGGTCTTCCATATAAGGCTTCGAAAGGAGCCATACCGATACTGGACTGAAAACTATTGTTGTAGGAGAATTCTACAAGAGGTAGGTGATCCTCCCAATTACCACCGAAATCTAGAATGCAAGCACGGAGAAGATCCTCAAGAATACGATTTACCCGTTCAGTCTGTCCATCAGACTGTGGGTGATATGCTGTGCTGAAGTTAAGCTTTGTTCCTAAAGCTTGCTGAAGACTCTGCCAGAAATGACTCGTGAAAAGTGAATCACGGTCACACACAATCGAACTAGGAACTCCGTGAAGTCTCTCGACTTCCTTGATATATAACTTGGCCAAATGTGGAGCACTCCTATTAGACTTAATAGGAATGAAATGTGCTGATTTGGTAAGGCGATCAACAATAACCCAAATGCTACAATGGCCCGATCTCGAACGAGGTAGGCCGTCAATGAAATCCATTGAAATCTGATCTCATTTCCACAATGGAATCTCTAAAGGATGAAGGAGACCAGAAGGGCGCTGATGTTCGGCTTTTATGAGTTGACAAGTCATGCAATTACTTACATAACTTGCAACATCACGCTTCATGCCTTCCCAATAATAAAGGCGATGCATATCAGCATACATCTTACTACTGCCGGGATGAATGGTATACTTAGAACGATGACAATCATCGAGAATGTCACGCCTAAGTGCAGAATCAGAAGGCATGACAAGACGGTTCTTCTTGCGAAGACACCTACAAGAATCAATGTTGAACTCCCACAACTCCTCATCACGGGACCCAGACTCACAAATCTGGATAAGGTGCACAAGATCGGGATCACGCCACTGAGCATCGGCAATACGACCCAATAAGCTGGGTCGAGCTTCCAAACTGAATAATAAAATAGGAGAATCAGAAGATGGAGCTCGATCACGAATATCACAAAGGGATAAGGTCTCTAGAACATCCCACTCGGCTAGCATCATAGAAACAACAGCCGAATGTTTGCGACTAAGCGCATCAGCAACACGATTACCCTTACCAGGGGTATATTGGATATCGAAGTCATAGGAGGCAAGGAACTCGAGCCAACGCTGTTGCCTCATATTGAGCTCCTTCTGAGTGAAGAGATATTTCAAGGACTTATGATCGGTGTATAGAATGAAGTGCTCGCCTAATAAATAATGGCGCCAAATCTTCAAGGCGAAGATGATGGCGGCCAACTCGAGGTCATGAGTGGCATAGCGTACTTCATTTGGTCGTAGTTGCCTAGAAGCGTAAGAAACTACCCGATCCTTCTGCATAAGCACGGCACCGAGGCCACATCTACTAGCATCGGTGTAGACAACAAGATCTTGATTCCCTTCAGGAACCACTAAAATAGGAGCATTAGTGAGGAGCTCCTTCAACTGTTGAAAAGAAGCTTCGCACTTGTCGGACCAAATAAATCGAATGCCTTTCCGAGTAAGGCTGGTGAGAGGAAGCACAATGCGGGAAAAATCCTTAATGAATCGCCGGTAGTAACCCGCTAATCCAAGGAAGCTGCAAATCTCATGAACATTCTCAGGCCTCTTCCAATTCTGGATGGATTCGATTTTTGATGGATCGACCGAAATACCTTCAGAGGAAATAACATGGCCTAAGAACTTAACCTTATTCTCCCAGAAGTGGCACCTGGAGAATTTGGCTTTAAGCTGATGATGACGAAGAGTACTCAAGACAAGGCTTCAGACTTCGAATATACAAGGATGTCCTCAATGAACACAAGGACGAACTTATCGAGATATTCACGGAATACTCGATTCATAAGATCGACGAAGAAAGCAGGAGCGTTCGTCAAACCGAATGGCATAACAAGCCACTCGTAAGATCCATATCGAGTGCGGAAAGCTGTAAGAGGAATGCTATCTTTCGCGACTCGAAGCTGATGGAAGCCAGCGGCAAGGTCGAGCTGAGAGAAAACCTTAGCGTCACTCAACTGATCGAACATATCGTCGATCCTAGGTAATGGATACCAATTCTTGATGGTCAACTCGTTAAGCCTGCGATAGTCAATGCAAAGCCTAAGAGTTCCATCAGACTTCTTCACAAAGACGACCGCGGCACCCCACGGTGAAGAACTAGACTGAATCAACTGCTTGAACTCAAGCTCTAAAAGCTACTTCTTGAGTTCCTCATTTTCTTTTGTAGACATCCTCGTTGGAGGACGACCAACTGGCTGCGCGTCTGGAATGAGATCAATGCGGACTCAATCGCCCGCTTGGGTGGCAAACCCGAAACAGGCTCAAATACATCAGAGAATTCACTAATAATAGGAATACGAGATATATCATCATCATCTCGTGAGTCGAGAGAAAATAAAGATGCTTCGGAATCATCCACATTCCGAAGAACAAGTGATAGGTGAGTAGACGAATTTGGATGTCGAAGATATAAAATTCTCTCAGAACAAATAATCCTGGCATCGTATCGCACTAGCCAGTCCATACCCAAAATCATATCAAATCCAAGATAGTGAATAACGTGCAGATTCGCACGGAAAGAAAAACCACAAAGTATAATCTCAACATCATCACAAAGCATGCTAAGGGTTGCAGATCTCCCAATAGGATTTGCAATCCTCAAAGAAGTAATAAGGCAAGAAACATCCAACTGTATATCATCAACAAGCTCCTTCGATACGAATGAGTGTGATGCACCCGTATCGAAGAGGACTCGTATAGAACGATCACGAAATAAAATGGAACCTTCAAGAATAGAAGAAAGGGTACCTCTAGGCTGAGAAGAACCACCAGAAGCATCAACTACATTAAGCTTGCCAGAACCAGAAGACTTTGGCTTGCTAGGGCAAGAAGAAGACCAATGTCCCTCTTTCTTGCAATTACGGCAAATGCGAGGCTTAGGACAATCTCTAATCATATGATCATAAGAGCCACAATTGTAACACGCCTTCTGAGTAGGAGGTTTTCCACTAGGCTGAGAACTAGGACCAGATCCAACGGGCTTCTTCTTCTTGGAAGGGAAAAACTTCCGCTTATGAAATGGGAACTTCTTCTTATTGGGGTTCTTGCAAACCTCAACCTCTTCACCACTCTCGCACTCCTTCTCGACGGCTTCGAGATGAAGCGCCGAGTCAATCAACTCCTCAAAAGAAAGCTTAAGCTGGAGCATCAAAGATTTCTTCAAATATTTCTTGAGGCCAGAAACAAACTTGAGATTCTTCTTATATGAAGTGTTAATGTATTCGAGACCATATTTGGACAAGGCCTCGAAAGAAGAAACATATTCTGAAACAGAAGACTTCCCTTGCTTCAACTCAAGGAACCGACGTGCTAAGAGAGCTTTCTCGGATTCAGGAACGAACTTAAGTTAGAATCTCTCCCTAAATTGTAGCCAAGTAAGAGTGGACTCATCAATCTCAGCAATAAGAAGCTCGTACCAATCAAGAGCACGCTCTTGCAACATACTAGATGCTACAAGAACTCGGTGGTGGTCAGAAAGCTCCATGCGAGTAAAAATGCGCTCGCATGTATGAAGCCATGCCTGGACCTCAAGAATAGACTCTGAGCCTTTGAAAGGCTTGCCTCCAAGATGAGAAAAATCACTACACATACGCGCAAAAGCAGACTTGCGCGAAGGAGACGAAGGAGTAGGAACTGGAGGCTGGGTGCTCCTAAATAACTCCATGAACTGATCGGCAGACATATAAACGCCATCCGGATGCGAGCCGTTGGATTGCCCAGCATCCGAGCGTCGTCCTCTGCCTCTTCCAGCCATTAGCTGAAAGTTAAGATAAGATAAAGATTATTCACATGGTAGATATCATTAATTCAAATATGGAATACTACGGAATTAAAATGCATTCCTAGACGTATTCCCAAACTTCTATCTACCCTAAGGGACACGGAAAGAACAAAGGCACGATGATTCAGGGATTCGTAACACTTGTATTACACTTTGATGTACCATAATATGTGTTTCTGTTCTTTGTTTATCATATTTTGTTCTGAACCATGCTCTGATACCAAGCTGTAACACCCCACCCCAAGACCTACACTAACAAAAGGTATTACGGAGTAATACTGTCTGCTAGTGTAGAGAATAGGGCTGGTTAGGAGCGAACATCCATAAGCATTGCCTTAAACAAGTATTGGATACGTCGATTGGGTGCACTGATTTTTTTTTCTTTACCTTTTTTTTTTTTTGAAGATCGACTTACCCAATAAATGTCTAGCACAAAACTATGGTGGCTCATGGATCTATCCAGAACAAAATACAACAACAACAAATATACAACATATCACATAACAGCAAACGCATATATATACGGATACATCATCAGTACGCTACATAGTAATACATAAGTGAGTGGTAACACGGACCACATATATATACATCATGTCTCAAAAGAATATACATAGATCAGAGTACACAAAAAGATAGCTAAACGACAACACAAAAGGTGGACTAGCATCCAAAGGATAGCAAAATGGGCCATAGCGAAAGCAGCTATAAGGGAATCTACAGCAGGTGGTTAACCTGAAACAACTTGGTCTGACCCGAGTACATAAAATACACGGGTCAGTCTAGCTTAAATAAACAAATTAGAGAATGATAGGTGAAGTATAGGGATAATAAATAATAATTCTTCTCAATAGAGAAGAAGCAACAACAACATATGTCATCTCATAATTCATGAGATGATAACAACTAGAATATCATACGAAATTCTCATGAAAAGGGGTAACAACAACATCGATTAAATCATGTATAAATGCCTCATATCATCGGCTTCAACATCGACATAATAAAAGACTTCAATCAACAACAAAACAACAAGATGCAAACCGCATCATAGCACCAAATAGGACACGTAAGTTCCCAACAACCACATAATATATTCACCATATGAAAATCTTCAAATAGCACATAGGCTATATATATATATATATATATATATATATATATATATACATATAACTCCAAGAACAACATTATGGTGAACATATGAAAAACAACAAAATCTAAAATTCAATAAGAATGACATCTAGAAATAGCAACAACAACGGTATGGATCCATAACAACAACTGCACGTGCACATAATAAGTGGCCTCCTCGGTCTTGCCAAGTATTATAATAGTGCGCTTATCAACGTTGGCCCCCCCGGCCTTATGTATATATGTGGCTCCACCGGCCTAGCGCTAGTGCCCCCCCCCCCCGGGCCTAGTACTGGCAACAACAACGGAATGTGTTACTAACTACCAAATGTGTGTAGCTTCAAAGGAACAAGTCCGGAATTAACCGGTATAACAAATCTACGTGTCCCATACCACGTGGTTTATTATACTGTTTAAGTCACTTCCTCGTTCTCTCGAAGAGTGCAAAAATATGTGTTCTTTTATATAGAAAATACTTACTTCAAGAAAACGGATTTTTAAACCATTTTGGAAATTATTTGAAAATTGTTGCTTTGAAATTCTCTTTATTATAGAGAAAATTTATATACATATATAGCTTTAAAATTAATTATAAACTTTTATAAAACATTTACTTTTAATGCTTTTTCATTTTTTTAAAAACCATTTCAAAAACAGTTTAAAAAAACACGTGCACAGAAATAGCAAAAATCGATAAAAATTCAAAAATTAACATACGACAAAACCCAAAAGAAACCATCAATTCGCAGTGCAAATCGGCATTAATGTCAGCTTTTCGATTAGTTGGAGTTATCTTTTTAGAACCATCTTTAAAAAAAATGCTCGAAATCATCGAATTTAAAAACAATTCAACGGAAAATGCTCAAACATTGCAAATGAACTCAGGCCTGCGGCTTGTACTGCCATTATGCACCTTTTAAACTCAAAATTTGAGAAAACATAAAACATATAAGTTGAAGATAATTGCCATAGCTTAAAGTCAGAAAAAGAATCAACTAATTCGGACATTCGAGTCAAAAGTTATGGCAATTCTAATTCTCAGGTATAAAATTATAAAACTGAGAACAATATACATAACAGGGCTGCGGCTTAAAGAGCCATTTTGACCCTGTAGAAGCTAGAATTTGTTAAATCTTAAAACACTAAAGTTGAAGAGCATTGCAAAATCTAAATTATAGAAAAAGAATCACCAAATTTGGACAACCGAGCCAAAAGTTATGACGATTTTAATTCTCGGGTCTAAAATTGCAAAACTGTGAACAATTAACATAACAACAGGGCTGCGGCTTAAAGAGCCAATTCGACCTTGTATGTCATAGAATTTGATAAATCATAAAACATGAAAGTTGTAGAGAATTGTCGTAGCTAGAAAAAAGAATCGCCTTATTTGGACTTACGAGTCAAAAGATATACTCAAAACAATTTTCAGGTCTGGATTCATTGTCACTGTCTTTTGCTCTCGGGACAGCGACAAAGAAGTGCATTTTCGACCAAATTAAACTCACAAATTCATAAAACTAAAAACATGAAACTTTTAGCTAAAAGCCTAACACATCCAAAATCGTCAAATTTGGATAAGAAACGAGAGAGATATGGTTAAATTAGTTTCAGGTTCAACTCTGGGAATTTTTTTCCAGCAAACAACAAAGAAGACAACATGTAATTGGCATTCAAGCTTATTTAAGTTAGAAGTGTGAGATAATACTCACCTTAAGATTTGTTTGCAGCAAATTGGTATATTTTGCAAGCAATTATTTGAAGATTTTGCCTTGAATAAGCTTTAGAAACCTGTAGAGAAGAAGATAACAAACATGCAACTAGAAAATCAATTACAGTAAACAACCCTTCCTCAAAACAAAAGATGGATGAAATAGGTTAGGCATTCAAGCCATTGTTTTCTCTGGTATGGAGTAAAAGAATACTGAAGGAGGATGAGAGGAAAATTGTACGTACAGGAAAACTTTTGCCTCCTTCTAGACTTGGGTCTTGGGTTTGGATCCTAAACCAACCCTACCCATTAAGCCTATGTTAACTTATAATATGATAAGTATGTTATTAATTAACATATATTTAACAAATTTTACTATTTCAGCACATAATTTACCAAACTAATTACAAACTTTATGTTTTCAACTTTAGAAAAACCAAACTAACATATTTTATGTTTAATGAAATGTCCTATAAACATATTAAGGTTATTTTAGCTATTAAAATTCAATTTCCATCATTAAAAATTCTATTTTTTTTATACTTTAATTTACACAAACCAACATTTCTAACAACAAAATTACATAAAATTATTTCTCTTGTTTATTTTATCCTAACAAACCATGTAAAAAAAGGGCGAATTAATTTAAAGGACAAAAATTTCTATATTTTTTGCCTCAAGGACACGACCTCAATATTTTTACCACAAGGACAAACATTCTTCTAAAAATTATTCACAAGGACAAACATTTTTCAAAATTATTCATAAGGACAATAAAACTGGTACCGAACTAAAAACTGATACCTAAAAAATGCTACCGATAACTACAAACTGATACCCAAAAACTGCTATCGAAAACTACAAACTGATACCTACATAAAGTTGTCCTTCAGGATAAAATATTGAAGGTCTGTCCTTGAGGCTAAAATGCTATGAAATTTTGTCCTTGGCAATAATTTCCTGTGTAAAAAAATATATTTTTACATACAAATATTGATTTCAATCAATATTCCACATTTTATTTACAATATTATCCATATTTAATTTTAACACATCATTAAAATTAGCAAACATCACCATTAGACCACTATTTCCCAAAATTATTGTCTGTTGGGGGTTGCCTCCCATGCCCCCGAGAGAACTCCGGCACATATTCCTCATGTGGCTCAGCGACGTTGGTCCTAGCCTGTTGAACTCCTTCCAGAGGTCCTTCTGTGTTGGATCCCGTGGGCCTGCCCCCAAGCCCTTGTTGATTGCCTTCTGGCTCCGCATCCCGTCCTCCATTGGGTTCCACAACCCTAGTTCCTTGTCCTGCATCCACCGTGGCTGTAGCCGTTCCTAAATTCTGCATCCCTGCAGCTCTCATTTGCTCAAAGAAAGTCTGCACCATTTCCTGTTGGCTCTTCAACGATCTCTCTTGCAAAGAATTTGCCATAGCTTCCATTTCATCCCGGGTTATGTAGATTGAAGCCTGTCCTTCCCCAGCTCCGGAGGATGCTTGTTGACTTCCTTTCTGTTGGCTTCTCTCAGCCCTTTGTCTTCTACTATTTTGCCTAGTCATTGTCTTTCAAATCCAAACTTCTATCCGATGCAGCGGGTGCTAGTCCTTCTCAGTGAAAGCACCAAAGTGTTTGCGCCAAAATTGGTCACAAACCCCCAATACCGTGAAAGCACCAGTGTATGAATACAAATCGACAATATTCAAACACAAATAACAGATCTCAGCAAATAACAAGCAGCAAATCAGAAATAATGAACAGAGACACAAGTTTTATAGTGGTTCGGCTATCTCCGGCCTACGTCCACTCCAAAGTTTTATCCTTTTATTAATTATCCTTGCTGATTACAAGTGATTACAGCAGTTACAAAGTCTAAATTCGAAATCAATGGTAGTAATGACGATATGGAGTGATTCTGGCAGCGTCCGGGCGTGCTTGTTCTCTCCAAATTCTCCAACCCCTTTTCTGAATGACCAGAGGCTCTATTTATAGGCATAGGAGGCTGATATTTCGCTGAAAATCCGATAAACCACTTCTGGCACGTGAGGGGGCCCACATGCTCGGCCTTAGAAGACTTGGGTCCACTTTGGGATCGATTCGAACTCCATTCGAAACGATCATAAAATCATCCAATCGAGGTGAAACTTGGTGTGAACATTCTTCAACATGCATGTAAGCTCCTGTAAAAATTTCATTGCATTTGGATCAACAGTTTGAAAGATATGATCGATTCGAGATCAAAGCTCCGTGTGCTCTGCCTGGTTCGAATCCATTCCTTCGAACCCATATCCTTCGACTCCATCTGAAGCACGCGCGCGCAATGACGTGGCGCTATCCTCCCGGGTCGATTCGAATTATGCGGCGTGTTGACTCCATTTGATGCGCCGAGTTGAACGCTTTCCTCCTAGAGATGCGCACGTATCCATGCTTCACGCTTGCACGTGTCCATCACTCCTCAATGTACTCAACCGTTTGCGGTACGTCCTTTCGTATCGATCGCAAGGGGGTATTTCGTATCGATCCGATCGATACGAAAATGTTGAACGCTATCGATACGAATCGAAGGCAAACAGAAGGGTACGTAACCATGCACGATGATGGATACGAACGAAGCCTTACCTGATGGATACGAGCGAGATTTTACCTTATGCATACGAGCCGGGACAGCCTCTCATGGATACGAAAATGCCAAAAGCCACCTTGCCATCGATACGAACGTATCGATTCGAACCATCACCATGCCATGCCTTTGAATCTGGGTGTGTTTCCATCGAGTCGAAGTTCACCTCGCCTTCCTATCTGATCGATACGAAGATCATTGAGTCGAACCCGTGCCTATCGATACGAACGATATCGATACGAACCTGATCGATACAAAGCGTATCGATTCGAACTACCATTTCCCTGATCGATGCGAAGGTCATCGATACGAACCTATCCCTGATCGATGCGAAGTATCGATTCGAACACCATCTTGATCGATGCAAAATGCATCGATACGAACTGCTCCTTGCACACCGTGACCCATCCATATCTCCTTCATACGAGCTCCGATTAACCTGAAATTTGAAACATATCCTCTCGTAGTCCTTATCATCATCTCCAACCAATTTCGTTCCGATCGGAGCTCAACCAAATTTTGACGTCCGTCGATTGTAGCCTTGTTTCCAATCGATCTCCAATCCCGATATCCATCATTCCTTGCCAATTTGTTGATATTCTAGTTTTGACCAAAAAATGGGATAACATTTATATTGATTAATATTTAATAAATTGACATTTAAAAATTGTAAATGTTTGAAAATTATAAAGTGATAAAGATTGCAAATTTCAGAATTTTAACGCGAAATTTGATTTAATTAATTTATTTTAAATTTATTTAATTAATGGAAAAATAGCCATTTTGGCCACTGACTCGGATTTCGACGAAACCAGTTTCATCGGATTCGTATCGGTGAATTATTGTAGGGTTTCAAGTTCCGTAGCGATCGGACTTGTCGTTTGATCGTACGAACGTGAAACGCCTTGAAATCGATTTAATTGAAATTAATTGAAATCAATTTGAAAACATTGATTTCAGCATAACTTCTTCATATGATGGAATTTGGAGGTGAAACTTTTTCCATCGCGTTTAAAATATTTTAGAACATCTATTTTGATATATGGTTTTACCCAATTTCGTTCCGGTGTCGTAATGGACTTTTTGGGCCACGTTAGCGTTAGCACGTACATCTATCAACCCGATCCATATATTATTTCAGTTTGCCTATAAATACCATGCTAAACCCTAGCCTCCGCCTATTCTCATTTATCTGCGCGTAAAAATTTCATCAACTCTTCCACTTCCTCAATGGATGCAAACCCTAGATCCAAACACAATTGCAAATCAAATCAAAAGCTAAAATTTTCATAGTCCTCAGAAAAAATTGATAAAAATATATGTTGAAGCTCTCGACTACAGTAATTCACTGGTGGTGCTCGTTTTGGATTCAGTTCGTCGTTTGACCGGTAAAAATCAGAGAAGTTTCGGCCGTTCATCATCGTCGAAATCAAAGTCGTCGGATCGGGAAACGGTTTCTGGGTTTTGGAGAGGAAACCGAGGGGATCCCATCTATATGATTGTTGTGTCGATTTGACGGTTAGATTGAGGTGAATTTTCAAATTAAGGTTTCGAGATGGGTTCGTTATAGGCGGCGGCTGTCCAAATTTTTTGTGATCGGCGTCGTTTGGGAGGGGGCCGTGACTTGGTGGTGGGGTCGCATGTTGGTGAGAAGCACTGGATGATGGCGGCGGCTTCTACTGTGTAGCGCGTGCTAGGGTTTGATGTGGATGAAGTTGTCATATTGACTGTAGCCGTGGGTTTCGGTTGCATGATGTAGGTTGTGTTGTTGCGTGCAAAGAAGAAGTGATGACGTGGCAGGTATGAATTGTAATGTGTTCCATTTGTTTTTTTATGATTTCAATCGCATTTATCGTCACAACTTTTGCATACGATAACCGTTTTATGCACGGTTTCTTTTGTTAGGATTGTATTGAAATTCCGGACTTGATGACGTTGGTTTGGACAAATTCTGAGACCGTCAAATTTTTGGGTTTAAATTGAATTTAAATTCAATTTAAATTCAAAAGGTAAGTGTTTTAACCCACTCGCAACTTCTAAGATTTCTTATGTTTGTTAAATTGATTTATGATGTGTTTAGAAATTTATTTATGGCTGTTTGGCATATATTTCATCATTATCCCAGTAAATTTGCATTCATAAAAATTTACTTGTTATTTAATTCATTTTGCATATAAACTGCCAGTTAAAATTTTAGTTAAATTTATTATTGCATATAAACTGCTAGTTAAATTTATTTATTATTGCATATAAACTACAGTTAAACAATTATTTAATTCATTATTGGAAATTTAACTATCAGTAATTAATTATTATTTATTGTTGTGATTGTTTGAATTGGATGATAAATTGATGAATGTTCGATGATTGATATGATGGACGAATGGATGCTATATTTATATTGTATAAACTGCAAGTTATTATTATGCATTTTCATTTCATTCGGGATTGCGGTTTGAAATGATATACAACCGCATTTTTATTTTTAAATTGCGGATTGAAATGATAAATATCTGTATCACTTGACCATAGGATAGAAAATTATATACATGCACCGCAATATATATATAAATTTTTTTTTGAAATGATTTTCTATGGTTTTGGAAAGAATACGGTTTAATAAATATTCAATTGTGATATATATATATATAGTAAAAATTTTTGAATTTAGCTATGTATAAATTTGTTTCGAATTTTAAAATAAGCTAAATAATGAAGTTGATTTCGTTTATATAATATGGTTAAGAATATATTTGAAATTCTGTTGTATATAGATTTATAATAACTCAAATAAAAGTTAAGTTGAAGATAAAGTGAATACGATTGAATTAAAGTATTTAAGAATTTTCCTCGAAATATTTGTTTTGAAATGTAAATAAATGATGATTTAAAGGGTATGATCTTATAACTTGATTTTTGATTAGAGGATTTAAACGAATATCAAATTTGTTTAAAGAATATTTTCAAGTTAATTTAATTTAAAAGAATACCCTGTTATTGGAATTTAAGGGTTTTAACTGAATAATATTTGTTTAGTAAGTAAATATTTCAAATTTAAATAATAGGAATTTGATTTGATATATATTAAATTATCAAAGAATCCATTTTTGAAATAGTGGAATATTTAAAGATTGAAATATATGAACTGTAAAGTTTTGAAATACAGAATATTTAAGCCTTGAAATATATGGGAATTAAAATGGTTCATTTGGAGGTTCAAATTGATATTGGAAATTTATTGTGAAATTTGAGGAAGCTGTTTATTTTATAAAGTAATATAGTATTTGAACCATTAAGTATTAAAAATTATGTTTCAAAGCTATGGTTTCAAGGTATATATATTTGAAAATATTATGATTTTGGGAAAGGGATATTTATAAAATAAAAATGATATTATATTGATTTGGGTTTTAAAAATATTAATGATATCGTATTTATATGGTTGAAAGAAATATTATATTCTGGTTTTAAAGTATAAATTATTTTGAAAAACTGTGGTATTATAAGAACGATTGGTTGTTAAAGAGACCGGGATTGGAAGTTGTCATACTCTCTGCCAACCCCGAAAACCACTTTAACAACCATGTACGCGGTGGAGATTCCAGAATGAAGTAGGATGGTGCGGCGTTTCCTTTGAGGTAAATACGTGGACCCGACTCCCATGAGTTGGCATAAGGTGGCTAAAACAGGAGCGATTCTCGGGCCAAGGTGGTTTGCGCCCTTTATCGGATACTCCTCTTCGATATTATACTCTGACTCTGGATTGATTCGGTGGCCACTTTTGATTTCTTTGATTTTAAGGGGAAGTTTGTCCGATGTGGGCGGTAGTAGCTACTACGCGTTACCACCAGCCCGGATGCGTAATTGGTATATCTACCTTGGCATTGCCTAGTTGTGCCGTGTCACCTACCCTATCGCGCCTTGTACGAGTTTCTATTTGTGTGGTACCTATGAAGTATCCTCTGGTAGCCTCCCGATTAGAAGGTATTACGGTATTGTATAGACTATTGGCATTATTTGTGTTAAGGGCTATATGAGTAACCCCTTAATGCTATTTAAAAGTAATTTTATTTTACAATTAGACACTATTATAATAGCGAAATATACTACATAGTAAATAGTTTAACGGATCCTTAAGAGATGTGAATCCCGAGCATCTTTTGAGTTACTGCACTCATATTTACTTCTGTTAATTTAACTTACATAAGATCTTTTAGTTCTGACTCGAGTGTTTAGTCTTTTCAATTCGCTCGGGTCAGTCCGAGCGTTTCAGGGTCGAAGACTTTAGCTCTGGAAGACGAAGACGGAGATTTCTATTGTTATTATTTATTATATTCCACTACACTCGTATTGTTCCGCTGCATTGTTATATGGTATGCGTAACTCTGATGTATGTTGTATAAGTATAATCGAATATGTTAAAACAGCTTTATAAACTGTATATTTGATTATTATATTTTATCCTTCTGCTGTGAGATTCTATTTTTTTTATTTCTTTCTTGTTTTCCGATTTATCCCACAACAATTTGCCCTTTTGTATGGTTTGAATTGGCACGTGTGTCGATTTAAAGCGTGTGAAAAGGTGGGATGTTACAACTTGTTATAAGATAATCAACAATGATAAAATAGAGTAAACCATATATAAGTGTATAAGTGCTAAATGTGATCATATGTGTAATCAAATCAATCATCAGCCAATCATATTTACGGTAATTATTCAATCCAAACATATACACAAACCATACCAAATAAGTTAAATTGATTAAGTTTAAAACATAACAATCAAATCAAACAAGCATCATACAGAATAACTAGACATTTCTTGGTACTTTCACTTATCCATCTTCTCCAAATATAGGGTCTGCTTTAAGGGCATCCCATTCTTCTTTATCTTTGTAGAGACTGAGTGACTGGTGTCGAAATCGTCCTTGTTTAGAGCTGAGATCGTCCTTGTTTAGAGCGTCGAAATGTTTCTCTTGCTCCTTGATCATCTGTATTTGACTTAATTCTTAGTGGCGTTGATTACGAAGTATGAATGTAAGAATATTCTTGAACGACATGAGAGTTTCTTCAAGATTATCACTTAGATTCTTAATCGAAGAATCCATAATTAAATAAATAAAAAGAAGTATGAAAGAAAATGACTAGAAATGAAGTTTAACAATTTATTCTGGAAGAAAAAGATATAAATAGGAATAGAAAGTCGTTTGAAATGAATAGACATAAGTTAATTACATGAAATTTATATTTGAAAATGTAACTAGTTTCTGCCCGTTGGATGTCGACATGGAGGGATGGTGTATGTCGACATGCCTCTGCCTAAAGTGACATTTTGCATTGTTTTGAATAATATTAACAAATCTATTAAACTAAAATTTGTATAATACAAAAACAAGCAATTACAGAGACAAGTGAACAAGAATAACAGGAAATGAAAGATTCCATTAATAATTCTAGTCAACATTACATAAGATAATATAATATTAACTAAAATAAAGAAAATACAAAGATAGAAAGGAACTAAAAACTAATTAGATGAAGACGAAGAAGATGATAGTCTAAGCTTTCAGCTGATTTTCCCAAAGAACTTTATCCATTTTCTTACTCATCGATCTTTTAAGTGTCTTTTGATTTTGCACTATAATCCTTTGATTATTGAGAATGGTCTTGTTGGATGGATTAGCGGGATTAGTAGGATATTTTATACTTTCTAAGGAGGTTTCTTGATTTTCCTCTTCCTCCTCAATTTCCATTCCTTCGTCTTCCTCTTCTTCTTCTTCCTCCATTTCTTCCATTTCTTCATAAGCAAGCATTTCTTCCTTTTCCGTAAGTGTTTCATATGGTTGAAACACTAATGGAATTTGCATATGGGAAATGTTTCCATTGTTGAACACTTTTCTAGTTGTAATTCTTCCATTTTAAAATCAACTCCAAAGTAATTGAAAATTCGAGTAAGATAAATTCCATGATATAATGTGTTTTCGCCCATGGTAAAGTTCTTGGGCCGTAGTTCATCCAAAATAACCTGAGTCCAATTAATATCATAATTTTCGAAAAATTGCAAAAAGAGATTTGCAAACTTTCAAAGTCGAGTTGTTGTAGTTTCTCGATCTTGGTATAAGAGTGTGTTGGATAAGAATATTAACAATTCTTGCTTTTGAACGAAAGTAACAATTTTTGAATTCAAAATTGCCATCCCCTTCAACAATGTGATGAAATGTCTCTCGATCATTTTCATTGATTTGAAATTCCGAGAGATTCATTCAGGTATACTTGCATCCCAAAATATTTTCCAAAATTTCACAATGCAAAACAATTTGTGTTTCTTTAACACTACCACAAATTTGTCCTTCTTCCCCATAATAAAAACCGCGATTCAAATTCGCATAAAACATCCTAACAAGGTTTGGATAACATACAAAATCATTTTGTTTGTTATCAACTAAACTAAGAATAAAAAATTGTTGAAAAAGATATTCAATTTCATAAGAAGGAAAATCTTCAAAAATAGCAATTTTTCCCGTATGAATTTTACCAAAGTTTACATAGTTGATGTAAGCTTTGATAGCTTTCGAGTCATCAAAAAGTAAGTTTTTTGCAGATTTTGAAAGCCTAATGGTGTTAGGAGTGCTTGAAGAGGACATTGAAGAAGTTTGAGAGAAGTTGAAGATAATGAAGATAAGTTTGAAGTTTGAAATGAAAGTAAAAAGTGATGATAAAGAGAGTGAGATAAACAGAGATTCTATGGTCATGTTCTCTGGTCCAAAAGGCATCTTTTCAGAGCATTGAAGTCGGGGAAAAGGTGGACGGAAATTCAAAATTTTGAATTCAAATTTTGAAATCAAATTCTGAGCGGCATGTCGACATGGGGTATCCTAGTATGTTGATATGTGCCTATTTATTCAAAGGACAAATGTCTAATCCTATTTTCTAATAACTATATATATTATATCATATATTCTAATTATATAATTCCTATGATAACATTAAATATAATAATACTTAAATATTAATAATTAATATTTAAAATATTATTATAATAATATTATTTTTGAATTTAAAATTCAAATTTCAAGGGATAAATTTGAATTTATAATTCAAGGAATTTAATAAAATCAAGCAAACAAACAAGCATCCGTTCAACCAAGAAAAATTAAAAATAATGTAAATGCGTACTTATTTTTAGATCCATACTCTCATCGTCGTCTGATTCATGAATAGCAGTTAAACATAAATTTGAATTTTCCGTCTTCTTTTCATCATCACTGGATGATGAGTCTGAGTCATCAAGATTTGTTGTGAATGCTTTTTTTCTTTCTTTTCCTTGATGAATCATTGTTTAGAGGAAATAACTGTTTATCTGGGTACGGATAGTCTTTCTTATAATGCCCGACTTTATTGCAATTGTAGCATCTATCATCGTTGACGTTCTCTGCATTGTTTCTTGAATTCATTTGATCATTTCTTTTGTAATTATTCATTTTTCTATATTTTAGGAATTTCCGGAAGTTTCTTGTCATGAAAGCAATCTCCTCATCATTGTCTGGTTCTGAATCTTCAGTTGTTGCATTGAATGCTAATGACTTCTTTTCGTAGCCTTGTTTTCTCTTCTTCCTTGCAGTTGAACTTCATAAGACATCAGATTTTCAATCAATTCTTCTATTTTCATTAGGATGATATCATTTGCTTCTTCGATTGCAAGCGTATTTTGATCTCATTCTGTAGTGAGTGAATTTCGAATTTTTCTAACTTGGTCTTCCTCCGAAAAGCTTTTTCCCAGTGCAATTAGTAATGAACAATATCTTGAAATCGACAGTACATGTCGAAAATGGACTCATTTGAATGGATTTTAAACAATTGAAATTGATTAGTTAATATGGAAACTTTAGTCTGTTTAACTTTGCTTGTTCCTTGATGAGTAACTTGCAAAGTTTTTCAGATTTCAAATGCCGACTTACAAACAGGCACTCTATTAAACTCATTCCTATCTAATGAACAAAATAATATATTCATGGCCAGTTCGCAAGCAGTGGCGTAGTGGTAAGATACTTGCTTCCTGGTAAGCAGGTCGCAGGTTCGATTCTCGTCTGCCCTGCTCCCAATTTCAAGACGCGGAGGTGGGTCCCCATTAATCCAAACAAAATGGTTGGGGACATCAGATCTCTGTGCTAGGCTAGCTAAAAGGGGGGTCAGTGTGGCGGACAGCTGTATTCCCTAGCTCTACTCTCCGGAGTAGGGTTTAAAAAAAAAATATATATATATTTATGGCCTTTAAGTTATTTTATGCAACACCCTTTTTCTCAGTAGTCCACTGGAAAAAATTGGTAGTTGGTTCAACATACTCAGTTTGTATGATATTCATATTGGTTGCATTTAGTAAATATAGAGCAGAAAAACCATCATTTTATTCAAGAACATATTGTTATATGACTCATAAAGAGTGTTGCACCGTATAAGACATTGTAAATGAAATAAAAGATAATTATCTAAAAAGTACTTTGCCGAGTTCAAGGAAAATTAAGACGAATGCAACTCTTATGTCATTCACTAACATTTTCTTATAGTATCCCAAGTCAAATGTATCAAAGAATTCACTGCTTTAACAAACAAATAAAATCATGTGAAAAGTAGACTCAAAGGTCTGTATTTCATGCTTGTTCAGGCTCAATAACAACCAACTTTGCACGTATAACATAAGTCTAAAAATATCCAATTTTGCTATTTTTAGGATCTTTTTACTAGTTCTAAAATATCCAATTTTGCTATTTTTAGGATCTTTTTACTAGTTTTATTAGTAAGGACAATTATATTTATTGCTATTTTTAGGATCTTTTTACTAGTCTAAAAATATCCAAATTCGCTTCTAATCACTGATTCATTCTACGATCTCTTTGAGAATCTCAATCTACGAATTTCACAGTCGGGTTATCTTAATTTTCTTTTCACACCTTTATTATTTTGATCTCAAATTATATTTATTGCATACATTATTCTAATGTCCATACTTAATTTGGTCCAAAATTTTATTTTCTTTATCCAATTTTGATTGTGAATAAGTATTGATATCAATTTACTATGATTTTCGTCTTTCATTATGAGATTCCGCTTATAGTGAGCAATAAATTATGTCATGTTTGTGAAGATTGTCATTAGATTATCACAATTTTATGATGTTTCTTAATATTAATTGTTAGATTTTTATTTTATTTAAAGCAGTTTATTATGTAAGTTCATTATTATGTTTTGATTGTATTTTGTATTTTTTATCGTTGTATTAGACAATGGCAAAACTATTTTATTTTTGGTTTTTTATACAGATTATTAGATTATGAATTTGGAAGTGTTTTAAAGAATGATTTCGATATTCCAAAAATACATAACATATCTTTTTGGGTAAGGTTTTTATACTATCTTAGTTCTATAGTTATAGTTT
Organism: Allium cepa; assembly: GCA_030765085.1. Classification (NCBI taxonomy): domain Eukaryota; kingdom Viridiplantae; phylum Streptophyta; class Magnoliopsida; order Asparagales; family Amaryllidaceae; genus Allium; species Allium cepa. The sequence continues at coordinate 723,657,922 of CM060935.1, read as the reverse complement.
GTGTTATTTTATTACTATATTAATAATGATATTATTTGTTATTATTATTATTATTTTTCCTTCTTTGCATATTTTGGATTTTGAGGTTGTTAAAGTTTTATGAGGTTTTCAAAGATTGAGTTTGTTTGTATTTTTCATTCTGAGAGAAGCTGATTGTATCATGAATTTTGGTGTGTGGTACATGGAATTATGTTTCTTGTTCGTTTATATTATTTTTGGATTGTAATTAGCTGGTTTACTTTCAGCTTTTGCTACTCATACATTACGCTATGAAAATGATAAGTTTTTATCTTTTTTTATACAGCGTGTTACCTGGGTAAAAGTTAATACATACAAAACTTTGTTCATTTCATGTGCATACATATTATTTATTTTTGACATTACCACATTAGCTAACTTTTGCAAAAATCAAAAGGATAAAGCTTTTATCTTTTCCTTCAGTTTTATAGCTCAGATCATATGCAAGCTGATTCATACAAAAAGCAACATGATTTTAGATATGAGCCTATACGAATAATATTTCACATACACACTTGTTATATAAACTTATAGTTTGACTTTGTCTTTATTTTGTTTAATTTTTCCCATGAAATTTTAAAAAAGGTAAAAGCTTTTATCCATAAACATATTTTAATTTATTGCTATTGTGAATTCTATGGTAGAAAAGAGAAGCAATTAATGGGGCATTTGTTTGGGTCAAATTTGACCTGTTTGAGCAAAATTTGACCCAAACACTAAGGAGGAAAAGGTTGCAGAAATTTAATGCAAATTTTTTTTATGTAGGAAGTAAATGCAAGAAAGTAAATGGAAAAGCAAGAATAAAATCACACACATAATTTTTATACTGGTTCGTCAATCTGGACCTACCTTCATTTGAAGGTTCTCTATTAGTTTACCATTAATTTGTGATTACAAGTGATTGGGATCTTATACGACCCAGAATTTTAGTTATTTGACTTTGAATATTTAATTAATTTTAATTATTAAAATATATTGGTTTAAAAAGGTTTAATAACTTAATTTCAAATATAGGGGCTACTTTAAAGGTTAATATCTGGAATACAAATATAGAGATTTTTTTTAATATTTAAATTGTGAACTTGATATTTAAATAGTGATTTAAATAAAAAGATTTATAATTGAATGTTAATTTAATTAATAAAATGGTCTTATTTAACTCCTTTTAAAATTTTAAATAATAACGATGGATTCTTTTTGTAAATTTATTTACAGTAACAAATTGTTTGAATAAACTATTATTTTTACGACACGATATCTATTAACGTATTTTTAATTTAACTTATATGATTTTTTCCTAATTTTTAATTTGAAAAATATTGAAACTATTAGTCTGACAATTTATCTACACACAACAGCGTTTTTGTGATTTTACAGAACGCAATAACCGGTGAATATCATTATTGTTTTGGGATCGCGTCGCTGTTCTGAGCGCGGTCATATTCTGTTTTGTCGATTTGGGGCCTGTACGTGAATGGAAATTTGGACGGTGAGATACCGAAAATATTATTGAAATAATATAAACATCACCCAACATTTAATACAAATAAGCACACATTTTTCTCTAAACCTTGTCTTCTCTCGTACGCTCCAAATTGAAGGAAAGAAATCATTTGGACTTTTCAAAATTCAAATCAATTAAAACAAAAATCAAATAAATGTAAAATTGTGATCTTTGTATTTAATAGTGTGAGATCTAGCTTTGGGCATCAACTGGAAAGGTGCGGCAGCCATTTTTGGGCTTGGCAGTTTTAGAACGAAAGCTTAGATTATGGTTTGAGATTTTGGTTAATCTAGTCAATGATTGTCGAATCAGAGTTGATGTTTGGGTTCAGGGAGCGGAGTGGCACTTGCGGCCGAATTTTGGTGACTTGTAGTGGGGTTTGAGGGCCTCGTGCTCTGGTACAGTTGGCTGTTAGTGTGGGATGTTGTGATTTTTAGTAGAGGTCGAGTAGGAGGTCTTTGGTGATGGGAGGTAGAGCTCGGGAAGAGGATATCAATGGTGGTGGCGACGTGGAGGATAGTGGACCGGAGAAGGAGGATTTGGCGGTCAAAGGGGGGGAGGGGTCATGGTGGAGGGCATGCTCTGAAAATAGGCGGAAGTTTGAATTGTGGAAGATGATGGTTTAAATATAATTGGATAATTAGTTGCATAAAAAGTGTAATTAGTGTTTTATTTAAAATAATTAAATCAAAATCTTATAATTTCAATAGTTTGTTTATAATCGATCCAAATTAAATGTCGTCAATCGCGTTGAGCTCATAAGAACGAAATCTATGATATGAAATTGGGTTGGTAGAAATTGGAGCTTCTGAAAATTTCACATTGTTCGATATAGACGAAAACTAGAACGCTTCAACGACAACTAGAACTCTGGTGAGTTTAACTCACTTTTTTTTTGTTAATTGGTAATGTTTTATAGTAGACCAATTTGTGTTTGGTTAAAACTATTAGATGTTTGGTTAAATATTCGCTTTTACAAGCGATTGTTATTTAAATACATAAATTTTATTGAGAAATCTGGATTTCTTGGTATTGTTACTTTTAAATTTCTAATTATATTCCTGTTGGATTCTATTTCAGCGATAGCTATGTTATATAGATTGCTAATTGTTGAATCTTGATTGTACGCACTATCAGTTATGACATTGTTATATGTTCAAAACTGAACCCCTGTAGTGATAAAAATAAATAACATTGGTTAAGTGCTTGATGGCTATTGGCCTCAATTTAGTATTTTGGAATACTATTAATTGTCGTTGGGCTTAAAAAAGATTTTTATTCAAAGAATAGATTGCTACTTTGCAAGATTCTATTCTGTCTTTTCTTTCTTCTTCTCCAAACAATCTGTATTTCTGGCATTCGGATGCTCGGTACGTGAATACTATGGGTGTATTAGTGTCAGACTACTAAAGGTCAATAAAGGTGGATCGTTACATATTCGTTTTGGTCTTTGATTACAATGAATTTTAATGGCTGTCTAGGAGGAGTTAGACCAAAAAAAGAAGCCCGGGTCCAAAAAAGAAGAAGCTCTCATCTAATGAAGGTTGCCCAATATATTTATAGGGGTAAACGACGAAATATTTTCCTCAAATATCATCTACAGAACCTCGCTGCATAGAAGAAGTCTTCCGAAAAATCTCGACCCCAGATTCCATAGGATTAGGGATAGGTATCGATCCCCTAGGGACAGGGATCGGTACCGATCCTCATATGGAGCCCCATAGGGGTGCGATCCTTCCTGGTGGCCCGCCTTGATGTCTATGTGATTCCAGAATTGTTTTGCACAGTCGCTTAGATGTTTTTTTTTTTGAGATATCGATGGATCTTTGATGAGTTGAACTACTGGTTTAAGCTGCCTATAGGAAAAGGGATAAGAACCGATCCCCTACCTAAGAGAGACACCAATCCATATTTAGTCAGCTCTGAGATAATGTTGCCTATAGGGAAAGGGATAGGTACCAATCCCCTGCCTATGGAAGGCACCAATCCATACTTAATCAATTCTGAGATGTTGCCTATAGGGAAAGAGATAGGTACCAATCCATACTTAGTCAATTCCTGGAGGTTGTTCGTTTGAGTTTGTTTGACCATTATCTTGTGTTCTTGTCTGTTCTGGGTCTCTGGCTCCTAGGATGATTTTTTTTTCATGTTGATTGCCACGGTGATCATGAAGTCGGATTTTTCCAGTCAATCTGAACATAGCCGAACCAAAAGGCCGGATAACAGCAACATTAATAATATTTCATATAGACATTGCTTGTTATTTTTTGTTATCTAACTTTATCATGAACTTTATTAGTTATCATGTACAAACGTGAATGAAAGTTTATTACATTTTTGTATACATTTGAGGGTTAATGAAAATAACGAGTTCACTTAATATTGAAAACATTATCTATTCTAAGACTGAAATAATGAAAAATAATATCTAAAGTGAGTGTTGCTTGTATTACATTTTTTTTGTTTTTTGTTTTATTTCTTTAGCCGACCAACCACATACTATGTATATGCCAAGAAAGTTAAAAGTTTTTACCACTTATGAACACTCTTTAATAATTTTTCAATATTATTTGAGAGATTATAAACAATATTTTTCATGAATATTTCTTGTAAGCTCTTTTTATCAAATTTTACCTTAAAGTTATAATATATCCATAATAAAAAGGAATAAAGTTTTTATCATTAAATTTGGAGTTAGCCAAAAAATAAAATCTATTAATGACATTGCTTAACTCACTATAAGTTAGACGGAATGCGATAATATGTAAATAAGTTTAATGTGACATAGAAAAAGAAACAATTACTTAATTTACATCAAGTATTAACGATATCATATGTTGCAAGATCTCTAACTGAAAAAATGTTGACAAGGAATTGTGAATGGGAATTCTCTAACTGAAAAAATGTTGACAAGTATTAACGATACCATAATTTACATCAAGAATTAACTTAATTTACAACTAAACTTAACACTCAAAATTCTCTCTAACTCCATTTAATTTTATTTTTTTAAAACATAATAATGGGAATTGTGAATCCAAATAAGTATATTAAATATGTTAGTATGAGTTGAATGCGTTTTTAAACGTGGTTTCAACTAAGTTTAAATCAAAACATAAATCGAATTGTAAAGGGAGGTATCCGATCTGATACGGGATTTAAATCGTAAGACTTTAATATTTTTGACAACAATGTAAAAAAACACAAGATTACACAATTGAAGCTGTACCAATTTAATTTGTACTTTATTCTCTGCCAGATTTTATTTTCTACTGGAATGAAGAAACGGTGAACTAAAAGTTGACACATAATATGGAAGCATAAATCAAGTATTAGTGAAGAAGAGAGATATAAGCAATTGAACTCCTTTATCATATTCACCTTCATTGTGCAAAATAACTCAAAAACTAAATAAAAAGCTAAGTATAAAGAAACAAAGACCATATATTATCCTGGTTATGAATATATCTCTTTTTACACGGTTAGATTAATGTATTAGATGAAGTGAAAAACAAAATTGACTGCTAGGGGTGAATCGACGCCGCAAACATCTTCACGCAATATCCATTCATTTCTATCGTCTCTAATTCGACTGGGTAAGCAAAAACTTATAAGAACGTAAGGTTTAAAGAATTTTTGAAGAATTTGTGTTTTGATTCTCTATAAAGGCCTCTATTTATGGAGCTTTAATCATATCCTTTTCAAATTTGGGATGATATAATCGCATTTTGAATGTTTAGCATCTAATAACATTCGCATGTTTTAAGTAGATTTATTAGGCCAGTGAACATAAATAAACATGAACATCTAAAACAATAGCAGAATAGTTAAGTGGGGAAAGAATAAGCTCTTTCCACAATTTATTCCACCGCCCCAAGTTAATGATAACAATGATACCAAAACAACACAATCTTAGCAATAAAATCTATCACTGTTCCAAATATCTGCAGCTGCAGCCTTTTATTTAGTAGGAGAAAAACGTTGTCTGAGTGCAACATGAATTCAAGGCATGACTGAATTTTGAAGAAAACAATTATCGCAGAGGGTGAAAGAATGAACGATCGGATACGTAAGGGTATAGTGAAGAGATTATTTCAACCAGTGTTTCAAATCCAAAAAAAACTATGGTGATTGCTTTTTTTTCCGACAAGAAGCTTTTTTATAGTTGAATGCTAATTGCAATCAAACTGACAAAGGTTGCATTTGTGTTAGCTGCTGAAAGTTGAATTCTGAACATTGAATGTTTGAATTATTGTTTGTTTACATTTTTGAACATTTTGAAATGAGATAAATAGATGTATGGACAATATTATCCCCGTGTTTTATAGTTTTTCTCGTGCATTACAAACCATGAAAAAATAATATTCAGGTTGAAAAGCACCAATACCATGAACAATATTGAAAAATGGAAACCATGATCAATTGACAATCATGCAAAAAATAGCATTAAAAACATGGATGATAGGAACCATGAATAATAGACAACTAAGAGAAAATGGCATTGGAAAAACCATGAATAGTTGATATATCAGAAGAAGAAAATTTGAAACCATGAATTACTTATGTGATAAACATTTGAAGCCCATATACAACCATGAAAAATATTGAATGATATATAGCCATGGACGTATTGAACAACAAATTGATGCCATGAAAAATTGAGTAACAGATACTGAAACCATGAGACAGCGCATAATAGATAACCATGAAAGACATTAAAACTATGAATAGTACGTAACCATGAAAAAAATAGAATATTTTGTATTTGTTGACTTATGACTTTAAAAATTGTAATAATACAGTGCCAAAAATGCAAACACATAAACTGCATGACAAAATATATATACAATGGTAATAATTACCACGTTTTCATTAAGGTTGTTACATCAGAATATCTTACCAAATATAATTATTTTATATAAAATGAGTCCAGTCTTCAATTTTTCAATACGAACCATCTGGTATATGTTAGCAAACACTTGAAAGTTGAAACATTTACGTAAGGTTAGCTCAGAATTTGTTGACAGATTTTTTTTTTTTTTTAAAAAAGCCGGGTCCCTTCAGTATACTGATTTTCAAGTAACAAGTAATAACAGAAGTCAAGTAATAAGTAATAACAGAAGACGGAGGGCATCATATATTACGTTTTGAATAGGAACTTAATTGCAAAAACAAGTAGCTGGCGACCATATACCAAACCAATAATTCTACTTATCAACTTGAAACCGTAGACCATATACTAAACCAATATTTTAGCTTGTGACCTCAAATATACATTGGACTTTGTAAGTTATATTACTGGCTGCGTGAATAGGAAGATGAGGCTAATGCCATATTTTTAGAACCTTCTATACCAGTCAAGTTTAACAAATATATCTGAAATAACTACTATAGCTTACAAGCAACGAATTTTGGAAATAAGGTGATAAAGCTAATTGCTATCACATTCAAAGCTATATCTAAAGTTTCCTGTCATATAAAGTATTGCAATTTCAGATGAAAGCTTATAGGTTAAGACTATGGATATTTTGTTAAATATAAATTTTTTTGTGAGCGAAGGAGCATTAATTTACTACAATTTTCCTATTAGAACCTGATGCCTTCATGTGATATCAAGTTCATCAAGTGTAATAAGATTTTAAAAAATGATCGTAGATAATAAATAAGCATGAAGGGTTCTTTTTTCTTTTTGAAAAAAAAAATTCAAGCAGTGTTTTATGCTTCATGAAAATAGCTGAGTGGCTCTCTAATCTTCGAAAACTTAATCCAAACAAACAGTATAATAGAAATACATACAAATTACCTGGATCGGATAAAATAGCAGAAAAGCAAGAAGAGGAGGGGTCGTGATTCTGCGTCGAATTGAATATGTGCTTTCAATTCAAATTGAGGCGATCTATGAAGAGAGGCGCTGAATATAGCTTCATCATCGTTGCTATTTCCGCAAAAAGTGGGAAAAAAAGATGAGAGGAGGAGAAGAGAAAATTTTGTTATTTTCGCCAAAAAAGAGAGAAGAGGGAGAGAAGAGAAAAAGGGGAAATGCTTAAGGGCTAATAAACGTGATAGAAGAAAGAAAAATAATGTTTTTCCAATTTTACCCTCATTAATAATGCCCCTCTCTCCCTCCATTTTTTTTAAGTTTGCTGAACTCGCCACTAAATGCCAAATCAAGTTGCATTTATGATTTTTTTTTAATCAAACCGACCGTTAAAAAGGTTTGCTTACTGTCACTGGCCAAAATCAATTTTTCTGAAGCCAAAAAAACGTGGATCTTGTCTCATCGCGGTTTCCCTAAAAACGTGGATCTTGTATCATCGCGGTTTCCCTAAACTTCCTCCTTTTACTTCGCGCATCAAAGATTTCAAATTCAAATCTATTATGATTTTCAAATTCTAAAATTTCAATTTCAAATCGACAATTTTGAATGCTTTGATTAATATTTAAATTTGAAATTCATATTTTTCCGATTCAAATCTCAAGTTATTCTTTTCCAACATATTATCACTTAATGTTTAAGTAATATTAACAAAAATTTTAAATGTATATTTCTTATCGAAGTTATACAATCGAACGGTCGATTTATCCATCGTTGTGCGGTTATACTAGTATTTAATTTAACTTTTCTTAGAATGGATTGAAATGTGTTTGAATTATAAACAATATTAATTTTAGGTTAGAAATTAGGGACACTTCCATATTTATTTTACACCTTTCTCTTTTAAAAATTACTTTCTACATCCCCGTTTTCAATTTCTTTTTCTTTACTTCTCTAGTTTCCAACTTTAAAAACGATTGCTCCAACTCGTATTATGGTGGTTATGAGTTATGAACGCATACTCTAAAAGCGCACGTTAATGTTAGTCAAATTACTCAAATACCTCGTGAATTTCACCTTTATTTTAAATAGGAATGCAATTTATAAAAGAAACTTAATGGGATCTAAGGCTAATTATATACAATCACAAGAATGTATACCAAACTTTTCCTTAATTTCGCTAGGTGTTTCACGATTTCCTCGCTCTTTTTTTTTCAAGGACTTTGAGAATTATCTTTTGAATGTGACAAAAAAAGCGGTTTTTGAAAATAGTATAACCTTTAAACTATGTGGGTTTGATCCCTCAAAACAGATACGCAAGCAGTCTTTTTCTATGCAACAGTCACTGATTCTCTTAAGGTCGGGATGTATAGAAATTGGTGCATCCACAAAAATAGTTGACACATTTTCTCCTTCATTACATATATATATGTATATATGTGTGTATATATATGTATATATGTGTATATATATATATATGTATATGCGCACGCGTCCGCGCTTGTTAGTTTGTAGGTGAAATCAAAGAAGGGAGCAAATGGTTTGGAAGGAATCATATCCATGGGACAGATTGGTATATCTCTTGCATCAAAATTTTGTAGTTGTTATTTTTAATAATTAATGTACTGAAAAATGGTTAGTATCTGATGTATTGGATTTATATAATATTTAATTATTGATATGAGATTGTATACATGTGCTGATATATAAATTTCACAGTGAGGTTTCTTTTTTATTCATTGCCTTAGAAAATTTAATTTTATATACCAACGGTCCGCCCTCTTTGTAACGACCCACTATTTTACCGCCTTGATTTGCGAATATTTAATAAATTTTAAATATTCAAATAATAGATTTTATAAATTGAAAATAATATAAGTCTTTTAAATAATAACAAATGATAGTAAAATAGATTTGTAACCTCCTAAGATTTTACTACTTTGAAATAGGCTATTTAAATATATTTTATATAATCAATAAATGAATTTTTATTAGCAAATAAACCTGTTTTAATTATTTATTCATGATGATAAAATAATTTTCAAATTCTGTCAACCAATATAGATAGTTCATAGAAATATAGAAAATGTGATCGAAAAGCGTTTTTCGAGAATATGACTCTTCGACGCTCGGAAGTCGTCGAAAACGTTGTGCATGTTTGCGCACCATGTACACACATATAGATGTTAGGATTTGTATTAATAAACACGCTTATACATGTTAACTTATATTTATATATGTAAGAAGTGATGTGCTTAATTATGAAAAATTTTAAACGAAAGTAAAATAAAATAAGAAAGTTATCATGTTAAGCCATTTCTTAAAATCATCACAAGTACACACAACATGGCTAGCATGATTTGGGGTGTGTGGGGTGCACGAATGTGTATATTTTTAATTCAAGCCACTATACATATTTTAATCATCTTTTTAAGTTTATAAATACCTATTCCCTTTCATATTTCTCATTGTACAATCCACTTCTTCATTTCTAAAATTTCTAAGAGCTTGAGAAAATCCCATAAAATCTCTGAAGCTATTATACTTATATTTACTTGTTATTGATTTAACTTACATTAGAATTTTTAGTTCTAACTTGAGTGTTTTTACCTTTTCATTATGCTCGGGTCAGCTTGAGTATTTTAGCGTTTGAAGACATTAATCCTTAAAGATGGAGATTGTCATTCTGAATGGCTTGTGTTAGACGTATGTGGTTTATTGTCGATTTAAACCATCCAAACAGATGGGTCGACACAGCTTATAACTAAAGTTTAATTCAAAACTTACTCAAACATACCAAAAAAACACTAAAATTTCCCGATGAAATCAATGGTGGGTGACAATAATACTACTTATTAGAATTATGAATTAATTTAGAATGAACCACTGATCAAATACTTGTTTTGAAATAAATAAACCTTATCGATCTCAAATAGAACAAACATAAGTAATTGTGGAAGCATACTTGATTTCATGAATTGATTAAGAGAAAACGATGGATCTAAAAGCAAAATTTTGAATCTAAACTTCTAAACTATCACAAGTCTACATTTGTATTTCTTAAGTATAGATCGTGCTCATAACATATTCAATAAATCTGCTGTAATATGGGCTCAAAATCCTTAATTATTTTTTTACAAAGTTATACTCTTTATAAGTGTATTTGACATAATTTTTGGTAAGTTTATGAATTAAGTTACCAATAAAATGGTACATCAATATTAACCTTAGTCACATTGTACCATCAAATAAGAACAGTAAAAGTTAGCAAGATTTTTCATCAGCATACAAGAATTGTATTAGGAAGTTCTATTTTTTGTGACATAATTTCCATTAAATGAGTAATTTATTTACCATAAGTTTGGTTGTATTTATTCTCTACGTATTATTTGTATCTGTAGTATTACATGCATTCATCATAAATTTATACACTTTATATTTGTGTAATTAATCTGAAAAAACTCAGGATGCATATGTGACGTGTAAGTATTCACAAGAAGAAGGGTACAGCGGTGCTGCTTACGGCAAATATTATGTTGATAATTAACTTAATTTTCAAACCCACGGTGTTATAAATGAACAATATTATTTTCAATCCTTGACAGTCATTTATATGTTTAGTTTAGAGTACCAAACTATCAGTTACACACGGAACAACTTTCATCTAGATTAAAGGCTGGAGGATCAAATAACAAACATGAAATTTAAAAAAACGGTGTGGAAAGTTTTGTAAAGTTATAACTCATTTTAATATATACCTACATGATGCAAACCATGGGTATGTCAAATTCCACTTTTAAGGCAACGTGCCCATAGCACAAAAACATCCCATCGATTACTTTTTGCTGATCCTTCATAAATTTCTAGTATAAAGTATTACTTTAAAATTAATAAATAAATAGTTGTAGGTCATGAAGGAAATCAACTATATTGCTTCAGTAAATTAGTACATAATTATGTCGGCTTCACTTCATACCTTATATTTTCTAATTACATACATGAATATGCTAAGTATTGCATGCTTGGTTTTAGTTTTTATGACGTCTCTTCTTTTAATGAAAAAGACAAGAAATATCAGTTAGTGTTTCTATTAATACCGAATTATTGAAACGAGCAACAAAATTTTAGTGGTTGAAATAATCATGGCGTAGAGTCTTCAATTTGGTCATCATTTCCAAATAGTAAGTGATTAGATTTTTCACATTAATTTTTCTTCATTTTTAACTGCCTTCTTCAATTTCTTTTATTTATTTTTCTAAATATTTTATTTGAACTCTTCTTATATAATATTGTGCATTGTCTATGATGATGCAGTAATTCCAAAAGTAAGCTCTTACGTTGGCAAGTAGTTTTACAGGTCATAGTTAAGCAGTAGCAACATCATAAGTCTTTTTGGACAAGCAGTTCAGTGCACTCATTTATTAGTTATGAGAAAGTTTTAAATATTACTAAAAGAGATATCAAATAAAAGCATGCATTCTTTTTACAAAATATTATTAATGCTTAAAGAAAATTTTGTTTTATGACACCTTTGTAATGTGACAATCCAATGACTAATGCAATCCAATCTTTAGAACTTGTGCTTAAGAATAAGAAAATTTTGAACCTTAAGAGATTTTAAGTGGTTTTTTTACTGCAATTTGTGTTCAAGTGGCTCATCATTTGTTCTTACATTTTCTAGATAAAGAAGGAAATGAAAACTAATTCACCAATAAAGTTTGACGACGCTGACATGGAATGGGAAGCTTAGGAGCAAAAAGAAGAAGAAATGGAAAGGAAAGGAGAAGCAGAAGATTAAGGCATGTGGAGCTTGATGCTGAGGGACTTCACGGTTCAATAGAAAAGGAAGCTAATAATAACCTATAGAGAGCGGAAATAGGGAAAAGGGCCAACTTAAAAAAAATAGACCGAATGATAGCAAGTTTTATATTTAGACTAAAAAAGAAATGGTAGTTATAACTTATATTTAGTTTTACATTATAAAAATACTATAGTTATAACTAGCATTGTCATTCAACTGGAAAAAAAACTCGCCGTCCAGCCTAATTTTTTTTTAAGTTTGTCCATTAGCCTATTTTCCTGTAAATTTTTTAATATGTTGGTGTATAACAGTATAAGCATCAGTAGATTTAGTATTAATGATAATTAACTTAGTTTTTATCATTATCAAAGACATAACACAACACACCTTTGATGCTTTTATTTATTGGTAAATTTACCGTTACCGATCATTGGCATACAAATTTATCAGTATACCAATGATCGTTTTACCAGTGGTAATGGTAAAATAACGATAAGGTGGAACCCAATGCACGAGACTCCGCACGATAGCGGGCTTTGAGGAGGTTGATAATGTACGCAGCATTTCCCTCGTATTTTGAAGAGACTGTTTTCGGACTCCAACCTGAACGTTCAGATCACCATGCGGGTACAATGCCAAGGCTCCACCTTAAATAATGGTAAAATAACGATATCCGTTTTTTTAATTTCTATTAAAGCGGGTATGGTAACCGTTTAAAAAGTGCATAAAATTTGATGGATCCGCCTAGATATGTACCACCATCGATTTTATACCGAATGTTGGATATGTATTTTTCAAACTAGAACATCAAAATTAGGTTATTTTAGGGTTAAAAGGAGGATTTTCTATGGTTTGGAGGTTGTCGAGGACCTTTTGAACTAACTCCATAAAAAAGGCCATTTCCCGATAACGTTGAATTATGGAATCTCATCCACTGTAACCTAAGTACATAAGACTGGTATTATTACTGCAAGGAGAGAAGTTACTCTGCCTTTTTCCTCTAGTTAACTATACGTCAATGCAATTGGGACTGCTTTCGGTCTAGCTTCCTTCTGAATTCAATAAGAAACCGGACGATAAATTTGGCTCATTCTACAATATATAGAGATGTACAAGTGGAAAATTCCCTAAAATACTGCTACTGATTTCCTTAAACCAATTGTAACAAAGATACACACTCTAATCGAAATTTCGTTAGTAAAGACATAAACTCTAATCGAAATTTTGTAATGGTTCACTTAAGTTAAAACAAGTATCTTATTGCCTAAATCTGCAAACAATCACTACAAGGATTACAGTGACGGTTAACGTTGAAACTCCGGCAAGTATGGCATATTTTCTTAATCTCCTCGGTCTGTCACTGCCATGCCCATTGTACATAGGTCCAATGATTACTTCGGTGGAAACGTTGACGGACAAAGAACCTGTACAAATATATAATTAATGATTTTTAACCCAAAACAATGAAATTCTATGTGTATTGTAGGACAACTTACAGTTATAGTTGTTCCATCCCAAGCGATTATTGATCAAATCGTATATAATAATCTCATTTTTAAGTACTATGTTTACAAGTGAAAATGCAAGTAAACAATAAAGTTTGTTAACATCCAGTATTTGATTATTTATACACTTTAAGCAATCGACAAGAAATTATGGTAAAAACAAATATAGATATTAGACAACTCATTGTCACCTTCAAAACAAACTTCTACGTCAAAGGTTGTCTCGTATATACGTGTATGTATGTGTATGTACATATGCATGAATATGTATATATGTTTGAGTATATGTATGGTAGTTAACAATAACTACCCTACATATATCACCATACACAAATGCATTTTCTTATGCACTAGCAACCGTATATAATTATTAAAAATCAGTACATTATATGTCTACCTTCTAGCACTGTTAATCGGCCTTCGTTAACATTTTTCCATTTTAACCATGCAAAACACCGTATATTTATAGTTTGAAATTTAACGATTTTGACATCAAGTCAAAAACTTGTTTCCTTCTTTTTTATTTTCTATTTTTTGGGTAACAATTAAAATAATAAATAAAGCAACTTACGCCAGTGGTAGCATGCAACTTAAGTTAATGTGATGGATCTAACTCCATGAATGCATCAACAAAGATCAAAGTAACCATCGAAAATGCTTCATATATGCTAAAAAATACGAATATACATGATGATAAAAGTTGTGTACAAAACATACAATAAAATCAAAATTAATCATATAAAATTGGGCATGTTCGGGAATATTATTTGATCAAAAAATTGCTTCAGACTTATTACTAAATTGGCAATAATTACCACAGAGTAACTAATGTAAAATACATTTATCAAGCAAGGTTGGAAGGACAAAATTGTTAATAATTTAACAAAGCTGTCAACTCTTTATATTAAAGAAATCTATACCAAAATTATATTGTAGATGCAAGAGCCGGGAAAGAAAACCTGTTATTCATTTCAAAGCATGGATAAAAACTCAATAGTAATTGGTTGCACCTGTAAAGACCTAATCCAAGAATATATCTACACAATAAACTCAATGGTTACACATTAAATTGAAGTACAAATAATATCTACAGTCTAATAATATGCGTCTGTCTCCGTCTATGTGTGTGTGATGGTATTAAATCGTACTTTGAAAATTAATTAAAATGCATCAACGTATATGCAACGAGGGGAGTTTATTTTGAACATTTAAACTAACCTTTGATCTTAACAAGCAAATTTGATATATTGACAATTGGGTTTTAAAAAAAACTAGTTTTGGCAAATGACAAAATTAAAATATGCACTGTTAATATGATGAAATTTGCAGTTGGATGTCGATTCAAACAAAATTTTAATTTTCTAGTTTCTAAATTGCATATATCAATAATAAATTTCCCCAAACTTCGAAAAACTATAGCTCGGGCATTGCATTCAATAAGTTAAGCATCTTAAATGCGTAGATTCTAACTATTAAAAGGTTCAACTACATATTATCACCCATGTATGGAACAAAGAGTGATAAAAGTGATTAATTGGCATAACTCTATCAATTTTTATACACGTAAGATTAATATCCGAAGTCAGAAGATTTACATGATATAGAGAACTTACAGCATTGAGAATGAGACGGTGTACTTCTTCAGGAAAATAAGTCAACTAAGCTCCAGAATCAACAATTGTACATGTTTTTTATATCAATTAAATGAAAATATTTTTTTTAATAACTATCTTGAAAACAACTAGTATTAGTAATTTGGTGTATTAAATGTAGTGCATATTTTCATAAATCGACGTATGATCATTTCAGCAACTACATATCTCCCATTATGGAAATTACATAGAGATATGAGGACTTGATTTATATATTCCAGCAAGTCAAAATATCAAATAAAGTCTCAATTTTGTATGCATGAAAGCAAAGGCACAAAAGAAGGTTTAGCCTTTTATTTTAAACTAAAAAATCAGGTTTGAACAATTTACTCAACATCAAATTGATTTGTTCACGTGCCATTTGCGTGTGTACTATATTACACACATAAGTGAGGCCGCTAGTATGCTTTTTAATACTAATAACGTATCACCAAATTTATCTTTGTAACGCCTCCTGAGCGTATCATGTTAAGTAACAATAATACATGATACGTACTCCATTGAAGAGAGGCTGGTATACGTAATACCCGGCTCAACGACCTCCCTAAAAACCTCCACATCTTCTGGTGTCCCCCAAAGCAATGAGAGAAGACCATGGGACTAAGTCCAGCAGATGCAAGTTGAGAAAATATTGATAACCGTGATCCAGTGGTTAAGCCAAGTATGCCATCAATGTACTCGCTGAAAACAAGATTAACGGATAAAAAGGTACTATATCTGTTCATACAACATACATAACTGTAAAGATTAGTGATCAATCTTAGGTAAAAAGCAAAAGTGTACTTGGTAATAATTTTATGCCCGAAAATAATAGGAACGGAGAAATTCACTACCCGCTGGCTTTCCATGATCATATTAATATGCGATTGATCAGACACAAAATAGCCAACTGTATTACGTCCATCGGCACATAATATATTATAAGAACAATTGGTCGAGCAATCAGAAAAAGCACATCTACCATCCGAACAATCAACCACTGAAGCAGTTGATCATTGTTGAGGGTTAAAAAGTCGTTCCTAAAATTTCTCATATCGAACTATGAGCCATACTGAGCAATAGTTCGATATTATTCTCTATACGTCTATCTTTTATTTATTTAATAATAATGCATACTACTTGAACTTCATGTCATACAAAAAAATTGCAGAACAGAAAATGCAAAAATTGAATTAACTTAATAAAATGCAACCCTCTTGTTACTTGGTTCAGTAAGTAGACAATGTACTATAGACTTATTTGAGTTTCTAATCTTTTATATAATTGACTGGAACTATTGGTTAGTACTACGAGTCTTTGATAGTATACAACATACTATATTTCAATATATGTTTGAATAACGATATGCAAGTTTCAAACTATGCCATCTCGCACCATAGTCGAAGCGCTTAACAACCGAGACTATGGTGCATGTCAATCCTGCTATCTTATTTACTATGCAATGCATAGTGTTTTACTTCAACGAAAATTTATCTTAGTCTTATTTGTTTCAATAAATAATTATCATCTTAGTCTCACTAAAGTACACAATGAATTTATGTACTTTGGATAACTCTGCAAGGGGGCATCCAGCACAATCAGTGCATGGTACCCAAATAACGTCACTTCCACTATCAATGAAAAGTCGAAACTCTTTAGGAGAGTTTTCTAACATCACATTAGCAATGTATCCCGTGCACAAAAATTAATCCAATACATTATATTATATCATTCACATGATAAAATAAATAAACTCGTTCATTTAGATAATACTGTACTGTAAGTGAACACAGTCATCACGCACGAATGCAAACGCGTGCCCGCACATGCACGTGCGCGCACACGTGCAAGAGCGACTACATGCCCATCTCTATCTGGAAGCGCGGTAACTGGAAAAGTAACAGCCCATAGTGGCCGGTTGTAGTCAGTCAACTGCTTCGAAAGTCCTGCCCAGTCTTTCTCCAAAAAATTGAATGCGAAAACTCCACCGTTGAATTGGTTGGTACTGAGGTATAGATGATGAGAAAACACACAACCAAATATATCTGTCTTGACTTCTTGATAACCATCAAGATCAATACCTAAATATATATATATATATATATATTGATTAAAATAACAGTTCAAGATTAATATTATGATAGTATAATTTCTTTAACTAACATAAATAAAATACTCTTCAAGTGCAGAAATTTATATCCAAACACGATATAAATGTGTATTGAATATTGATGGTTTAAAATACCATTTAGATTAAGTAGACAACTTCTTGCATTTTCTAGGTGAATTATTTGATGTCTTATTCATTACTTAAATGCAACTATTGCATGCTAGCCACTTAAAAGTGATGTTATTTAAATAATATCATGCCTTTTAGTCTTCTACAACTAAAAATTGAAAACGCGTGTCATCTACCATCCATGTCTGAAAATTTGGCTTAAACAGTTGCCACATTTCAATGTTTTGTAAAGTTTTGGGTCAAATTTGACACATCCATGGTTTGCATAACGTAGGTATATATTAAAATGGGTTATAACTTTACAAAACTTTACAAACTTCCCATGCCTTGGGTTAAATTTTGCTCAAATAGGTCAAATTTGGCTCAAACAGTTACCCCGTTAATTGCTTCTCTTTTCTATCATAGAATTCACAATTGCAATAAATTAAAATATATGTTTATGGATAAAAGCTTTTACCTTTTTTAAAATTTCATGGGAAAATTAAACAAAATAAAGACAAAATCAAACTATAAGTTTATATAACAAGTTTGAATGTGAAATATTATTCATATAGGCTCATATCTAAAATCATGTTGCTTTTTGTATGAATCCGCTTGCATATGATCTGAACTATAAAACAGAAGGAAAAGATAAAAGCTTTTATCCTTTTGATTTTTGCAAAAATTAGTTAATGTGGTAATGTCAAAAATAAATAATATATATGCACAGAAATGAACAAAGTTTTGTATGTATTAACTTCTACCAAGGTAACACGCGGTATAAAATAAAGCGAAAGCAATGATTTACTTCAAACTGAAGCATAGGAGCAGAGGGATTAAGATAATTAAAGAAAACAATGAAAAGGAGAGCCAAATTTGACCCAAAACTTTACAAAACATTAAAATGTGGCAACTGTTTGAGCTAAATTTTCAGACATGGATGGCAGACGACACGTGTTTTCAATTTTTAGTTGTAGAAGACTGAAAGGCACAGCATTAATTAAATAATATCACTTTTAAGTGACTAGCATGCAATAGTTGCATTTAAGTAATGAATATGACATCAAATAATTCACTTAGAAAATGTAAGAAGTTATCCACTTGATCTAAATGGTATTTTAAAATCATCAGTATTCAATACACATTTATATTGTGTCCGGATATAAATTCTGCACTTGAAGAGTATTCTATTTATGTTAGTTAAAGAAGTTATACTATCATAATATTAATATTGAACTGTTATTTTAATTATATATATATATACATATACATATATATACACACATTGATCTTGATAGTTATCAAGAAGCAAGACAGATGTATTTGGTTGTGTGTTTTCTCATCATTTGTACCTCAATATCAACCAATTCAACGGTGGAGTTTTCGCATTCAATTTTTTTGGAGAAAGGCTAACGAGGACTTTCGAAGGAGTTGACTGACTACAACCGGCAGTGATGGCCTGCAACTTTTCCAGTTATCGTGCTTCCAAATAGAGATGGGCATATAGTCACTCTTATATGTGTGCGCGCGTGCATGTGCGAGAACGCGTTTGCATGCGTGCGTGCTGACTGTGCTCACTTACAGTGCAGTATTATTTAAATGAACGAGTTTATTTATTTTAGCATGTGAATAACATAATATAATGCATTGAATTAATTTTTGTGCAGAAGATACATTGCTCATGTGATGTTGGAAAACCCTCCTAAAGGGTTTCGACTTTTCGTTGATAGTGAAAGTGACGTTATTTCGATATCATGCACTGATTATGTTGGATGCCCAATTACAAAGTTATCCAAAATAAGTACATAAATAAATTCATTGTATACTTTAGTGAGACTAA
Organism: Allium cepa; assembly: GCA_030765085.1. Lineage (NCBI taxonomy): Eukaryota > Viridiplantae > Streptophyta > Magnoliopsida > Asparagales > Amaryllidaceae > Allium > Allium cepa. Next base: position 723,638,590 of record CM060935.1, on the reverse strand, counting down.
GATGATAATTATTCATTGAAACAAATAGGACTAAGATAAATGTTCATCGAAGTAAAACACTCTGCATTGCATAGTAAATAAGATAGCATGACTGACATGCACCATTGTCCCGATGGTTAAGCGCTTCGACTTTAGTGCGAAAGGCCATAGGTTTGAAACTTGCATATCGTGATTCGAACATATATTAAAATGTAGTATGTTGTATACTATTAAAGACTTGTAGTACTAAAAAATAGTTCCAGTCAATTATATAAAAGACCAGAAACTCAAATAAGCCCACTATACATTGTCTACTAACTGAACCAAGTAACAAGAGAGTTGCATTTTACTAAGTTCATTCAATTTTTGCATTCTTTTCTCTGGAATTTTCTTTGTATGAAATAAAGTTCAAGAAGTATGCATTATTTTTAAGTAAAAGATAGTTGTATAGAGAATAATATCGAACTATTGCCGAGTATGGCTCATAATTCGATATGATAAATTTTAGGAACGACTTTTTAACCCTCGACAATCATCAACTGCTTCGGTGATTGGTTGTTCGGATGGTAGATGTGCTTTTTCTGATTGCACGACCAATTGTTCATATAATATATCATATGCCGATGGAGATAAAACAGTTGGCTATTTTGTATCTGATCAATTGCATATTAATATGATCATGGAAAGCCAGTGGGTTGTGAACTTCTCGGTTCCCATTATTTTCATACATAAAATTATTACTAAGTAAACTTTTTCTTTTTAACTAAGATTAATCACTGATCCTTACAGTTATGTATGTTGTATGAACAGATGTAGTACCTTTTTATCCGGTAATCTTGTTTTCAGCGAGTACATTGATGTCATACTTGGCTTAACCACTAGATCACGGTTATCAATATTTTCTCAGCTTGCATCTACTGGACTTAGTCCCATGGTCTTCTCTCATTGCATGGGGGGACACCAGAAGATGGAGGTTCTTTGGTTTTTGGGGAGGTCGTTGAACCGGGTATACCAGCCTCTCTTCATTGGAGTACGTATCATGTATTAATGTTACTTAACATGATACGCTCAGAAGGTGTTACAAAGATGAATTTGGTGATATGTTATTAGTATTAAAAAGCATATCAGCGGTCTCACTTATGTGTGTAACATAAAACTCATGCAAATGGCACGTGAACAAATCATGTTGAGTAAATTGTTCAAATCTGATTTCTTAGTTTAAAATAGAAGGCTAAACCTTCTTTTGTGACTTTGCTCTCATGCATATAAAATCGAGACCTTATTTGATATTTTGACTTGCTGGAATATATAAATCATGTCCTCATATTTTTATGTAATTTCCCAAATAGAAGATATGTAGTTGCTGAAATGATCATACATTGATATATGAAAATATGCACTACGTTTAATACACCAAATTACTAATACTAGTTGTTTTCAAGATGGTTATTAAAAAAAATCTTTTCATTTAATTGCAGATCTCGATATAATCTTTATCTACAAAGTATCGCAGTAAATGATAAACAACTACATATTGATTCCTCGATATTCAAAATAACAAAAACAACAGGTGCAATTGTTGATTCCGAAACTCAATTGACTTATGTTCTTGAAGAAGTACATCGTCTCATTCTCAATGCTGTAAATTCTCTATATCATGTAAATCTTCTGACTTCGCATATTAATCTTACGTGTATAAAGATTGATAGAGTTTGACCAATTGATCATTTTAATCACTACTTGTTCCATACACGGCTGATAATATGTAGTTGAACCTTTTGATAGTTAGAATCTATGCATTTAAAATGTTTAACTTATTAAATGCAATGCCCGAGCTATAGTTCTTCGAAGTTCGGAGAAATTGATTATTGATATATGCAATTTGGAAGCTAGAAAATTGAAATTTTGATTGAATCGACATCCAACTGCTGATTTCATCGTATTAACCATGCATATTTTAATTTTGTCATTTACCAAAATTTATTTTTTTTATAACCCGATTGTCAATATATCAACTTTGCTTTGTTAAGATCAAAGGTTAGTTTAAATGTTCAAAACAAACTCCTCTTGTTGCATATACGTTAAAGCATTTTAATTAATTTTTCAAAGTACGATTTAATACCATCACACACACATAGACGGAGACAGACGCATATTATTAGACTGTGGATATTATTTATACTTCACTTTAATGTGTAACCATTGAGTTTATTGTGTAGATATATTCTTGGATTAGACCTTTACAGGTGCAACCAATTACTATTGAGTCTTACCCATGCTTTGAAACGAATAACAAGTTTTCTTTCCCAGCTCTTGCATCTACAACATAATTTTCGTATAGATTTCTTTAATATAAAGAGTTGATAACCTTCCTAAATAATTAACATTTTTGTCCTTCCAACCTTGCTTGATAAATATACCATACATTAGCTACTCTGTGGTAATTATTACCAAGTTAATAATAAGTCTGAAGCAATTTTTTGATGAAATGATGTTCCCGAACCTGCCCAATTTTATATGATTAATTTTGATTTTATTGTATGTTTTGTACACAACTTTTATCATCATGTATATTCGTATTTTTAGTATATATGAAGCATTTCCGATGGTTACTTTTATCTTTGTCGAAGCATTTATTGAGTTAGACCATCACATTATCTCAAGCTGCATGCTACCACTGGCGTAAGTTGCCTTTATATATTATTTTAATTGTTACCCAAAAAATAAAAAATAAAAAAGAAGCAAACAAGTTTTTGACTTGATGTCAAAATCGTTAAATTTCAGACTATAAATACATGGTGCTTTGCATGGTTAAAATGGAAAAATGGTAACGAAGGCCGATTAACAGTGCTAGAAGGCAGACATGCAATGTGCTGATTTTTATTAAGTGTATACGGTTACTAGTGCATAAGAAAAGGCATTTGTATATGATGATATATGTAGGATAATTATTGTTAACTACCCTACATATACTCAAACATATATACATATTCATACATATATGCACATACACATACATACATGTATATACGACAGACTTTAATGTAGAAGTTTGTTTTGGAGGTGGCAATGAACTGTCTTATAAAGTCATCTACATTTGTTTTTACCATAATTTTTTGTCGATTGCTTAAAGTGTATAACAAGAAGTAATTAAATACTGGATGTTAACAAACTTTCTTGTTTACTTGCATTTTCACTTGTAGATCTAGTACTTAAAATAAGATTATTATATACGATTTGATCAATAATCGCTTGGGATGGAAAAACTATAACTGTAAGTTGTCCTACAATACATAAAGAATTTCATTGTTCATTGTTTTGGGTTAAAAATCATTAATTATATATATTTGTATAGGTTCTTTTTCCATCAACGTTTCCACGGAAGTAATCATTGGACCTATCCACAGTGGGCATGGCAGTGACCAACTGGAAAGATTAAGAAAATATGTCATGCTTGCTGGAGTTTCAACGTTAACCATCATTGTAATCCTTGTTGTGATTGTTTGCAAATTTAGGCAGTAAGATACTTGTTTTAACTGAAGTGAACCATTACAAAAGGAAAAAGGCATAGTAACTTCTCTCCTTGCAGTAACAACACCGGTCTCGTGCACTTAGGTTATAGTGGATGGGCTTCCATAATTCAATGTTACAGCGAAAGGGCCTTTTATATGAAGTTAGTTCAAAAGGTCCCCGACAACCTCCAAACCATAGAAAATTCTCCTTTTCACCCTAAAATAACCTAATTTTGATGTTTTTGTTTGAAAAATACATATCCAACATTCGGTATAAAATTGATGGTGGTACTTATCCAGGCAGTTCCATCAAGTTTTATGCACTTTTTAAACTGTTACCATACCCGCTTTAATAGAAATTAAAAATGGATATCGTTATTTTACCATTATTTAAGGTGAAGCCTTGGCATTATACCCGCATGATGATCTGAACGTTCAGGTTTGAGTCCGCAAACAGCATCTTCACAATACGAGGGAAAGACATTGTATATTATTAACCTCCCCAGAGTCCGCTATCGTGCGAAGTCTCGTGCATTGGTTTCCACCTTATCATTATTTTACCTGTAAAACTGCTTAACTATGACATGTAAAACTACTTGCCTACATAAGAGATTACTTTTGGAATTACAGCATGATCATAGACAATGCATAGTATTATATAAGAAACGTTCAAATAAAATATTTAGAAAAATAAATAAAAGAAATTGAAGAAGGCAGTTAAAAATGTAGAAAAATTAATGTGAAAAATCTAATTACTTACACTTTGCAAATGATGACCAAACCGAAGACTCTACGCCATGACTATTTCAACCACTAAAATTTTGTTCCTCGTTTCAATAATTCGATGTTAATATAAACACTAACTGATATTTTTTGTCCTCTTTATTAAAAGAAGAGACGTCATAAAAACTAAAATCAAGCATGTAATACTTAGCATATGCATGTATGTAATTAGAAAATATAAGGTATGAAGTTAAGCCAACACAATTATGTACTAATTTACCTGAAGCAACATAGTTGATTTCCTTCATGCATCTACAACTATTTATTTATCAATTTTAAAGTAATATTTTTTACAGAAAATTTATGAAGGATCGGTAAAAAGTAATCGATAGGATGTTTTTGTGCTATGGACACGTTACTTTGAAAGTGAAATTTGACATACCCATGGTTTGCATCATGTAGGTATATATTAAAATGGTTATAACTTTACAATTAATGGTAGAAACTTTACGAAATTTATAAAATGAGCTTTATAAATGATTTTAGAGTTCTATAAATACGTTTTCTTAGTGAAAGTGTGGTGTTTTTTAACATACTTATACGTTGGGATATGTATATGGATATTTTGCCAAGTATAAAAAAGGGGTATGAAGAGTTTGTGAATACATCTTTGTAAAAGTATTTTCATACAAGTATTTACATTACGATTTTAATTCCTGTCAGTATTTATTAAAGAGTTAGTGGTTGTTTATATGTTTAACCAATATTGGTTCTTCGTATGGAAATAAATCCATGATTTGATTGTTGTTTTTATTTGATAGTTCAATAGCCGACTATCAACTTGTCCAGTTTTAAACCATGGTTGTCGATTCGGAGGGACTGGGAATGGACATGTTATCCGAAAACCACTTCGAATCAGTATAAGCGTTCGAATTGAAACATCTTGAAGATGATTGAAGACGGAACTTTTGAAGTGCAAGGGCTACTTACTACTAATTTTTAGGGTGATTCCAAAATGAATATGTAAAGGTAGTGCCGTCGATTTCGTTCAGACCCAAAACGAACTTGTATGGATAAATGCTGACATTGCATTTCTACCTAGATGACGATGTTAGCATTCCAAGTGGAATTGCTATATAGAAGATAATCGTAGCCTTAAGCCTCACTCCGAAAATGGCTAAAACAGGGTAAATGCAGCAGAGCTATGTGGCTTGCTCCCACTAGAGTGTGTAATCACCTTTCTAGGTCATTGTATTATTGATTTGGTTGTGCATGAGGGCTCTCGATTAAGATTGGAAAGCAACCAGGATGATGACATATTCAGTACTATCCAAGTTCAGGGGTAAGCCGGTTCTGGGTTGGCAGGGGAGGACCAAGTTCAGGGTCCGACTTTAGGTACATTTTATCTAGAGGTGGAAGATAGTTCATTACTTTGTCATTGTTGGAATCTATTCTCCAATAAGCGCCGTGCAGACTTGATTGCATATCTATTATGCTAAAATTTAATAATATAACAATTTCAGCTGTGATTCAATATTAATTTTAAACCTAGATATTATTATAATACCACTGGATTTTCTATAGAAATATTTTGGTTATCGCAAGGTGAAAACTCGTCTGTGTTAATGTAAGGTGTGGTCATACGAGATACCTTTATTTTGAAAAGTTTTACAACATTAAAATTAAATTGAGGTATGTTTCTCACACTGATTTATCGGACTGTTCTAGACGTTATTTTTCGTATAATGCTCGAGTCGGACCGAGCATATTTACAGATTCGGTTTTGATACTTGGAGCTTCAGGAGACGAGCTGGATGCCTCCAAGTCGTACTCACGTATATATTTTTTTGTCGCTGCATTGGTTGTTTATATTTATCAGCACTTGTGAGGACAGGTTGTTACAACTGTTCAGATTTTTGATTGATTAGTTGACTCTGGTTGATATATGCATAACAAAGTTCAGTTTTTCTTTTGTAAAGATCATTGTTTTATTATAGATTGTCACGTTGTAAGATTCTATTGTCTTTTCTTTCTTTTTCTCCAAACAATGTCTTTTTGGCATTTGGATGCTCGGTACGTGAATATCATGGGTGTATTAGTGTTAGACTGCTAAATGTCATTAAAGGTGGATCGTTACATATTCGTTTTGGCCCTTGATTACAATGAATTTTAATGGCTGTCTAGGAGTTGCCAAAAAAAAGAAGCCCGGGTCCAAAAGAGAATAAGCTCCCATCAAATGAAGGTTGTCCAATGTATTTATAGGGATAAACGACAAAATATCTTCCTCAAATATCGCCTACAGAACCTCGCTGCATTCAAGAAGTCTTCCAAAAAATCTCGACCCCAGATTCCATAAAATTAGGGATAGATATTGATCCCCTAGGGGGAGGGATCGGTACTAATCCTTATAGAGAACCCCATAGGGGTGCGATCCCTCCTAGTGGCTCGTCTTGATGTCTACTTCTTGATTCCAGATTTGTTTTGCATAGTCGCCTGTATGTTTTTTTAGATATCGATGGATCTTTAATGAGTTGAACTACTGGTTTAAGATGCCTATAGGAAAAGGGATATGAACCAATCCCCTGCCTAAGAGAGGCACCAATCCATACTTAGTCAATTCTGAGAAGCTGCCTATAGGGAAAGAGATAGGTACCACAATCCCTTGTCTAGAAGAGGTACAAATCCATACTTAGTCAATTCCAGGAGGTTGTTCGTTTGAATTCGTTTGACCGTTATCTTGTGTTCTTGTCAGTTCTGGGTCTCTGGCTCCTAGGATGATTTTTTTCATGTTGATTGCCTAGGTAACCGTGAAGTCGGATTTTTCCAGTCAGTCTGAACATAGTCGAACCAAAAGGCCAGATAACAGCAACATTAATAATATTTCATATAGACGTTGCTTGTCATTTTTTGTTATCTAACTTTATCATGAACTTTATTAGTTATCATGTACAAACGTGAAAGAAAGTTTATTACATTTTGTATACATTTGAGGGTTAATAACAATAACGAGTTCACTTAATATGGAAAACATTATCTATTCTGAGACTGAAATAATGAAAAATAATATCTAAAGTGAGTGTTGCTTGTATTACATTTTTTTGTTTTTGGTTTTATTTCTTTAATCGACCAACCATATACTATGTATATTCCAAGAAAGTTAAAAGTTTTTACCTCTTATGAACACTCTTTAATAGTTTTTCATTATTATTTGAGAGATTATGAACAGTATTTTTCATGAATATTTCTTGTAAGCTCTTTTTATCAAATTTTATCTTAATGTTATAATATATCCATAATAAAAAAGAATAAAGCCTTTATATTTAAATTTAGAGTTAGTCAAAAGATAAAATCTATTAATGACATTGTTTAACTCACTATAAGTTAGACGGAATACAATAATATGTAAACAAGTTTAATGTCACATTGAAAAAGAAACAATTACTTAATTTACATCAAGTATTAACGATATCATATGTTGCAAGATCTCTAACTGAAAAAATGTTGACAAGGAGAGAACAAATTTGTCATCAATATAGGTAGTTGATATTACAAAAGACACCAACGCATGAATGCGCTACTCGTATTTTAGCACCTAAGAGCACACATGTTAACTTAAAGGATATCTTCTAAATTCTACTCCATTTTATCTTTAATTGAATATTACAAAGAGATAAAGGAAAAAACATTTACCTAAAATAAAAGATAAGAAATATTTATTTCTTTGCATATAATAAATCTTGTATGAAAATGATAAAAGATAAAGTATAAAAAATCATTTGTATTGATGGTGAAATTGACTAGTTGAAAAAGATGACTCCGAAACTTTTAATTGGTTGATATTCAAAAGATGGACTTTAAAACTTTAGTAAATAATATCTTCATATATGAGAAGATATCCCAATTTACCATTTAAAAAATAGAAAATATATAAATGAGAAATATGAAAATTACTACTTCTAACTTTTTCTATATAGATTTATAATGATAAAACATGTAAATGATTACTTTAACTTATTCATCAAATATTATAAACAGTCTGACAAGGTAAGAACAAGCACTTTATTTGATTATTTACTTTTAATAATATTTTTACTATTACAATACTTCTAACTCGGTATCCAACAATTGAAAAACAGTTTGACAAGGTTAGCTCAGAATTTGTTGACAGATTTTTTTTTTGGGGGGGAAAGCCGGGTCCCTTCGGTATACTGATTTTCAAGTAATAAGTAAAAACAGAAGACGGAGGGCATCATATATTACGTTTTAAATAGGAACTAAATTGCAAAAACAAGTAGCTGGCGACCATATACCGAACCAATAATTCAACTTATCAACTTGAAACCGTAGAACATATACTAAACCAATATTTTAGCTTGTGACCTCAAACATACATTGGACTTTGTAAATTATATTACTGGATGTGCAACTAGGAAGATGAGGCTAATGCCATATTTTTAGAACCTTCTATACCAGTCAAGTTTAACAAATATAACTGAAATAACTACTATAGCTTACAAGCAATGAATTTTGGAAATAAGATGATAAAGCTAATTGCTACCACATTCAAAGCTACATCTATAGTTTCCTGTCATATAAGTATTGCAATTTCAGATGAAAGCTTATAGGTTAAGACTATGGATATTTTGTTAAATATAAAAAATTTTGTAAGCAAAGGAGCATTAATTTACTACAAATTTCCTATTAGAACCTGATGCCTTCATGTGATATCAAGTTCATTAAGTGTAATAAGATTTTTAAAAATGATAGTAGATAATAACATAAGCATGAAGGGTTCTTTTTTCCTTTTGAAAAAAAAACATCAAGCGGTATTTTATGCTTCGTGAAAATAGCTGAGCGGTTCTCTAATCTTCGAAAACTTAATCCAAACAAACAGCATATTAGAAATACATACAAATTACCTGGATCGGAGAAAATAGCAGAAAAGCGAGAAGAGAAGGAGTCGTAATTCTGCGTCGAATTGAATATGTGTTTTCGATTCAAATTGAGGCGATCTATGAAGAGAGGCGCTGAATATAGCTTCGTCATCGTTGCTATTTCCGTAAAAGGTGGGAAAAAAAGGGAGAGAGGAGGAGGAGAGGAAATTTTGTTATTTTCGCCAAAAAGGAGAGAAGAGGGAGAGAACAGAAAAACGGGAAATGCTTAAGGGCTAATAAACGTAGTAGAAAAAGCAAAATAATGTTTTTTCAATTTTACCATTGAGGAAATTATTGTCGAGGACAAAATTTCACAGCTTTTTAACCTCAAGGACAGAGCTTCAATATTTTGTCCCGAAGTACAACTTTCTGTAGGTATCAGTTTTTAGTTATTGATAGCAGTTTTTAGGTATCAGTTTGTAGTTATCGCTAGCAGTTTTTAGGTATCAGTTTTAGCATGATAGCAGTTTTGTTGTCCTTATGAATAATTTTAAAAAATGTTTGTCCTTATGAATAATTTTAAAAAAAATGTTTGTCCTTGTGGTAAAAATATCGAGGTCGTGTCCTCGAGGAAAAAAATATACAAATTTTTGTCCTTTAAAATAATTCCCCCTTTACCATTCCCTTTTTCTATTTATTTTTCTTGACTTCTCTAGTTTCCATGTTTAAAAACGATCGCTCGGATTCGCATTACGGTGGTTATGAGTTATGAACGTATACTATAAAAGTGCATGTTAATATTAGTAAAATTACTCAAATACATCGTGAATTTCGTTTTTTTTTAAATAGAAATGCAATTTATAAAAGAAACTTGAATGAGATTTAAGGCTAATTTTTTATAGAGGAAATTAGTTAAAAGGACAAACATATTAAAAAAATGTGTTATTGGGCCACGAGGTTAATTGTTTGGACCTAGGACCCGCCTTTTCTAACTAACCATCTGACCTTAGTTTCGTCTCAAGGGTTTTGCAATCGTTTTAATCTAAAATCAGTTAAAATTCTTCATCCAAAACCGAAAGAAAAAACAAATTCACAAAAATAATCACATTCAAAAACACAAATCGACACACTCATTCGAATCGTTCGAAAATTCTAATGGAAACTAGGTCGAAATCTTCTCTGTCGACCAACAATCAGTCTCCTAGTTCTTCACTGCTATCGAAATCCCAAATTGTATCGTCAAAATTATCGTTAGCTGCAACAAAGGCTAGGAAGACCAGAGAAATGGAGAAGAAAAAACAAAAACAGGTATAATGCTAAATTATTATGTATATATTGCCGATTTATAATTATTTTATAAGAAATGCTATATTATTTTGCATCCTTTTTGTTCTAGCGACTGTTTTGTCATGTGGTTTTATCTTTATTGTCGAAACTTGTAGTATTACTGAATAATTTTGTCGAAATATTAGTGATTTTAAGCTATGGTTTTATAATTTTTTTTTATTTCAGCAACAATGATTATGGTACTCATTTGATCCGTATTCAGATAGGTGACATCACTAAATTTTAGTAACCAAATCAGATCACTCAAAGTTATTTTTGTTAACTTTCATCACTTTAAACTTGCTTTTTTTCTACTAGTTGCATTTGACTAATTTATTAGATTTTACTCATTGATTTAATAAAAATGCTAAAACTAGTTATCATATTAATTCGATTTTAAAAACATTTTCTAACGGTACAGAAGTGCTATATAATTGTAGCATTTTCAATTAAAATTAGCATCCATTAAAAATGCTAAGACAAGTTAGAACCATTTCCAATAATGCTAGAAAAACTAGCATTTAGGAAAATGCTAAGACTGGTTATCATCTTAATTTAATTTTGAAAAATTCCATTAGTACAAAAATATGCTAAAACACTGTAGCATGCCTATTTTATGAATTAAAATCATTGATAACTATGCTAAATAAATTAGCATCTAGTAAAAATGCTAAGACTAGTTATCATATTAATTTGATTTGAGTAAACATAATCTAATGGTGCAGAAATGCTAAATAACTGTAGCATTTCCAATAAAAATCAACATCCATTAAAAATGCTAAGACAAGTTACAATCATTTCCAAAAATTATCAAAAAATTAGCATTTACAAAAAATGCTAACACTAATTATCATCTTAAATTAACTTGGAAACAAAATCCATTGTTACAACAATATGCTAAAACACGATAGCATTATGATTTAGCTATTTTATGAATTAAATTGATTTCTAACTATGCTAAATAAATTAGCATGTAGTAAAAATGCTAAAACTATTTATCATCTTAATTTAATTTGAAAACAGAATTCTCTGTACCAGTAAATGCTAAATCGCTCTAGCATCAAAGTTTAAGTATTGCATGAATTACATTCATTACCAAAAATGCTAAAGAAATTAGCATCAAATAAAAATGCTAAGACTAATTATCATCTTAATCTACTTTGTTAAACATATTCTTAAGTTTTAAAAAAATGCTAAATCATTGTAGTGTCATGGTTTAGGTATTGCTTATTGATGTTAAATTTGTTTTCTTACTGTACCATCATCATTTATTTACTGTGCAAGTCTACAAAATTAGTTTGCATAAATATAACTAACACGGTTTCTTTATTTGTGTTTTGTAGGATACAAAATCTTCATTGCAAGCACAAGACGGTAAAAAGCGTAAAAGAAAGACAGCAGATAAGGAAACTATGCAGTATAGGTGTAGTTTATCCGCCTTGGTTAAAATGCTTGAAAAGATTAAAAAACAAAAGGTTTTAGTGAAAATCAATTGAATTTTTTAAAACAAACACCTTTCTACAACTTTTTTAATGCTTTCTTTGAGGGTGATATAGGAAGTAAAAGCATTAGAAAATGTTCAAAAAATTTAGATGATTTAATGGACTCTTATTGTGTTGAAGAAGAGTGTTTTATTGTAGGAGAGAAAAAATTAAAGATAACAACAGAAGACATTTCTTTAATTTTTGGTTTGCCCATGCAAGGAAAAAATATTTTTTCCACTTCCTAAGGTTTCTTTTCAAAGCACACCAGAAAACTGCCAACAATTTGTTTCGAGAAACTTTGGCATAATTGATCATATAACAAGAGATATTATTATTCAAAAGATAAAGAACCAATTGGACAAAGAAATTCAAGAACAAGAAAATGGTTTACCAAAGTTTATCATCATTCTTTCTTTCATTACATTTTTTTCCAGACAATCAAAAAATGTTAAGTTGGGGATATCTCCAATATGCAATTGATTTGAAAAAAATGAATCAAGTTTCATGGCCTTTAAGTATTCACTATTCTTTGATTAAAGCGTTAAATTTTTTCAAGCAAAAACCAAGGAACATGTCAGGTTGCTCGATGATACCATTGGTAAGGATATTAATTTACATTCTACTATATTATAATAAATTGTGAAATAATATTTTATTTTTTATATATTAGTATTTTTTATGTGAACACGTGGACATAATGAAGCCAAGGAAGGAGTGGTCAAAGGACTTAGCAAGATTTGCTAAATGGTCACTTAATGGGATGAAGAACATAGTCTCAAAAGACTATTTAAAGAATGTGCAAAGCAAAAAGGTATATACATCTAATATTGACTGTCACTTATTGTTTACATATAAACAGTTAAAAAAAGGCTAAATAATGATAGAATTAGATAAAAAAAAATGGCTACATAGTGTTACCATTTTTTTTTTGGTGCAGTAGATTATGCAAACATACATATAAATAGGAAAAAAAAATGCTAAATAGCATTATAACATAATATCCAGTGTACAAAGTTAGAACACAGAAAATAGTTTTTTTCTACATCTTTATTTATGATATTTATGCATTAAATTTTTAGGAAATTGTTACTTAGTTTATTATACTTAATTATGGAAAATGTTTATGATATCTTGAATGATTCCATATTCTCATTTTTTGTATGCAAAAAAGATGTACATAATACTGAAACAGAATCATTACTAGAAAATGCTACATAATTTTAGCATTAATAAAATATGTGATGCTCATTGAATACAGATCTCAATTGGACTCAAAAATACAACAGCCAAAGAAAGGCCATTGCTTGAATCTTCCAAATTGCAGTTGGCAATTATTGAAACAAAACATCAAAAAATTGAAACAGATGTTGAGGAAGAGCCAGAATTGAGTGAGAAAGAAAAACAAATTCAAACACAAATCTACCACATTAAACAACTGGAAAACGATTTGCAACAAACAAAAAGAGATCTGCAGAAGGAAAAAGAAGTAAGAAAATAGAAGGAAAAGGAGTTAACTGTAATGGAGAAAGAAATCGAATTGTTGAAATCAAAACTTCAACAATTTGAAAAAGAGGAACAAAAAAGAAAACTAAAGGAAGCTTTTGAAAGTATTAGCTCTCCATCATTCAAGCTGTTGAACACACAGGATTTTGAGATACAAGAAGAAGAAAACAAAGAAGAAGAAAACAAAGAAGAAGATATACAAGATGAAAAGAATGAAAGAAGAAGCCAGCGATTGAAAAAAATCTCACCCCCTTCAATGATTAAAAGACTAAAATCGAAAAAAAGAAAGGAAAAAGTAGATCCTCATTATCAGTTTGAGATAGTGTACCACAACAAAAAAGTGAGAGGTGAAGATAACAATGAAAAAAAAGAAGGAAAAAAGGAAGATAAAACAAGAAATGAGGACGAAGAAGGAGAAGAAGAAGATGGCCACAGTAAAGAAACTGAACAAATAAAAAATGAAGACACAGAAAAAAAGATGAAAGAGAAGACAGTAAAGAAAATGATGACACGAGTAAAAACAACAGTGGAGAAAATGAAGAAGAAACCAGTGAAGAAGACAATGAAGAAGATGAAGAGTATGAAGAAGAATATGCAAAGGAGAATAAAAAAATGAAGAAAAAACTTGCACAGATGATGAAGATGAGAAGGAAGAATTTATTGATGTGGATAATTACTCACCTGAAAGAAAGCAATATCGTCAAAGAAACATAGTAAAAAGCCACATTTTTCAAATGCTAGATGCACAGAAGAAGGATATAATAAGAGCTTTTTTTGCATGTGAGGACACATCAAAGTAAGTACTTCACATCCAGTAAAAACTTAAATAATTTCATTGGAATTATAGTTTTACAATAATTTGAAATTTACAAATTATATAGCACGGTAGCATGGCACAAAGATGATGGTAAGAAAGGAGGGATAACAGTGGTTTAGTACATGCTAGAAGCTTTGCTATTTGAAGAATTTACAGATGGGCAGGTATGACATTTAAAAATTCTAACAGTATCAACAAATTTTGACATTACAAATGTTAACTAGCACCAGCACTGTGACATTCTTTTTTAATGCAGATTATTGATTGGTTTGTTGAAACTACACCAACATATGAACATAACTACATTTTCAGCACAATCATGACGGTAAACAATACTATTTTCCTTTGAAATTTAATATAATGAAAAAACCAAACTAATATTTCAATTTTCATTTGCAGCACGCATTACAAACAGAAACTGTAAATGTAATCCAATCATTAGTGTACTCAATAGTACAAAATATAGTAATGGATTCATTTACAGAGACTATATTTTTCCCCTTGCATCACATCAATCATTGGACATTGCTAACGTTGGATCACAACCAAATGCAATGGTGCCATTATGATTTTTTAAGGCCCGGAAGATCAACAACAGCATCAAATCAATACTACAAACAAGCTCAGCTATTTGTAAGACCATATTTTATAACAAATAAAAAAACGAAAAAATCTAACTCTATTTTTCCTTTTTTTTGTAACAGAGAAAAAATTTCGACAAAAGTGGAGAGAGAACAACATCTTGAATAAAGAAGTTGGTACAAAGACAATAAAGCAACCACGGTGTCCACAATAAGACCTTTGCTCGTAAGCAGTATTAAGTTTTTAATTTTCTTCAAGAAAACTGCACATCTATCATACTAAAAATTGCAATGCCATTATATTCAATGCATCAGAAAAAGGAAAAAAAATGGGATACAGTGTATGCAAAAAAAGTGCTAAATGGTAATAGCAGTAAATAAGTATAATGTAGTAAAGTATTTATGTTCATGTAAATGCTAAATAATCATAGCATTGCAATATTGCACTGTTCAATAAAACCGAAAAATGTGATAGTTTACATTATGATTATGGGGTAGAAAATGTCATACTGTTAACAAAATAATTAATGATAATGACGGTAAAAATGTATAATGTATTTTAATGTATTTTTTTTGTTTAATGCTAAAAGACCATACCATTATAATATTAAAGCACTGCCTTTTTAGTCCACTGATATGAAAAAACTCTTCATACATCCCTAAATGAATCCTAATTTTATATGTTAAGAGAAATACTAATGGTTGTAGCATTACATCTTTTATACCAAATACTCATTTAATATACTAATTTGAAATCTACATCATAAATAATCATATAAGACCTTATATATTCAGCCTATGTTACTCAAGCACATGTACAGTTCTTTTAACAGAACACAAGTATTAAATACTTACCGTGCAAAAATATTTTTAGTCTGTCTGTAATGATAAAATTATTAGCATAAATTGATTACTAGTTAACAAAAAATTTTGTCATTTTTTCTTTTTTAAATCAACAGGAATGACTGTGCTCTATTTGTCATGAAATTCATTCAACATTTGGACAAAGACTCAAACCTCCCCACCGATTACAGCAAAAAAGATATCAACCTCATGCGAGCTGAAATGGTATATAATATACTAAATGATCCACATAAAAGTTGGAATGTCATGGCTTTCTTTACAAATGCAACTCTCGAAGAAGCTGAGAAAACAGTGAAGAAAAAGAACCAAAGTAAAAAGAAAATTTGAAGACTTGGAAAATTTGAAAAACTGATAATTGTAGTTAAATTTGAATTGCTTCAATTTAAGTTGAAGTACCGATTGTAGTTAAATATGAATTAGCTAAAGTAAAGATGAAGTCCTAACTGTAGTAGCATTGATACTTATATTTTGCTGAACTTCTAATTCAACTGGAATAGTGTTACTTCTTGCAAAGCTGTAATTTGTTATACGTATGTTCTATTAAATGTTTGCTTTTTTTGATATAGTAGAATTTCATATTTTGTCAATAAAATGCATGATTTTGTTCCACTTCATCAAGCATTAGATTCATGTCACGTTTCAGATAGTGATACTGTGATAGCCTGGATTTCTGGGCATCTGAAAAATGGAAATTATCAAATTTTTACCATTAAATACTGATAGATACGTTAAAAAAAAATCCGTTAATTAAAATGTCTATAAATGGATTTGGGAAAAACAGTAATAAATATTGATTTATAATATTTGAGAGATGATAAATTTTATAGTGAATTAGTAAATTCCATAAATAGATATTTATATGACAATCTCCTGATATAATTATTTAAGATGGCAAAACTTATTATTTCCAAACAGCTTAAATATGTGTTTATAGAAGAAAAATAATAATAATAAAAATAGTAATAATATTATATATATATATATATATATATGAATAGATTTTAAATTAAATTTGAATTCATCGATTGTAATTCAAATGTATGATTGTTTTGAGTATGTAATTAAGATTTTAAAATTTTCTCTTTTAAAAAGTTAAACATATGTATAAATTATAGGAGGGTATTGATAAATATAATATGATATTAAAAAAAAGACAAGGAATATGAGAGTTTTAAAATATACATAGCTTTGGGAAATAGGAAAATAAAATTTAAGAGCTTTACAGATATTAATAACTTAACATTTGTAATACTCTAAACATAAGGTAAGTATGCTAATAACATTTAAAATTTATTAAGTGAGAAAAGAAACAAACAAGTGTAAAGATTTGAGCATACACATTAACATATGCAAGCTCTATAGCTAATAAGGTTAACAAGTGTTACCTTAGGAAAGAACAAGTGGCAAATCTTTATTCAAAAGAAAGTATTGTTTTAATTAATGTCTAAAAGAAAAGGCTCTGAATATTTTTCTTCAGCTCAAACTTTCTTTAGTTTTCTTCACTAAAAAAAAAATCAAACAAATGCTATTACTGTAAACTGCTTTCCCCTAAAAAAAAATGTGTAATCAATATCCTTATCAAATCTAAAGACCTGAAAGTGTTAAGACTGGAATCATTTTTCAAAACTGGAAGCAAGCTAGGCAACCTATCTCAGATTAGTTACAAATTCAATTTAAAGATCAACTTTTGGAAATTCAAATAAGATACAGCTGATTTCAAGAAAAAAAGAGAAGGATGCTGACCTCTGTTTTAAAATGACAGGTGAGTAACTTGAAACCCAAAGTTTAATCTGCCTATATGTGAGTAAATTTAAGTTTTAAACAGTTTAAATTTAGTGCATGTGGAAATGTTTAAAGTTGGATTTTGGTAAAATGCTTACAAAGATGTTTACATGATGGTTTATGATAAATACCCAAATATAAGTATATAGATGTCTGTGAGCAATTATATATATATATATATATATATATATATATATATATATATATATATTCAAAGTTTAAGTAGAATTGAATCTATGCATATGGATTTTTGGATTTAGATTTGTACTTTGCATGTATATATATTTGCATGAATCCCTGGATATATCTGTGAATATGTTTTGTGCCTGATGTTTTAAACTATCCTTCTCTGTTTGACTGCAGAGAAAAGAAAGAAAGAGAAAAAACAAAGTAGAAATCAACTCAATTCTTTATCTATGTGTTATTAGGACTTAAATTCTAAATAAAATAAGTCTGTGTTGATGAAATTTTGGTTTTAAAAAAAAAAAATTAAGTATTATATGTTCAAGACTTACCTGGAATCAGTAAAACAAATGATTCTTTTCAAAATTTATGAAAAATTAAATAATTTAATTTGTAAATTCAAGTATGTAAGTTGATTCAACTCTGAAAAACTCGATTTTTAATACCAATTATATGAGTTTTAGTTTGGTATTGGGAGTGTAATTTGGGAACGAGCAGATTTGGGTTTTCGATCAAGTACTGGTGACTGGAAAGATTTTGGAGGTTGCGGTTTTGTCTGGAGTTAGCCAGGTGATCGTTGAGGCTGGGAAAAGTGTCGAGGTGATGGGTAGATCGTCGTGGCGTCGGCGATAGATCATTTAAGTTGTTAACCCTAGTTTTGGCGAAGTTAGGAAATTTGATCACTATGGCTTTACTGATGAATCGAGTTGCGAGTTCTTTTGTGAAAAGATGGCATGGGGTCTTGCGAGGCCGTGGACGGAGTTTGGTGCACTCTGGTGAACGGCGACGGTGGGTTAAGGATTGTTTTCTGGTGAGGTCAGGTTCAAGTTTTGACTGGAATACTCGAATTTGATTTGGGGATTGGTGGCGTTGAATTGATGGTCGAAGTCGACTCGTGAGTTCGTTGCCGACATGTGGAAGGTATCGGCAAAGGACACGGTGGCGTGGAGCATCGGTGTACGTGCACAACAAGGTTGTTGTGTCAGTGTTTTGGAGGTGGAAGTGTCTCGGGTTGGGTCTCGAAGAGAAGCTCGAGAAATTTGGGTTGGAGCTTGATATTTTACTCGGGGCATTCGCGTGATTTATTGTGGTTTGGGTTTCTTTGATCTGAAACACAATGATGAATTTGTATAAGCTGTAAAGTAGGGTGTTATCAAGTTTTCAGTTAATAAGGTATTCGTCAAAGTTTTTGGGATAATTAAACTGGGTAGAAAATTAAAACGTGGACCAATTACTGTTGTACAGGAATGTTTTAAAGTGTAGCAATGACACTTTGATTTTTGAAAATGTTTCTAGGTTAAAAGCAAAATAAACTAAGTCTCTAAATGAATTATTTGAACAAGTTTTCAAGTTTAAATTTAAAATCAAATGTTTTAAATTTGTCTTATTTAAAATAATTATATCAGAATTGATTTTGTAATTAATTCCAAATTTCAAATAATGTTTAATGTTACAAATGAAGTTTAAGCTTGATAAAGAATTTGTTTTTAATTGATTAAGGTTGGAGAAAAAAAATTAAGAGTAATTAATAAAAAAATTATTTACTTATTGTAATTAAGAATAAATATTGAATGGGGTAATTATTGGATAGTTAATGGATGTAATTAAGAGATGAATCATTAACTAGAGTTTGAGTGATGTTTGATTGATAAATTAATTAAGGTGATTAATTTTAATTAATTAGCATAATTAATTAAAGATAATCACTTATTTATGAATTAATTAAGTATGGTTACTTAGAGAAGTGATAAATGGTTAATTATTTGATGTGATTAATTAAATGGGATTACTTAATAAAGTAATTAGAGTATAATTACTTAATGGAAGTACATAAGGAATTAATTACTCATTGTAATTAATTGAATTTAATCCGATTAGTTTAAGCTAGTTAACTCAGTTTAATTATTTTAAGATATTCACTTGATGATTTGATAACTAAATTACTTAGGTAAGTAATTAATGGATAATCACCGGATGTAATTAATTGAATAAATGATTTATTAATGAGAGAAATTTGGATTAAATTACCCTGTATAATTAATCAAGGGATTAATTAGAGATAATTAATTTAGAAGTAATTAATTTATTTGATGAAGTAATTAAGGGTAGTTAATTGCTGATGTTATTAATCAAGGGTGATTAATAAAGGTTAGTTACTGTATTAGGTTAAGGATAATTAAATTGTGAAATTAATTAAGGGTTAATTACTTAAATGTAATTAAAGAGTAAATAGAATGATATTGGAAGCCTTTGATTTATTGTTATTTCTAATATGTGGTTTGTGATGCTGTGTGTTAAGATAAGATTGATTTAAATTGTAATGATGTGGTTATCTATTGATGATGAATTATGTGACATCCTGTATTTAAAATTGAATTGTATTTCACTTGAATAATTTAAGTTAAGATGATATTGGTTTCAAAGAGACCGGAGTCGGTATTTGTAAATACCCGAAACCACTTCGATTCTTTATAAGTTGCTATCTGAAATCAATATGCTGAAATGAAATGATTTAAGTGAATTGAATCATTTAATCTAAGTTTTTGGAACTTAGAAAATTGATGAGTGAAATAAGTAATGTCTATAACAACTTGTGAAGTTGTAAATTGATATAAGTTACCCCGGGTTTATATAAGTTGTATGTCGTTGTCATTCATGTTAGATGGGTTTACTCACGCTGGTTTCCAGCCTGACCCGGGTGTTACTTTGATGTAATGCTCGGGTCAGACCGAGTATTACAGCTTTTCAGGTAAGGACGTTCTGGAGTTCAGGAGGCGAGCCGGATGGTAGGAACGTACGGAGTGATTTCCGCTGTGTATATTATTGCTGATTAACTGGGACATGTTTTCAAATTTGTCCTGTGTGGTGTAATAGTTGTAACTCTGATGTATTAATGTATAAGTGTATTGTACAGTTCTTTTTTGTAAAATTGATATTATTTATTATTATATTTTGATCCGCTGCGAATGTGAGGTTTTCTGTGTTTTGGTGTTTCTGTTTCTTCTTCTTCTTCTTTCTCTTTCTTCTTTTCACTAACTATCTGGAATTTTCAGGATCGAAATTTTCGGGTCGTTACATTTGGTATCAGAGCTGAATGTTAAGCGAGAACCTTGGCTCTGGTGGGGGATACTCATTAAGAAAAGGGTCAATGGTACCCTAGAATGAGTTGAGTATATATATGAGAGAGCGTACTTGTTATTTTCTTATATAAAGGTTTTTAAATGATTTCAAAAGTAAATGAATTTTATATAAGAAATAGATTATCTATTATATTAAGAAAATTGGTTGTAGTATTAATTAAACTAAAAATAATAATAAGAATTAAGTGGTAATAGAATTACAACCAAATTGAAATTAAATTAAAGACAAGTTTGAAATGGATTGAAACTGAAATTAAATCTTGAAATTTGGGAAAGGCTTCAGGATAAGGATAATCAATTAATTTATGTAATTAATTAAACTTTATTTAACAAGATTTATTAATGGATAATAATTGGAAATGATAAATAAAGAGGGAATTACTTAATGAAGTGACTAGAGGTAAGTAATTTAAGGGACAACTACTTAATGAAGGTAATTAAGAAATAAGCTAATTACCGAATGTGATTAATTAATGATCTAATTAATTTAAAAAAAATAACAAATAATATTATTTAATGCATTTGAATGAAAAGGTCCTATTTCAGACAAGAGTTGTTTGAAAATTTAAAAGAAATTTGTTTTGAATAAAAAAAACCAAAGGTGGTATAAAATTTTAAAATATAACTAGGTATGTAAAAGAAATTAATATGTATATATGTGGATATACATAATATCAAAGGTGGTTTGAAACAAACTCTAAAATATTGAGTTTAAAATTTTGAATGAGATATGATAACCATAGTGATAAGTTTTTGAACTTAATAAGTGGGAAGATTATTAATGTGAAATTTAGAATTTGAAATGGAAATTCAAATTGGGTAAGGTTGACTGGGTTAAGTGAATTAAGTTTAACTTGAGGAAGAGTTAAATAAGTTGGAATGATCAACCCGATTTGGGAATTTCAAGATGGAATTGGAATTTAATTTGGAAAGTTAAATGGTTAATCTGAATTGGGAGTTTGTGTGATCTCAAAATGCGTTTGAGATCTGGAAATTGGAAATTGATGGATGTTTTAAAAATGAATTGGATGATTTCATCCTATTGTTATTAATAATCTTTAAATGTGAATTGGATTTGTTTAAATGAATGATAAATGGAGTATGGTAATCCATTGTTGGGATAAAAAGGTAAATTGATTTAAAGGAATTAAATCAACAATTGAAGTGTTAACTCGAATTTATGTAATTCAAGATGGTTCATAGTGAACTGGAATTTGAAGTTGGTTCAAATTGAATTTGATTTGAAGTAGTTGAAATTGTGATTGAAAGTGTATGAGTATAAGTTCCAAATGGGAAATTTGAATTGGATTAATTTGAAATAATTTGCAATTGAAGTGGTTCAATTTGAAATTAGTCCAAATTTATTGGAATAATTTGGAATTATAATTAATATTGAATGGTATTAAATTCAAATGGAATTTGAATTGACTTTGGGAGGAAATCAAGAATAATTCAACTTGATTTGGAAATGGAGTTTGAAAATTGGGATTAATTCAAACAGGAGTTGAAATGAATTGAAATTGAAACTAGTTCAATTGAAATTTATTTGAATTAGAAGAATTTGAGATCAAAGTTGAATATGTTTAAAATCAAATGGAATTTGATTTAAATTTGAAAAGGAATAGAGAATTAATTAAACTAGAATTGGGAATAAATCAAGTCCAATGAAAATTGAAATTATTTAAAATTGAATTAGGTCAATTTAAATGGAAGTGGAAATTTAAATTGAATTGATGAGAATGGAGATTGGGAAGTGGGCAGTTTTGACTCTAGACTATTTTTAATATAAATTGTTTTAATATAAACCTACTTTTCCAAGCTATTTATTATATATACAACTTTTTTTTAAAAGCCAAACTATCTTATACTTGTTTTACAATTATTTGTGGAACTATTTAACAATTTTCCAACTGTTTTATAAACTAATTACTATCTTACTATTATTTTGCAATTATCTAAAATTTCTGTAATTATTTTAACTATTTTCTAACTATTTTACACCTATTTTACAAACTAGTAATTATTTTCCAACTACTTATCTATTTTTAAAAAATTTCCAGCTATTTTCTAAATAAACTAGTCGGAGTTCAAACTGTTATTGGTGAAATACCCAATCGAGATAGGAATAGAGGTGATAATCCAGATGGATTAAAGCAATTATGAGTAAGTGAATGAAAATCAAAGTGAATGTGAATAGAAATGGAATTGATTTGGCTAATAAACAATAAAGATAAATACGTAGGACGTACGTATGTTATTCTATTCGCATAGTGATTTGATCCAGATTTGAGCACTGAATTTCGAGATAGTTATATCGATCCGAGTGGGATTTTTCACTCGATTTTCGACGGCGGACCTGGATATGGATTGTTGATTGGTTTTGGATATTCTCTATCATAGTTATGTCTATGCAAGGAGAATGACGGTTTCTGATCAAGAAACCAGATCTGTGTCCGCACTAGAAAGTCGGGTGGACGATACTAGTTCGGAAGTGAAATTGTGTGATCGAGTGAGCAATCAGATTAGTATGGCGTACGAATGGTATGTGTACATCGTACGGATTTGAATGAAATTGATATTGAAAAGAGTAATCAAATTTGAATATTTGATTTTAAATAATAAAGTTATATATCTGTGTTATATAAGATAAAACTCCTCTTGTTGAATCTATTTCCAGAAGAAAAGGACTTTTGAATGTGTTTTGAAGTATAAAGGAGTTTTATACAAGTTTGCAAATGATCCAAAGTTTTAAAAATTATATATATCTATATATATATATGTAAAGGATCATATGAGGATTTTGGAAAAAGGGTTTTGGGAACCTATGGGTTTGGAAAGGCTTTTGATTTTTGGGTAAAATCAATATTGAATTTGGAAAGCCTAGTTTGAGAATTATCGATTTTGGGATAATCGATTTTGTGTAAAGGAGCTTTGTATGAGATCATACTAGGTGTATGATTTAAAAGATACTATATATATAGTATAAAATGTTTTGATGATGGCTCTGGGGAAAAAGGCGCTCCCTTGGAATGGACTTCTCAGGAGTACCACTGGGTGGTGCTGCCTTGAGCCCCAAGGGGGGTTCTAAAGTTGATCCTGTGAGGAGTCCGGACAAAACTAGTTCCTAGGGATTATGAG
The DNA here is from genome assembly GCA_030765085.1 of Allium cepa. Lineage (NCBI taxonomy): Eukaryota > Viridiplantae > Streptophyta > Magnoliopsida > Asparagales > Amaryllidaceae > Allium > Allium cepa. The sequence continues at coordinate 723,614,684 of CM060935.1, read as the reverse complement.
TAGAGTATAACATAGCGAAAGTCGTGTGTGCCGCTGAGAGCCAATAGTCTGCGTTTGATTTTATATCGGTGGACTGCGACCTATGTTGGAGTGGAGAAGTTTCATTTCGACAGCGAAAATCAGAGGCCGCTGAGAGCCTGCAGTTACATGGACTTTTGCTGTGATGGCAACGTAACCCTGGGTGTAACTGTGATATGTTGTGTGGGTTCCATGGCGTAATCGAGAGGCCACGGAGAGCCTGCAGTTACATGGACTTTTGCTGCGACGGCAACGTAACCCTGGAATGTAACTGTGACCATGGATGGGGATGATGATTTCCAGAGCATTCTCACCAAAGATATATCTTCTATTTTCAAAAACTGTTTTCTATATTTTCAATAAAATTATTTTCCAAGTATTTCCACTGGGTGTTGAAAATGGGTCTGCTAAGTACTTGTAGATTTTCAGTCTTACGCCTGATCAACGTATGACCGAATTTCTATGAGAACAAGGATGGACTGGTTGAGACATCGAGTTATAAAAAGTATTTTAATAAAACTGTTTTGTAATATTATATAGATTTTAAAAGTGTTTTAAAATGATCAAAGAATATTTTAACTGTTTCTAAATATTTAACAAATTCTGGTTTTGTTCCTTTTCGAGGATGAAAAGATTCAAAGGGGGGAGGAATGTGATAACTTGGATTTCTGGGCATCTGAAAAATGGAAATTATCAAATTTTTACCATTAAATACTGATAGATATGTTAAAAAAAAAAATCTGTTAATTAAAATGTCTATAAATGGATTTGGGAAAAACAATAATAAATATTGATTTATAATATTTGAGAGATGATAAACTTTATAGTGAATTAGTAAATTCCATAAATAGATATTTATATGACAATCTCCTGATATAATTATTTAAGATGGCAAAACTTATTATTTCCAAACAGGTTAAATATGTGTTTATAGAAGAAAAATAATAATAATAAAAATAGTAATATTATTATACATATATATGAGTAGATTTTAAATTAAATTTGAATTCATCGATTGTAATTCAAATGTATGATTGTTTTGAGTATGTAATTAAGATTTTAAAATTTTCTCTTTTAAAAAGTTAAGCATATGTATAAATTCTAGGAGGGTATTGATAAATATAATATGATATTAAAAAAAAAAAGAAGGATTAATGAGAGTTTTAAAATATACATATCTTTGGAAATAGGAAAATAAAATTTAAGTGCTTTACAAATATTAATAACTTAACATTTGTAATACTCTAAACATAAGGTAAATATGCTAATAACATTTAAAATTTATTAAGTGAGAAAAGAAACAAACAAGTGTAAAGATTTGAGCATACACATTAACATATGCAAGCTCTATAGCTAATAAGGTTAACAAGTGTTAGCTTAGGAAAGAACAAGTGGCAAATCTTTATTCAAAAGAAAGTATTGTTTTAATTAATGTCTAAAAGAAAAGGCTCTGAATATTTTTCTTCAGCTCAAACTTTCTTTAGTTTTCTTCACTAAAAAAAAAATCAAACAAATGCTATTACTGTAAACTGCTTTCCCCTATAAAAAAAATGTGTAATCAATATCCTTATCAAATCTAAAGACCTGAAAGTGTTAAGACTGGAATCATTTTTCAAAACTGGAAGCAAGCTAGGCAACCTATCTCAGATTAGTTACAAATTCAATTTAAAGATCAACTTTTGGAAATTCAAATAAGATACAGCTGATTTCAAGAAAAAAAGAGAAGGATGCTGACCTCTGTTTTAAAATGACAGGTGAGTAACTTGAAACCCAAAGTTTAATCTGCGTATATATGAGTAAATTTAAGTTTTAAACAGTTTAAATTTAGTGCATGTGGAAATGTTTAAAGTTGGATTTTGGTAAAATGCTTACAGAGATGTTTACATGATGGTTTATGATAAATACCCAAATATAAGTATATAGATATCTGTGAGCAAATCTCTATATATATATATTCAAAGTTTAAGTAGATTTGAATCTATGCATATGGATTTTTGGATTTAGATTTGTACTTTGCATGTATATATATTTGCATGAATCCCTGGATATATCTGTGAATATGTTTTGTGCCTAATGTTTTAAACTATCCTTCTCTGTTTGACTGCAGAGAAAAGAAAGAAAAAAAAACAAAGTAGAAATCAATTCAATTCTTTATCTATGTGTTATTAGGATTTAAATTCTAAATAAAATAAGTTTGTGTTGATGAAATTTTGGTTTTAAAAAAAATAAAAATAAATTAAGTATTATATGTTCAAGACTTACCTGGAATCAGTAAAACAGATGATTCTTTTCAAAATTTATGAAAAATTAAATAATTTAATTTGTAAATTCAAGTATGTAAGTTGATTCAACTCTGGAAAACTCGATTTTTAATACAAATTATATGAGTTTTAGTTTGGCATTGGGAGTGTAATTTGGGAACGAGCAGATTTGGGTTTTCGATCAAGTACTAGTGACTGGAAAGATTTTGGAGGTTGAGGTTTTGTCTGGAGTTAGCCAGGTGATCGTTGAGGCTGGGAAAAATGTCAAGGTGATGGGTAGATTGCCGTGGCTTCGGCGATAGATCATTTAAATTGTTAACCCTAGTTTTGGCGAAGTTAGGAAATTTGATCACTTTGGCTTTACTGATGAATCGAGTTGCGAGTTCTTTTGTGAAAAGATGGCATGGGGTCTTGCGAGGCCGTGGATGGAGTTTGGTGCACTCTGGTGAACGGCGACGGTGGGTTAAGGATTGTTTTCTGGTGATGTCAGGTTCAAGGTTCGATTGGAATACTCGAATTTGATTTGGGGATTGGTGGTGTTGAATTGATGGTCGAAGTCGACTCGTTAGTTCGTCGCCGACATGTGGAAGGTATCGACAAAGGACATGGTGGCGTGGAGCATCGGTGTACGTGCACGACAAGGTTGTTGTGTCAGTGTTTTGGAGGTGGAAGTGTCTCGGGTTGGGTCTCGAAGAGAAGCTCGGGAAATTTGGGTTGGAGCTTGATATTTTACTCGGGGCATTCGCGTGATTTATTGTGGTTTGGGTTTCTTTGATCTGAAACACAACGATGAATTTGTATAAGCTGTAAACTAGGGTGTTATCAAGTTTTCAGTTAATAAGGTATTCGTCAAAGTTTTTGGGATAATTAAACTGGGTAGAAAATTAAAACATGGACCAATTACTGTTGTACAGGAATGTTTTAAAGTGTAGCAATGACACTTTGATTTTTGAAAATGTTTCTAGGTTAAAAGCAAAATAAACTAAGTCTCTAAATGAATTATTTGAACAAGTTTTCAGGTTTAAATTTAAAATCAAATGTTTTAAATTTGTCTTATTTAAAATAATTATATCAGAATTGATTTTGTAATTAATTCCAAATTTCAAATAATGTTTAATGTTACAAATGAAGTTTAAGCTTGATAAAGAATTTGTTTTTAATTGATTAAGGTTGGAGAAAAAAAATTAAGAGTAATTAATAAAAAAATTATTTACTTATTGTAATTAAGAATAAATATTGAATGGGGTAATTATTGGATAGTTAATGGATGTAATTAAGAGATGAATCATTAACTAGAGTTTGAGTGATGTTTGATTGATAAATTAATTAAGGTGATTAATTTTAATTAATTAGCATAATTAATTAAAGATAATCACTTATTTATGAATTAATTAAGTATGGTTACTTAGAGAAGTGATAAATGGTTAATTATTTGATGTGATTAATTAAATGGGATTACTTAATAAAGTAATTAGAGTATAATTACTTAATGGAAGTACATAAAGAATTAATTACTCATTGTAAGTAATTGAATTTAATCCGATTAGTTTAAGCTAGTTAACTCAGTTTAATTATTTTAAGATATTCACTTGATGATTTGATAACTAAATTACTTAGGTAAGTAATTAATGGATAATCACCGGATGTAATTAATTGAATAAATGATTTATTAATGAGAGAAATTTGGATTAAATTACCTTGTATAATTAATCAAGGGATTAATTAGAGATAATTAATTTATAAGTAATTTATTTATTTGATGAAGTAATTAAGGGTAGTTAATTGCTGATGTTATTAATCAAGGGTGATTAATAAAGGTTAGTTACTGTATTAGGTTAAGGATAATTAAATTGTGAAATTAATTAAGGGTTAATTACTTAAATGTAATTAAAGAGTAAATAGAATGATATTGGAAGCCTTTGATTTATTGTTATTTCTAATATGTGGTTTGTGATGTTGTGTGTTAAGATAAGATTGATTTAAATTGTAATGATGTGGTTATCTATTGATGATGAATTATGTGACATCCTGTATTTAAAATTGAATTGTATTTCACTTGAATAATTTAAGTTAAGATGATATTGGTTTCGAAGAGACCGGAGTCGGGTATTTGTAAATACCCGAAACCACTTCGATTCTTTATAAGTTGCTATCTGAAATCAATATGATGAAATGAAATGATTTAAGTGAATTGAATCATTTAATCTAAGTTTTTGGAACTTAGAAAATTGATGAGTGAAATAAGTAATGTCTATAACAGCTTGTGAAGTTGGAAATTGATATAAGTTACCCCGGGTTTATATAAGTTGTATGTCTTTGTCATTCATGTTAGATGGGTTTACTCACGCTGGTTTCCAGCTTGACCCGGGTGTTACTTTGATGTAATGCTCGGGTCAGACCGAGTATTACAGCTTTTCAGGTAAGGACGTTCTGGAGTTCAGGAGGCGAGCCGGATGGTAGGAACGTACGGAGTGATTTCCGCTGTGTATATTATTGCTGATTAACTGGGACATGTTTTAAAATTTGTCATGTGTGGTGTAATATTTGTAACTCTGATGTATTAATGTATAAGTGTATTGTACAGTTCTTTTTTGTAAAACTGATATTATTTATTATTATATTTTGATCCGCTGCGAATGTGAGGTTTTCTGTGTTTTGGTGTTTCTGTTTCTTCTTCTTCTTCTTTCTCTTTCTTCTTTTCACTAACTATCTGGAATTTTCGGGATCGAAATTTCCGGGTCGTTACAGATGCAATTTGGAAAATATACAGTTTATTGAAGAAAATAATTTGGGCACCAATCTCGAATTTTTCTTCTGGCATAAAAATAAGGTGGGAGGAAATGATAGCCAAATTATTCAAAGATGATAGACAAGAAAAGTGGCTGTTAACAATAATACCAAATGACACTGGGTTCGGATTGAAGAAAAAATACACGATGGAGAAAGAATTCATGGTCATTGCAGAAAAAAGTGTACAGAGATAAGTATCCCAATACTGCACATTGATGGAACAACTAAAATAGATTTCACCAACCTTATAACATTTGAACAATACTTGAAAAGTGAGAACATTTTCACAGCATATACTACTTTATAAACAATCTAATAGATGCAGAGGATGTTACACTACCTAAAGAGTGTGGGGTCATCAATAACAGACTTGGTACTGATCAGAAAGTCATGGACTTTTTTAGTAATCTCTGTAGAAATATATATTTAGACAAAGAACAACATTATCTTTCTGCACTGTTTGGTTTTATAGGAAAATACTATGCAGAAAGTTGTGAAGTTTTGTAGACTGAAGAAAAAGTACCCACCGGACTATTATACAAAACCATGTTCTGGACTTTGCTTACTAATTTCAGTTATGGTAATTATAATCACATTAGTACAGGTGTTCTTCACAATTTTTCTATAGCTATACTAACATCACTTCATCTTTACTGTAATTTTTTTAAAGCAGCATAACAGAGTTTAGTAATATATAACTGATAACCAAATATGGCAACCTTTCTACTATGTCATAAATAAAAAAGCTAAATACAAATAGCATTATTCCGATGAATTGCTCAATTAACAAAAAGCATCTGATACTAACATATCAATATTTTTTCATCACATACAAACGAAAATAATATGCTCCACAAACCAAAAAAAACCACAAAAAAAAATTCTTATTAAAACAATCAATCGTCACAGTACATGTACTAGTATCAGAAATGAAAAAAAGTATGACTGTATCAAATAAGTAAACAGTACAGAAATACAAATAATAAAATGACAGAAATGAAAGAAAAAAATAAAATTCAAATTTAAATCTTCATTGAAGCTTGACAATTCCTCTTGTTATGTCCAACTTGATTGCAATTAGTACATTTATTCCACTTACTCTGAGAATAAGAAAAACCACCATGTCTTTTAGTAGAAGGTCTTCCAGCACCTCGAATTTCTTTAGGCGGTTTAATTGTGACTTCATCTCCACTAACAATTGGCTTACCAACATTAGGAATTGGATTAATAGCATATGCATAACTATATCTAAAAGCATCAGCTGTAAAATAATAATCCACGTAATCATATACTGACTGCCTTGACCTATTCATACACTTGATAACATGTGCACATGGAAAACCTGTAACTTTCCACTGGTTACAAGTACACAATCTTTTTGCAAGATCAACATGATATGATATTGGAGATCTAACTTCAAAAACGTTTTCTGAAGACCTATATGTATCCCACGCAAAATCTTCATTAACTAATTGTGACAACCGTTGCTCCATAACCGGACATAAAGTAGTAGTCCATTGATGACATTCTTCTCTCCTCTTCACCATTTGTTCCATTATTTGAACCCGGATTCCATCTAGACAAGATGTAATAGGCATAAATCTATCATCCACAATCCAAGAGTTAAAGCTTTCAGCCACATTAGATGAATATTCTTCATACCTCTTGCCTTGAAAAAACAAATCAGTCCAATGTTCAAAAGGTTTATCATTTAAAAAATTAATTGCAGCAACACCACCAATTTCTTCAAACTTTAACAGATAGCGATCAAAATCATATGGATTTGAAGCTCGAGTCAAAAGTTTAAACAAATCAACAATAGAAGTATCGCCCTTGCAAGCTTTAACTACTGAACCAATGTTTTGCTCCATATGAAATGTGCAGTAGCTATGAAAAGAAGCTAGAAACACTTTTGGAACACCTAACAGCAAACCCCACTGGCGATCAGATATGAAAACTAATTCACGATCCTCATAAGCATCTCTTTTAAATGCTCCAAAAACCAAGACCAACTTGACTCATTCTCATGTGAAACTACTCCCGTAGCAAGCGGAAAGAAGCCTGAAAAAATCAGTAATTTTTTTCAAATGCTAATACAAGAAAATAGTATACTAATATTAGTAAAGTATATTACTCTCACAACATAAAATTTCACATATTTATATGACTGCAAGAGTGAAAATAATAATATGATTAATCCCAAATTAATATAACATTATGTGTTTGATAGTACAGGCATATAATATTCAGAATAATAACGCTAAAATATACTATCACTATAACATGTAATAAAATATCAAATGCTAAATTCATGTAATATTATAATTTCATATAAAGTAACAATACAGTCGACATATAAATGTTAAAATGACAAGGGAGTACTAACATATATCAACATCCACCAAATGTTACTATAGTACATAACTAAAACAATATACTAAACAACACATAGAAAAAAAAAGAACAAAAAGCAAAAGTCAAACCTTGATTGCCATTTTTTGCTGTAGCAGCTAACAAAACACCTTGTCGGCCCTTCAAAAATGCCGCATCTAAAAATATCATGGGACGACAATGCCTAAAACCAAGTAAACAAGCACTAAACCCAATGAAAATTCTTTCAAATTGATTAGTTGACGAATCCACATCCAAAGCAACATAACTTCCTGGATTAGTTTTTTGTATAGCCTCTAGATACCAATTCAAATCATTGTAAGACATTGCATCATCTCCATAAATTTCCTTCAACGCCATTGTTTCCCAGTGTATGCATAATAATAAGAAGGAGTGAAATTAAATTCTCTTCTGAAATCATTAATAATGTCTTTTGGTTTCTTCATCGGGACATCTCTAATTTGATCAATAATTAAAGATTTCACAAATCTACTAGTTATATGAACTTCCTTAACATCTCTTAACCCAGCACCACATGAATGTTCAAACATGTAAGTCCTAATAAAAAAAACGAATAAGATTTCCAGGATCTGAAGAAGCATACATGGTGAACTTACAACCTTCTTTAAACCACGAACAAATAACAGATATTCTTTCTGGAAAATTCTTAACAAAAATCAATTCACGCCCTTCTTTTATTTGATAAGCCATAAGAAACTCTCTAAAATCTTCAGCACCAGCAAAACAATAACCAATAAAGTCCACAAGATTAACTGAGATCCTTTCTTCATAATATCCTTCAAATAAGAACTTGACTCGCCACAAGATTTAATATTCGAACAACCACTAGACACTGAACTGCTCTGATGATCAGAAGTAATTGATAAACTATTACCCAAATTGAACTCCAGTGCACAAATGGTTGACTTAACAGTAAAAACAAAATAAGAACATTTCTTGTATATTTGAAAGCATAGAATGGTATGCAAATCCGAATCAGTATCAACTGTGATAACCATATTTTCCAAACTATAGGATATACTAATAGAACAAGGGGTAAGATGCGGCCAATGTTCACAAATACTATTTTTAACACCAATCAAAGAACAAGTCATATCAAGTCGAACAGAATAGCTGTTTTCATCAAGTAAAAACAGTACAAGAATACTATCATCAATATTCCTGCCAAAGAAAAAAAGAGTGAAGTAAAAAGTTAAAAGGTAAGTAAAATGTAAAAGAATACCAACGTACAGTTAAATATAAATTGTGGTAGGATTAAAATACATTATGCATGACACAACAACAGAAGAAAACGGTAAAATGAATATAAAATATTTTTATAACACCAAACAGTTTAAAAATGCTAACTGGACATAGCATAAAGCATAATAAAATCATATCCGATTTCGCCTCCCAATCTTATTCCCAAATCAGACATATTACATCCAAATAGTCTAAGAATTTCAAAATGGTAGTAAAATAGTCAGAAAACAAAAGAAAAGTAGCCAGATCAAGCACAAAATTCAAATCGACATCAAAAAATTAGGTTAAACTTACCTACGTTATCATACAGCAAGAACGCGCGTACAAAAAAAGATGAGAAATCTAAATCGGTACTCATTATGCAACGGCATCTCAGAATTAAAATTTGCAAGATGATTTGAAAGAGAAAGAAACGAGGGAAAATGAGAAGAAAGTAAAGAGAAATAAATAATGGTTGCTCGACGAATAAAATAATCATGTTTGGACTTCAGCCCAAAAAACCGAACACGCGTTTTTTAGCCCAAAAAAAGCGAATTGTTTGTCCTACAGCCTATTTTTCACTTTTTTATAATCACAAGAATGTATACTAATTTCCCTTAATTTCGTTAGGTGTTTCACGATTTTATCTCCTTGCTCTCTTTTTTGTCAATGACTTTGAGGATTATCTTTTGAATGTGATAAAAAAAAGCGGTTTTTGAAAATAGTGTGATCTTTAAACTACGTGGGTTTGATCCCTCAAAAGAGATAGGTAAGCAGACTTTTTCTATGCAACGGTCACTGATTCCCTTAAGGTCGGGATGTATAGAAATTGGTAGGGGTGGGCGCGGGTCGGTTTGGAGTCCAAACCGCTTCCGCACCGCATCAAACGGTTAATCAAAAATACAAATCATTATACCAATCCTTTAAAAGGTTCGGTTTCGATTCGGTTTCAATGTAATGCGGTTCGGTTTCGGTCCGGTTTGAACCCATATTAAATATGAAATATAAGAATTACTTCCATCAACAATCAATTTACAAAGGCAACCGTGTGAAACTTTTACATTTAAAGGTTAAAACACACAATGTTATACTGAAATGAAAGATTAGTTCTTAATTGTATGAATATTTCAATTTGACATTTACCTACAAGTGAGATTTTTTTGGCAGATTAACCAAACATCAAAATTAATCAATGCATAATAATAAAAGAAAATGACTAGAATAAGATTATAATTTGCATTTATTCACACAAAAAAATAAGATGAAAAATATTACACCAAACTATATCTTCTTCCTTTATGTCAGCGATTATTATTAATATAACAACAACATACGCTAAAAATAGAATGTACATCGTTAGAATATAAAATAAGATAGGAGTTGCTTATATTTTTATCATAAGATTACTAATATAAATTTTTGGTTCGGTTCGGTTTAATATGGTTGGTTCAATCGTCCAAACCGCAACCGAACCGTATCGATGTGGGTCGGTCCGGTTTGGGGTATTAGCTTTGGTTAAAAGATTCGGTGCGGGTTTCCGCACCGTTTTTGCGGTCCGGTACGGGCGGTTTCCGTATAGCGGTGCAGTTTATGCCTACCCCTAGAAATTGGTGCATCCCCAAAAATAGTTGACACGTTTTCTCCTTCATTATATATGTGTGTGTGCGCGTGCGCGCTTGTTACTTTGTAGGTGAATCAAAGAAGGACGCAATGATTTGGAAGGAATCATTTCCATTGGACAGATTGGTATATCTCTTGCATCAAATTTTTATAGTTGTTATTTTTAATAATTAATGTATTAAAAAATGGTTAGTATCTGATGTATTGGATTTATATAATATTTAATTAGTGACATGAGATTGTATACATGTGTTGATATATAAATTTCACTTAGAGGTTTCTTTTTAATTCATTGCGTTAGAAAAATTAATTTTATGTACCCACGGTCCATCCTCTTTGTAACGACCCAGTATTTTACCGCCTTTATTTGCGGATATTTAATAAATTTTAAATATTCCAATGATAGGTTTTATAAATTGAAAATAATATGAGTCTTTTAAATAATAACAAATGATGGTAAAATATATTTGTAACCTCCTAAGATTTTACCACCTTGAAATAGGCTATTTAAATATATTTTATATAACCAATAAATGAATTTTTATTAGCAAATAAACCTGTTTTAATTATTTATTCATGATGACAAAATAATTTTCAAATTCTGTCTACCAATATAAATAGTTCATAGAAATATAGAAAATGTGATCGAAAAGTGTTTTTTGAAAATATGACTCTTCGACACTCGGAAGTCGTCGGAACCGTTGTGCTTGTTTATGCACCACGTACACACATATAGATGTTAGGATTAGTATTAATAAACACACTTATATATGTTAAATTATATTTATATACATGTAAGAAGTGATGTGATTAATTATGAAAAAGTTTGAAATAAAGTAAAATAAAATAAGAAAGTTATCATGTTAAGCCATTTCTTAAAATCATCACACGTACACACAACATGGCTAGCATGATTTGGGGTGTGTGGGGGTGCATGCATGTGTATATTTTTAATTCAAGCCAATATACATATTTTAATTATCTTCCTAAGTTTATAAATACCCATTCCCTTTCATATTCTCATTGTACAATCCACTTCTTCATTTCTAAAATTTCTAAGAGCTTGAGAAAATCCCGTAAACATCTCTGAAGTTATTACACTCATATTTACTTGTTATTGATTTAACTTACATTAGAACTTTTAGTTCTGACTCGAGTGTTTTATCTTTTCATTATGCTCGGGTCAGCTTGAGTATTTTAGTGTTTGAAGACACTATTCCTTAAAGATGAAGATGGAGTTTGCTAGACCGTATTTACTATTTTTTAATTGCACTATTTTGGTATGTTTGTTGATTGTATTCTAATTATGTTATAAAAATTAAAATTAAATGTATGTTGTATAATAGTTTCGTGAACTATTTATTTGATTATTATATTTTGTCATTCCGCTGTGAGATTCTGCTTATTGCTTTCCTTCGTTTTCTTTTATTTTTTTATTAAACCCCATTGATAATCTGCCCTTATGAATGGTTTGGGCTAGACCTTTGTGGTTTATTTTCGATTTAAATCATCCAAAAAGATGGATCGTCGTAGCTTATAACCAAAGTTTAATTCAAAACTTGCTCAAACATACAAAAAACACTAAAATTTCCCAATGAAATCAATGGTGAGTGACAATAATACTACTTGTTAGAATTATGAATTAATTTAGAATGAACCACTAATCAAATACTTGTTTTGAAACAAATAAACCTTATCGAATTCAATGAGAATAAACATAAGTAATTGTGGAAGCATACTTGATTTCATTAATTGATTAAGAGAAAACGATGGATCTAAAAGCAAATATTGAATCAAATCTTCTAAATTATCACAAGTCTACATTTGTATTTCTTAGGTATAGATTGTGCTCATAACATGTTAAATATAAGAAGATCTATACTATACTATTATTATTGAGTTAGATTTCAAGAGAACACAAGCCTTCTGAGTATTTTGTGAAATGAATAGTCACGACTCCCTTTTTTCTTTCGTAACATCTTTTCCGACGTTCTTTCGATTTTTCTTCCTTTGTACAATCAACTATCTTTGTAACGACCCGGAATTTTGGGCAATATAAATTTAATAATCTGCATTAATAATTTAACTGGTTTGATAATTTTTCTTTATAATATTAATTCAAACTGATAAATTTATTCCTTTTATGGTTAACAAATATTTAATCTGATAATTGTGATCAATATCTTTTTAACAATTTAAAATGGATAAGACTTATTTTCCAAAGCTAATTAAATTTAATTCTGTTTATAATATATACATTTGATATATATATTGTGAATAGGAGATCTATTGTTTCAAATTAAAGATTGAGTTTGCAAATTGTAATATATATGTAAGTATATGTTATAATTTGGATAGTTTTGAAATTTAATTCAATCTATTGATATTTGTGGATAGTAATTTAAAGCTTTGTTTTAAAATTAGTATTTTTCAAAAGTTAATTTAAGATTAATTCAATTTGTTTTCAAAATATAAGATAATTATTTATTTTTAATATGATGGTTTATAAAGGATTTAATCAAAGTTTTCTTTTTGTTTTCTTTAAAGTGTTTTAAATTTAAAATGGTTGTGTAAATATAGATGTTTAGATTATAAATTACATATATAAGATTTATTTGTATTGTAATTAATTTTATAATACTTTCTTTGAAGTAAATTTATATTTACACATATAAGTATTTAGTAATAAAGTAAATTTAAAAGGTAAGGTTATATTTACATTTAAAACTAAATAAAAATTTATTTAAAGTACTTATGTACATGTGTAATCATACTAAGGCATCTCATGAACACATGTAAAACAATTAAATACTTAAATGACATTTGCTCAAATTTTTACAAGTGGCACATTCATTTTAAATTTTTAATAAATGTTTTAAAGAAGAAAACTGATTTTCTCAAAAACTTTCATTTCTAAAATTTATGGCAAACCAGAAATTTTTCTTAACTACAAATCTGAAACCAAAGGCAACTCAAACCTGAGATTAAAACCAAAACCAAAAACCAATCTGAAAGTAAAACCTGCAAATTAAAACTGCAACACCAATTTTCAATATGCATAAATGAAGTCCTTATCAAGCTGCAAATTAAAGCTTCAACATGCAATTCAATTTTAGATCAATTCAGCAATTCAACTCTGAAGTTTCAACATTTTTAACAATCAATTGAAGCAGCAATCAAAGCATTTTCAGATCTAAAGATTTAAAGGCCTGGAAATTTATTCTACTTTGTTCTGCTTTCTGCATACTGCTCTGCATATTATGTCAAGTGAGTAAACTTCTTTTAAAAACAGTTTGAATTGTTTTTAACTACCATGCATGTGATGTTATAACTTGTATTGAAGTCTGATGCTTTGAATTTCATATGAATTGTGTTGTGTGAGCTTGTTTATTCTGTTCTCTGTTGATTCAATTGAGTGTTCTGTTTAAAAAAAATATATAATTCATATCTACAAATCTAATCCATATTAGGCTTAAGTATTTGAATGAAATTGCTTTGTAATTGTATGATAAAGGTTATAAAACAGTCCGGGAATTTTAAATATCATAAATCATGATTAAAGTAAAAGTTTACAGAGGAACATGAATATTTGTTAGAAATTTATTATCTTAAATTCAAAATTCAACTACATGCATGTAATCTTGATGTAAAATCATGAATTTAGATATGAAGTTTGTAATTTATAGTTTAGTAATTCATTCGAAATTTGGGTTTGAATGTATTGGGAATTTTCATGAACTGCAGATTGAATACATAATAATTCGATTTGATTCTTAGATCGTAGCTTGTATGTAAGCTACAGATCATAGGAAAAATGTCTAAGAATTTTTCTAATGGCAAAATTGTGCGAATTAGATTAAATTAGGGTTTAGCAGTGTGATTTGTTGCCCTGGGTTGCTGAGGCATTTGCATCTCAGTTTATGGTTCGTATGAAATTGCGTCAGAGGGGGAAGGGTGTTCAGGGTCATGGTGTTTAGATGGAGGCTCGGAGAAGTTCATCGATGAGGAGGTCGACGGCGTTGGGAAGTTTGGTGACGAGTTTTGGGTTTTAGTTTTCGAACGATGATCGAAAATTCGATTCGATGATGTTACGTTTGATCTGTGTTTGGGTTATTGCTCGCACGCATTCAGGTGATTGTCGCCGATGGTCGCGACGACCGTAGTTGGCCGGAGGTGAGGGGAGCCGTGCACCGGGCACGTTTATGTGCACTGTTCTTTTGGTTTGGAGAAGACAGGATTTGCTCGGTGAATATCTCGTGTTTTTGTTGAGTCGACTCGAAGCGAGGGGTCTTGGGGTTGTCTTCGGGGCTGTCGCGTGGGATTGAAGTGATTGACTCGGGTATTTTGTTTGAGGGCTTTTGGGTTAGTTCTGTGTAAATGTTAAGTACTGTAAGGTATTTTGATTTAGTTGCAAAGTAAACCCGAGATTTAGTAATGAAGGTAGGCCTTAAATCTTAAAACAAGTTTATAAAAAGGAAACCAATTTTCAAAGATTATAACTTGATCTTTTAAAAGTAAAAAGTTAATCAAACTTTAAAAGAGTTAATTGATTCTATTTTAAAATTTAAATTTGTTTTAAATGATTTCTTTCGAAAATAGTTTAATTAAATTTTTAATTTAAAGAAGAGTGTTTTGAATTTAAATATGGAATCAAAGTTTTAAGTAAAATTTTAAAGTAAGGTTTTAATAACAAAGTTTACAAATTTATATTGAAAATAAGTAAGTTTATATTAGATAATTTAAGTGTTTTAAATTATAAATTTGACTTCTTAATGCCTTATTTTCAACTAAGGATATTGATATAATTTTGTTATCAAAATTAAAAAGTTTGTTTTTAAATTATTGAATTGGATTGATTCAAAAAAATTATTTATGTAGATAAATATGATTAATTTATCTTTGATTATGAACTTAAGAATATTTGATTTTATGACTTGTTAATAAGTAAAGAGATTAATTAAGATTAATGTTTTCTTAATTGATTAAGGATTTTGAAATATTAGAATTAGTTAATTAATTATTTAATTAATTTTAAATAATTAGTTAATTGTTTATTTAATTTTAAATAATCACTTAATTATGAAATAATTAAGTGTAATTACTTAATGAAGTAATTAATGGTTAATAATTGAGTGTAATTAAAAAGGTAATTAATTATGGAAGTAATTAGTGGAAATTACTCATGGGTTAATTAAATGGAAGTGAATTATGGATAATCACTTAGTGTTATCAATTAAAGAATTGATTAATATAATTGTTGAAGATAATTAATTATGAGTAATTAATTAATTAAAGAATTAAGAATTGGTTAATGATGGAAATAATTACTTATTAAAGAATTAATTAAGAAAGTAATCAAGATTTATTAATAAAGTAATAAGAAATAATTACTTATGTAAGTAATTAAGAGTTAATTACTTAATTTATTTTATTTAATTAATTAATGTGATTAATTAATTAATTAATGAGATTAATTTAAGATTAATCACTAAGGGTAATTAATTAAAAGTGTAATTTATTAATAAAGTAATTAATTAAGGATTATTTGTTAATTGAATTGTATAATAATTACTTAATGAAGTAATTAAAGATTAATTAATTAGATTAATTAATCAAAGATTAATAATTAATTAAGAAGTTCATTAATTAAAATAAGTAATTACAAATTGTTAATTACTAATTATGATTAATGAGTTGATTAATTACAAGTTAATTAGTTAATTTAAAGTAATTATTAATTAATAAGGATCATTAATTAATATAATTAATGAATTAATCAAGATTGATTAATAAAAGTAATTAGTTAAAGTCTGATTAATTAATTGTAATTAATTAAGGTTTAATGTAATTAATTATAGTTAATTAATTAATGAAAGATCATTAATTATTGTAATTAATGATAGTAATTAAAGGGTTAATTACTGAATATGGTTAAGGATAATTACTTGAATGTAATTAAAGGATAATTAATCAAGGGAGATTAATTAAGGAAATCATTAGAGATGATTAATTTATTTATTTGGAATAATAATTAATGAAGAAGGGTTATAGTAATCAAGTTGATTAAGAGATAATCAATTCTGTTTTGGATGATTGATTAATATGGATTGATTGATTAATATTGGTTAATTGATTGATATTGGATGATCAATAGTTGGAGATTGATATTGTATGATTGGTTGATATTGGATGTTTGATATTGGTTGATACTGGATATCTTTGTTATGTGATATGCTGCTTTGTGAAGATGAATATTGATATGAATTATCTCTTGTGATAATATGATTCATCTATTTTTTTATATCATCCTGAATTTAAGTTTAAACTGTTTAAACCCTTAAGTACAACTTGGACATTAAAATGGCGTTTGGTTTCGGTGAGTCCGGGATCAGATTTCCATATTTGGAATCCGAAAACCACATCGAATCCAATTAAACGTTAGGTCGTGTATCCAAGTGGAGCAAGTGAAGACTCGAGGTGTAAGGGCTATACGTCAGTATAACTCCGTGGGTGATTCCGTAATGAGTTTGACGGAATAGTGCTTATAGGTTCGAGATGGTGATTTAGAGTGCAAGGGCTATGGTCGTTGACTCTGAGGGTGATTCCAATAATGAGTGCAACGAGATAGTGCCTTCGGTTTCGTTCGAACCCGGAACGAACTTGTATGGATTGAATGCTTTCAGAACATCGTCAGGTGGACGATGATCATTCTAAGATAGATGTGTTCTATAAAGGTAATCGTAACCTCAAGCCTCATCAACCGGGAATGGCTAAAACAGGGGAGGTGCAGCAAGGCTTCGTGGGTAGCCCCCACTTGAGAGTGAGATTTACCCCTGTCTAGAGGTCCCTTTCTATTTTGGCTTAGTGTGTGGTTGGTCGCGCCAACTACGGGGTGGTCTTGTTCGGGACTGTCCAGTAAGGGATGGTTCCATCCTTGTGTTGCAGGGGAGCGGCCGTACTTCTCGGTACTGTGATCTAGGCCACGTACTGTGACGGGCGGTACCCCAGTAGCCCTGCCATTGATGGAATCCAAAATCCAATAAGTGCCTGTACGGTTTTGATTGTGCCCAACTATGTTGGAACGTGAGATGTAAGCATTCCAGCTATTTCTGTATTTTATTTGAAAACCCTAGACACTATTATAATATCACCGGATTTCCTATCAAATGTTTTGGTTAGCGTAAGGTAAAAACTTTTCCATGTTTATGTGTGGGAAGTCTTACGTGATATCTTTTCTTTTCAAAGGTTTTTCTAAAGTTAAGCAATTTTAACCCGTTTACTCACACCGGACCCATGTCTGACCCGAGTGTTTATTTTCTGTTTTATTAAACTCTTGGGTACTCATATTATGTATGAGTAGTCAAGTGATTCAGGTTTGCTTGACGAATTCTGGAGGAGATATGGAGCATGAGGCTTCCACGTGTAGATATATTATGGTTCCGCCGTGTTTGATTGATATCTGTTTCTTGTGTACTTGAATTGTATATTTAGACAGATGTTATAACCGTCTAAATCTATGTGGTATATGTTATGTACTCTAATGTAATAAGATACCATGTAATATTTTATGAGATATATTATATTTCATTCGTTCCGCTGTGAGTTCTCTGATGTTGGTCTGTTTCTTCTTTCTCTTTCTTTTCTTCTTCTATCCCTTTCTTTCTTAAAGATGATGCGATTTCCTGGAGATAGGAAGTCGGGTCGTCTCATTTGGTATCAGAGCATTAGGCTCTGAAGTGTGTCTTTCTTTAGGGAGCATTAGGTTGAGTGAATACCTAAGCTCTGGAGTGGTGTCTTTCTTAAGAGAGCGTATTTGTAATTGTTATATAGAACTATATATAACTATATAACTATATATATATATATATATATATATATATATATATATATACCTGATCTATTGGGTTACCTGTTCAGGTTTTCCAATATAATTTTTAGAGGTAGATGGAGTAGTGGTGTGTGTGTAACACGACTACCACTAATGGAAGAGGTTCCATATGTTTGAGGTTGGAAGTATTAGTCGAGACTGTAGAACTAATACCGTCTCGAGTGAGATTTGTAGTTTGGAGTAAGGATTTCTCTGATATCCGAAGGAAATCTTTAAAGATTCGGAGTTTGTCTTTGAAGTGTAAGTTTGAATTTCGCTTGGGTAAGCGAATTATTCTAGTATTTGGATATGTCGGAAGTGCCGAAATAAGTGATGGTATCTTGATAACTGCGTGATGATATGCAGTATCCTTGGATATTTTCTGAAGGTGTTTTCTCTTGAAGTAGTTTTAATAGTTGTTGAGGAGCAATCTTTACCTGCCAAAAAGAAGATTCGTTTGTGTAGAAGTTGTCTGGATCCTTAGTAAGGAGTTTGGCTGTTTTGGAATATGAGACTAAGGTCAATGAGTTGTTTCTCCTTGGCATGGTCTCATTTGTTATTCCCTAAAGAAAGTGAGATGTTGATGCTTAGTTTGGAGGCTGAGTTTCTTTTGGGATGTCTGCCATCTCGGAGGTCAGTTGTGTGGTTTGTTGATGGTTTTGGAGTTGAGAAGCCTTAGGATTAGAAGTCTTTGGTTAGCTGTGGTAGCAGTGCAACTCGAAGTGTTTGGTGTGCTGACGAGGAGATCTTTTAGCTTCGTAGTATTATCAAGGTGAAGTTTAGAAGCAGCAGTGTTGCTTGTTTCTCCGATGGTTTAGGACTCTTGTGGTTTTCTTTCAGCAGCCCGGGTAGTTGGAGAAGTTTTCTTGGAGGTTAACCTTGTTCGGAAAAGTTTAAAGCTGTTCTAATTGGTAAAGTGACGACAGTTTGTTTGGAATCTGAACTAGGTAGGATCGCAAAAGTAACTTGCACTTATTTTGGAATTTATCTTGGGTGATCTGTTGTTTGAGGCTGAGGGTTCTCATATGGAAGTAGGAGCTACTGATGTAATCAGAAGGTTGTCTGCATCTGGAGTTGAGTTCCCTATTATTTTGGTTCCAGAAGCAATTTTGGTAGTTAGCCTGGTAGTAGGATGGTTTTTGGAGAGAAAAGAGTTGGTGTAGCAGCTTAGAATATTTTTGGATTGGTTCGATCTAGTTTATGAGTTTGGATTTCTGCTATAAGGTTGTGTGACTGAGTCGGATGAGTAACTCAGATTTTTATGGATTTGATGAACAAGGTTTCCGAGTTTAATGGATAAGTTTGTATTCATGTTCATCAACAGTATTCTCATCTATTTTAGAATCAGAGTTGTGCAGCGGAAGCAAGGTAGCAGTTGTGCAAGGAAGGAAGCAAGTTCAATTTGCTATTGCTTTGGGGTAGAGCATGTGTTTTGGATTTCGACGGATTTTGGAAGACTTTTCTGTTGAATAGGATCTAGGAACTGTTTGCTTTGGTCTAGCTGTTTCTGGAAGTATCAGCATAGGTTGAGCTGATCAAGAAGATGAGCAGCCTAGGATTATCTGTTGAGTAATACAGATATGAGATAAGGAGTTTTGGAATTCGAAGTTAGAGACTTCAGAGTGGTTAAAATCTCTCGGGTTAAGAGAACAATAATTGGATAAGTTGGATGGCTAGTGCTGTGGCAATTGAAGATTTCTTATCTGTGTTTTGATAGGGTAAGATTGAATTGCCAGTTTGGATAGCTAGAATTCATTTTGTAACACGTGTCTCTGAGAGAGTAGGTGTATGATTCATCGATTGGTTGTTGAATCTGTAGTTCAGTTGGAGTTGAATGTTGAGCTGGATTTGAGAGTAATCTGATGCTCTGTTCAGATTGATGGATCTAGAGATGAGAGGAGCTCTGGATTTTGATAGTGTAATCAGTTTGTTGGCTTTTGTAGAGCGAGTCTCCTGGTGATTTATACTTGGGAAACTCGAGATAGTATTAGAGATTTATTCTGATTAGTGTTAGAATAATTAGTTAAGTTCGTTTGTTTATTTGATTGCTTTGGTTGATAGCAATGCTTTGTTGTTTGAAATTAAAATCTTTGCTGGGTTATTAAATTACCTTTGCTTTTAAATTTCGGGGACGAAATTCTATTAAGGGGGAGGATTGTAACGATCCGTAATTTTGGGCAATATAAATTTAATAATCTTCATTAATAATTTAACTGGTTTGATAATTTTTCTTTATAATATTAATTCA
The DNA here is from genome assembly GCA_030765085.1 of Allium cepa. Taxonomy (NCBI): domain Eukaryota; kingdom Viridiplantae; phylum Streptophyta; class Magnoliopsida; order Asparagales; family Amaryllidaceae; genus Allium; species Allium cepa. The sequence continues at coordinate 723,594,247 of CM060935.1, read as the reverse complement.
AACTGATAAATTTATTCTTTTTATGGTTAACAAATATTTAATCTGATAATTGTGATCAATATCCTTTTAACAATTTAAAATGGATAAGATTTATTTTCCAAAGCTAATCAAATTTTATTCTGTTTATAATATATACATTTGATATATATTGTGAATAGGAGATCTTTTGTTTCAAATTAAAGATTGAGTTTGCAAATTGTAATATATATGTAAGTATATGTTATAATTTGGATTTTGAAATTTAATTCAATCTATTGATATTTGTGAATAGTAATTTAAAGCTTTGTTTTAAAATTAGTATTTTTCAAAAGTTAATTTAAGATTAATTCAATTTGTTTTCAAAATATAAGATAATTATTTATTTTTAATATGATGGTTTATAAAGGATTTAATCAAAGTTTCCTTTTTGTTTTCTTTAAAGTGTTTTAAATTTAAAATGGTTGTGTAAATATAGATGTTTAGATTATAAATTACATATATAAGATTTATTTGTATTGTAATTAATTTTATAATACTTTCTTTAAAGTAAATTTATATTTACACATATAAGTATTTAGTAATAAAGTAAATTTAAAAGGTAAGGTTATATTTACATTTAAAACTAAATAAAAATTTATTTAAAATACTTATGTACATGTGTAATCATACTAAGGCATCTCATGAACACATGTAAAACAATTAAATACTTAAATAACATTTGTTCAAATTTTTACAAGTGGCATATTCATTTTAAATTTTTAATAAATGTTTTAAATAAGAAAACTGATTTTCTCAAAAACTTTCATTTCTAAAATTTATGGCAAACCAGAAATTTTTCTTAACTACAAATCTGAAACCAAAGGCAATTCAAACCTGAGATTAAAACCAAAACCAATCTGAAAGTAAAACCTGCAAATTAAAACAACAACACCAATTTTCAATCTGCATAAATGAAGTCCTTATCAAGCTGCAAATTAAAGCTTCAACATGCAATTCAATTTTAGATCAATTCAGCAATTCAACTCTGAAGTTTCAACATTTTTAACAATCAATTGAAGCAGCAATCAAAGCATTTTCAGATCTAAAGATTTAAAGGCCTGGAAATTTATTCTACTCTGTTCTGCTTTCTGCATACTGCTCTGCATATTATGTCAAGTGAGTAAACTTCTTTTAAAAACAGTTTGAATTGTTTTTAACTACCATGCATGTGATGTTATAACTTGTATTGAAGTCTGATGCTTTGAATTTCATATGAATTGTGTTGTGTGAGCTTGTTTATTCTGTTCTCTGTTGATTCAATTGAGTGTTCTGCTTAAAAAATATATATAATTCATATCTACAAATCTAATCCATATTAGGCTTAAGTATTTGAATGAAATTGCTTTGTAATTGTATGATAAAGGTTATAAAACAGTCCAGGAATTTTAAATATCATAAATCATGATTAAAGTAAAAGTTTACAGAGGAACATGAATATTTGTTAGAAATTTATTATCTTAAATTCAAAATTCAACTACATGCATGTAATCTTGATGTAAAATCATGAATTTAGACATGAAGTTTGTAATTTATAGTTTAGTAATTCATTCGAAATTTGGGTTTGAATGTATTGGGAATTTTCATGAACTGCAGATTGAATACATAATAATTCGATTTGATTCTTGGATCGTAGCATGTATGTAAGCTATAGATCATGGGAAAAATGTCTAAGAATTTTTCTAATGGCAGAATTGTGCGAATTAGATTAAACTAAGGTTTAGCAGTGTGATTTGTTGCCCTGGGTTGCCGAAGCATTTGCATCTAGGTTTATGGTTCGTATGAAATCGCGTCAGAGGGGGAAGGGTGTTCAGGGTCATGGTGCTTAGAAGGAGGCTCGGCGAAGTTCATCGATGAGGAGGTCGACGGCGTTGGGAAGTTTGGTGACGAGTTTTGGGTTTTAGTTTTCGAACGATGATCGAAAATTCGATTCGATGATGTTACGTTTAATCTGGGTTTGGGTTATTGCTCCCACGCGTTTAGGTGATTGTCGCCGATGGTCACGACGACCGTAGCTGGCCGGAGGTGAGGGGAGACGTGCACCGTGCACGTTTATGTGCACTGTTCTTTTGGTTTGGAGAAGACAGGATTTGCTCGGTGAACATCTCGTGTTTTTGTTGAGTCGACTCGAAGCGAGGGGTCTTGGGGTTGTCTTCGGGGCTGTCGCGTGGGATTGGAGTGATTGACTCGGGTATTTTGTTTGAGGGCTTTTGGGTTAGTTCTGTGTAAATGTTAAGTACTGTAAGGTATTTTGATTTAGTTGCAAAGTGAACCCGAGATTTAGTAATGAAGGTAGGCCTTAAATCTTAAAACAAGTTTATGAAAAGGAAACCAATTTTCAAAGATTATAACTTGATCTTTTAAAAGTAAAAAGTTAATCAAACTTTAAAAGAGTTAATTGATTCTATTTTAAAATTTAAATTTGTTTTAAATGATTTCTTTCAAAAATAGTTTAATTAAAATTTTAATTTAAAGAAGAGTGTTTTGAATTTAAATATGGAATCAAAGTTTTAAGTAAATTTTTAAAGTAAGGTTTTAATAACAAAGTTTTCAAATTTATATTGAAAATAAGTAAGTTTATATTAGATAATTTAAAGTGTTTTAAATTATAAACTTGACTTCTTAATGCCTTATTTTCAAATAAGGATATTGATATAATTTTGTTATCAAAATTAAAAAGTTTGTTTTTAAGTTATTGAATTGGATTGATTCAAATAATTTATTTATGTAGATAAATATGATTAATTTATCTTTGATTATGAACTTAAGAATATTTGATTTTATGACTTGTTAATAAGTAAAGAGATTAATTAAGATTAATGTTTTCTTAATTGATTAAGGATTTTGAAATATTAGAATTAGTTAATTAATTATTTAATTAATTTTAAATAATTAGTTAATTGTTTATTTAATTTTAAATAATCACTTAATTATGAAATAATTAAGTGTAATTACTTAATGAAGTAATTAATGGTTAATAATTGAGTGTAATTAAAAAGGTAATTACTTATGGAAGTAATTAGAGGAAATTACTCATGGGTTAATTAAATTGAAGTGAATTATGGATAATCACTTAATGTTATCAATTAAAGAATTGATTAATATAATTGTTGAAGATAATTAATTATGAGTAATTAATTAATTAAAGAATTAAGAATTGGTTAATGATGGAAATAATTACTTATTAAAGAATTAATTAAGAAAGTAATCAAGATTTATTAATAAAGTAATAAGAAATAATTACTTATGTAAGTAATTAAGAGTTAATTACTTAATTTATTTTAGTTAATTAATTAATGTGATTAATTAATTAATTAATGAATGAGATTAATTTAAGATTGATCACTAAGGGTAATTAATTAAAAGTGTAATTTATTAATAAAGTAATTAATTAAGGATTATTTGTTAATTGAATTGTATAATAATTACTTAATGAAGTAGTTAAAGATTAATTAATTAGATTAATTAATCAACGATTAATAATTAATTAAGAAGTTCATTAACTAAAATAAGTAATTACAAATTTTTAATTACTAATTATGATTAATGAGTTGATTAATTACAAGTTAATTAGTTAATTTAAAGTAATTATTAATTAATAAGGATCATTAATTAATATAATTAATGAATTAATCAAGATTGATTAATAAAAGTAATTAGTTAAAGTATGATTAATTAATTGTAATTAATTAAGGTTTAATGTAATTAATTATAGTTAATTAATTAATGAAAGATCATTAATTATTGTAATTAATGATAGTAATTAAAGGGTTAATTACTGAATATGGTTAAGGATAATTACTTGAATGTAATTAAAGGGTAATTAATCAAGGGAGATTAATTAAGGAAATCATTAGAGATGATTAATTTATTTATTTGGAATAATAATTAATGAAGAAGGGTTATAGTAATCAAGTTGATTAAGAGATAATCAATTCTGTTTTGGATGATTGATTAATATGGATTGATTGATTAATATTGGTTAATTGATTGATATTGGATGATCAATATTTGGAGATTGATATTGTATGATTGGTTGATATTGGATGTTTGATATTGGTTGATACTGGATATCTTTGTTATGTGATATGCTGCTTTGTGAAGATGAATATTGATATGAATTATCTCTTGTGATAATATGATTCATCTATTTGTTTATATCATCCTGAATTTAAGTTTAAACTATTTAAACCCTTAAGTACAACTTGGACATTAAAATGACGTTTGGTTTCGGTGAGACCGGGATCGGATTTCCATATTTAGAATCCGAAAACCACATCGACTCCAATTAAACGTTAGGTCGTGTATCCAAGTGGAGCAAGTGAAGACTCGAGGTGTAAGGGCTATACATCAGTATAACTCTGTGGGTGATTCCGTAATGAGTTTGACGGAATGGTGCTTATAGGTTCGAGATGGTGATTTAGAGTGCAAGGGCTATGGTCGTTGACTTTGAGGGTGATTCCAATAATGAGTGCAACGAGATAGTGCCTTCGGTTTCGTTCGAACCCGGAACGAACTTGTATGGATTGAATGCTTTCAGAACATCGTCAGGTGGACGATGATCATTCTAAGATAGATGTGTTCTATAAAGGTAATCGTAACCTCAAGCCTCATCAACCGGGAATGGCTAAAACAGGGGAGGTGCAGCAAGGCTTCGTGGATAGCCCCCACTTGAGAGTGAGATTTACCCCTGTCTAGAGGTCCCTTTCTATTTCGACTTAGTGTGTGGTTGGTCGCGCCAACTACGGGGTGGTCTTGTTCGGGACTGTCCAGTAAGGGATGGTTCCGGCCTTGTGTTGCAGGGGAGCGGGCGTACTCCTCGGTACTGTGATCTAGGCCACGTACTGTGACGGGCGGTACCCCAGTAGCCCTGCCATTGATGGAATCCGAAATCCAATAAGTGCCTGTACGGTTTTGATTGTGCCCAACTATGTTGGAACGTGAGATGTAAGCATTCCAGCTATTTCTGTATTTTATTTTGAAAACCCTAGACACTATTATAATATCACTGGATTTCCTATCAAATGTTTTGGTTAGCGTAAGGTAAAAACTTTTCCATGTTTATGTGTGGGAAGTCTTACGTAATACCTTTTCTTTTCAAAGGTTTTTCTTAAGTTAAGCAATTTTAACCCGTTTACTCACACCAGACCCCTGTCTGACCCGAGTGTTTATTTTCTGTTTTATTAAACTCTTGGGTACTCATATTATGTATGAGTAGTCAAGTGATTCAGGTTTGCTTGACGAATTCTGGAGGAGATATGGAGCATGAGGCTTCCACGTGTAGATATATTATGGTTCCGCGGTGTTCGATTGATATCTGTTTCTTGTGTACTTGAATTGTATATTTAGACAGATGTTATAACCGTCTAAATCTGTGTGGTATATGTTATGTACTCTGATGTAATAAGATACCATATAATATTTTATGAGATATATTATATTTCATTCGTTCCGCTGTGAGTTCTCTGATGTTGTTCTGTTTCTTCTTTCTCTTTCTTTTCTTCTTCTATCCCTTTCTTTCTTAAAGATGATGCGATTTCCTAGAGATAGGAAGTCGGGTCGTCTCAATCTTCTAAATAAAAATATATAAGATCTTCTTTTGATGGTAAAGAAAATCTTCCATGATCAAAACAATTTCTACCTTTTTGAGGGCATCATCAAAGTCTTCTAACCCTCATTCTCATCGCCTTGCTAGGTTTTCCCCCACAGGAAAACCTATACAATCACGACAAAAGCTTTTTCCCTAATTTATTGCATCCACTCTTTCCAATCACTATTTATCAAAACAGACGAAAATGGTGACAACGTAGTCGGACCAGAAGAAGTAATCAACATGAAGAACTTTGCATAGAGGTTAGTCTAATTCTTCTTCTATACTTCAAAATCATAATTCATTTTATCCCTAATTAATCAATTTATATGGTTCTTCTAACTTTCGGATTTAAATTTTAAATTTTGTTTTTGATCTGAGACTTTAAAGAGAAATCGCTGATTTATTCATAATGGTGACAACATAGTCGGATCGAAAGAAGTAATTAACATGAAGAACTTTGCATGGAGGTTGGTCTAATTCTTCTTCTATACTTTGAAACCCTAATTTGTTCTATCCCTGATTAATCAATTTCTACATATCTTCTAACTTTCAGACTGAAATTTTAATTTTTTTTATGATTTGAGGCTTTAAGGAGAAGCCGTTGATTTTTACCATGGATATTCTTAACAATCATTGGTCAGATGAGTACAACCTAAGTATTTTTATACTTTACATTTTTACTCCTAGGTGTGAAAAACTACCGGAATGAAACTAAGGAAAATAAAACAAAAGATAACATTTAGTGAGCAAGACTGATAAACAAAAATTTGAGTGCAGATTCCTCACAAGTTAAAAAAATTGGTGTAAAGAAACAAACATTCAGAAATAATAATAGAAACTGTCGTTTTTCAAAAAATTAAAATTTTATTATCTATGAAAGGGAGTGCATATTAAGGATCTTAAGGCTAATTTAACACTAGAGGGGGTGAATAGTGTTTAGTGGATTTTAAGACTTATATGGACTAATTTAAAAATTATGATATAAACAAATGTAGAATTTAATCACAGAACAATCACAAAATCAAACACAGATGCAGAAAGTAAATAGAAAGTAGTAAAGGGAAAGAACACACCAGATTTTATATTGGTTCGGAGTTACCCTACATCTAGTCATGTACCAAGGCAAACCATCTCATATAGATTTTTATTATACCAATATCAAGATTACATTCCTCAATTTCTAAAGGCCTTGAGGTACTCTCCTGTCTCACGAGTCTAGGGCAAACTCTCTTGATTTATGTGACTCAAGATCATCCAATTGATTTCCAGGCACAACCACACCTTGTAGAGAGACTCGATAAACTTTTGATTACAAATTGATCATATAACTCTAAATAGCACTTCGATCTTCGAGCGAGGGTAGAGAATCGAATAAGAACAAGATTCTAATTTGATTCACTTGAGAATTCAGTAGAATTTCGGCATGATCTTAAAAATATAAAAATTATATAATATGGATTTATGGAGAAGAAGAAGTGAAGAAAATAAGAACTTTTAGTTAAAAAATTCATTTGTGAAGGCTATTTATAAAGCACCAACGGTCATAACCATTCGTGAAGAGATTTAAACAAATTGAAACTTCATTTGAAAATTGAAACTTCTGAATTCAACGACCACCATGTCGACATGGGGTATCCCATGATGTCGACGTCCTTATGTTAAGAATAATGTAAAATTTGTTTTGAAAATGAAGTGTAAAACAAGAGTTTATTTTAAAACAAAAGCAAATAATATTTTAAGGCTAAAACATCTTTTTGAAAAACATTTGAAAAGATAATTTTAAGGCTAAAATATTTTGAAAAAAAGTTTTGAAAATCATTTTGAAAAACCATTTTGAAGTAGTTTTGCAAGCTTCTTTCTGCAAAATATCTCATCACATCAGGATTCGAGAACTTGTACAAAACTAGGATGCTCGTGGGTTTGTATGCCACTTGTCGTAGGTTTGTAGGCTACTTGTCATGGGTTTGTAAGCCACTAAGAAGGTAGAAATGGGCTCCATCCCAAATAAAATTCGGAATGAAGATTTCCATGCTATTATGAAGATTTAACAAAAACTAGACACGTATCTTGAAATCTTGATCTTGATACTCATGAGTCTTCAAACTTGATTTCTTCAATCTTGATCTTTATACTGTACAGTCTTCAATAATCAATACCTACCTTATATATATCCTGCATAACAACATTCGTATATATCTAGACAATAGTGTTAGTATGTAAGTTATAATAAAATAAGTTACAAAGGTTGTTGTCATCAAAACCCCTATCTCCAATTCCTAACAATCTCCCTCTTTTGATGATGACAACCTTAAAATATACTTTCCACTTTGATCATACCATAACTCTCCCTTACACCAATAACTCCCCTTTACTCTAATCCTATTATTTCATATAACTTCTTCCCCTTTGTCATCGATTAAAATTATCTATAAACTTTGAACTTAATAGAAAATGAGATAAACAAGCATATGACATAAGATTAATAACATATTGTAACGACCTTGACTCGACCTTCGCAAATCGGCACCGAGTACTTCACCCATATTCAAATGTCGCAGATTCAAACGCCAAATCTGGTTCGCAGAAGCTTACAACACATTAAGTATAACAACACAGCGGAAGAAAACATTGAATATATCATTGATACACAATATTCGATATAACAGATTTATACAAATGATATCAAATACTATCAATGATACAAGACACGGCAGCGGAAAAATAGTACAACAAGGATGGTCTAAACTTTACGACCATCGACAGCGGAAGGATGGCCATCAATAGAGTCTTTCAAGTGAAAATGCGGGAATCCAACAAACTTAGTCTTCAATGCCAAAGCTCCAATGCTCCAAGCTCGAACCGCCATCATCGATGCATTAAGCAAGGTCGGTCAAAAAGTGAAACAAATACGATCACCAAATCTGAAGCCTTCGAAGATTTCCAAAAGCTACCAAATCTACATCTACTATTTATTTAAAAAACCCAACTCTAGACTACCCATGTGGAAAATTGTGAGCACCTAGAGTTTAGGAAGGGAACAATAAACTCCGGGTCAGTCATGGGACTGATATGAGCAAAAAAAACTATTTTAAACAAAAACAACAACAAAAGAATTTAAGATTGAAATCCGCAATGCATTTTGAAAAATAAAACTACCATAAGGCCTCCCGCCGCACACACCATGCAAACGCAGAATCGGAGGAGATTTCTCCTTATGATAGTCAAATATGCTTGATACGCAAAAACCAGTTTTGATATTATTATTAGTGCATAGTGCAGAAAATCTTTCGAAAGTATAATACTAATCTTAGCCGGCATACAACCATTATTGTATGCCTACTATAGCTACCATGTTCAATAGCAGGTTACAGCCACATTCCATGGCGTTTATACGACTAAAACCGTACAGGGCGCGTATTGTTTCTTTGGATTTCCAACAAATGGTCGGGCTAAGGAACTTCCTACTACCACATGGGTACGTCTCTAGAGGGACGCCCCGAGAACCTACCCAGCTCTCTGCCAACACAAGGCCCGGTTACCTCTGTAACTAGGTAACTACTACCCGAGTATGCCATCCCCCGATCGTTTGCGACCTTTACCCGAGGATCCTCAACCACAAAGCAACAACCATAAAGTAATAAATTTGCAGTGACCACATGAGTTAAGTATCTGGGCTCCATATCATGATACCACCCTTTTCCAGAAGGAAGTGACATACCCTTAAGGGCGCGACCTTCATAATCTTGCCGCATCTTTCCTGTTTCGACCATTTTCGGGTTGTGAGGTTCAACGAAGTCTCGTCCACAAAGCTACACTTTTCACAAAGTCATGCTTTGATCAACAAATGATCAGCAACACTCAGTAGCACTCAGTATGCCACATTACCAAATTGGGAATATATTACTAGTAACCATCAACTGCATAACCTCTGAGCTCGTACGTCTCAAAGAAGGGTGTTATGCTAAGAGAATAAATTCTCCGCCACCAAACAGAAATGTATTCAATAGAAACTAGTTTCACATCTCAAAGTGTAATGTCAGACATACATCCATACAAGTCTGTTCCGGGTTCGAACAGAACTGAAGGCACTTCCAAAGAGCCCTTGCAATCCGGGTACTCACAATCTCGATCAGATTCCCCATCACATATGGAGATCTCTATATCGGCGCGACTCATTGCAGAGATATTCGACAGTTATCCTTTCATTCTCGAAAACACCCGGTCTTCAAATGCAATCTATAACGTCGTATCATTATTCATAATGGGTTATATGACACAAGGTCCTCTCCCGGCTAAACCGAATAATGAGCGCAATATTTAAAAATCATACGGATAATGGGATGTCAGTTAATTCACAACTTATTACCCAAAACTTCTCTTTCAAATGGTTTAAACAAATTACCATTTTCAATCTTTAATCAAAAAGATTCACTTCACAAAGTTCACCATTCATTCACAAAGATTCATTCATAGTTTTCAATACTATTTCCCTTTCAAATTGGATTAACTCATCCAATCCTTAAATCAAAAATTCAATTCATAGCTTTCAAAACCATTTCCATTTCAAATCTTTTATACAGAAGATACAACTTTTAGATCCCTTTTCAATTTCAAAACAAAGTTCAACAATCCTTCATAAAGATTTATTCATAGTTTTCAAAACTATTTCAATTCCATTTCAAACTTGAAATCTTTCAATAGAAATTGAAAATCTTTCTTTATATGAAAGCTATTATTATTTGAAAACAAATAGTTTTCGTTTCGAAAAAATCCGATTACATTTGCACAAGTTAAAGCCCTTCAAGTATAAAGCCTGGTTTAAATTCAATTTCCCCAAAACAATACTTTTAAAATGGTTTAAAACCCATAATTTCCAAATATAGAATTCAATTTCCAATATTGAATTCAAATTCAAATCAATTATTTAAATTTCAAAACTTTATCAAGTTATTCAAAATAACTTTTATCTTCAAAAATCCTTTTCAAAAGCTTTTAGTATTTAACCCAATTCCATTTCCAAAACTATTTTGGATTTAAAATTCAATTTTTTAAAAAGTATTTCAAAAATTTGTGACTTAACCAATTTCCTCGTGCAATCCATATTTGTGTATGTATAGTGTAGTCCAGGGGTTTTACACAATACTGCAACATCATCAATCATCACAAATTCAAGTACATCAATATCGATAAGCGGTATATTCTTATAACGCTTACCTTCCATTTACAGATACATAGATAAATAATATAGATTTATCACAGATAAAATAAATTACATTCAGCACAGCTTGAACCAAAACAATGCATATCACAAAGCATTACACATCAAAGATATCAACAATTCATCATTAAATTGAATCCAAACACCAATATAGTCATATTAATCAATCATCTGATTAATTTAAATCAGATAGTTACGTATGAATAAATTTATAATTCTGGTTAATTAATCATTAATTTATTACAAATCATTTAATTAATTACACTTTAATCATTTATTAATTAACCACAATTAATAAACTAATTAATCCTTTAACTATTAATTAATCAACCTTAATTAATCAACCTTAATTAATAAATTAATTAACCTTTATTCATTAAATAATTAATCTTTAATTATTTAATTATCCTTTAATTATTTAATCACCCTTAATTAATTAATTGATAAACTAAATAACCCTTAGTTAATTACCATGTAATTAATTATCCTCAATTAATTACAATAGGTGATTATCCCTAATCACTTTCATTAAATAAATCTTTAATTAATTAATTATCCTCAGATTAATTAATAACTCAAACAAATTAATTATCCTTAATTAATTAAAATAAGTAATTATCTCTAATTACTTAATTAACTTTAACCATTAATTAATCACTTTTAACTAAGTAATTACCTTTAAGTAATTAATTATCTCTAATTACTTATATTAATTATTCTTCTAATTAATTAATCATCCTTAATTATTAAATTAAGTAACCTTAATCAAATCTTTGATTAAGGAATTATCCTTAAAATTTTCTTACATAATTTTTTTATCTTTAGTTACTTAAATCAAGTAATTAATCTTTTAGTCATTTAAGACTTTAATCAATTTAAAAGATAATCCTTTTTATCTTAATTAATTGCTTTGGATATCAAAGGTTATTTTTAAAAATATTAAAAACATTTTTTAAACTTAATAAATTTTAAAATAATTTATATTTAAAACCTTTAATTAATACAAAAATAAACACGTATTGTATAAAAGAGTTTGTTGAACAAAATTCGTTAATACTTGATGAAACTTTATAAAACTTGTTTGAAAATTCAAACTCGTATTGCTTTTGTCTAAAAGCTTGGTTTCCTTTTCTTTTAAAACCTATTAGCTTGCACAGGAAAAAACCGAGCCCACCTCCAAAATTCCCGAGTCCATCCCCGAGTAACTCCTGTTTCTTTTATTTTCTGTTTTTAATTTTAAAAATTTTAAACCTACTAACATCTTCACGTTCTAATCCTGATAGCATACCCGAGTCATCGTCCCTATTTCACGAGAACGTCTTCGAGTCGAGCCCAGAAAATCTTCGTCTTCCCCAAACACAATAGCAACCAGATACAAGTGATATATCGTATACGTCCACACGTCGCCGCTGGACCTCCAGTCACCTTTGTCGACGTCTTTAGGTCCCTGATGTCCTACCCAAGTCTTCCGATCAACCAGATCGACGAAATCGCCTAGACAAAAAAAACAAGCTTTTCGACTTCATCGGTGACTAAACTTGATCGATAAATCGCACCACCACCGACAACCCCATTCACCCGCATCCACGCCGCCGCATCCAGACATTCACCAGAGCCTCCTCCTCCTTTTCCCCCACGTGCGATCAACCTAAATTTCTTGACGACATCGCAGCAATACAAATTCCGACATCGAGCACTAACCGGTTTTAAACCCTAAAACCATCTCGCCCAATCACCACAATTGATAAAAAATTAGCGAATGTTTTTCTATGAATCCCCATCACCTAGGCTTCCTCCAGCCATAAACATGACCTCCTCCATCATGCCGATGACCAATGATGGCCAAAAGACCCAAATCCATTCAACCTTGAATTGCTCACTCAATAGATCACTAAAAATTCTAATTTTACATTTAAAAATCATGATTTTTGAAGCCGAGATGAATGGTATAGGTAAATCAAGCAATTGTAACATTCGAATTTCAACATATTTTTGAATTCCACTGTTTATTTTCTACCCAGATCATATATTCTTCAAATTTAACTTGAATATATTTTTAGAGTTTAAATCTTGATTATATAAACATATTTCATATATATATATATATATATATATATATATATATATATATATATATCTTAAAGCCTAAAATGGGTTGGAGGAAGAATTATTGATTGTTTTGAAAAAAAATTGTAAAACTGTAGACAAGAACAGAGATATTTCCAAACATGCACATCCACACATATGTATACACACACACACACACAACATGCAAGCATTGACAGCTAGGAAACATTTTCATAACATGTTCAAACATCAATGACAAGCATCAGATCATAGAGGCAGATATAAGTGTGTTTGCTCACCTGAGATTTGGGAAGAACAAAGACAGATTTTAGGCCTGGAACTTGATGATTATTTGATCCGCTTGATTTTTTTATCCGGATATAATCTGATATGATTTGTTACCTGATTTGTGTTTGCCAACTTCAGGTTTGATTGTGAGGATCTGTTGTTTGATCTTTAATTTGCCTGAAGTTGTTGCTTGTTCTAGGTTTGAAAGCTTGAACATTTGCTTGATTTTGCGTTAATTTCTTGTTTCCAGGTTTTAGTTTTATTTCCAAATCTTTGATTTGTTTCAGATTTTATTTTTGAACTGTTTTGAAGTTTCAGGTATGAGAAAATGTTTTATTTGAGTATAGCCTGGTTTCCATCTCAAATTCATAATGTTTTATTTAATTCAAATTGAAAGATTAATGCCACTTGTTCTTCTTTGTTTACACATGTTAATGCATGAATAAAAAAATTCTACAAATGTCATTTTGTGATAAAAACCTTGTCTCTAATTTATTTATAGATTATGGTTTAAGCCTTATCATTTTTTGTAATTCGTGAATTAACTTATCTCTAATGTTCTTAAAATTTAATGAATTATATCTTATATTTACATAAGTTTGTATTTTTAAATATTTATGTAAATACAAACTATTTAATAGGCCTTATTATACTTATACTTTCAAAAGATATATCCATCCTAAAGCTTTATATTTATTTACATATATACTACTATTTTTATATTTTTATATATTTACAAACTAAAAGTTTAAAAGAAAATTTTTCTAATTTTTATAACCAGTGTTCTTTTAAACTTAATTTATTATACTTTTAAATGTATATATACACATACAAATTTCTTTTAGTTATATATAATTTTTAAAGTTAAACTTAAGTTATTATACTTAAATTTATATAAATAATATTAGTATTTAAAATATTCAATAACTTTTAGAAAATTATTATATTAATTTCAAAATATAACTTCCAAATAATTATATTATAACTCGAAAACAAATTTTATTAGTTTTTGAACATAGTATTTTCAAATCCAATTTATTTTCCAAATATATTTATTTTGAATTTCATATTCAAATTCTATTTTACAATATATTTTATTTTTATTCCCAAATATTCAAATTATTCCTCAAATAAATTCATAAATAAATTCAAAATCAATATATTATTCAAAATATTTATTTCTGAATTTCCAATTAGAAATTCTATTTAAAATCATATTTATACACATTTATATCGATAAACAAACAAATATCTATTTAAATTTGGAAAATACCAAATTAATTCACAATTAAATTTTAAAAATTAAATTAATTCTCAATTTAAATTTAATTTAAAAACAGGAATGTTACAAATTTTCCCCCTTAAGAAAATTTCGTCCTCGAAATTTACAAGGGAGACAATAAAGGATGGGTACACAAAGATAGAGAATCGACTCATCAATCAAGCTAATTATCTATTCTGCGTTTGACTTACCAAATCAGAATATCAAAAATATGAGACAAACTCATACAATATTATACAAAACGCCCGGGTCATCCGGATCTACGAAATATGCAGGGCATTGGTTAGTTCGAAGGGTAACCAACCGTTCATAGAATATTTCTGAATCCAACAGAATAAACTATGGATATTTCAACTATAGTTTACACTAGCTTGTCCCTCTTTAGACTTCGATTCACACAAGAAATCACAACAAAACTTTCTAAAGCTTGGTTTTAGCCAAAATCGTTTTATCGATACAAATCTTCATATTTAACTTTATATTTAATTTACCAATTTATTCCAATAAAATTTCAATTTCGTTAAAGTTGAAAACAAAAAGCTGATAGACATTTGATGAAGAGAATACAATATAGAAATTTATCTATAACAATTTGCAGGGCCACCACACCAAAGTTTTTCCCTCTCGTAGCTACCATGAAGCCAACAGAGAATTGATATTGAATGAGGATCAAAGGAGATTGATAGAGAAAAGTTATTTCCATTGTTGTAGGGTATCGACCATTAGTAATCGTACTCCCCTGTCCCCTATCTCGTTCTCTTCTTGCAATCATACTTACTGTCAATGGATAGCAAGAGAATTCACTGAGGCATACAGACAGATATCTTAGGGATATACACATTCTAGGGCATACTTCACCCTATCTCTAATGAGTTACTTAATGTGTTATACTCCTAAGATAAAGTTCAACATTTAGCTCTGATACCACTGTAATGACCCTGACTCGACTTTTGAAAATCGGCACCGAATACTTCACACGTATTCAAATGCCACAGATTCAGACGTCGAATCTGGTTCACCGGAGCTTATAACACATTAAGTACAACAACACAACGGAATAAAACATTGAATATATCATTGATACACAATATTCGATACAACAGGTTTATACAAATGATACCAAATACTATCAGAGATACAAGACATAGCAGCGGAAAGAATAGCACAACAAGAACGGTCTAAACTTTGCGACCATCGATAGTGGAAGGATGACCATCAATAGAGTCTTTCAAGTGAGAAAGCAGGAACCCAACAAACTGAGTCTTCAATGCCAAAGCTCCAATGCTCCAAGCTCGAACCGCTATCATCGATGCATTAAGCAAGGTCGGTCCAAGTGAAACAAATAGGATCACCAAATCCGAAGGCTTCGAAGATTTCCAAAAAGCTACCAAATCTACATCTACTATTTATCTGAAAAACCCAACTCTAGACTGCCCGTGTGGAAAATTGTGGGCACCAGACTTTAGGAAGGAAACATAAACTCTGGGTCAGTTATTGGATTAGTATGAGAAAACAAAAACAGTTTTAAACAAAACAACAACAAAAGAATTTAAGATTGAAATCCGCAATGCTTTTTGGAAAATGAAACTACCATAAGGCCTCCCGCCGCACACACCATGCAAACGTAGAATTGGAGGAGATTTCTTCTTATGATAATCAAACATGCTTGATACGCAAAAACCATTTTTGATATTATTATTAGTGCATAGTGCAGAAAATCAAGTATAATATTAATCTTAGTCAGCATACAACTATTATTGTATGCCTACTATAGCTACCATGTTCAATAGCAGGTTACCACCACATTCCATGGTAGGTTATACAACTAAAACCGTATAGGGGGGCGTATTGATTCTTTGGATTTCCAACAAATGGTCAGGCTAAGGATCTTCCTACTGCCACATGGGTACGCCTCAGGAGGGATGCCCCGAGAACCTACCCGGCTCTCTACCAACACAAGGCAGGGTTACCTCTGTAACTAGGTAACTACTACTCGAGTATGCCATCCGCGGTCGTTTACGACCTTTTCTCGAGGATCCTCAACCACAAAGCAACAACCACAAAGTAATAAATTTGCAGTGACCGCATGAGTTAAGTATCTGGGCTCCATACCATGATACCACCCTTTTCCAGAAGGAAATGACATACCCTAAAGGGAACGACCCTCATAACATTGCCACGTCTTTCCCGTTTCGACCATTTCTGGGTTATGACGTCCGACAAGGTCTCATCCATAAAGCTACACTTTTCATAAAGTGATGCTTTGATCAACAAATGATCAGCAACACTCGGCAGCACTCAGTATGCCACATTACCAAATTGGGAATGCATTACTAGTAACCATCAACTACATAATCTCTGAGCTCGTACGTCTCAGAGAAGGGTGTTAATCTAAGAGAATAAATTCTCCGCCACCAAACAGAAATGTATTTAATAGAAACCGGTTTTACATCTGAAAGTGTAATGTCAGACATACATCCATACATCCATACAAGTCTGTTCCGGGTTCGAATAGAACCGAAGGCACTTCCAAAGAAGCCCTTGCAATCCGGGTACTCACAATCCTGATCGGACTACCCATCACATATGGAGATCTCTATACCGGCGTGCAGAGACATTCGTCGGTTTATCCTTTCGTTCTCGAAAACACCCGGTCTTCACCATCGGTCTTCAAATGCAATCCATAACGTCGTATCATTATTCGGAATGGGTTATATGACACAAGGTCCTTTCCCGGCTAAACCGAATAATGAGCGCAATATTTAAAAATCGTATGGATAATGGGATCTCAGTTAAGTCACAACTTGTTACCCAAAACTTCTCTTTCAAATGGTTTAAACAAATTTCCATTTTCAATCCTTAATCAAAAAGATTCACTTCACAAAGTTCACCAATCTTTCACAAAGTTCACCAATCTTTCACAAAGATTCATTCATAGTTTTCAATACTATTTCCCTTTCAAATTGGATTAACTCATCCAATCCTTAAATCAAAAACTCAATTCACGGCTTTCAAAATCATTTTCATTTCAAATCTTTTATACAAAAGATACAACTTTTAGATCCCTTTTCAATTTCAAAAAAAAGTTCAACAATCCTACATAAAAATTTATTCATAGCTTTCAAAACTATTTCAATTCCATTTCAAACTTGAAATCTTTCAATAGAAATTGGAAATCCTTTCTTTATATGAAAGCTATTATTATTTGAAAACAAATAGTTTTCATTTCGAAAAAATCCGATTACATTTGTACAAGTTAAAGCCCTTCAAGTATAAAGCTTGGTTTAAATTCAAATTCCCCGAAACAATACTTTTAAAATGGTTTAAAACCCATAATTTCCAAATATAGAATTCAATTTCCAATCTTGAATTCAAATTCAAATCAATTATTTAAATTTCAAATCTTTATCAAGTTATTCAAAATAACTTTTATCTTCAGAACTCCTTTTCAAAAGCTTTTCATATTTAACCTAATTCCATTTCCCAAACTATTTTGGATTTAAAATTCAATTTTTTTAAAAGCACTTCAAAAATCTTTGACTTAACCAATTTCCTCGTGCAATCCATATTTGTGTGTGTATAATTTAGTCCAGGGGTTTTACACAATAGTGCAACATCATCAATCATCATAGATTCAAGCACAATATGGATAAGCGGTATATTCTTATAACGCTTACCTTTCATTCACAGATACACAGAAAATAATATACATTTATCACAGATAAAATAAATTACATTCTGCACAGCTTGAACCTAAACAATGCATGTCACAAAGCATTACGCATCAAAGATATCAACAATTCATCATTCGATTAAATCCAAACACCAATATAGTCATATTAATTAATCATCTGATTAATTTAAATCAGATAGTTACTTATGAATAAATTTATAATTCTAGTTAATTAATCATTAGTTTATTACAAAAACATTTAATTAATTACACTTTAATCATTTATTAATTAACCTCAATTAATAAACTATTTAATCCTTTAACTATTAATTAACCAACCTCAATTAATAAATTAATTAACCTTTATTCATTAAATAATTAATCTTTAATTATTTAATTATCCTTTAATTATTTAATTACCCTTAATTAATTAATTAATTGATAAACTAAATAACCCTTAGTTAATTACCATTTAATTAATTATCCTTAATTAATTACAATAGGTGATTATCCCTAATCACTTTCATTAAATGAATCTTTAATTAATTAATTATCCTCAGATTAATTAATAACTCACATAAATTAATTATCCTTAATTAATTAAAATAAGTAATTATCTCTAATTACTTAATTAACTTTAACCATTAATTAATTACTTTTAACTAAGTAATTATCTTTAAGTAATTAATTATCTCTAATTACTTATATTAATTATTCTTCTAATTAATTAATCATCCTTAATTATTAAATTAAGTAACCTTAATCAAATCTTTGATTAAGGAATTATCCTTAAAGTTTTCTTACATAAAGAAATTATCTTTAGTAACTTAAACCAAGTTATTAATCTTTTAGTCATTTAAGACTTTAATCAATTTAAAAGATAATCCTTTTCATCTTAATTAATTGCTTTGGATATCAAAGGTTATTTTTAAATATATTAAAAACATTTTTTAAACTTAATAAATTTTAAAATAATTTATATTAAAAACCTTTAATTAATACAAAAATAAACACGTATTGTATAAAAGAGTTTGTTTAACAAAATTCGTTAATACTTGATGAAACTTTATAAAACTTGTTTGAAAATTTAAACTCGTATTCCTTTTGTCTAAAAGCTTGGTTTCGTTTTCTTTTAAAACCTATTAGCTTGCACAGGAAAAAACCGAGCCCACCTCCAAAATTCTCGGGTCCATCCCCGAGTAACTCCTGTTTCTTTTATTTTCTATTTTAATTTTAAAACTTTTAAACCTGCTAACATCTTCACGTTCTAATCCCGATAACATACCCGAGTCATCGTCCCTATTTCATGAGAACGTCTTCGAGTCGAGCCCAGAAAATCTTCGTCTTTCCCAAACACAATAGAAACCAGATACGAGTGATATATGGTATACGTCCACACGTCGCCGCTGAACCTCCGATCACCTTTGTCGACGTCTTCAGGTCCCCGATGTCCTACCCAAGCCTTCCGATCAACCAGATCGACGAAATCGCCTAGACAAAAAAAACAAGCTTTTCGACTTCATCGGTGACTAAACTTGATCGATAAATCGCACCACCACCGACAGCCCCATTCACCTGCATCCACGCCGCCACATCCAGACATCCACCAGAGTCTCCTCCTCCTTTTCCCCCACGTGCGATCAACCCAAATTTCTTGACGACGTCGCAGCAATACAAATTCCGACGTCGAGCACAAACCGGTTTTAAACCCTAAAACTATCTCGCCCAATCACCACAATCGATAAAAAAATTAGCGAATATTTTTCTATGCATCCCCATCACCTAGGCTTCTTCCAGCCATAAATATGACCTCCCCTATCACTCGTATTGCTTTTGTTTAAAAACTTGGTTTCGTTTTCTTTTAAAACCTATTAGCTTGCACAGGAAAAAACCGAGCCCACCTCCAAAATTCTCGGGTCCATCCCCGAGTAACTCCTGTTTCTTTTATTTTCTGTTTTTAATTTTAAAACTTTTAAACCTGCGAACATCTTCACGTTCTAATCCTGATAGCATACCCGAGTCATCGTCCCTATTTCACGAGAACGTCTTCGAGTCGAGCCTAAAAAACCTTCGTCTTCCCCAAACACAATAGCAACCAGATACGAGTAATATATCATATACGTGCACACGTCACCGCTGGCCCTCCGGTCACCTTTGCCGACGTCTTCAGGTCCCTGATGTCCTATCCAAGCCTTTCGATCAAGCAGATCGACGAAATCGCGTAGACACAAAAAACAAGCTTTTCGACTTCAGTTGTAACTAAACTTGATCGAAAAATCGCACCACCACTAACAACCCTGTTCACCTGCATCCACGCCACCGCATCTAGACGTCCACCAGAGGCACCTCCTCCTTTTCCCCCACGTGCGATCAACCCAATTTTCTTGACGATGACGCAGCAATACAAATTCCAACGTCGACCACAAACCGGTTTTAAACCCTAAATCCATCTTGCTCAATCACCACAGTCGATAAAAAAATTAGCGAATACTTTTCTACGAGTCCCCATCACCTAGGCTTCCCTAACCATAACCATGACCTCCCCCATCACGCCGATGACCAATGATGGCCAAAATACCTAAATCCGTTCAACCTTGAATTTCTCACTCAATAAATCACTAAATATTCTAATTTTACTTTTAAAAATCATGATTTTTGAAGCCAAGATGCATGGTATAAGTAAATCAAGTAATTGTAACATTCGAATTTCAACATATTTTTGAATTCCACTGTTTATTTTCTACCCAGATCATATATTCTTCAAATTTAACTTGAATATATTTTTAGAGTTTAAATGTTGATTATATAAACATATTTCATATATATATATCTTAAAGCCTAAAATGAGTTAGAAGAAGAATTATTGATTGTTTTGAAAATAAATTGTAAAACCGTGGACAAGAACAGAGATATTTCCAGACATGCACATCCACATACATACATACATACATATATATATGCATATACACAACATGCAAGCATATTTAACAGCTAGGCAACATTTTCATAACATGTTCAAACATCAACCACAAGCATCAGATCATAGAGGCAGATATAAGTGAGTTTGCTCATCTGAGATTTGGGAAGAACAGAGACAGATTTTAGGCCTGGAATTTGATGATTATTTGATCCGCTTGATTTTTTTAATTTGGAGATAATCTGATCTGATTTGTTACTTGATTTGTGTTTGCCAACTTCAGGTTTGATTGTGAGGATCTGTTGTTTGATCTTTAATTTTCCTGAAGCTGTTGCTTGTTCCAGGTTCGAAAGCTTGAAAACTTGCTTGATTTTGCATTGATTTCTTGTTTCCAGGTTTTTGTTTTATTTCCAGGTCTTTGATTTGTTTGAGATTTTATTTTTGAACTATTTTGAAGTTTCAGGTTTGAGAAAATGTTTTATCTGAGTATAGCATGGTTTCCATCTCAAATTCATAATGTTTTATTTAATTCAAATTAAAAGATAAATGCCACTTGTTCTTCTTTGTTTACACATGTTAATGCATGAATATAAAAAATTCTACAAATGTCATTTTGTGATAAAATTATGTTTAGACCTTGTCTCTAATTTATTTATAAATTATGGTTTAAGCCTTATCATTTTTTGTAATTTGTGAATTAACTTATCTCTAATGTTCTTAAAATTTAATGAATTATATCTTATATTTACATAAGTTTGTATTTTTAAATTTTTATGTATATACAAACTATATGTTAGGCCTTATTATACTTGTACTTTCAAAAGATATATCCATCCTAAAGCTTTATATTTATTTACATATATACTACTATTTTTATATATTTACAAACTAAAATTTTAAAAGAAAATTTTTCTAATTTTTATAACCAGTGCTATTTTGAACTTAATTTATTATACTTTTAAATTCATATATATATACACACACAAATTACATTTAGTTATATATAAATTTTAAAATTAAACTTAAGTTATTATACTTGAATTTATATAAATAATATTAGTGTTCAAAATATTCAAATTTAACTTCTAGAAAATTATTATATTAATTCAAAATATAACTTCCAAATAATTATATTATAACTAGAAAACAAATTTTATTAATTTTTGAACATAGTATTTTCAAATCCAATTTATTTTCCAAATATATTTATTTTGAATTTCAAATGCAAATTCTGTTTTATAATATATTTTATTTTTATTCACAAGTATTCAAATTATTCCTCAAATAAATTCACAAATAAATTCAAACTCAATATATTATTCATAATATTTATTTCTGAATTTCCAATTATAAATTCTATTTAAAATCATATTTATATACATTTATATTGATAAAAAAACAAATATCTATTTAAATTTGGAAAACACCAAATTAATTCACAATTAAATTTCAAAAATTAAATTAATTATCTATTTAAATTTGATTTAAAAAAGGGAATGTTACACATATGAAATATAACATCCTAACTGGAATTCATGTTTCCATACATTGAAGATTGTTTGTAGAAGAATGTTAATTAAGATAACACTTATATACAAATTAAAAAACTAATATACAATCAAGAAAATGGAAAAAAGGCTTCACGAGGACCCTTAACTATTGGTGATTTACGGATCTAACAATTTGGATAGTGGAGACAGAAGTCTCCAATTGTTCAAGCAAGTTCTCGTTAGCATCAAAAAGGACCTCTCCAATGCAAATCACGTCATCGTCTTCGTCCATATGAACATCCAGATTTGGCAAAGGACATTCTTCTTCTTAATCTTCTTGTGGTTCTTCTAGAGGCACTTCTTCTTCAGAATCCATGGCTTGTGATGATTCTTCGATGATAATGGGATTGGCATAGTTATCCATAAGGAATTTTTGTAAATTCCTAAGAATTCTGCATTGCCTCTCTTGTTCTCTTTCCATTCGCAGTTGACTCACTTGAATCTCCATCATCATTTGAAGCTAATCTTTCATCTTCTCTTGTAATTTGATGACTCATATATGTGTGGATCGTTGAAAAGGACCAGAATGAAGAGAAGTGGGTGAAGAAGGTTCATTATTAAAAGAGGAAGCCATTAATTTACTGTTTTAGAAGTTTGTTACAAAGAATAGAGTAGAGAAAATGAGTAAAGTCGAAATAAATAAATATATAACTTAATAACTAATTTTACAGGGAAATTTAAATTTGTAAATCACGGCTAGTATGTCGACATATGTGGATGGGTCATGTCTAGTTTAATTTTTTAGAAATTTTTATTTATATTAATTATTAACTATACTTGTATTATTTATAATTTATATTTCAGTTAATGAACATATACATAATTCTCTTCTAAATTTAGTAAAGTTGTAACGACCCGATATTTTCAACCATTCGCATCCATTATAGGTGTATAGGTAGACACTCATGCCGGAATTGAATTGCTCAAAATACCGCATTATAAATAAAAATTTGGCAAATCTCAGAATATACAGTAAATAAAAATCACAGACACAGAGTAATAATAATGCAGCAGAAGTAAAAGAGATAGTAGTTCATGAAGCTACTATATAAATATATCAGAGTTGCATAAAATACAACAGAAGAAATAAAGTACAAAGGAAGTCTTACTACATAGAAGTCTACTAATACAAGAGCCGAAAGGAACAACAGACTGCAAAAGATAAAACTTGACAAGTAGATAATCTCCAGCGATTCCAATCTCCAGAAAGTGGAAATCCAAATCTGTGAATAACTCAGGCTGACCCGAGCGTAAATAAAAATACAAACACTCGAGTCAAGACATACACCGTAGTAGGCTATATACAGTAATGTCTAATCAGTAAAGTATAATCATATAGAAATAGCGTTAAGGGGATGGTGAAACTTAACGCGGTCGGATCTTTAAAACCAAAATCGTAGTGGGCTCGATATAAGGAGATGACAAGGCACGCGAGGCAACGCCAGGGTGGATACACCGTTTGCACTCCCGGACCGGTGGTGACGGCAAGCCAGCAGCTTCCGCCCACCTCGAACAATACCCCGAATCAAAGTGGCGCCACATATCGAATCACAAAAGTAATAGAATGGTTTCCGATGGAGCATGCTCGATGAAAGAGTGCGACCCTTTGTGTAGCCCGATATAGCTCCTGTTTTAGTCATTTATGCCAACTCACGGGAGCGGGGTCCACGTAATATACCTCGAGAACGTCGCCACCATCCTACTTCATTCTGGAATCTCCACCGCGTACACAGTTGTTAAAGTGGTTTTCGGTATTGGCCGGCTATAAGACAATATCCGATCCCGGTCTCTTTAACAACCAATCGTTATTATAACCCGTAGTTATAACTTTAAAACAATATTTTATACTTCAAAAATAAAATGTCATTTCAACCCAAATCTTTATCAAAATAAAGATTAAATCATTTCCAAACCATTCAATATATCATCATACCATATCTTTCAATTCAAATATTTATCAAAATAAATATCAAGTCATTTCTAACCATTTCAATATTTTAAATTATCAGATCCTTTAAAAACTTCCTTTCAAATCATTTTAATACATTAAAATATCATAACCTTTCAGAACTTCGTTCAAAATATCTTCTCTTTCAGCACTTCCTTTCAAATTATTTTAATATCAAAATATCAAAATCATTTTAATATATCAAAATATCATATCTTTTCAAACCACATTTCAATCATTTAATATATCAAAATATCAAAACCACATTCATTTCAAATCATTATTCATTTTATTCAATTTAAAATACCATTTCAATTCACATTTCAAAACAGTTTATATTCAAAATAATCATTTTTAATCATTAAAATGAAGTTATTATGTTCAATAATTAAATTATTAAATTTCCAAAATTTTCAACTTCCAAAGTTCATTTATTCACTTAAGTTTATCAAAACAGTGAAAATTCACTTTTCGTGGCATTTAGAAAACGCTACGGAAAGATACATTCAAAACAGTTCAATTTAACAAAAGACAACATTTTAAAATGTTGTAATAGGCTTTACTTAAATTTCAAATAAACTTAGTTAAATTCAAAAATTATAGCACTTACAAAAATTGCTATAATAGCTTTTAATTCAATTTAGCTTTTTAGTTCATTATCATCAACTACAGCATTTACAAATGCTGTAATATCATTTACATTGTAATTATTAGCATCTCAAAAATGCAGTCAATTAACTTCAAATATTCAATATAATTTCTCAACCAATTATATTTTTTTATTTAAAACATTTTTAACTCATAAAATCATACATTTTCACATTTATAAACATCATTTAATTTTCCTCAAGTTTATGATTTTATAAAGTTAAATTTCCATTCAAAAATCAAGATTTAATAATAATTCACTTATTAAATTGCAATGTTCAATTTTAAATTCATGCATTAAATTTCAACTTAACACTTAAGTTCAAATTCTCAATATAACTTAGTTTTATTTTTATTTACTTAACTAAAAGTTCACTTTTAAGTCAATTTCATAAATTTCCAATTTAGTTATATTTCAAAATTTCAACTTAAAGTATTCATTCATTTCAAATTTCAACTTTATTAAAAATCATTAATATGATATAAAATCACTTTGAATTCATTTAAATTCAAATTATCATAAATTTATCACAATTTCATATTCAATTTAATTTCCAATTATAATTAAATCAAATTTTCCAAAATAACTTACGTTTAAAATTTTCTAACTTTTCATTAATTCATTTTACTTACAATTATTCAGAAAATCAATAATATTTTACAAAAATCCTTTTTAATTATATTTAAATAAAAATGTTTTAATATTTACATTTCTAAAATAATTTTAAAATTTTTAGAAAACATATATTAACTACGGGTCTGTATATAATTTTCTACACTAGGAAAAGTGATACGGGTAATATATCATTTCAACCCGTAATTTACAAAGAAAATCCGGGTTTTATCATTTCAAACCCGCAGTCCCAAGTAAATGAAATAAATTGAAAATCATTCAGGCCTATCATTTCAGCCCATAACAATTTTCCCTTATTCTAAAGTCCGTTCGGGTATGTATCATTTCAACCCATAGTGATTTCTAATTTACAGGGAACTTGCAATGTGATAAACTGATAAAATATACAGAATAGCATGAAATAACAGTAACATATGATATAACTGGTGTTTATGCATGGGTGAACAT
This sequence comes from Allium cepa, assembly GCA_030765085.1. Classification (NCBI taxonomy): domain Eukaryota; kingdom Viridiplantae; phylum Streptophyta; class Magnoliopsida; order Asparagales; family Amaryllidaceae; genus Allium; species Allium cepa. The sequence continues at coordinate 723,567,967 of CM060935.1, read as the reverse complement.
CATATGATAATAATATAAGCATATATAACATGATAATATAGTTCTACAGATTCACAGGGTGTCAATTTACTACTTATATAAGTACATAATGTCTGGTGAGAAATACTCACATGTCACAAGCTGGAGAACAACACCAAAGCACACGATACAGACACAACGAAGGCATGACAACACTACCATGATTTGAGAGTGGAGAGACAAATATAATTGCCTTGTATACATATAAACAAAACAATTCAAAATACATAAGTTTTTCAAAGCCAAATTACACTAAACGACACTAGGAATCAAAGCCCAAAACAAAGACAAATGTTTTGCACTTGTTCTCAACTTCACATACTTCAGTTATGAACTGAAATAGCATAGCCAAGGCATGTATAAAGGTCTGGTTTGGGTCCATAGTGGTCAGCCTATCATGGTTTAAAAGTGTGGAGATTTATAGGTGCAACAAGTCAACATTACAAGGCAATTTCAAGGCAAATTCAACAACTCTATGCTACAATTTGGTTTGGCCATAGGCTCTAGGGTCATGGCCAGTGGGTCCAGGTGGTGGTGGGTGATGTGGAAGAGGGTGGAGGTCAGGTCAGAGGTGGTGGTGGAAGTGGCAGCTAAAGGTGGATGAAGGTGATAGTACCAAAACTGGGTCAGCTTGAGTGCATAGGTGATGGATTTGTGGATTTTGGTGGTGGTGCTTGCCTTGGGGTTGCTTGGCCTACCATGGTGGTGATCTAGGGTGGATGATGATCAGAGAATAAAGTGGTGGAGATTGGCCTAGATCTGGTTGAGGAGGAGTGGAGCCATGAAGTTGAGAACAAGTTGCAAAATCACATAGAAAAAACTAGAAAACAAGAGAAGAGAAGAAGATTTTACCAAATTTTTGCAAGATGGACGCCATGATTTTTTTTTAGGGTTGAGAAGCTTTGGTAATTCATGAAAATGAAGAAAAGAAGTAAGCTGAAGATAGTATAAGGAACGACCAAAATAATTGATGTATTGATTGAAAAAGAAACGGTGAAACGACTTTACGTTTCTTAGCTTTTAAAACCTTCCATACTTCCTTTTCTTTTTAATCACGTAAAACAAAATAAACTTCAGCAAGTACACCTAAAAACCGAAACAAAGTGAAATAAAATAAAAATATATAATTAAATTTAAAGAAAATATAAAAAGAATTAAGGAAATTGCTTAAAAATTGAAAACAGGGTTCAAAAATTACAATTAAAACATCAGTGGCTTTGGAAAAATATCCACTTCATTTTAAAAATATTCTAAAGAATTTTTTTGAAATAAAATAATTTATTTATCATTTATAAAATAAAATAAATAATTAAATTGGAGAAAAATAGAAAAGAACTAAAGAAAATGTTTAAAAATTGAAAACAGGGCATGTAAATTACAAGAAAAATACTACTAGCTCTAGAAAAATTCCTACCTCACTTCAAAAATATTAAAAGACAAAAAAAAATACATAAAATAACATATCAATACATATTACAATAAAATATGACAAAGAAAAATAAATTTTATACTATTTAAAATAATAAAATTGCAGAATAAACAAATTACACTCAATATTGAAATATACATAACTTTCACAATTTAAGTCCGTTTCCAACGAAACAAAAAGCAGTGTTCTTAAAATTTTATGTACTTTCATAATAAAAGATAAAATTTAAAATTTTAAACTTTTAAAGATTTAAATTAAATGTCAAAGTTTGACTATTTTGACCAAAAATTCACTTTTTTGGAAAATATTCTTTTTAGTCATGCTTTGGAATGATAATTCATATCAAAACTAAAGTTTATCATTCAAAATAAATAAAATAATTTTTTAAATCAAAAACTTAATTAAAATAATTAAAATATACAAAAAAATAAATCACAAAATACAGGGTTGTTACAAAAGTTTTGTTCATTTAATGGTTGGTTAATATATCAACAATTTATTTTTCAGTATTAACATATTCAAGAGTTATGACTTCTTTACTTATATTATCTCTAAGAAAATGATGTCTAATATCAATATGTTATGTTCTAGCATGATGAGTTGGATTCTTAAATAGGTTTATATTGTCACAATAAATTGGTGATTTAGTTATAGTTAATCCAAAATCTTTTAAAGTTTGTTGCATATATATAACTTGAGAATAAGCCAAAGCAGCAAATATATATTCTGCCTTAGTTATTGACAAAGATTCAGTGTTTTGCTTTTTACTAAAGCAGGAAACCAGGAATGTCCTAGAAAGTGACAATTTCCACTTGTACTTTTTCGGTCTGATTTACAACCAGCGTGTAACGACCCGTAATTTTCAATAATTAAAAATGTTAATTAAATTAAATTGTGAATAAATATTGGAGGATATAAACTTTTTGTAATTTATTTAATGAAATAATAACTAAGGTGAAACACAACAATGTTATTTATAGTTAATTATTATGAACCTGAATGAAATCCCAATTAGTTGAAGAGGGTAAATGTATACTTGATAATAAATTTAATACAAGAAAACAAACATAGATATTGAATTAATTAATGAATTGATAATAATAAATAGTAATTGAATAAAATCAATGTTCTGTAAGTAATTATAATATTATTTGAAAATAATGTTAATGTCATTTATAATAGGACAATTTGTGGAATTAAAAGAACGAAAATAAAGATTTATCAATTTATTGGTATTTGAACCATAATAATTGGATTAATTGCAATTAAATGAAATTAAATATCTAAATATTATATTAATTGAAACTAAGATGAAATTTTAAGATTTTAATGTAATAAATCATAAACCAATGTTGTTGCATCCTTATTGTGATAAAAGATGTGAATAACAAGGTTTAAAAATTTAATAAATGGGTTTTTAGGAATTTTAAATTTTAATTTCTGAATATAATGAAATTGAAATTAAACACTGCAACTGATGGTTTAAATCAACTTTAAATTGACATCTAAAATTTTCCTAAGTTATTATAAATGATTGAGGAATCAAAAATGATAGATATGGTAGATAATTAAATTTAAACTGAAAATGTGATTTAATTAATTATTATTAATTTAATTTAATAACTGGAAAATAGCCATTTTGGCCACTAACTCAGATTTTGACGAAACTAGCTTCATCGGATCCGTAACGGTGAGCTATTGTAGGATTTCAAGTTTCGTAGCGATCGGACTTGCCGTTTGATCGTACGGGCTCGAAATGCGTAGAAATCAATTAAATTGAAATCAATTGGAATCAATTTGAAATAACTTGATTTTAGCATAACTTCTTCATATGATGGAATTTGGACTTGAACCCTGTTCCATTGTGTTTAAAATATTTTAAAACATCTATTTTGATATATGGGTTGCCCCAATTTCGTTCTGGGGTCGAAACGGGCTTTTCGGGCCATCTATCGTTCAATTTTCCAAACCAATCAAGCCCATCTGTTCCATTTTGTTCTGGCTATATATACCCTGTTGTAAACCATAGCAGCCCTCTATTTCTCATTTCTGTACGCACAGAAACTTCTGTTTCTCCTCCTCCTCAATGGCTGAAACCTTAAACTCCTTAATCTAATTTCAATTCAAAATTCTACTTCAAAATTTCAAACTCCTCAAATACTATCAAATTTTATATCGATCTGAAGCTCTTGACGAGCGCATCTCATATGTATAATTCTCTTTTCGATTTGAATCTCTATTTATCCTAAAATTGAGAGTGAACGTGGGCATTCATATTGGATTTTTGACGATCTGATGGTGGATCTTCGCCCGATCGACGATCGGGAGGCAGCGTTGGGAAGAGCTCGTCGTGCAGGTCTGAATGGTGCCATTCGCTTGTGTCAGAGGCGCTTGGTGGAGCCTCGATTGACGTGTTTTGTCTGTGGTGGTCGTGTGATTTTTGGTGCGTTATAGGCGGTCGCACCACCTTGGCTGGAGGCGGTGTGGGCTAGGGAGGTGGCGCAAGCATGGGATCGAGGTGGCATGGTTTGTGGTGGCCGGGGTCGAGCAGTTAAAGTGGTGGTTGTAGGTTTGTTCGATCATGAATTTGCGTTAGTCTAGGGTTCGATGAGGCTTGCGTGCGATGACGCGTCAGGAGGTACGGCTGTGGTTTTTTTTCTTTCTAATTTTAATTTTTGAATTTTTTTTTCAATCTTCTAACTATCATAACTTTTTCATACGAACTAGGATTTGGACGCGGTTTCTTCCATTGGGATCCTATCAAAATTATGGACATTTTCAAAAAAGTTTGGATGGATTCTAAGACTATTTAAATTTTAGGTTTAAATTGGATTTTAAATTCAATTTAAATTCAAAGGTGAGTGTTTTAACCCACTCATAACTTCTAAAATTTCTTATGTTTGTTAAATTGATTTATGATGTGATTAGAAATTTATTTATGACTGGTTGGCATATTTTGAATCATCATCTTAGTTTATTTGAATTTATTTGGATAAAATGGTTATTTAATTTATTATTGAATATAAACTGCCAGTAAATACCTGTTATATATTATCTGTTATGTATTGTGTTATTGATTGAATTGGATGATGATTGTGATAAATGTTTGATGATTGATATCAGATGAATGGATGTTTATTTTATATTGTTATAAACTACAAGTTGTTATGGATTTTTATTTCATTCGTGATTGCGGTTTGAAATGATATATAACCGTATTTATAATTTAAATTACGGATGGAAATGATAAATATCTGCATCACTTGACCATAGGATAGAAAATTATGTACAGACACCGTGGTCTATATATAAAAATATTTTGAAATGATTTCTATGGTTTTGTAAAGAAATATATGGTTTTAGATAAATATTGATTTCAGATATTATATAAATGTTACTTTATATATATATATATATAGTTAAATTCTTGATTTTTAGCTATGTATAAATTTGTTTAGTATAAAACAAGTTTAAAAATAAAGATTGATTTTATTAGAAATGTAATATGGTTAAGTCTTTATATAAATTATATTTTATATAGAGTTTATAATGATTTTTAATAATATTAAGGCTGAGAAGATAGATTTAAAATTGATTGGAAATTGTATTAAATGTAGAAATTTACTAAATGAAATCGATTTGGAACTTAATGAATTTGAGATATGTAAAGGATATGATTTATAACTTGATCTTGTTTAAGGTGAATTAAATAATTATTTCAAGGATAAATAAATTGAAACATTTAGTTATTTGTAATCTGGGTTTTATTTAAATGAAAATGGATTTATTAAGTAAATATTTTGAAACTAAATAATAGAAAATTGAATTTGGTATATATATATATATATGAAATTATCAAACTTAGTTTTGAAATTGTTGAATACTTAAAGTTTGAATATATAGAATTTGAAATGGTTTATTTTGTGGATCAAATTTGCTACGAAATCGTTATAATTTGGAATAGTTTATTTGCAAACTGAATTGAATTGAAATTTATGATTTGGGATTTGTTCAAATACAAAATCTAGAAATTCAAGTTGTTTTGGAATTGATTTGTAAAATTGAAGAAGCGATTTATTATATAAAGTATTTTAAATATTTAAACAATTTAAGTGTTGGAAGTTATGTTTCAAAGTATTATGATTTGAAAATGTTATATTTCAAGTATTATGATTTCGAAGTGTTATACCGTTGAAAGTGCAATGATTTTTGAAAAGGATATATTTGAAATAAAAAAATGATATTATACTAATTTGGGTTTTATAAAAATGATATCATATTGATTTGGGTTTTAAAACAGGAATGATATTGTATTTATATGGTTTTGAAATGGATATTATATTCTAGTTTTGAAGTATAAATTATTTTGAAATGACCGCGGTGTTATAATAACGCTGGATTGTTAAAGAGACTGGGATCGGAAGTTGTCATACTCTCTGCCAACTATGAAAACCAATTTAACAACTGTGTACGCGATGGAGATTCCAGAATGAAGTAGGATGGTGGCGGCGTTTCCTTTGAGGTATATACATGGACCCGACTCTCGTGAGTTGGCATAAGGTGGCTAAAACAGGAGCGATCGATGGGCTAAGAAGGTAGCACCTTTTATCAGACACACTCCTTCGATACCATTTTATTACGCTGTGATTGATCGTGGCCCTTTTTGATTTTGAGGGCATGGCTCGAGGTGGGCGGTAGTAGCTGCTACACGTTACCACCGGTCCGGAAGCGTAATTGGTATATCTACCCTGGCATTGCCTAGTTGTGCCGTGTCACCTACCCAAGCGTGCCTCGTACGAGTTTGGTTTTCTCCCGTAGCCCGTGGAGTATTTAGGGTAGTCTCCCGATCTAGAGATGCGCTGATACTGGATGGACTAATGGGACTATTACGTGGTCAAGGCTATATGGGTAACCCCCTAACGCTATTTAAAAGTAAGTTTATTTTACTATTAGACATTATTATAATAGCAAAATATTACTACATAGTAAATAGTTTAACGGATCCTTAGGAGATGTGAATCCCGAGCATCTCTTAAGTTACCGCACCCATGTTGACACTGGATAGGAGATGTCAAATCCCGTAAACATCTCTAACGACGTTCCACCTATATTATTTACCGTTGGTTTAACTTACATATTCTGGCTTGAGTGTTTTGTCTTTTCAATTCGCTCGGGTCAGTCTGAGCATTACATGATTTGAAGACCTTATTTCTGAAGGACGAAGATGAAGATTGTATTATTACTATTAATTACTACATTCATACCGTTTTGCTACATTATTTATTATTCTCTAGCATGTGTAACTCTGATATGTGTTGTATAAGTAAAATCAAATGTTTTGTAAAACAGCTTCATGAATTGTTTATTTGATTATTATATTTTATCGTTCTGCTGTAAGATTCTATTTTGTTTTTTTCTTTCTCTGCTTTTTCTTATTTACCCCATAACAATCCGCCCTTCTGTAGGGTTTAAGTCTGACGTGTGTGGTTTATCGTCGATTTAAAGCATACAAAAAGGCGGGATGTTACATCTGGTATCAGAGCTTTGGTTTAGCGAAAACCTTAGCTTTGTGGGGTCTGACTCTTTATTAATAGGGCAGTAATACTCGATGATGAGTCACTGAGAGTATATATACGAGAGGGTGTATTTGTTACTACCATAAAAAGATTTTTATATTGTGTTAATTTGTTCCGTATTGTATTTATAAATTCTTGTTGGTGTATAGGACGCTATGATATCAATAGGGATTTCTAAACACTTAATTGGATAGACCGACATAATATTTGTTTTGAATATAGGTGAATGAAATAATTTCGCCTATAATATTTTCTGTATATAAAGTAATAAATTTTATAAATGGTATATTTGGTTGTAATATATTTATCTGTTAGTGTAACGACCCAGAATTTTGGTCGTTAGATTTTGAACATTTAATTCATTTTAAATGTTGAATGTGAATTATAATTTGATTTGAAATAAGAAAATTTTGGTTAAATCAATAAAATTAGTCAAAATTTTCTAATATGGCAATTCAATTAAATTTGAATAATATTAATTATTATTTGAAATTGGGATAATTGGTGAATCTGGATGTTAATGGTTATGAAAATGGTTTCTAAGATTTATTTTAAGTCTAGTTTGATTTGAATTTTAATATTGGACTTTTGGACAGAATCAAAAGTCGATATGTTAAAATTTGGAATTTTTATATTAATTTAAAAATGGAATTTAATACATAGTGATGATATAAATGATCAGATTTTGATTCGAAATGAATTAAAATGATATCTAATGTGGTTATAGATTCTATATGATTTATAATTAAGTTAGTAAAATTTTAAAAGTGAAATTTTAGGTGATTTCGACAATTTTGGAAATCACTCGATTTAATCGACGAGTTAAATAGCCTTCTGGGTGACAGTCTCGAAATTCGACGAAACTAGTTTCATTGGATCTGTAATAGTTAATAATTATCGGATTTCAAATTTCGTGGTATTTGGAGTTACCGTTTGCTCGTACGGGTGATAAACGCGTTGAAATTAAAATCGATAATTTAATATTTTAAATCGATTCAAAAAGCTATCTTCTACATACAATCAAATTAGCTTTCGAAACACATTCCATTGTGTTCGGAGTGCGGGTAAAACCTTATAAACGGTAGGCGACATGTGTGATTTGGAGTTCATTTGATATGCTTGTTAAATTTGAAAATATTAATAAAATAATAGTTTAACTCATATATATGTGTGTGTACGACCCAAACCCTATACCTCATTCTCGAGCCGCCATTCTATTCAAACCAATGGCCGGAATGCTATGATCATCCTCCTCATTTTTCTCCTTATCCAAGCGATATCGGGCCTCGTCTTCAACCAGAGAATTCAAGAGCGTATGAAGATCTACTATATCAACGGTTGAGATCGTGTTTGGCGCGATGGATCGACCAATTTTCGAGCTCGAAGGCGGTGGGCTTGCGAGCGTTTTTAGAGGAGAAGGTGGCATCGAGTTCATCAACGTTCCGGCCATGGGTGGAGCTTGTGGGGACACGCGCAGGGGAGATGGCCGATCGTCGATGAGATGGTCGATGTGGGGGTCTCTATAAGTCTAAGTTTTGTGCATTTGGGTTCTTTAGCCTGGCATCACGCGTGAGGAAGAAGAAGGAAGTTGCGGACTGATTTTTCTTTCATTTGATATTAACGGCCGATCTCGATTTGGGTATAAAATAAAGATAAATTTGTTTTAATTTATATAAATCTTTAAAATAACATATCTTTTACATGCATTATCAGATTCCGACGAAACAAGAAGCGCCAGAATCGCAGTGACGCAGTCTATGCGCTGCAGTAGATCTGGAAGCGTTTGGAGCTAGTGAGAATTTTTAAGTTAAATCGAATGCTGTTCGATTTAATTTAAAAATTTAAGCGCTCGACGAAATTCAAGGTGAGTTAATCTCACTCACATCTGGCATGCTAGTTAATTTAAATAGTTAATATTTAAATGGTTGATTGATTAGTTGAATATGATAATTATTATCAGATTGGATCGATATTTATTGGTTGTGCTAACATCTGTGGATGCATGGGAAACAGGTTGGAGGGATCTAACTAGATTCCTCTAATTATTGTAGTCATTTTTCATATATGTGATGTGGTATCCTGTGATAGGTTATATTAGAATAAAATTATTCGATGTTATGGATTGGATGGATATAATCTGTTATCTTAAAATATAAATAAAATGAATGGGTTTAAAGGGAAATGAAAGAGATTTCTACGTAATGAATTTAAGGAAATTAAATTCAGGAATTGGTTTGGAATTTGATAAGTGCTTTGAAAATTGTGATTTTAAAAAAGGAAATGAGGAATGAAAATTTATAAACTGGATTTATAAATGGAATAGAATATTTATCGGGGGATAAATATTGAAAGTATAGATTTCCGGTGGAAATTTCGATTACAAGGTGAAAATTGTTTTAAAAGTAATAGTGAGATTATATATAAAAAAAAGGGAAGCGTATTTGTCCTGGAAAACTAAGTATGTTTTCAAAGAAAAAATTTCAAAGTATAAATTAGAAGTTTTAAAATTGAGTTTTTAAAATGTTTTAAAAAATAATTATTATTTTTAATTATTTTTAAGAGAAAAGTAGATATTTATAAAAGTAATTATGATATTTAATTATTACAAAAGGTAAATTTGGTATTATGTTTTCAAAAGGAAATTTTAATATAAATATTTGATTTAAAAACTTTATTTAAAAAGGGTAATTTTGGTTTAAATTACTCAGAAACCCTTAAGGAATTTCTTGAGTATTATTTTTATTTAAAGCAATTTTAGTAACATTATTTTAATAATTTAAGCATATACTTTGAAAGTGATTTCAAGGGAAAAGGGAAATGTGTTTAAAAATAAAAAGGTGTTTATTTTTAAAGTGTGAGAATAAATTTATGGGATTAATACGTAAATTTGGATTGAGATAAATCGAGCAGGATTTATAAAGGGTTATATGGGTTATTCTAAAATGGAAGTGTGTTTACTTGAAAAACCAAGTATATTTTCAAAGGAATTTTTATGTATAAGCCTAAAAGTTTTTTTAATTTGCTTTAAAAAGAATGTATTAGAGAAATTTATTATTTTTAAATGTTTTAGAATTTTAGAGTAAATCTATTCGTATTAATTTTAGTAATAATTATTTCAAAGGTTAAAGTGGCATTTTTTTTTATATAAGAGATTTGCTAATATTTATACTTTGTATAAAACTTTTATTTTAAAAAATTTTGTGGCTTAGATTTTACATGGAAATTTATTCTAAAATTCCATAACTAATATTTTGAGTAAAGCGACTTAAGCAGTTTACTTTTAAATGTTTTAAGTATATATTTTTAAGAAAAGTGATTTAAATTATATAAAAATCTAAATTTAAAAGACTTGGTGTTTTCAGTTGAAATGAAATGATTGGTTGAATTATTTGTTTATTTGATAGTTAAATAAACGACTATCAAATCTGGACCCAAATATAAATTTAGAAATATCTAGAAGAGGTATGAGAATTATATGGTACAGTTACCGTTCGAGGTGTTATACTGTACGTATAAACTTGTTCGTTCTTCTAGGACATTGGTAAGGAAATCCGTCCACTAACGGTTAGGAGGTGAAGTTCGATCTTACGTTCGTCTATGTATTTCCTAAAGAACCAGGGTTGAGTTAACCGGGAAATAGAGAACGTTGTTTCGAAGAGACTGGGATCAGATTTGTAATTCGAAAACCACTTTGATCCAACGAGTACATTTTCATGATGAAGACAAGAGCTTGGAATCAAAGATGGAGCAGTGAAGTGCAAGGGCTAATCGCTACTAATCCAGAGGCTGATTCCAAAATGGATGTAGCAGGAGTAGTGCCTTCGGTTCCGTTCGGACCTGGAACGGACTTGTATGGATGAATGCTTTAAGAACATCGTCAGGAGGATGGTGAGCATTCTAAGTGAAATGTTCTAAAAAGGTAACGCTTAGCCTCGAGCCTCATCAACCGAGAATGACTGAAAATCAGGGGTTATGCAGCAAGGCTAAGTGGGTCGCGCCCATTAGGGTGAGGTCGTCCCTGTCTAGATGTCCCTTTTTATTTAGGCTGTGTGGTGCAGTTGCCGATCCCAACCGTGGTGTGGTCTTACTCGGGATTATCCAGTAAGGGGTAGTCCCGGTCTTGTGTTGCAGGGGATTTAGGGTGGATCCTCGGTATGCTGATCTAGACCTGATACTGTGACAGGTGGTACCCCAGTGCCTAGTCATTCATTGGAAATCCATTTTCCCTGCGTGCCTTGTACGGTTTTGATTGTAGAACCCACTTTGTGGCTAGTATGCTGGAATTTAATCATGTAACAATTTCAACTATTTTGAATAAGTATTTGTATCTAGACACTATTATAATATTAGAGGATTTTGATAAAAATGTTTTGGCTATCGTAAGGTAAAAACCCGACATGTTTATTTGCGGCGTGGTCTTACGAGATGCTTTTGATTTTTAAAGAGTTTTGAAACTTTAATAATCAATTTGGGTGTATTTTTCTCACGCTGGTATTCCAGACTGACTCGGGTGTTATTTCATTATAATGCTCGGGTCAGACCGGCTATTATATTGTACAGGATAAGATGCTAGGGAACTCAAGAGAGGGGCTGGAGTCCAAGACGTATTACCCATACTTGTTTATTTCCGCTACTGTGATGGTTGAGTTGCCAACAAGTTGTGAGGAAGGTTGTTATAACTATCAGGCTTGTAATTGTTGTTTTTTTTGAGATACTCTGATGATGTAATCTATAAACATATATGTTTTCATTTTGTGTAAAGATCTATTATTTTCTATTATATTTTGTCCACTGCGATTGTGAGATTCCGTTATTGTTTAGTTCCTTCTTTCTTCTATGTTCTTTCTTTTCCCTCAATTATCTGTCTTTTCTGGCACTCGATCGTCGGCATATTATACTGTGGCGTATTTTGTGTCGATTTTCGAGGGTCGAGAAGGGCGGGTCGTGACAGTGGTATCAGAGCTAGGTTGACATAACCTTGGCTCTGGTGGGGAAATTACTCATTAAACAGAGTTAATAGTACTCTATAATGAGTTGACTGCATTAATAGTTATGAGAGCGTACTTGTTAGTGAATATAAAAACTGTTTTTATACCGTGTTGACTTATCGGTTGAGTGTTTATGAATTCTGGTCGATACGGGAAGTACAAGCGTGTCGATAGGGGTTTCTGAACTCTTAAACAAGATAAACTAACATAGTATTGTTTTTAAAGTGGGTAAATGAAATAATTTTACCCAGAATTATATTTTGATATAAAAGAAATAATTTTCTAAAATTTTATATATATAAGTGGATGTTTGGGTGTTAATACTATAATCAAATAAGAATTTAAAATGGTTTATAACCAAATAGAATTCTATAAGTATAACTAAATTTTGATTTAAACCAGAATTTAAATCCCGGAAATTTTAAAAAGGATTTTAAATGAATTTAAACAAAAGGTTTGGGAATTTAAAATCTTGGGAATGTTTGAAATGTTTTCCAAAGTGTTAAAAGGCAATGATGGAGTATTATTTTGGGAAAATATTTTTGAATGGAAATTGTTTTTGAAAGGGAATTTGTCGAAGTAGGGAAGCACTGAACTCACTTCAATCGCTGGAAAATAATCCTGATGATGATGGCCACATCATTACTATTCATTTTCGAGTTTCTAAAGTGATGGATTACTACCGTGGAGACTGGTTATGTGTTTTGTTTGGATTTGTTGGGTATACAAGTTGTTTTAGAAATTTCAAAAGGGAAATTTGTTTGGGTAAAAACAAGTTGTTTTGGAATCCGGAAGTTTGATTTGATATACAAAGTGGGTATGTGTTGATTATTATTTCAAAATGGTTTTGAAATAAAACCGGGCAATTGAATTCTAGAAAATTCTATTTAAATAATGTGTAAAGTTAAGATGAATCAACTATTGAACTTTTAAGGTGAAGTTGATCTAATTAAGAAGGAAATTTGAAATTTTAATCCTGGAATTAAAATTTAACTTGAGTGTATGGAAGTGAATAGGATATATTTGAATTTAACTTAAGATATGTTAAAATAAAATTGAAATTGGAACTGAATTAAATTGGATATAAAGTTGAAATGTAAAATGATTATATAATTGTGGGTTATAATTGTGAAATGAAAATTTATATCCTTAAGCTATTTAGTGTTATATATATATATATTTTGGAATTGTGATTATCAGATGAAAATGGACTCAAATAAGCAATATAAGCTTTTCAATAAATAAGTTAGGAAACTTATGAATAGGAAATGGAATTATAAACATAAATAGGAAATGGTTGAATGGTACGGTAAATTCAAAACTTAATCCTAAATGAAATGTAAATTGAAATAAGGTGAAGGAAAATATAAAATGTGAATGGACTTAAGTTAGTAAATAAGTTATGAAATTATATATGGAGAAATAAAGCTGAGTTGTTTTTGGATTGAAGTAAAAATCAAAATTCAGTTGTGTTATGAATAATATTGAATGAAATTTAAATTCTTATTTAAATTAGCAAAGGAAATAGAATGAATTTAAGCTGGCTAAATAAAATTTAGTTGAACTTGAATTAAATAGGTAAAGGATTAAATTGAAGAAAATTTAATTAAGTTGAATTGATATTGAATGAATAAAATTTTCACCCAACTAAATTCGAGAGAATAGTTTGAAGATGAAACTAGCGTAACTTAATTAAATGGAATTAGACATATAGTGTAAATGAATTAATTATGTTGTGAATATTGTCGAATGAAATGAAGTTTGGTTAAAATAGACATGGTCCGAACTGCAAATAAATTCAGTTTGGATATAAGATAATTGAAAATGGACATGTTATTAATTAAATTCAGGAATGAATTGAGAAAGTGAATAAAATTAAAATGGATTGGAATTTGGTTAAATGAGAATCAAATTGAAATGGAAATAATATTGATTTAAGAAGGAATAGAGTTATTTTGGAGTTGGAATAACTCAAGAAATTGTGGAAGGATTGTTGTCGAGCTTATGAATTGTTCTTAAATGAACCTGTAAAGATAATGAAATTGAAATGTAAGAGTAAGGATTTAATTTGATAATTGTGATAAAGTAAGAATGCATGTGTTGTAAATAATTCAGAGTGGAATAAAATTAATATAGATTGTATTAGAATTAATTTTAAATGGTTATAAGCTTAAGTGATGGTTATTTGTTTGAATAACATCAAATTTGCATAAGTAATTGGTCGGTTGTCGTAAATAAAGTAAGTGAATTAAAAGAAGAGAATAAAGTTGGTTTTTGAATAAATTGGAATGGATCGAAATTCAATTTAGTGGATTTGAATATAATGAAGTGAATTATGAGCATGATACAAATAAATCAAATTGGAGATAAAATTGATTGTGAATCAAGTTGGAATTGGAAAGGGTGAAATTTATGTAAGTAAGGCTTATAAACCAATTTGTCATGAATATGAGATTAACGAGTACAAATATGAATTGTATGTAGTAAACTTGAATGTAAATCATTCAAGTGAAATAAAATGAAGTTTGGATTTGTTAGAGAATTAAAATAGTGTTGAACCATGTGGTTGCTTATATAGATGGTCAACTTGTTGAATTATGAAATTCGTTGTTTGGGCTATGCAATTGATGTGTTTAGCTAAGATTAATGAATGGAAGGTTGTAAAATCTCATATTATTGGAAACTTATGTACTTGTTTGAGTAAGTACAGGTACGGGAGGCAATCAATAGAGTTGGAGAGCGTAAATGCAATATTAATTAGCCGCTTGCTTTTAAAATGCTAATCAAAGGTACGCTATGCTATAAAGTTAAAAAATGATAATATATTGTGACATATTGTGGCACACTTTGTTTTCCAACCGTGTGGGTCGATGTATATATTATGTCTATTTGCATTGTAAAACTCTCTCCGTACAAAGGAGATGCTGTCAAAAAATTTCAAAAATTTTGGGAGTTGGAAATTTTTGAAATTTTGGGTTAACTAGTAAGGTTGCATTTTGGAATGTGCTGTAAACAAAGCTTTTGAGTTAAAAATAAAGCAAATGGTTTTTGAATTGAGCTAAAATTTTGGTGAAGTGAATGTAAGTTTTAACTAAGAGGTTTGGGTAAGCAAATGAGTTTGGAAGCATTTTCGTACCTTAGCAAATTTCGGGGACGAATTTTTTTATTAAGTTGGGAGGAATGTAACGACCCGGAATTTTGGTCGTTAGATTTTGAACATTTATTTCATTTTAAATGTTGAATGTGAATTATAATTTGATTTGAAATAAGAAAATTTTGTTTAAATCAATAAAATTAGTCAAAATTTTCTAATATGGCAATTCAATTAAATTTGAATAATATTAATTATTATTTGAAATTGGGATAATTGGTGAATCTGGATGTCAATGGTTATGAAAACGGTTTCTAAGATTTATTTTAAGTCTAGTTTGATTTGAATTTTAATATTGGACTTTTGGTCGATATGTTAAAATTTGGAATTTTTATATTAATTTAAAAATGGAATTTAATATACAGTTATGATATAAATGATCAGATTTTGATTCGAAATGAATCAAAATGATATCTAATGTGGTTATAGATTCTATATGATTTGTAATTAAGTTAGTAAAATTTTAAAAGTGAAATTTTAGGTGATTTCGACAATTTTGAAAATCGCTCGATTTAATCAACGAGTTAAAATAGCCTTCTGGATGACAATCTCGGAATTCGATGAAACCAGTTCCATTGGATCCTTAATAGTTAATAATTATCGGATTTCAAATTTTATAGTTTTTGGAGTTACCGTTTGCTCGTACAGGTGATAAACGCGTTGAAATTAAAATCGATAATTTAATATTTTAAATCGATTCAAAAAGCTATCTTCAACATACAATCAAATTAGCTTTCGAAACACATTCCATTGTGTTCGGAGTGTGAGTAAAACCTTATAAATGTCAGGCGGTACGTGTGATTTGGAGTTTGTTTGATAAGCTTGTTAAATTTGAAAATATTAATAAAATAATAGTTTAACTCATATATATATGTGTACGGCCCAAACCCTAGACCTAATTCTTGAGCCGTCGTTCTATTCAAACCAATGGCCGAAATGCTACGATCTTCCTCCTCATTTTTCTCCTCATCCAAGCGATATCGGGCCTTGTCTTCAACTACAGAATTCAAGAGCGTATGACGATCTACTATATCAACGATTGAGATCGTATTTGGCACGATGGATCGACCAATTTTTGAGCTCGAAGGCAACGGGCTTGCGAGCATTTTTAGAGGAGAAGGTGGCACCGAGTTCATCAACATTCCGGCCATGGGTGGAGCTCATGGGGACGCGCGCAGGGGAGGTGGCCGATCGTCGATGAGATGGTCGATGTGGGGGTCTCTATCGGGTTAAGTTTTGTGCATTTGGGTTCTTTAGCCTGGTATCACGCGTGAGGAAGAAGAAGGAAGTTGCGGCCTGATTTTTCCTTCATTTGATATTAACGGCCGATCTCGATTTGGGTATAAAAATGAGAGAGAGAAATTTGTTTTAATTTATATAAATCTTTAAATCAACATATCTTTTACATGCATTATCAGATTCCGACGAAACAAGAAGCGCCGGAATCACAGCGATGCGGTCTATGCGCTGTAGCAAATCTGGAAGAGTTTGGAGCTAGTTAGAATTTTATGTTAAATCAAATGCTATTCGATTTAATTTAAAATTTTAGGCACTCGACGAAATTCAAGGTGAGTTAATCTCACTCACATCTGGAATGCTAGTTAATTTAAATAGTTAATATTTAAATGGTTGATTGATTAGCTGAATATGATAATTATTATCAGATTGGATCGATATTTATTGGTTGTACTAACATCTGTGGATGTAGGGGAAACTGATTGGAGGGATCCAACTAGATTCCTCAAATTATTGTAGTTATTTTTCATATATATAATGTGGTATCCCGTGATAGGTTATATTAGAATTAAATTATTCGATGTTATGGATTGGATGGACATACTCTGATATTTTAAAATATAAATAAAATGAATTAGGTTTAAAGGGAAATGAAAGAGATTTCTGAGTAATGAATTTAAGGAAATTAAATTCAGGAAATTGGTTTGGGATTTGTCAAGTGCTTTGAAAATTGTGATTTTAGAAAAGGAAATGAGGAATGAAAATTTATAAACTGGGTTTATAAATGGAGTGGAATATTTATCGGGGGTAAATATTGAAAGTATAGATTTCCGGTGGGAACTTCTATAAGAAGGTGAAAATTGTTTTAAAAGTAACAGCGAGATTATTTTAAAAAAAAATAGGAAGCGTATTTGTCTTGGAAAACTAAGTACGTTTTCAAAGAAAAACTTTCAAAGCATAAATTAGAAGTTTAAAAATTGAGTTTTTAAAATGTTTTAGAAAATCATTATTTTTTTAAATTATTTTTAAGAGTAAAGTAGATATTTATAAAAGTAATTATGGTATTTAATTATTATAACGGTAAATTTTGTATTATGTTTTCAAAAGGAAATTTTAATATAAATATTTGATTTAACAACTTTATTTAAAAAGGGTAATTTTGGTTTAAATAACTCAGAAACCCTTAAGGAATTTCTTAAGTATTATTTTTATTTAAAGTAATTTAAGTAACATTATTTTAATAATTTAAGCATATCCTTTGAAAGTGATTTCCAAGGAAAAGGGAAATGTGTTTAAAATTAAAAAGGTGTTTAATTTTAAAGTGTGAGAAGAAATTTACGGGATTGATACGTAAATTTGGATTGAGATAAATCGAGCAGGACTTATAAAGGGTTATATGGGTTATCCTGAAATGGAAGTGTGTTTACTTGAAAAACCAAGTATATTTTCAAAGGAATTTTTATGTATAAGCCTAAAAGTTTTTTTAATTTGCTTTAAAAAGAATGTATTAGATAAATTTACCATTTTTAAATATTTTAGAATTTTAAAGTAAATCTATTCAAATTAATTTTAGTAATAATTATTTTAAAGGTTAAACTGGCATTATGTTTTTTTTCAATATAAGAGATTTGCTAATATTTATACTTTGTATAAAAAATTTATTTTAAAATATTTTTGTGGCTTAAATTTTACATGGAAATTTATCATAAAATTCCATAACTAATATTTTGAGTAAAGTGGCTTAAGCAGTTTACTTTTACATGTTTTAAGTATATATTTTTGAGAAAAGTGATTTAAATTATATAAAAATCTAAGTTTAAAAGACTTGGCGTTTTCAGTTGAAATGAAATGATTAGTTGAATTATTTGTTTATTTGATAGTTAAATAACCGACTATCAAATCTGGACCCAAATATAACTTTGGAAATATCTAGAAGAGGTATGAGAATTATATGGTACAGTTATCGTTCGAGGTGTTATACTGTACGTATTAATTTGTTCGTTCTTCTAGGACGTTGGTAAGGAAATCCATCCACTAACGGTTAGGAGGTGAACTCCGATCTTATGTTCGTCTGTGTATTTCCTAAAGAACCGGGGTTGAGTTAACCGGGAAATAGCAAACGTTGTTTCAAAGAGACCGGGATCGGATTTGTAATCCGGAAACCACTTTGATCCAACGAGTACGTTTTTGTGATGAAGACAAGAGCTTGGAGTCGAAGGAGCAGTGAAGTGCAAGGGCTAATCGCTACTAATCCTAAGGGTGATTCCAAAATGGATGTAGTAGGAGTAGTACCTTCGGTTCCGTTCGGACCTGGAACAGACTTGTATGGATGAATGCTTTAAGAACATCGTCAGGAGAACGGTGAGCATTCTAAGTGAAATGTTCTCAAAAGGTAACGCTTAGCCTCGAGCCTCATCAACCAGGAATGACTGAAAATCAGGGGTTATGCAGCAAGACTAAGTGGGTCGCGCCCATTAGGGTGAGGTCATCCCTGTCTAGATGTCACTTTTTATTTCGGCTGTGTGGAGCGGTTGCTGATCCCAATCGTGGGGTGATCTTACTCGAGATTATCCAGTAAGGGGTAGTCCCGGTCTTGTGTTGCAAGGGATTTAGGATAGATCCTCAGTACGCTGATCTAGACCAGGTACTATAACAGGTAGTACCCCAGTGCCTAGTCATTCGTTGGAAATCCATTTTCTCTACGTGCCTTGGATAGTTTTGATTGTAGAACCCACTTTGTGGCTAGTATGCCGAAATTTAATCATGTAACAATTTTAGTCATTTTGAATAAGTATTTGTATATAGACACTATTATAATATCAGAGGATTTTGATAAAAATGTTTTGGCTATCGTAAGGTAAAAACCCGACATGTTTATTTGTGGCGTGGCCTTACGAGACGCTTTTGATTTTTAAAGGGTTTTGAAACTTTAATAATCAATTTGGGTGTATTTTTATCACGCTGGTATTCCAAACTGACTCGGGTGTTATTTCATTATAATACTCGAGTCAGACCGAGTATTATATAATAAAGGATATGATGCTTGGGAGCTCAGGAGAGGAGATGGAGTCTGAGACGTATTACCCATACTTGTTTATTTCCGCCGCTGTGATGGTTGAGTTGCCAGCAAGTTGTGTGGCGGGTTGTTGTAACTGCCAGGCTGGTAATTGTTCTTTTTTGAGATACTCTAACAATGTAATCTATAAAACAGATATGTTTTCATTTTGTGTAAAGATCTGCTATTTTCTATTATATTTTGTCCGCTGCGATTGTGAGATTCTGTTATTGTTTAGCTCCTTCTTTCTTCTATCTTCTTTCTTTTCCCTCAACTATCTGTCTTTTCCGGCACTCGATCGTCGCCATATTATACTGTGGCATATTTTGTGTCGATTTTCGAGGGTCGAGAAGGGCAGGTCGTGGCAGTTAGGTAGTGAAATTATAAATATTGGTTGGAAATAAGATCTAAAATAAAATAATGAAAATTGGAAATTGTAGAACATAAGTTCCAGGATTTTGAAAACTTCTTTCAAAGAATTTCGGGATATAACAATAATATTATTTGAAGTATTTTCTGATATAAATATTTCAATATGATTTGAAAGAATCGCCTCAAAGAAATTTTGAAAAGAAATAAGTTATGTACTCCCCTCTCGGTCGTTGGAAAATAATTTCGGTGATGAGTGCACGCATCATCGACATTTATTTTTGAGTTTCTAAGTGGGAAGGCCACTATAGCAGTTTTACTACAGAATTATTTTGATAAACAAATATAAATTTTAAATTGTTTTAAATATAATTGGATATATATAAGTTGTAAGTATATATATTTATCTATTATTTTAAATGATTTGAAATTTATCCCAGTATCCAGTTCTTAAGTTTTCGTTAATTAATAGTTCAATTATTGTAGTGAAATTGAATGCAACTAATTAATAATTGGAACCCATAATTAAAGTAAGAGATTAAATGCTAAGTTATGAATGAAATTATAAGAAAATTCGAAATGTGTAACCTATATGACAAAAGATAGGATTATTGAACATTTAGTTTATTTTAAAAGAAATGAGATAAACTTGTATAATTTTCAATTGCATTCTTTAACATACATATAACTTACCAACTATAAAAAGGTTGAAATGTTAAAAGAAAATGTAATGAGAAATTTTACAAGTAAAATTTAAAATAATGAAAGTATTCAATGAAATTCTTTAATAAATAAGAATTGGATGTAGTAGATGTTATAAACTTAAGTATAATTGAAAGGCTACAAATTAAATAAATTGAAGGTAAGTATTATAAATAAATGAATAAATGAAATTAAGTAATAAATGAATGAAAATAAATGAAATTGAGAAATGAATGAATGTAATGCAATAAAAAGAAACTTATATGATATGAATAAATACAATGAATTTATGTAAGTACAAGTGCAAATAAGTGAAATAGACACCGAATCAATAGATGGAAACGAAAATTTGCAAGAAATAAATGTAAATTAAATAGATAAAACATTATATGAGTGAAAAGGAATCAAACAACAGATGTTATGAAATGACATTGAGAAGAATAAACTTGATCTATTGTTTGGAATTGTTGTTGGTTTGGTTTATGGTTGTTTGGGCAAGGATACTTTAAATTTGTTGGATGTATAAATAATCTATTTAGCTTCATCTAAGACTGTTGAGTAAATGATGCACTTAATAGTTTATTGTCCATTCCGCACAATATAAAGTTTTGAACCCGAACAACTATTTGTTTTGTTTGATGTGAATAGACAATTGATTTGTGTTGATTTTATGTGATGGTTGTACGCTTTGTTGCAATTGATTGTTGTTATATCGATTTGTTTGTTGGCGGTTGAAATAACTTTAAATATTTCATTTTATATAATTATTAACTCTTTTGGATTATATAAGTGAAATACAGGTTGTGGAAGCAATTGCCACTGTTTTGGTTTTATAATTAAGCGTTAATTGCCCGACAAATAGGTACGTTTTCAGATTATGGTTTATAGCGCTATTATATTGTTTTCCCGTTGTTGGGACATATTGTTTTGAGATATTGTGATATATATTGTTATATTTGATGTTATATTTTCTCCCAGGCCTCTCCGTACAAAAGGAGATTCTGCCGAAATTTTCCGTAAATTTTGGACCTAGAATTTTTTTAAAATGTTTCCCAAACTTTATTAATTTGAGTATAAAAAGATTTAATAGTTATAAATTGATATATTTTATTTAAATTATTAAATTTTGTAAAGTTATTTGTTATAAAGTTTATATTTTGAATAAGATGTATTGATTTCTTATCCTTCTTTTCCCCTCTTTTTCTTTTTCGGGGACGAAAAGTTTTGAGTGGGGGAGAGTGTAACGACCCGTAATTTTCGATAATTAAAAATGTTAATTTAATTAAATTGTGAACAAATATTGGAAGATATAAAAATTTTATAATTTATTTAATGAAATAATAACTAAGGTGAAATGAAACAATGTTATTTTTTGTTAATTATTATGAACTTGAATGAAATCCCAATTAGTTGAAGAGGATAAATGTATACTTGATAATAAATTTAATACAAGAAAACGAACATAGATATTGAATTAATAATAATAAATAGTAATTGAATAAAATCAATGTTCTGTAAGTAATTATAATATTATTTGGAAATAATGTTAATGTTATTAATAATAGGACAATTTGTGGAATTAAAAGAATGGAAATAAAGATTTATCAATTTATTGGGATGTGAACTATAATAATCGGAATAATTGCAATTAAACAAAATTAAATATCCAAATATTTTGTTAACTGAAACTCGGACGAAATTTGAAGATTTTAATGCAATAAGTCATGAACCAATGTTAGTTGCATCCTTATTGTGATAAAAGATGTGAATAACAAGGTTTAAAAATTTAATAAATGGGTTTTTGGGAATTTTAAATTTTAATTTCTGAATATAAAGAAATTGAAATTAAACACTGCAATTGATGGTTTAAATCAACTTTAAATTGACATCTAAAATTTTCCTAAGTTATTATAAATGATTGAGAAATCAGAAAAGATAAATAGGGTAGATAATTAAATTTAATCTGGAATGGTGATTTAATTAGTTGATTATTAATTTAATTTAATAACTGGAAAATAGCCATTTTGGCCACTGACTCGGATTTCGACGAAACCAATTTCATCGGATCCGTAACGGTGAGCTGTTGTAGGATTTCAAGTTTCGTAGCGATCGGACTTGCCGTTTGATCGTGCGGGCTCGCAACGCCTAGAAATCAATTGAATTGAAATCGAGTGGAATCAATTTGAAATAACTTGATTTTAGCATAACTTCTTCATACGGTGGAATTTGGACTTGAAACCTGTTCCATTGTGTTTAAAATATTTTAACACATCTATTTTGATATTGGGTTGGCCCAATTTCGTTCCAGAGTCGAAACGGCCTTTTCGGGCCATCTGTCGTTCAATTTTCCAAACCAATCAAGTCCATCCGTTCCATTTTGTTCTGCCTATATATATATATCCTGTTATAAACCCTAGTAGCCCTCTATTTCTCATTTCTGTACGTATAGAAACTTCTGTTGCACCTCTTCCTCAATGGCTGAAACCCTAAACTCCTCAATCTATTTTCAATTCAAAATTCTACTTCAAAATTTCAAACTCCTCTAATACTATCAAATTTTATATCGATCTGAAGCTATCGACGAGCGCATCTCAGATCTATAATTCGTTTTTCGATTTGAAGCTCCGTTTATCCAGAAATCGAGAATGAACCGTTGCCATTCATATTGGATTTTTGACGATCCGATTGTGGATCTTCGCCCGATCGACGATCGGGAGGCAGCGTTGGGAAGAGCTCCTCGTGCAGGTCTGAATGGTGCCATGTGTCAGAGGGGCTTGGTGGCGCTTCGATTGGCGTGTTTTTCCAGTGGCAGCCGTGTGATTTTGAGTGCATTAAAGGTGGTCGCGCCACCTTGGCTGGAGGCGGTGTGGGCTTGGGAGGTGGCGCAAGTGTGGGATCGAGGTGGCATGGTCTGTGGTGGCCGGCGTCGAGCAGTTAAAGTGGCGGCTGTAGGTTTGTTCAATCGTGAATCTGCGTTAGCCTAGGGTTTGGTGAGGCTTGCATGTGATGACGCGTCAGGAGGTACGACTGTGGTTTTTTTCTCTTTCTAATTTTAATTTTTGAATTTTTTTCAATTTTCTAACTATTATAACTTTTTCATACGAACACGGATTTGGACGCGGTTTCTTCCGTTTGGATCCTATCGAAATTATGGACATTTTGACCAAAGTTTGGATGGATTCTGAGACTGTTCAAATTTGGGTTTAAATTGGATTTTAAATTCAATTTAAATTCAAAGGTGAGTGTTTTAACCCACTCACAACTTCTAAAATTTCTTATGTTTGTTAAATTGATTTATGATGCGATTAGAAATTTATTTATGACTGGTTGGCATATTTTGAATCATCATTTCAGTTTATTTGAATTTATTTGGATAAAATAGTTATTTAATTTATTATTGAATATAAATTGCCAGTAAATACCTATTATTTATTATCTGTTCTATATTGTGTTATTGATTGAATTGGATGACGATTGTGATAAATGTTTGATGATTGATATTGGATGAATGGATGTTGTATTTTATATTGTTATAAACCGCAAGTTGTTATGGATTTTTATTTCTTTCGATATTGCGGTTTGAAATGATATATAACCGTATTTATAATTTAAACTACAGATTGAATGATAAATATTCGTATCACTTGACCATAGGATAGAAAATTATATACAAACACCGTGATCTATATATAAAAATATTATGAAATGATTTCTATGGTTTTGTAAAGAAATATATGGTTTTAGATAAATGTTGATTTCAGATATTATATAAATGTTACTTTATATATATAGTTAAATTCTTGATTTTTAGCTATATATAAATTTGTTTGGTATAAAACAAGTTTAAAAATAAAGATTGATTTTATTAAAAATGTAATATGGTTAAGTATTTATATAAATTATATTTTATATAGAGTTTATAAATATTTTTAATAAAATTAAGGTCGAGAAGATAGATTTGACATTGATTGGAAATTGTATTAAATGTAGAAATTTATCAAATGAAATCGATTTGGAACTTATGGAATTTGAAATCTGTAAAGGATATGATTTATAACTTGATTTTGTTTAAGGTGAATTAAATAAATATTTCAAGTATAAATTAATTGAAGGAAATAGTTAGTTATTTGTAATATGGGTTTTATTTAAATGAAAATAGATTTATTAAGTAAATATTTCAAAACTAAATAATATAAAATTGAATTTCATATATATATATGAAATTATCAAATTTAGTTTTGAAATTGTTGAACACTAAAAGTTTGAAAATATTGAATTTGAAATGGTTTATTTTATGGATCAAATCTGCTATGAAATCGATATAATTTGGAATAGTTTGTTTGAAACCGAATTGGATTGAAATTTATGAGGTTGGGATTTGGTTAAATATAAAATCTAGAAATTCTATTTGTTTTGGAATTGATTTGTGAAATTGAAGAAGCTATTCTGAAGTATTTTAAATATTTAAATTATTTAAGTGGTGGAAGTTATGTTTCAAAGTATTATGATTTGAAAATGTTATATTTCAAGTATTATGATTTCGAAGTGTTATAACATTGAAAGTGCAATGATTTTTGAAAAGGATATATTTGAAATAAAAAAAATGATATTAGACTAATTTGGGTTTTATAAAATGATATCATATTGATTTGGGTTTTAAAATAGGAATGATATCATATTTAAATGGTTTTGAAATGGATATTATATTCTGGTTTTGAGGTATAAATTATTTTGAAATGACCGCGGTGTTATAATAACGTTGGGTTGTTAAAGAGACCAGGATCGGAAGTTGTCATACTCTCTGCCAACTCCGAAAACCACTTTAACAACCGTGTATGCGGTGCAGATTTCAGAATGAAGTAGGATGGCAGCAGCGTTTCCTTTGAGGCATATACGTAGACCCGACTCCCGTGAGTTGGCATAACGTGGCTAAAACATGAGCGATCGACGGGCTAAGAAAGTAGCACCTTTTATCGGACACACTCCTTCGATACCATTCTATTACTTTGTGATTGATTGGGGCCCTTTTTGATTTTGGGGGTGTGGCTCGAGGTGGGGAGTAGTAGCTCTACGCGCTACCATCGGTCCGGGAAGCGTAATTGGTATATCTACCCTGGCATTGCCTAGTTGTGCCGTGTCACCTACCCTAGCGCGTCTTGTACGAGTTTGGTTTTCTCCCATAGCCCGTGGAGTATTTAGGGTAGTCTCCCGATTTGGAGATGTGTTGATACTGGATGGACTACTGGGACTATTACGTGGTAAGGGCTATATGGGTAACCCCTTAATGCTATTTAGAAGTAAGTTTATTTTACTATTAGACACTATTATAATAGCGAAATATTACTACGTAATAAACAGTTTAACGGATCCTTAGGAGATGAGAATCTCGAGCATCTCTTAAGTTACTGCACTCACCTTGACACTGGATAAGAGATGTCAAATCCCATAAACATTTCTGACGCCGTTCCACCCATATTACCGTTGATTCAACTTACATAAGATCTTTTAGTTCTGACTCGAGTGTTTTGTCTTTTCAATTCGCTCGGGTCAGTCTGAGCATTATAAGATTTGAAGACCTTATTTCTGGAGGACGAAGATTGTATTATTACTATTAATTACTACAATCATACTGTTCCGCTGCATTATTTATTATTCTATGGTATGTATAATTCTGATATATGCTGTATAAGTAAAATCAAATGTTTTGTAAAATAGCTCCATGAACTGTTTATTTGATTATTATATCTTATCGTTCCGATGCAAGATTCTATTTTGTTTTTTTTTCTCTGCTTTTTCTTATTTACCCCATAACAATCTGCCCTTCTGTAGGGTTTAAGTCTGACGTGTGTGGTTTATCGTCGATTTAAAGCATACACAAAGACGGGATGTTACATAGCGTAATCAGCATTACAATATGAAACTAAATCAAATATATCGTTTTTAGGGTAAAATAAACCATAATCTAAAGTATGTTTTACATATCTTAAAATTCGTTTAACAGATTTTAAGTGAGTTTCTTTAGGTTGAGATTGGTATCTTGCACAAAGAGAAACACTATGCATGATGTCAGGACGACTTGTTGTTATATAAAGCAGCGAACCAATCATTCCCCTATATAATTGTTGATCAACATTTTTTGATTTATCTTCTTTATTTATAGCTACATTAGTTGTCATTGGAGTTGGTTTTCCACCAAAAGGGGTCAATCCAAATTTATTAATTAAATCCTTAGCATATTTTTCTTGACTAATGATAATTTCTTTATCTAATTGTTTGATTTGAAGTCCTAAGAAGAAACTTAGGTCTCCCATATGACTCATTTCAAATTCTTTAGTCATTATATCTAAAAAAATTCTTTATTCATCATGTTATTTGTTGATCCAAATATTATGTCATCTACCTATATTTGTATTAATTGAATATCATTATTATTTCTTTTAATAAAAAGAGTTGTATCTATTTTACCAATTTCAAAACCAGATTGTAGTAAATAAAATTTTAGTCTTTCATACCAGGCTCTAGGAGCTTGTTTCAGACCATATAAAGCTTTCGTCAATTTATATACAAGATTTGGAAATTTATTATCTTCAAAAAGTGGAGGTTGTTCAACATAAGCATCTTCTATTACAAAACCATTAGAAAAGCACTTTTAATATTCATTTGATATAACTTGAAATTATCGTAGTTTGCGAAAGCAAGTAGAATCCAGATAGCTTCTAATCTTGTTATGGGTACAAAGGCTTCATCATAATCAATTCCTTATTCTTTACAATAACCTTGCGTGACTAAACGAGCTTTATTTCTCACAACCTCACCAAGTTCATTCATGTTATTTTTATAAACCCATTTTGTTCCAATTATACTTGTATCCTCAGGTCTAGGAACAAGTTCCCAAACATCATTTCTGGTGAACTGATTCAATTCTTCTTGCATAGCAAGAATCCATGAATCATCAGATGATGCTTCCTTTGGATTTTTAAGTTCAATAGTTGATATAAAAGCTACATTACTCATACTATTTAGTTGATTTCCTGTTTTAACTATAGATTCAATATTTCCTAGTATATTTTCTACAAGATGATCTTTTAATAGTCTAATTCTTTTATTAGGTTGAATAATTTCACAATTACTTTCATTAGGTACATTATTTAAAGTTAAAAAATCTTCTTCATCTTCTATTTATACAGTATCTTTAAAATTTTCATCAAAAGATACATGCATTGTTTCTTCAAAAGTGTTAGTTCTTAAATTATAAACTCTAAATGTTTTACTTCTATTAAAATATCCAATAAAAATACCTTTATCGGATTTAGGTTTAAATTTGTCTAAATTATCTTTTGTATTAAGAACAAAACACTTACTACCAAAAAATTTAAAATAAGCTACTATGGGTTTCTTATTGTAAAGTAATTCATATGGTATTTTATTAGTTAATGGTCTAATTAAAATCCTATTTAATATATAACAGGCTGTAGCGACTGCTTCAGCCCAAAAGTTTTTAGGTAAGTTACTATCAGAAAGCATTGTTCTAGCACACTCTTGGATCATTCTCTTCTTACGTTCTACCACTCTACCACTCTGTTTTGTTGTGGAGTTCTTGGAAAAGAAAAATTATGAGTAATTCCTTTTGATTACATAAATTCTCAAAATTTTCATTTTCAAATTCTCCACCGTGATCACTACGAATAGTTTTTATTTTTAAAGAAAGTTGATTTTGCATTCTTTTAGCAAATTTTTTAAATAATTCAAAGCATCACTTTTAAGTTTAAGAAAATTGTCCAAGTATATCTAGAATAATCATCTATAATTACAAAAATATATTTATTATGATTAATTGGTTGAACTTGAGATGGACCAAACAAATCTAAATGAAGTAATTCTAGAGGTTTAGAAGTAGAAATCATATATTTTAATTTAAATGAACTTTTCTTTAGTTTTCCCAATTGGCAAGCATCACATATATTATCTGTAGGATCGATTTCACCCTAGAGTGGGGGGGGGGGAGGGGGGTTGAATAGGGTGATGGTGTTAATTATAAAAATTAATTGCGGAAGCTTATAAAATTATTTCAACACAGATCACAGATTAATAGCAGTACAGAAAAATAGCAGAATAATCAAATGCAGAAATAGAACGACACAGAATTTACCCAGCTTCGGCAAAACCCTGCCTACGTGCTGCCCCTAAGGTTTCTACTAGAAATTAGATAGTCAGACGCTTACACACGTAAACTCGCGACACCCGCTATCGACTAAACCTAACTCTATGCTCAAAACCCTGCCACAACTCAGCCACTGAGTTGCGAATTCTCAAACTACGCCACGTAGTTTGTCCCCCTAGTCACACGACTAGAAATTTAAATGGTTTAAAAAGAAATTACAAATTAAAATAAAATAGCCCTAATTTTAAAACCTATAACCCTTTAAAAATAAAATAAAAGGTCGACCCTCTTTTTTCCCTTTTTATAATAATTGGGCGGTTCCTTTTGTTCGAGATAATGTCGGCTTTATTCCTTTTCCTTGTTCGTTCTTCTTTACGAAATTAGGGCTTTGGAAATTTCAAAGATGCCGGCTTTTGGTTGCTAGATCGAATGGAAGATTTATCACTTTGTTTGCTTCGTCGATCACTTGCTTCTCTGTTTTGCTCACGGCTCTTTGAAATTGATCGAGTTCGATTACAATTTCGGTAAGTACTTTATTCCTTTTGCTTTGCTGGTTTTGGCTTGCTTGAACTCGATGGATTTGAAATTGCTGATGATGACTGTTTATGTAGGGTTTGCAACCCTTGAGTTTCATTCGTACAAAATATGTTTGAATTTGTCTTGGCCGATTGATGTTGCTTGGATGCTCGTGATTATTCCTGACTTGTTCGTAATCGTATATTCTTCGTTACTTGATGGTCACGGCTTTGATTTTGAAATTGTGATATATTTGGTCAAAAAGGAATTTTGATTTCTTTTCATGATGACCACGGCTTCGACTCCGTTCCTTTTTCTATTGACTTGTTTGATTAAAAACACGGCTTTGATTTCCTTTGACTTTGCCCAATTTTTGATTTCATGAATTTTCATGTACTGCTTCGGCCTTGACTTGGTTACACACGGCTATGTACATGAATTTTTGTATCACTGTAACCTTTACTGTTGCCTGACCTTTGTTGCCGCTGTTCATTGTTTAGCTCGGCTATATCACTTGTTGGCATTTGGTTGTAGTTGGTCTTGTTGCAGTTTGGCTTTGTGTACATGTATATAGTTGTGTAGCTTCACTTGCATTTGTATTCTGATTCATCCTTCGAGTCAGTGAACATTTGTGGCTGCACTTCAGTCATCCCTTCTGTTTGCTTTGGCTTCATTGACCTCGGCCATGTGTTCATCTGAGTGTTGTTAGCTTTGTGTTTGTTGACCACACATGTTTATGGCCACTGGTTCGTTGTTTCATTTGGTTACTGGGTATCTTGTGGCTTTGTTCATCATTGTGTATTGACTGCATCTCCATGACTTCGACTGTTTGTATTACATCACCACTGTTGGATTGATGTTCTTCATGTTGTTTGGTGCATTGTTGTGAGTAGTTTGTAGTTGCTGTGTTGTCATTTGGGCTTGTAAGTTGTATCATTGTGATGTCTGGTTGACACTTGATGGTATTCATATTCATGTGTGTCTTGTTGAAGTGGTTTGCTTCACTATTGATTTGTTCAATGGAGTCAGTGGTATTGGTCCTGATCGTTTTGATACTGCTGTTGCACTTGCAGTGTACCATGCTGATTCATATTGTACTCTCTGTTTTGAGTTACTTCCATACCTAGTTTTGCTTCATGATAGTCTACAGGCTTCTCTTGTATACTTCACTTGATCTATACATTTGAGTCTGCATTATTTCATGTGTGCTCAATATCACTTGATGTTGGTCGAGTACAATTGATTGTGGTATGTTTCATTTTGGATCTGTTGGTCATGTCACTCCGTTCACTTCATGTTGCCTTGACTCTGCATATACTCTCTGAGTTGCTCTGGCCCTGTTGCATACATGTTGCTTGATATGTTGTGGTCTTCGCTAGTATCACCGGTGCATGTGCTTACATTGTCCACTTCGATATATGTTTGAACTGGCTGAGCTTTGTTGTATTACCATATTTCTGCTGCAGCCACATTGTCACTGTCCACTGCCCTTTTTCATATTGATCGAGCACTTTGACTTGAGACTGAGTTGAATCCAGCTTAAGTTCGGATTTGACCTTGTGCTAAGAGTTGTGACATTTATTTTATCGCACCTGAGTTGAATCCGATAATTTGGGTTTGACCTGTGCTCACTTGTCCCTGTAAATTTATCAAGTGTATATATATCGGCGTGCACGACCTTGTGGCATATACAGTGATACACTGTGTATGTCACAAGCTGTTCGTGTATGATGAATTTGAAAATTAAATGATGACGAACAACCCAAATAACTGAGGCAAATATTATTTTCAAAATCACATTTTATTTTATACTGCAAAAATATTTCCTTTTCAATTTTACTGTGTTAGTGAATATTTTTGCAGATTGCTCAGATGCTGGATTCTAACTGGAATGAAGTTGAAGATAAATACGAGTGTGAGTGATATGTAGTGAGGTAACCTGTAAATGTAAAATAGTGATGTAACTGAATTTGTATCAAAGTTGTATAGTGAATAGTGAGAGCTTGAATTTGTACTATTCAAAATTGTAATAAATATTTGTTTGAATAAAATTTCTGCTTGAATTCAAATTCTGTGTTATTTAATTTTATTCAGCAAATATTTATTTAACCTGTGAAAAGTAAAAATAGTACATTAACAAATACATTTAAACGAATGTATATATGTTTATTATCATCAAACAAAAATCATATAAGCGCATATTCAACATTATCTACTTTAAAATTCAACTTGGGAAGACCTCTAACTAAGTCAAGTTTTGATAACTTAGATAAAAATTTGAAATTTAAATGATCAAATCTTTTATGCCAAATCCAATGGTCACTTGTATTAGCCAAAAGACATAAGTTATCATTTGAAATTTTCATACTAAGGATGTAAATGTGTTTTTTCCTGATTCTTTCATAGATAATATTTGACTTATTATCTTCGATGTGACACTTATCTTTACCAAATTTAATTTTAAATCCTTTATCACATAGTTGACTTATACTAAGCAAATTATGTTTTAAATTCCTAACTAGCAAAATATCAGAAATAAGAGGAGTTTTAGAATTACCGACACTGCCAATGCCAATCACATATCCTTTTGAGTTATCTCCAAAGTTGACCAATCTACCATCTTGATATATAATTTCATTGAGTATCTCGGGATTTACAGTCATATGCCTTGAATAGCCACTATCAAGTATCCATTTATATTTCTCAATTTGCACAGTTTGTCCTTCGGTTGTTGATTCTTCAAAAGCCATGTAACTTGTCTTTTCCAGCATAACAAACCAATTCGGTAGATAACTTGATTTTTCATAAAAATTATAGGCAGACTTATGATACTTTGATGAAATGCATAAATTCAAACTAATATTGATAAAATTCCCTAAAAATATCATTTTTAACTTTTCAAGTTTTAGATTGTGGAAACTATGAAAACCTAGACTCCGATACCAATTGAAAAGGAAAGCGGATTAAGGATCTTAAGGCTAATTTAACACTAGAGGGAGGTGAATAGTGTTTAATGGATTTTAAGACTTATATGGACTAATTTAAAAAATATGATATAAACCAATGCAGAATTTAATCACAGAACAATCATAGAGTCAAACACAGATGCAGAAAGTAAATAGAAAGCAGTTAAGGGAAAGAACACACCGGATTTTATACTGGTTCGGAGTTACCCTACATCTAGTCCTGTACCATGGAAAACCACCTCATACGGATTTTTATTATACCAATGTCGAGCTTACATTCCTCAACTTCTGAAGGCCTTGAGGTACCCTCCCGTCTCACGAGTCCGAGGCAAACTGTCTTGATTTACGGGACTCAAGATGACCCAATTGATTTCAAGACACAACCGCACCTTATAGAGAGAATCGATAAACTTTTGATTACAAATTGATCATATAACTCCGAATAGCACTTTGATCTTCGAGAGAGGGCAGAGAAACAAGTAAGAATGAGATTCTAATTTGATTCACTTGAGAATTCGACAGAATTTCGACACGATCATAAAAATATGAAAATTATAGAATATGAATTTGTGGAGAAGAAGAAGAGAAGAAAACAAGAATTTGTTAGTTAAAAAATTCGTTTGTGAAGGCTATTTTTAAAGCACCAACGATCATAACCACTTGTGAAGAGATTTAAACGAATAGATGCTTCTTTTGAAAATTTAAACTTTTGAATTCAATGGCCACTATATCGACATGGGATATCCCATGATGTCGATATCCTTATGTTAAAAATAATGTAAAATTTGTTTTAAAAATGAAGTTTAAAACAAGAGTTTATTTTAAAACAAAGGCAAATAATATTTTAAGGCTAAAACATCTTTTTAAAAAACATTTGAAAAGATAATTTTAACGCTAAAATATCTTGAAAAACAGTTTTGAAAATCATTTTGAAAAACCAGTTTGAAGTAGTTTTGCAAGCTTCTTCCTGCAGAATATCTCATCACATATGGACTCGAGAACTTGTACGAAACCAGGATGTTCATGGGTTTGTAAGCCACTTGTCGTAGGTTTGTAACTACTTGTCATGGGTTTGTTAGCCACTAAGAAGGTAGAAATGGGTTTCATCCCAAATAAAATTTGGAATGAAGATTTCCATGCTATTATGAAGTTTTAACAAAAACTAGACACATACCTTGAAATCTTGATCATGATACTCACGAGTCTTCAAACTTGATTTCTTCAATCTTGATCTTTATACCGTATAGTCTTAAAAAATCAGTACCTACCTTATATATATCCTACATAACAACATTCATATATATCTAGACAATAGTGTTAGTAAATAAGTTATAATAAATAAGTTATAAAACCACTATCTCCAGTTCCTAACAATTTATATATCTTAGTGTGATCCAAGGTAGTCTACATGGTGAACTTTTTCCTAATTTGGCTTTGTTATTGATGTTCTCATATCATCTATATATCTTATAGGTTACCTTAGTGATGATTTTGAGCTAATGTGTATTCATGTCTAAACAGGCAGTCCATGTCATATCACTATATTATGTCTGACCAAATTTATTTAACAATATTTCTCTCCATTAGTATGTTATAACAAACCAATCTAAGTGTTTGACAGTTTATTTCACTATATTTTTTCAGTTCTGGTACTTATGTGTAGTGTGGAGGGCCACGACTCTACATGCTATCTTTTATGGTAGGTACAAAATTATTTTTGTGTGTGAATATATGTATATATGATTTTAGTACCTCATATAACTTTATTTATACCAAAATATATAACTATGTTGTACACAAGTTCTACAGTTGCAAGGTATCTACAGTGATGGGTGTGTTTAAGCATACATTCTTTGCAATATCGCTTATGTGGGGATACTATAAAGGTATATTATTATCAATACAATGATTCTGAAATAGATAATTAGATGTTGTAAAAAAACCATATGGCTTTGAGCCAATTATATAATAAAAGTATTATAACCTTCATCTTAAATATAGTGAATAGTGTGTTGGTTACCAAAAATATTCGATATCTTAATGCTAACACATTAAAAAAAATTATCATTGATGCTCCTTTTCTTTACATATATTCACGATTTGAAGTAACTTTTTCTAGTTGTAGTTAATAATGTGGTTGAAGGAGCAATTGATAATCTAAAGGTTCAAAAAATTAATATAAATGTTTATTTGTTTTAAGCGGCAATGAATTCCCTTGCTACATCCAAACATCAAATGACAATAAAGGTATAAATCTTCAGTTTTATATTGTGATTTTGTTGCTCCCTTATTATTACATTTTATTACATGTTTGGGCTACAAAATGTTGGTTTGGATATATACTTATTTTAAGAAGATTTATTTGATTTTACAATGGTTTAATGGATGTTTTGAATGGCTTCAGTTGGCTTATGCATTATGTTTAATACCGTATTCAATCAATCGTTGCTTACCTTCAATAAAGTTGTTCGTAGAGGTTTAATTTCATAATGTTGTATTTCTATTTAAGCATTTTATTGAAATGCCTTACGTTTAAATATGTAATATTGGGACAATTTAACTTTTTATTAACGGTTTGGCATAGAAATGCAATAAATATTCTTAAAAACACAAATATGTCATAAAGCATGTGAACACATAAAACCAGTATAATTTTCAATGAATCTGCTGTAATATGGTCTCAAAACCATTAATTTTTTTTACGAAGTTATACTTTTTATAAGCGTATTTGACATAATTTTGGTAAGTTATGAATTAAGTTGCCAATAAATGGTACATCAATATTAACCTTAGTCATATTTCTACCATCGAATAAGAACAGTAAAAGTTAGCAAGATTTTTCATTAGCATCCAAGAATTGTATCAGGAAGTTCTATTTTTTGTGATATAATTTCCATTAAATGAGTAGTTTATTTACCGTAAGTTTGGTTGTATTTATTCTCTACATATTTATCTCTGTATTATTACATGCATTCATGATAAATTTATTCACTTCATATTTGTGTGATTAATTTGAAAAAATCAGGATGCATATGTGATGTGTAAGTATTTACAAGAAGAAGGGTACAACGGTGCTGCTTACAGCAAACATAATGTTGATAATTAACTTAATTTTCAAACCCACAGTGTTATAAATGAACAATATTATTTTGAATCCTTGATAGTCATTTATATGTTTAGTTTAGAGTACCAAACTATCAGTTAAACACGGTACAACTTTCATTTGGATTAAAGGCTGGAGGATCAAATAACAAACACGAAAGTAAAAAAAAGGTGTTGAAAGTTTTGTAAAGTTATAACCCATTTTAATATAAACCTACAAGATGCAAACCATGGGTATGTCAAATTTCACTTTCAAGGCAGCGTCTCCATAGCACAAAACATCCTATCGATTACTTTTTGCTGATCCTTCATAAATTTCCAGTAAAAAAATATTACTTTAAAATTGATAAATAAATAGTTATAGGTGAATGAAGGAAATCAACTATGTTGCTTCAGGTAAATTAGTACATAATTGTGTCGGCTTACTTCATACCTTATATCTTCTAATACATACATGAATATGCTAAGTATTGCATGCTCGGTTTTAGTTTTACGACGTCTCTTTTTTTAATGAAAACGACAAGAAATATCAGTTAGTGCTTCTATTAATACCAAATTATTGAAGCGAGCAACAAAATTTTAGTGGTTGAAATAGTCATGGCGTAGAGTCTTCGGTTTGGTCATCATTTCCAAAGTGTAAGTAGTTTGATTTTTCACATTAATTTTTCTTCATTTTGAACTGCCTTCTTCAATTTCTTTTATTTATTTTTCTAAATATTTTATTTGAACTCTTCTTGTATAATACAGTGCATTATCTATGACCTTGCAGTAATTCCAAAAGTAATCTCTTATGTAGGCAAGTAATTTTACTTGTCATAGTTAAACATTAGCAACATCATAATTAACAAGCAGTTCAATGTGCTCATTTACTAGTGATGAGAGAGTTCTAAATATTACTAAAACAGATATCAAATAAAAGCATGCATTCTCTTTACAAAATATTATTAATGCTTAAAGGAAATTTTGTTTTATGATACCTTTTTAATGTGACAATCCAATGACTAATGCAATCCGATCTTTAGAACCGGTGCTTAAGAATAAGACAAATTTAAACCTTAAGAGATTTTAAGTGGTTTTTTTACTACAATTTGTGTTCAAGTGGCTCATCATTTGTTCTTACATTTTCTATATAAAGAAGGAAATGAAAACTAATTCACCAATAAAGTTTGACAACGCGGTATTTTTTTTTTAGGGATGAAGAAATGCTCACATGGAATGAGAAGTTTAGGAGCAAAAAGAAGAAGAAATGGAAATGGGAGGAGAAGCAGAAGATTAAAAGTATATGGAGCTTAATGCTGAGGGACTTCACAGTTCAATAGAAAAGGAAGCTAATAATAACCTATAGAGAGTGAAAATAGGAAAAATGGTCAACTTTAAAAAAAATAGACTGAAGGATGTCAAGTTTTATTTTTAGACTAAAGCAGAAATGGTAGTTATAAATTATATTCAGTTTTACACTATAAAAATACTAGTTATAACTAGCATTGTCCTTCAGCTGAACAAAAAAAACTCGCCGTACAGCCTAATTTTTTTTCGTAAGTCTGTCCGTTAGCCTATTTTCCTGTAAATTTTTGGATTCCGATGAGACTGGGATCGGAATAATCTGTTTTGATTCTCCAAAAACCACATCGATCCAAATTAAACGATAGGTCGTGACTTATCAAATGGTGATCGAGATGGTGTTTCAGAATGCAAGGGTTATCGTCGTTAACTCTGAGGGTGACTCCAAAATGAGTGTAACAAGATAATGCCTTCGATTTCGTTCGAACCCGGAACGAACTTGTATGGATTGAATGCTTTCAGCACATCGTCAGGCGAATGATGAGCATTCTAAGAATAATATTCTGTAAAGGTAATCGCAGCCTCAAGCCTCATCAACCGAGAATGGCTAAAACAGGGGAGATGCAGCAAGGTTAGGTGGGTCATGCCCGAGCAGGACGAGGTATACCCCTGTCTAAATATCCCTTTTTATTTCGGCTGTGTGAGCAGTTGTTGGCCACAACTGTGGGGTTATCTTGTTCGGGACTGTTCAGTAAGGAATGGTTCCGGCCTTGTGTTGTAGGGGGTCGGGAGTGATACTCGATACGGTGGTCTGGGCCCCGTACTGTGACGGGCGGTACCCCAGTAGCCCTACCATTGTTGGAAACCCATTTTCTCTACGTGACCCTACGGTTTTGATTTGCATTACCCACTTTCGTGGCTAGTAGCTGAAATTTAATCATGTAACAATTTCGGCTATTTTCTATTTACTTGAAAACCCTAGACACTATTATAATATCATCGGATTTCCTATAAAATGTTTTGGTTAGCGTAAGGTAAAAACTTACCCGTATTTATATGTGGGGAGTCTTACGTGATACCTTTGTTCAAGTGGTTTTCAAAGTTAATCAATTTTAAACCGTTTACTCACACCAGACCCATGTCTGACCCGGAGTTTATATTTTGTTTTTCATAAACTCTTGGGTACTCAAATTTTTATGAGTAGCCAAGTAATAGGTATTTTGGAGTATTGATTTGCTGGAGGAGCTTTTGGGAAGAAGACCAGACGTATGTATCTATATATGTAGTCCCGCTATGTGGTTAGCGTATGTTGTATTTTGGATATATGTATGGGCATATATATATATATATGACAGTCCTGTTGTATGATATTGTATAACTCTGATCAATGTATAACTATGTAATAGTTATGTGATGTATTATATTTTGTTCCATTCCGCTGTGAGATTCTGATGTTGTTATTCTTCCTTTCTATTCTTTACTATTTCTATTCGTTTCTTTCTTATTGATGATACGTCTTTCTGGGGTTAGAAAGGAGGGTCGTCACAGTTGGTATCAGAGCACTAGGTTGAGCGAATACCTAGGCTCTTGTGTTATATTTATCTTGAGAGTGTGTATTTGTATTTTCATATAATTATATATATATATATATCTAAATTTGTTGAGTTACCTGTTCAGGTGGCCAACATGAGTTCTGGAAGAAGGGGCAGAGTTAAGGCCAGTACTTCAATAGATGACGGACGGAGTCAAAATGCTAGTGAGGCTGTAAATCCAGTACCGCCTCAAGTTAGTTTTGCAGCCTTATGCAAAGATTTCAAAAATCTCGGAGGCTAACCATTCAAAGGTTCAGAATCTATAATTGAAGTTCAAGCTTGGCTACGCTCTTGCGAGCGCATTTTCAAGAGCATGAAATTGTTTGATGAGCGTAAAAGGCAAACGACATCGTGGCAATTGTAGGGTGGTGCAGCAGCATGGTGGGATGCAACAATTGCAAATATTTCTGAGGATGACATTTCATGGGACAGATTTAAGGAGTTGTTTGAAGAGAAGTTTATGCCGACGGCAGGGAAAACCCAATTGTATCAGGGTTTTCTGTATTTGAAGCAGGGTAGTATGTCTATTTCAGAGTATGAAACCAGATTCAACGAACTCTCTTGTTATGGTCCAGGACTCATCGATACTCCCCTCAAAATGAATGAGAAATTTGTGCAAGGATTAAGGCCTGAATTCCATGGAAAATTGACGGTGCTTCTGAAAGGATCTTTTGTTGATTTGATTGATATGGCATTGAGATATGAAAGTTTGATGGGTAAGAAATCTGTGGCTCCAGTTGCAGCTTCAGGTGGGAATTTCACTAATCCGAATAAGCGGAAGTTCGATCCCAAATGGAGAAAGCCGAACAAGAAGAAACCTGGGAATAACAACGGACCTCGCAAATGCTACATTTGTCAACAAGAAGGACATTTGGAAAATAAGTGTCCTAGAAAAGGATTCCAGCAGCAACAGCAGCAACCGCATCAGAGTGGTCCAGGATCAATTATGGTTCAGAAATCGTTGTGCTTTAATTGTCATCAGCCATGACACATGATCAAAAATTGTCCACTTCTGTAGAGGGCTCCTCAGAATAAAGTCTTTGCTTTGGAAGCCGGACCATCTTCTTCTTCGAAGGGCAAAGGAGTTTTAGAAGGTACTTTACTTTTAGATGGAAAATATATTAAAGTTTTGTTTGATTCGGGGGCTTCCTTGAGTTTTATTTCTTTGGACTCTGTTGAAAAGTTCTCTCTTACCTCTAGTTCTGTAGACAATCCTATCTTGGTATCTAATCCTATAGGAGGGGTGACCAAATTAGACACTATATGTAAGGACTTGAAGATCTCTTATATATCCCACAGTTTTTCTTGTGACCCGTATGTGTTGAATTTTAAGGGATTCGATCTTATTTTGGGAATGGATTGGCTGAATAAGTATAGAGCCGTTTTGAATTGTGATGAGAGAACAGTTTTGTTGGAAACTGATCTGGGTAGAATTGCCAGAGTGTCGTGTGATAATTCTGGAATTCACTTGAGCAGTATTTTGCATGGAATTGAGACTTCTGAAGAGAGGATTGAAGATATCGATGTGGTTCAAGATTTTGCTGATGTTTTTGAAGAAGTTAAGTGTCTGCCACCACATCGAGAAATAGAGTTCCGTATTGATTTGATTCGAGGAGCTGTGCCGGTGATTCAGCCCAGCAGGAGAATGGCTCCTAGGGAAAGAGAAGAGTTGATTAAGCAGACTCAAGATCTTTTGGAGAAGGGGTTGTTAGACCCAGTTTTTCTTGTTGGGGCTCTACGGCAGTGTTTGTCACCAAATCTGATGGATCACTAAGGTTCTGTGTGGATTATAAAGAATTGAACAAAGTGACTATCCGTAATGAATATCCTCTTCCTCGCATCGATGATCTTTTTGACCAGTTGCATGGTGCTTCTATCTTTTCTCAACTAGATCTAGCTTCAGGTTTCCATCAGTTG
This sequence comes from Allium cepa, assembly GCA_030765085.1. Classification (NCBI taxonomy): domain Eukaryota; kingdom Viridiplantae; phylum Streptophyta; class Magnoliopsida; order Asparagales; family Amaryllidaceae; genus Allium; species Allium cepa. The sequence continues at coordinate 723,527,908 of CM060935.1, read as the reverse complement.
AGGGTAGCTGAAGACAGTATTCCCTTGACTGCATTTAGGGGACCAAATTGTTTCTATGAGTGGTTGGTTATGCCTTTTGGGTTAACCAACGCTCCTACCTACTTTGTTGACCTCATGAACCGAGTCTTTAGGGATGTATTGAATAAGTTCGTGCTGGTATTCATTGATGACATCTCGGTCTACTCCAAATCTGAAGAAGAGCACAGGGAGCATTTGAAGATTGTATTGGAAACTCTGAGGAAGCATGTGTTGAAGGGGAAGTTTTCGAAGTGCCATTTCTGGAAATCGGAGGTTAAATTTTTAGGGCACATTGTTTCTGGTGAAGGTATTTCTGTAGACCCAGCGAAAGTTGAAACTATTTTGGAATGGAAACAGCCGGAGACACCGACAGAAGTTCGTAGTTTTCTGGTATTGGCTGGCTACTACAGGAAATTTATTAAGGATTATTCCAAGATTTCTTCACATCTGACTAAGCTGACTAGGAAAGGAGCGAAATTCAAATGGACACCCCAGTATGAAGAAGCTTTTTAGGAGTTGAAGACGAGGCTAACTAGTGCACCAGTGCTTGCTATTCCGGATGGGAAGAGAAAATTCGAGGTTTATACCGACGCTTGTATGGTTGGTTTGGCAGCAGTTCTGATGCAGAATGGAAGGGTAATTGCGTATGCTAATCGGCAGTTGAAGCCTCACGAGAAGAATTACGCTACGAACGATCTTGAATTGCTAGCCATTGTTTTTGCTTTGAAGATCTGGAGACATTATCTTTTGGGAGAGAAATTCGAATTGTTCACGGATCACAAACCGTTGAAATATCTATTCTCTCAAAAAGATCTTAATCTGAGACAACAGCTGTGGGTCGAATTTCTAGCATCCTATGATTTGGATATTCTGTACACTCCGGGAAAAGCGAATGTTGTAGCTGATGCTCTCAGCAGGAACGCAGTTCTGTCTCTTCTGGAAGTGGTTCCATCGCTTATTGAAAGGATTTCAAGCAAGCAAGAAGCAGATAATAGATTAAGAGGAATCATCATAAGAGTCAGGAAGGGTCAGTGTACTAGTTTTGAAATCGATGGTCAAGGAACATTAAGGATCAACGGAAGAATTTGTGTTCCGAATTTCAAGGATTTGAAGCAGGAAGTCTTATCTGAGGGTCATCGTTCCAAATTGAATATTCATCCGGGAATCTCGAAGATGTATAAGTACACGAGGAGAGTATTCTGGTGGCCAGGCATGAAGAAAGATATTGCTAGATTCGTGAATAGTTGTGCCATCTGCCAACAAGTTAAAGGTGGTCAACAGAAATCAGCCGGATTATTGCAGTCTTTGGAAATTCCAGATTGGAAGTGGGAAATGATTTCGATGGATTTTATTGATGGATTGCCTAGAACCAGGAAAGGAAATGATGGTATATGGGTTATTGTGGATCGTTTAACTAAGAGTGCCCATTTTATACCAGTTAAGGCAACTCGTACTGCAGTTTCTCTGGCGGAAATTTTCTTGAAGGAGATAGTTAGATTGCATGGTGTTCCAGTCAGTATAGTAAGCGATCGTGATCCTATTTTCACTAGCAAATTCTGGGAAGCTCTGCAATCAGCAGTGGGAACTAATTTGAGATTGAGTACAGCCTATCATCCTCAAACGGACGGACAGACGGAGAGGCTTAATCGAATTCTTGAGGATATGCTACGGGCTTGTGTTTTAGATTTTGGAGGATCGTGGGAAGACCATCTTCATCTAGTGGAATTTTCTTATAATAACAGTTATCAAGCAAGTATTAAGATGGCTCCTTATGAAGCCTTATACGGAAGACCGTAGATCCCCATCTTGTTGGATAGAATCGAAGGATCGTCTTGTGCTCGGACCCGATCTTATTCGAGAAGCTTCTGCGAAGGTTGAGCTTATCAAGAAAAGGATGAAAGCTGCTCAAGATCGTCAGAAGAAATATGCTGATAGAAGATGAAGGCCATCGGAATTTGAGATCGGAGACTTGGTTTTTGTTAAAGTTTCCCTAATTAAAGGTGTTATAAGATTCGGAAAGACGGGAAAACTTGCTCCAAGATATATTGGACCATTTCGAGTATTGGAAAGAATTGGAGCTGTAGCATACAGGATTGAATTGCCAGAGCGGATGTCTGGGATTCACAATGTGTTTCATGTATCGCATTTGAGGAAATTTTTTCATGATCCATCACTGGTTGTAGAACCAGTAGTTCAAGAAGATTTGGAAGTGGAACCCAATTTGACTGTGGTCAGAAATCCAGTTCGGATTGTGGATCAGGACGAGAAGCAACTCAGGAGCAAAGTGGTGGAACTCGTCAAGGTGCAGTGGAGTGAGGATCCCAGAGATTGCACCTGGGAAACTCTCGATAGTTTTAGGAAAGCTTATCCAGATTTTTGTCCGGATAACTAAGTGAGTTTGTGAGGATAGACTGTTTGATTGTGTTATTGTATGAATGATATGTATGTTTGGATTGTTAATATAAAAGATTTTGAATTAACTGTTGTTTTAAATTTCGGGAACGAAATTCTTTTAAGGGAGGAGGAATCTAACAACCCGAAATTTTTGACAGCATATTTTAATAATATTTAATCTAATTTAAATTAAATATAGGCTTCTTAAATTATAAGCTGATGAGATCTTAATCATTTATCAGTTATATATGTGACTATAAAGGAAATTTTGATTTGAAAAAAAAAAAAATCTTTGAAATTGTTTATAACAAAATCTCTCTTATTCAATAAAAAATCAAAGACTCTATATTTTTATTCTTTGATAATAGACATATGAGCATATAATTGTAGTTTTTAAATGAAAATGCTTAAAAATAAACAAACATAGTAATATTAAACATAAACATAAAAACATAAGTATAAAACATAATTATGAACATAAGAAAGCTATAATGTAAATATAAGATATAAATATAAATATGAAATATATAAATACAAGTATATGTTATGAATCAATGTTTGATAATTAAACTACAAATAGAATAAAATTTAGAAATCATAACCATAATAATCATACAGGAGCAATGCAAATAAAATAAAACCAATATACTAAAAATGACTATAATAAGTTTACTCAAATATATATGGTAAGTTAAACATAAATCTTTAACAAAGATTATAATAGTTGCTGTAAAACAAGTGTGCAAAGGAGTCAAAGTATACAAATTAAATATAAAATATCTATTCACATAACCTGTATACACCTATGTTAACAAGATAACCAAACTCATGTTCAAAAGATCTTTGTCCAGTAAAATAAAAAAATAAAAACAAAACATATGTGCTGCTGTAAACTTTATGTGCATAAGAAAGCAAAGTATTCACTTAAAAAATATATAATAAAACAAGTCTTTGTCTAGTACAGATATCTTTGTACAAATTACTAATATCAGAATCATTAATTACATGTTAACATAAATGAAAACACATACATTAATTAGCACAACATTTTGTTCAAGAAAACTCTCACAGCCGAAATTGCAATATCATGTCATATTGTAGAAAATTTAATGCAAAATCAACCTGGTCCAGTTAACACCTTTACTGTTCAAAGCTTCTATATATATCCATCATATTTTGTGTTCTTTCACTAAAATTTAACAAAACTTAACAGCCAACCTGAGATAAGAAAAGGAAATAAATATCTCTACTTTGCAAACTTGAATATAATTCAAAACAGAAAAAAAAACAAAAGAAAAGCTTCAGGAATCAAACCTGCAGTGTTCTTCTTCAACATATCACTTTCTGTTCAACACATATTTTGGTGAGTAAGCATACTACTTTTAAATTTTTAAAAATTTGGGTAATTGATCTATGAAATTATGAGCTTGTTGTATGGTTTGAATAAGGATTTGTATGTTCCAGTGCACTGCAAATATTTTAGGAACTGTTTCTATATCCTTTGATTACAGAGCAATAACAGTAGGAAATTTGAAATATTTCTTTTTGCAAATACTTTATACTTAGGAATTTAAGTTAAATATACTTGTTTAAAACTGAAAATTTATGACTTGGAGCTAGGTTTTGAAGGTGACAGTGAAGTTCAAACTCTGTATATTCAAAGTTTACAGTGCAAACAAATTAATATGTGAAAACTCAAAGACTTTAATTTGTTAATTCGAACTCATATATTAAGTAAACATCTAAAGTTAGGATTTTTAAAATGAAGACGATGATTTTTAGTTCAATATTTAAGGTACAGATTGAATATGAACAAAAGTTACACTTTTGTCGATTACGGTAAATTCAATTAATTTTAATTTGTGGAATTTCATATGAAGCAAGTTTGAAGATGTAATAACATAGGAAAAATGTTAAATATTTTTTTAATGCGAGAATTTGTGGAATGAATCGAAGATAGGGTTTAGTTCTTATGTTTTCAATGCTCTGTAAATTTTTGTGTTCCGGCTCCATATGTTAATCGAGTTGAACGCGATTCCAGGAGGGGTTAGGGGAGGATGTGGTCGAGGTTTAGGTGAAGTTCCATTGCCTCAGGTGGTCACCATTGATAGGCCGAAGCGATTTTGGCCGGTGCTTTCGAATGGTTAGTTCGAGCTTCAGGCAATTTTTTCGTTTTCGACTTGTATTTGAAAATCTGGGTATTGTTTTCGAGTGCTCGGTCAAATTGGGGTTTGTGGGTGATAGCGTGGGTTGCCGGAGGTGAGGCGAGCCACCGTGCAAGTGCACGGTGGCGTGGGGATGTCCGTTGGTCTGTTGGGTTTGACGCGTGCTCGTGCTCGAGATTTTGGATGTTTGCTTCGAGATTGACTCTGGGTCGCGTGTGTAAGAGATACTGCAGTTTCATTTTAATTTAAACTTAAACTTAAAAAGAAAAAAAAGAAAGAAGGAAGGAAAAGAAACAGGCAAAAGAGGAAGAAGATGGAGTGAGAGAGAGATGCGGGGAAAAGAGAGGGATGGCTCGAGATTTACTCGAGTGAAAACGGTGCCTGTCTCGGGTCCACTCCCTAATGTCTTGCCTAAGTACTTTAAGTATGGATTAACAAAGATTAACATTTAATTTAGTAAATAACATTAGTTGTTTTAAGTTAATATTTGTTTAAAATTTATTTAAAGGAAGGCTTGTAAAAGAAGATGATTAATGGTAAAGTTTAAGGTAATTAAGAATGTAAAATACTTGTAATTAAATTAATAACTTTAAATTAAATTTGTAATTAAAAATTTAATCTTGTGTTTAATCTATTCAACTTAAGAAAATTTAATTAGAGTTAATTAATAAATGGTAATTAACTTAGGTGATAAATTAAGGATTATATGATTAACAAATTGATAATAAATGATTAATTAAAATCATTCGTGATATTTAAATAAGTAATTAAATTTTATTAATTAATAAGTAAGTTATGAATTAATAATTAAGAATCAATCAATTAACTGAGTAATTAAGTAATAATTAATGAATAAAAGTTAACTAATTAAATAATTAATTAAAGATTAGATGATAAATAAATTGATAATTTATGATTAACTAAGTAATTAGTTGGTCATTTATAAGTTAATTAACCAGTAATTAATTAAGTAGAATAAAGTAGTTTATTCTTAAGTAATTAATTAAGTTAAGTTAATCAAACCAGTTTGATATAAATTGGTAATTCTGTTGATTGACTTTGATATCTGTTTGATAATATTTTGTGATATGTTGCGAAATATCCTGTATATATATGTGATAACTGTATATGATTTACCTGTGATATCTGTTACGTAAATTCTTAATATTGAATTAAATTATTAAGACTAAATAGACAACTTGGCCCTTAAAATGACGTTTGGATTCCGATGAGACCGGGATCGAAATAATCAGTTTTGATTCTCCGAAAACCACATCGATCCAATTTAAACGATAGGTCGTGACTTATCAAATGGTGATCGAGATGGTGTTTCAGAATGTAAGGTTATCGTCGTTAATTCTGAGGGTGATTCCAAAATGAGTGTAACGAGATAATGCCTTTGGTTTCGTTCGAACCCGGAACGAACTTGTATGGATCGAATGCTTTCAGCACATCGTCAGGCGGACGATGAGCATTCTAAGAATAATATTCTGTAAAGGTAATCACAGCCTCAAGCCTCATCAACCGGGAATGGCTAAAACAGGGGAGATGCAGCAAGGTTAGGTGGGTCATGCCCAAGCAGGACGAGGTATACCCATGTCTAGATGTCCCTTTTTATTTCGGCTGTGTGAGCAGTTGTTGGCCACAACTGCGGGGTTATGTTGTTCGGGACTGTTCAGTAAGGAATGGTTCCTGCCTTGTGTTGTAGGGGGTCGGGAGTGATCCTCGGTACGGTGATCTAGGCCCCGTACTGTGACGGGCGGTACCCCAGTAGCCCTGCCATTGTTGGAAACCGATTTTCCCTACAAGACCCTACGGTTTTGATTTGCATTACCCATTTTCGTGGCTAGTAGCTGGAATTTAATCATGTAACAATTTCGGCTATTTTCTATTTACTTGAAAAGCCTAGACACTATTATAATATCATCTGATTTCCTATAAAATGTTTTGGTTAGCGTAAGGTAAAAACTTACCCGTATTTATGTGTGGGGAGTCTTACGTGATACCTTTGTTCAAATGGTTTTCAAAGCTAAACAATTTTAAACCGTTTACTCACACCAAACTCATGTCTGACCTGGAGTTTATATTTTGTTTTTCATAAACTCTTGGGTACTCAAATTTTTATGAGTAGCCAAGTGATAGGTATTTTGGAGTATTGATTTGCTGGAGGAGCTTTTAAGAAGAAGACCAGACGTATGTATCTATATATGTAGTCCCGCTGTGTAGTTAGCGTATGTTGTATTTTGGATATATGTATGGGCATATATACATATATGACAGTCATGTTGTATGATATTGTATAACTCTGATCAATGTAAAACTATGTAATAGTTATGTGATGTATTATATTTTGTTACATTCCGCTGTGAGATTCTGATGTGTTCAATCGTACTTTGAAAAATTAATTAAAATGCATTAATGTATATGCAGCGAAGGGAGATTGTTTTGAACATTTAAACTATCCTTTGATCTTAACAAAGCAAAGTTGATATATTGACAATTGGGTTTAAAGGAAAAGTAGTTTTGGTAAATGACGAAATTGAAATATGCACTGTTAATACGATGAAATCTGCATTTGGTTGTTGATTCAAACAAAATCTCAATTTTCTTGTTTCCAAATTGCATATATCAATAATCAATTTCCCCGAACGTCGAAGAACTGTAGCTCGGGCATTGCATTAAATAAGTTAAGCATCTTAAATGCGTAGATTCTAACTATCAAAAGGTTTAACTACATATTATCAGCCATGTATGGAACAAGTAGTGATGAAAGTGATCAATTAGCCAAACTCTATCAATATTTATACACGTAAGATTAATATCCGAAGTCAGAAGATTTACCTGATATATAGAACTTACAACATTGAGAGTGAGACGTTGTTCTTCTTCAGGAACATAAGTCAACTGAGTTTCAGAATCAACAATTGCACCTGTTGTTTTTGATATTTTGAATATCGAGGAATCAATATGCAGTTGTTGACCATTTACTGCGATAATTTGTAAATAAAGGTTATATCGAGATCTGTAATTAAATGAAAAGATTTTTTTTAATAACCATCTTGAAAACAACTAGTATTAGTAATTTGGTGTATTAGTGCATATTTTCATATATCAATGTATGATTATTTCAGCAACTACATATCTTCCATTTGGGAAATTACATAGAGATATGAGGACGTGATTTATATATTCCAGCAAGTCAAAATATCAAATAAGGTCTCGATTTTATATGCATGAGAGCAAAGACACAAAAGAAGGTTTAACTTTCTATTTTAAACTAAGAAATCATATTTGAACAATTTACTCAACATCAAATTGATTTGTTCACGTGCCATTTGCATGGATATTATATTACAAACATAAGCGAGGTCGCTAGTATGCTCTTTAATACTAATAACATATCACCAAATTTATCTTTGTACCACCTCCTAAGCGTATCATGTTAAATAACAATAATACATGATACTTACTCCAATGAAGAGAGGCTGGTATACGTAATACCCGGCTCAACGACCTCCTTAAAAACCAAAGAACCTCCATCTTCTAGTGTCCCCCCCAAAGCAATGAGAGAAGACCATGAGACCAAGTCCAGCAGATGCAAGCTGAGAAAATATTGATAACCACGATCGAGTGGTTAAGCCAAGTATGCCATCAATGTACTCGCTGAAAATAAGATTACCGGATAAAAAGGTACTACATCTATTCATACAACATAGATAACTGTAAAGATCAGTGACTAATCTTAGGTAAAAAGAAAAAGTTTACTTGGTAATAATTTTATACCCGAAAATAATGGAAACCGAGAAGTTCACAACCCGTTGGCTTTCCATGATCGTATTAATATGCAATTGATCAGACACAAAATAGCCAGCTGTATTATCTCCATCGGCATATGATATATTATATGAACAATTGGTCGAGCAATCTGAAAAAGCACATCTACATCCAAACAACCAATCACTGAAGCAGTTGATGATTGTCGAGGGTTAAAAAGTCGATCCTAAAATTTATCATATTGAATTATGAGCCATACTCAGCAATAGTTCGATATTATTCTCTATACAGCTATCTTTTTACTTAAAAATAATGCATACTACTTGAATTTCATGTCATACAAAGAAAATTACAAAACAAAGAATGCAAAAATTGAATTAACTTAGTAAAATGCAACCCTCTTGTTACTTGGTTCAGTAATTAGACGATGTATTATGGGCTTATTTGAGTTTCTGGTCTTTTATATAATTGACTGGAACTACTGGTTAGTACTACAAGTGTTAGATAGTATACAACATACTACATTTCAATATATGCTTGAATCATGATATGCAAGCTTCAAACCTATGGTCTCTCGCACCAAAGTCGGAGTGCTTAACCACCGGGACAATGGTGCTCAGTCCTGCTATCTTATTTATTATGTAATGCAGAGTGTTTTACTTCAACGAACATTTATCTTAGTCCTATTTGTTTCAATGAATAATTATCATCTTAGTATCACTAAGGTACACAATGAATTTATTTATGTACTTACTAAGGATAACTCTGCAAGGGGGCATCCAACACAATCAGTGCATGGTACCCAAATAACGTCACTTCCACTATCAACGAAAAGTCGAAACTCTTTAGAAGGGTTTCCCAACATCACATGAGCCCCCGCACAAAAATTAATCAATGCATTATATTATGTCATTCACATGCTAAAATAAATAAACTCGTTCATTTAGATAATACTGCACTGTAAGTGAGCACAGTCAGCACGCAATCATCCAAACGCATGCCCGCACATGCACATGCGTGTGCACACACAAGAGTGACTACATGCCCATCTCTATCTGGAAGCTTGGTAACTGAAAAAGTAGCAGCCCATCGCTGCCGGTTGTAGTCAGTCAACTCCTTCGATAGTCCTGGCCAGCCTTTCTCCAATAAAATTGAATGCGTAAACTCCATCGTTGAATTGGTTGGTATTGAGGTATAGATGATGAGAAAATACACAACCAAATACATCTGTCTTGGCTTCTTGATAACCATCAAGATCAATACCTGAATATATGTATGTATGTATGTATGTATGTATAAATAAAATAACAGTTCAAGATTAATATTACGATAGTATAACTTCTTTAACTAACACTAATAGAATACTCTTCAAGTGTAGAAATTTATATCCGGACACAATATAAATGTGTATGGAATATTGATGGTTTTAAAATACCATTTAGAACAAGTAGATAACTTCTTGCATTTTCTAAGTGAATTATTTAATGTCATGTTTATTACTTAAATGCAACTATTGCATGCTAGCCACTTAAAAGTGATGTTATTTAATTAATAATATGCCTTTTAATCTTCTACAACTAAAAATTGAAAACACGTGTCATCTACCATCCGTGTCTGAAATTTTAAAACGGATACCATTATAATCTTAGCTCATCTCGAAAATATTTATCATCTATAGCTTTCAACCAATGATTCTTTTTGTTTAACTTAAAAAATAAAAGGCATGGAGGAGGTAAAAGTATTTTTATTTTTTCTATTTTAGAGAGTAGGAGGCTACGACGGCATGTGATGGCAAAGTGGGTTATGAGATAAGATATTGTTTTGGCACAAGCTTCAAATTGCCTTGACGAGGAAGGTTGAGATTTTTAGAATGCAAAATGATTGATCTTTATTTTAATGTAAATGAAATCTTGTTTTATATCCATGATCCCTAATTAGTTCAAATTAAAAACAAGAAGAAACCATTGGAACCATTGCCAAGAAGAAACTTTTAATTGGCAATCAAGAAGAGCTCTCATCCAAACAAAAAACAAACAACCACTTTATTCTTCAACCAACAGAATCAAACCTTGATGTGTGAGTCGCTTGATCAATGTGAAACATTACTCCACTGAAAATGTGTTGCCTCATCCATCATACTTGGCCGTTCGAGCAATTAAACAAAATCACTCAAAGATTGATAAAATATTGGATTTGATATTAAACCTGCCTAAAATTCTGATTTAATATTTGGTCATAAATTCGTTGGATGTAATGGAATGGATAGTTGGACGTAAACAAAATTTGCATGATGACTTATAGTAGATATGATCAAAATCTTATTATGTTAATGAAAACAGAAGAGGGAGAAAGGGGGAGAAACGAGAATAATTCAATTCATGTTGTTATCTTTACAAAAAGAGAAGAGAAGGAAGAGATAAGAAGCAGAAGCAATCTCAATCTCAATCTAAGAAACACAGGAGAAGAGAATAAATAGTGCAATAGGTCTAACCCCCAATAAGCCCCCTTGTTCTCCATTCACCCATCATCTTTGGCAGTACAAGTTTTCAACTTCCTTTATTGGTTTCATTGTTTAATCTCAAACGATTACTGTTGCCAAAATTCAAACACTTTCGGAAACAGTGAATGGTCCGACAAGGATGTCCATAAAGGCACAAACACACTTAGCAGTTTGCCAGTGCATGGCTATGGGACTATAGGCACATGCACATGCATCTTTAGGATCAACCCCTTGTATAATAGATAAGGATTAAATACATAATTGAACAATGTAAATTAAGAGTTTTAAGTATCAGTTAAATATTTAAAATTAACGCACAAAGTTGCTCAGTTTGTGTGGGGTGAGTGACCAAAGTAGCTTGAGCTCTGATAACAACAATATATGTGTTGTGGATTCAATGTATATACTATCTCAAACTTTACAAGAAAAATCTATTTTACTGGTATTCGAAACGAATTTAATTGATAGTGTTAATATATCGATTTATTTCAATGGAGGCAACTTCATGCAGTCCTTAAGTGGATCTTTATTTTCATATTCATTACCTCCTAACCGATTAACCAATCACGAAGGTGATTACTAGCTGACAAGGTTGTTAAAATGGGATTCAAATTTTATATCGTAAAGCTCATATTTTAAATCAATGAGGATTTAAATTGTAAATTGAAGGTTCAAAAGATCTATATTGTTAAGGTCTGTACACATACACAGTTTGAAATTGTTTCTGATGTTTGGTCTTCTACACCTAAACCTAAAACTCAGTTTCCTTCATTGTTCCATTTTTATTTTGTTTGAAAATCTTTAGAACTGGAAATATGGATCCAAATTTGTATATTAAATACAATATCAAGGATCAAATGATTTTACCGAATCATAATTATAACTTAAATTTGCACCAAAATTTAAACTGAACTGTAAAGGAAAAGATCCGATCCAAAATGAAATTTAAATCGCAAGTGTTAAAGATTTTGATAAGAATGCTAGCTGGAAAAAAATAATGAAGGATGACACAAAAGGTTATTACCTAGAAAGCATGAATTATTTCCCTTGTTATTTTTCCTAAGGAACTAAATCTAGACTACAAGATTTTCCTTTAGATGATTCCTTTTAGATTATTTAACAGTTTACAAGTTATTTCGTTCATTATTCCCTTTGAACTATTCCCTACACACATATATGTATACGTTTGTATGTATATGTATGTTATACATACATACATACATATACACACGCATACACACACACACACTCTCTAATGTATGTTATACAAACATATGTGTGCATATATGTACATATGTATACATATATGTGTATAAGCGTGTCATGTATGTAAACCATTGTAATATCCCAGAATTTCGAAGAATTTAAAATGTGATAATCTCTTAATTAAATCATTTAAACTGATAAAATTGTTATCTTCAAATATAAATAATCAAAATAAAATTTATATGATGTTTTTAAATTTAGAGATAAATGATTTTAAATAGAATAATTATTTAATTTGTGTTATTTTATAAATTTGATTTTGATAAGAATTAACATTTCAATTTAATAATTGTTGTTTAAATATATATTTATTTAAAAATTAACTTTAAAATTAGAATTTAATATTTCTTAATTTGATAGTGTGTTGTTTAATTTAATATAGATATATTTGATTTGATTTTAAATTGAAGTTCAAATTGAATTTGGATTTAAAATTTGAATTGAAATTTAAAAAGAATTTATATCTTGAAATATTTTTGGATATAAAAGGATTTATGAATAAAAAAAATTATTTTAAAAATAAGATTTGTTTTATACCAATTTAAAACAAAAAGGATTTTATTCATATAAATTTGGAAAATATTTGTTTAATAGTAAATAAATGCAAAAGCATTTAAATTAGCACGTAAAAATGGATTAAATAATTTTATATTATTTTATTTGGAATCTAATTAGTTTATATCTTATTTTCTTTTAAAATTTTTATTTTTATAAAATAAGAAAAAGCATTTATAAATTTACAAAAAACATATATATATATATATATATATATATAAGGAAATTTAATAATAAAACTTTTAAAATCATTTAAAAATAATTTAAAAATAAGAATGACATGTGTTCATTTCTATAATTCATTGAATACATGTGTTATGAGTTAAACAATGGTTTTTGACAAATGTAATCAAAATTGGACAAGTGTCTTTTTCCTAATTTTCTTTTTCTTTAATTTCATTAAACCATAAATTTTATCATATCAAACTTCCATTCTTTCTTTATTCATTCTTTTTCTTTGAATTCAAACAAGAAATCCATGGCCATAACCTGAAAATCATTTCTTCAAAATCTTGTAAACCTTCCTCTAAACAAAACTTGTTTAAATCAGAAATATTTTGAAAAACCTGAAATCACATTCTCAAAAATCAAAACCTGTAGTAAATCTTCAACCCAAATCCTCAAAAAGAAACCAAACCCGGTAACTTCAAGCCTCAAAACAATATTCAAATCCTCAAGTTCAAAAATCTGTAGCATTCTTTCCAACTGCAAGCATTTCCAAATCCTGTAACCATTTGTACCAAACCCTGTAATGTTTTTTTTATCAAGCCTGACATGTGTATCTTCAACCTGGAATTCTTCCTCAAACAAAGATAATCAACTCTGTAATCCTCTATTATCAAAGCATTTTCAAAGGCCTGAAAAACTTCTTTTATCAAAAGCCTGAAACCAGAATTATTTTCAAAGCCTATAGAAGCATTAGAAAAAAAAAAGCTTGAGAACTTTCTATTATCAAGAACGTGGAAACAACAAATTTTCAAAGTCTTGGGCCACAATCATCTTGTTCCTGTACAGTCAGGCATTTCAGCTTCAAAGAATTTCATTCTTAAGTCAAGCAACATAAGTTTCAGGAATCATGCAACAACAATTTTCAAATCTGCAAAAAAAAGGGGCTTCAGTTTTTCCATTCCAGTTTCTAAAAACTTTTTGCAAATCCAAGAGGTGAGTTAAACATCTAGTTTTTAAAACTTAAGTAGGTTAAAATTTGTTGCTTAAGTAATACTGTGATGTTGATTCCTACATGTGAGGATAGGGGTATAAAATCTGTAGATATGGTTGTATTTAAATCTGCATGCTTGAAATTGGTGCTTCTCTGTACATACCTGATTACAGAGATTTATAAATAAACAAAAATTCAAACTTTCCATATAAACACTTTGAAGCTTTGGGTTTCAAATATATTAATCAAGTTTAAACTCATCTAGATTATAAAAATATGTCTAAGTAATTTAAGTTTAGAAAATTACCTATAAACAAGAAATTGCAGAGGGAACTTGTATAATGTAATAAATCAAATATTGTGTTATGTTGATTCATATATATATATATATATATATATATATATATATATATATATATATATATATATATATATCGAATCATCATTGGAACTTATGATTTTTAAAACAAAAATCAAATTTTTTAATGTTGGAATGAAGGTGAATTTTGGGGTTTACTGGAAATTGGGGTTTGGGTAATTTCTGGAGGCTGGAGTATTTGGGGTGGTTGGGATTGCTACTGGAGGTGGAGGATGTCATGGGGGTTCAGGCAAAAATGATGGTTGAGGCTATAAAGGACTGTGGCGTCGGCGATGATAAGAATTTTTGTACAACCCTAGTTTTTGGATAGTTTGGGTTTTGGGTTTCTTCGTGGGCTCTGTTTGATCGAGTGCTGCATAATTCTGGCAGATGGTAGCGTGTAGGCTCGGCAGAAGATGGTCAGCACCCCTCGATCTCTGGTGGTCGAAGGGAGTTTATGGGAGGCCGTTTTTGGTTCAGACGAACTGGGTAATCAAGTTTTGATCGAAGTTTGTTTGAGTGGTTTTGTAGTCGGGTTGTAATGTTGTGTTGGTGAGTGACGTGCCTTAGGCCATGACATTGGTCGGAGGTAACCTACGGCGGCGTGCATGTGCACGGAGTCGCTTGGGTGTCAGAGATTTTTGGCTCGTGAGGTTTACTCGAAGTCATGTTCGAGAACTGGGGTGGAATGCTCGAGTTCATTCTCGAGTATGTTGGGAATGGTTTGCCTGTAGTTTTTGAATACTTAAATTTAATCAAAGTTTTAAAAAAAAGATGGAAAGAAGGGGAACTCGGGTTTTGACTCGAGTGAGCTACGAGTTCGACCCGAAGCAGGAGCTTAAAAACAGTAATTAAGGTTTTTAAAAAAAACTTGTTTTTTTGAAATTTAAAATTTTAAATTGGTTTAAAACTCTTATATAAATTACTGGAGGATTAATAAATGTTTTTATTAAAAGTTTTGATTAAGAAGTTTTGAAGTTTGTTAAATTTAAACTTTGTTAAGAAATTTTAAAATCGAGTTTTGAAAGTAATGTAAAAGTTTATATAAAAGACAAGTTTTTAAATCCAAATTGAAAATAGTTTTTAAAAACTAATAATTGATAAATATTTAAGCTATTTAAAGTTGTGTTTTGATAACTTTAATTTATCAAGCTAAATGATTGTTTTAACTTAAAAACTTAATTAATAATTTAATTAAGTAAAGATAGTTATTAAGGTAAATGATGTAAATATGTTAAGGGTAATTAAAGCATTTACAAGATAATGTTTTATCTTAATTAAGGTTTTAATATCTTAATTTTGATTAAGTTAATTTAAAGAAAATAAGTTTAATTAAATTTATTATAAAGGATTGATTAAGAAATTAATTAAGGGAATATAGTTTACTTGATTAATAAATGGTTAAGGATTAAAAGTTAATTATTTAAGATTAATTAAATTGTAATTAGAAGATCATTAATTAGACTTAATTAATGATTAGGGATTCATAAATCAAGTAATTAAGTGTAATTAAACTTAATTAATCAAGTGATTAAGATTTATTAATTAAGTAATTAATGAGTAGTTAATTAAGTAAAAAAGGTTACTTAATTAATAATTAAGAAGTGCTTAACTTGTGATTAAGTTTTAATAATTGATAATTAAGGTTTTATTAATTAATAATTAAAGAATAATTAATCCGTAATTAAGGATTAATTAAGAAATTGTTAAATGGTAATTGCTTGATTAATCAAATGTGATTAAGGATTAATCAAATGGTAATTAAGGATTAATTAACTATTAATTAAGGATAGGTTAACAGTTAATTAAGGATTAATCAAATGATTAATTAACTGGTGATTAAGGAGTAAGTAATCTGTAATTAAGTTCTTAATTAATAATTGATAATTAGGTTTATTAATTAATAATTAAGAGATAATTAAGTAGTTAATTAATGGTTAATTAATTAATTATAAAAAGTAATTATGGATTAATTAATTTGAATTAAGAAATATTGATTAATAATTAAGGTTATTAATCGATAGTTGATGGTTAATTAATCAGTTAATTAAAATTAATTAATTGATTATGAAAGTAATTAAGGATTTATTACTTTGTATTAATAGAAATTGATTAATAATTGAGGATTATTAATTGATAGTTAAAGGATAATTAATCAAGGATTAGGGATTGATTAATTGATTAATTAAGTTAATCAAGAAGGGATTAATTAATTAAGGTTAGTAATTAATTAATGATTGTATAAGCAAGATTAAATGATTAATTCTTAAGGAGTTAATTTAATTTAAGTAACTAAATTAACTATGATATGAATTGATAATGCTTACTTATGGATGATTGTTTGTTGAATGTCTGAATTGGATGATATCTATTGGATTGATATCTATTGATGATATGTTGTGACATTATGTGATATGATATTGGTTATATCAATGATAAATGTGTGATATTTACCTGTGTTAATGCTGTGTGAATCCAAAGCATTGAATTGAATTGTATTGAATTAAATTAAATTGAATTGTTTAAACCTTTAAACAACTTGGCCTTTAAGACACGTTTGGTTCGATGAGACTGGGATCGGGTATCAAATTTGATTATCCGAAAACCACATCGATCCAAGTTAAACGTTAGGTCGTGAATTCAAGTGAAGATCGAGTTGAAGACTCGAAGTGTAAGAACTATCTGTAGTTAAAAACTCTGAGGGTGATTCCAATACGAGTATAACGGAGATAGTACTTTCAGGTTCGAAATGGAGTTTTCAGAGTGCAAGGGTTATTGTCGTTAACTCTGAGGGTGATTCCAAAAATGAGTGTAACGGGATAATGCCTTCGGTTTCGTTCGAACCCGGAACGAACTTGTATGGATTGAATGCTTTCAGAACATCGTCAGGTGGACGAAGAGCATTCTAAGATAGATGTGTTCTATAAAGGTAATTGCAGCCTCATCAACCGGAAATGCCTAAAACAGGGGAGGTGCAGCAAGGCTAAGTGGGACATGCCCAAGTAGGATGAGATTTACCCCTGTCTAGATGTCCCTTTTTATTCGGCTGTGTGGGCGATTGCTAGCTAGAATCGCCAGGGTTTTCTTGTTCGGGATTGTTCAGTAAGGAATGGTTCCGACTTTGTGTTGCAGGGGATTGGGAGTGATCCTCGGTACGGTGATCTAGGCCACGTACTGTGACGGGCGGTACCCCAGTAGCCCTGCCATTGATGGAAACCCATTCTTCCTACGTGCCCTTACGGTTTTGATTGTATTACACACTTTTGTGGCTAGTAGCTGGAATTTAATGAATGTAACAATTTCGGCTATTTTCTATTTACTTGAAAACCCTAGACACTATTATAATATCACTGGATTTTCTATCAAATGTTTTGGTTAGCGTAAGGTAAAAACTTACTCATGTTTATGTGTGGGGAGTCTTACGTGATACCTTTTGTTTTCAAAAGTTTTTAAAAGTTAAGCAATTTTAACCCGTTTGCTCACACCAGACCCATGTCTGACTCGGAGTTTATTCTGTTTTTCTTAAACTCTTGGGTACTCAAATTTTTACGAGTAGCCAAGGGATTCAGGTCTGCTTTGACGAATTCTGGAGGAGATATGGAGCAGGTGGCTTCAGCGTTTGTAGGTATATGGTGTTTTCCACTGTGATGTATCTCTGTGATGTATGTGTTGTATTTGAGTTGTAGAATAGAAAGACTTTTATAACTGTCTATCTTGTGTTGTTGTATCGGTATAACACTGATGTAATAGACTATGTAATAGTTATGTTATATATTATATCTTGTTTCGTTCCGCTGTGATATTCTGATATTGTTGAGTTCTTTTCTTCTATTTATTCTATTTCTACCTCTTTCTTTCTTAAAGATGACGCGTCTTTCTGTGGAGAGAAAGGCGGGTCGTCTCAACCATGATTTGAGAACTCGTTTTCGGTTTCGGTCATTCGATCTTTTCAAAGTTTCTATCAATTTCATAAATTTCGCTATCGATTTTGGGGGTTTTTCTATCTTGTAGCGAGATTAGTTTTTGCACCAACCCCATCACGCCATTGGTCAAAATCGAACTGAGATATGCAAAATCGTGACATTCCAGCAGAAAAATCGTTCCATTATATAAATAGCTTGTGAATATTGGAAAGTTAGGTGTACAATATACAATCTCAGACATATTTTGTACGCAAACGGTGAACGACAAAAATAAACTGCCAAATAAAATCAAACTTTGATTTTGGAAAGGGGTTAAGCATGTTAAGATCGAAAGAACATGGTGTTCATGCAAAGAAATACAAGCATGAATTTTTTCGTACTAGCTAATGGCTCAAATGCATGTATAAACCCTAAAGTATTGTCAATTTCATCGAAACCTCTTACCTAAGACTACACATCTTGTATGTTAGACATGAATTCTCCTACGCAAAGTCGTAAACTTCTAAAATTGTCAATAATTTGAAGGAAAAAAATCTTAAATCTGGGAACATTCATATCTATTATATTAAGTGGTATGATATGCTTAAAGTAAAATATATGGACACGGTTATATATTAATAATTGATCACATGAAATAGAAGGCTTGAAAAACCCAAACTGTTGCTTTTCTGAGATCATACTTTCTAAGAAGAAAAATCTCAAGAGGGGAAGAGAAGTGCTAGCAAAAGAGGCTCCAAGTAGGGGCGTCAATCAAAACCGAGACATGCAAACCGGCACTGAATCAACCTGAAGAGATCCAAACCTGATGGGTCTCGGGTTGGGTTCAAAAAAACAATTAAATCCAATCTAAAAGATCAAACCAAAAAATATAAAATTTTGAAATTCTAATGATTCAGAATTTGAAATTTTAATTGATTAAATATAAACATTCAAATTTTGAATTCGAGAACATGGCAAAGCAAATTTTAAAATTTTGAATATCCAAATGTTGAAACCTGAAACTAAGATTCAAATTTTAATTTTTTTTAAAAGTTGTAATTTTGATACACAAAATTTGAAATTTCAATTTTTGAATTTGAACTTTCAAATTTTGAACACTTTGAATTTGAAAATTTGGAAATACATATAATATGCACATATTGAAACTTTAAAATTTGAAATTTAGAAATATAAAATTTTGAAAGTTTCAAATTTCAACTTTTGAAAGTTTTAAAATTTCAAATTTCAACTTGATAGCAAGGAAGCATAAATTTTGAAATTTGAAATTTTAGTTTATGCATTAAAAAATTCAGATGTTCAAAATTTTGATTTTGAAAATTTAGAGACAAATTCTATAAGTTCGAAAATTCAAATTTTGAAATTCAAAATTTTTAAAATTTGAAATTTTACGAATTCAAAATTTATGATTTTGAATTTGAAAATTCAAATCATAGATACTTGATTTTCTTTTTGGGGAAATTCGAAATTTTGAAAATTTTGAAATTTTCAATATTCTACTTTTGAAAATTCAAAATTTGGTATTTGAGTTTTAAAATTTAAATTTTAAAAAGCTAAACTTTTGAATTTCACATTTCAAATCAAATATTTCAAAATTTGAGAGCTGAGTTTGAATATTGAATTTTATAAATCCGGATTTTAAAAGTTTTCGTTTGAAAATTTTGAGATTTTAGTTCTCTATTGTCAAATCTACTTTTGCAAGTCGAAACCAAAAAAATATTGTTTTATGTTAAAAAGTGACTTTTAGAAGTTGTTAATTTATGTTTATCCATATTGACTTTCTGGCTTGTACTTTTAAAAAGCAAAAAAAAATTTGGTTATCCAAAGGTCTCCTTTGTGAAATGTTATTTAGTCTAACTTTTGTTTTTGGCCATTTTAAACTATTGTCGATGTTAAGATTTAAAGTTGGATACAAAACTATAAATGTAAAAAAAAATGTATCTTGCATTTGAGATGCCTTCTATTGCGAACATAATCTTTTACATCAACGCATAGCATCAATGTGCTTGATGCCCAAATTCTCCTCTTTCCAAATTTTAGTTGGTCCAATGCGCATTTTCTTACCTCTAATGTAAGACACATTCGAACACGGTAAACGATCCAACCAAGATTTCCAAAAACACCTTAGCTTGTTGCTAGTATAAGTCTTATCTATAAATTTATGCAAGTCTATCTAGGATCTATAGGTATGTGAGTGTTCATTACAACACTCCATCTTATAAACGGTAAATATCAAATACATAATTGAACAAAAATTAATAGTTTTAAGCATCATTTATTAATTAAAATCAACTCAACAAGGTAGCTCGGTTTGTATGGGTGTACGTGGAGCAACTAAAAGTCACAAGTTTGAAACCCACTGACAACAGCTTAAGATTCTCTGAAAATACTTGAAGTATATCTTATTGACAGCTTTACTATATTGATGTATTTCAATGGGGACAATTTATCATAGTTTTGAAGTGAATTCTTTATTATGTTCATTATCTCCTTACTATTAACTAATCATGAATATAAATACTTGCTGAAGGAAACAATGAAGGATAATACAAAAGATAATTACCTAGAAAGCATGAATTATTTCCCGCATCATTTCCTAAAATGGAATTAAATTCGATCTTTCTGATTACTTTATTTTAAATTATTCCTTTAAAATTTATTTCACATAGATAGATTATTTCATTCATTGTTTCTTATAAATTATTCCTTCAAAACATATCACAATAGATACGTTTGAAGATTAATAAAAGCAAAGATATTTGTTTTTTCACTTTATAGATATGTAATTACCAAGATCATGTATATGATCACGACGATTAATCAATCGTAATGAAATAATTCATATAACAAATAGCATATAGAATTAGGATACAAAATTATCATTGGACTAATGATTCACTTGGATATGTGCACGCATGCACATGCATGCGTTCATGCATAGATCAAGATTTGAAATTCCGCTTTCCAATTCTGTTTCAGTCAATTGTACTTCCTTAAATTTTAGTTTCATTTCGAAAATTCTAAATATTCTAGTTTTCATCACTTCTCAATGCTTTTTTCAAAATAATTTTTTTAGTAAATGCTTCAAATTTATATTGAGCCCTAAGAATTACTATTTTACTCTATAAATGAATTTTCCTTAAAGAGCTTGTTTAGCCTGAAGTAACAAATTCTTTAGTTAAAAAAAAATTAAGCACGCTAGCACAAGTCCAACGTCAGCCTGAATATCAATTTATCTATTGAGAAACCTTACCTACAACAAATAGCCGCTATAAATTTCTTATCCATGATTGCAAAATCCCTTCACGTTCGTCAAATCCAAGCTCAAGATGCTTGATTGCAACAGATGCTCTCAATTTGTAGATGATCAACAACTCAAATTCAAGTTGTTTGCTCTCCTTTTCATCGTTTTGCTTTAATTATCTTAATCCTTCTGCTCCTATGCTTCAGTTTGAAGTAAATCATTACTTTCGCTTTCTTTTATACTGAGGAATCAATTATTTGTTAATATTTAAGCTTGGCTTAGATTATTCTGAGAATTCTGAAAGGGACAGTGGATTAAAGATCTTAAGACTAATTTAACATTAGAGGGGAGGGAGGATGAATAGTGTTTAATGAATTCTAAGACTTATATGAACTAAATTGAAATTGACACAAACAAATGCAGAACTTAATCACAGAATCAAACATGGATGCAGAAAGTAAATAAAAAGCAGTAAAGGAAAAGAACACACCGGATTTTATACTGGTTCGGAGTTACCCTACATCCAGTCTTGTACCAAGGCAAACCACCTCATATAGATTTTTATTAAACTAGTGTCGACATTACACTCCTCAGTTTATAAAGGCCTTGAGGTACCCTCCTTTCTCACTAGTTCGGGACAAACTCTCTTGATTTACGGACCACAAGATTACCCAATTGATTTCCAGGCACAACCACACCTTATAGAGAGACTCGATAAACTTTTGATTACAAATTGATCTTATAACCCTGAATAGCACTTTGATCTTCGAGAAAGGACAGAGAATCAAACAAGAATGAAATTCTAATTTGATTCACTTGAGAATTTGGCAGAATTTCAACATGATCTTAAAAATATGGAATTTGAATTTGTGGAGGAGGAGTGAGAATTGTTGTTAAAATATTCGTTTGAGAAGGCTATTTATAAAGCACAAACGGTCATAACCATTCGTGAAGAGATTTAAACGAATAGACGCTTCTTTTGAAAATTGAAACTTTTGAATTCAATAGCCACCATGTCGACATGGGATATCCCATGATGTCCACATCCCCTTGTTAAAAAAAAATGAAAAACTTATTTTGTAAATGGTATTGAGTTGAAAACAAAATGAAATGACTCTGGAGTAAAATAAAATAATTTTACTATGTTTTAAAACACAAAAACAAAGAATATTTTAAGGCTAAAACATCTTTTTGAAAATCATTTGAAAAGATAGTTTTAAGGCTAAAACATTTTGAAAGCAGTTTTGAAAAACCATTTTGAAGTAGTTGTGCAAGCTTCTTCTTACAGAATATCTATTTTTATTGTGAATAAGCATTGATATCAATTTAGTATGATTTTCGTCTTTCATTATGACATTCCGCTTACAGTAAGCATTAAATTATGTTATGTTTCTGAAGATTG
Source organism: Allium cepa (assembly GCA_030765085.1). Lineage (NCBI taxonomy): Eukaryota > Viridiplantae > Streptophyta > Magnoliopsida > Asparagales > Amaryllidaceae > Allium > Allium cepa. The sequence continues at coordinate 723,505,153 of CM060935.1, read as the reverse complement.
CCATTAGATTATCATAATTTTATGATATTTCTTAATATTAATTGTTAGATTTATTATTTTATTTAAAGCAATTTATTATGTAAGTTCATTGGTATGTTTTGATTGTATTTTGTGTTTTTTATCGGTGTATTAGATAATGGCAAAACTATTTTATTTTTGGTTTTTTCATACAGATTATCAGATTACGAATTTGTGAGGGTTTTAAAGAATGATTTCGATATTCCAAAAATACATAATATATCTTCGTGGGTAAGGTTTTTATACTATCTTAGTTCTATAGTTATAGTTTGTGTTATTTTATTACTATGTTGATAATGATATTATTATTATTATTATTATTATTTTTCCTTCTTTGCATATTTTGGATTTTGAGGTTGTTAAAGTTTTATGAGGTTTTCAAAGATTGAGTTTGTTATTCTTTAAAGTTGTAGTTTGTTTGTTTTATAATGAATTTTGTTGTATTTTCCATTCTGGGAGAAGCTGATTGCATCATGAATTTTGGTGTGTGGTACATGGAATTATGTTTCTTGTTCGTTTATATTGTTTTTGAATTGTAATTGGCTAGTTTACTTTCAGCTTTTGCTACTCATACATTACACTATGAAAATGATAAGTTTTTATCTTTTTTTATATAGCGTGTTACCTGGGTAAAAGTTAATACATATAAAACTTTGTTCATTTCATGTGCATACATATTATTTATTTTTGACATTACCACATTAGCTAATTTTTGCAAAAATCAAAAGGATAAAAGCTTTTATCTTTTCCTTCAGTTTTATAGTTCAGATCATATGTTAGCTGATTCATACAAAAAGCAACATGATTTTAGATATGAGCCTGTATGAATAATATTTCACATACACACTTGTTATATAAACTTATAGTTTGACTTTGTCTTTATTTTGTTTATTTTTTCCCATGAAATTTTAAAAAAGGTAAAAGCTTTTATCCATAAACATATTTTAATTTATTGCAATTGTGAATTCTATGGTAGAAAAGAGAAGCAATTAATGGGGCAATTGTTTGGGTCAAATTTGACCTGTTTGAGCAAAATTTGACCCAAACACTAAGGAGGAAAAGGTTGCAGAAATTTAATGCAAAAAGGTTTTATGTAAGAAGTAAATGCAAGAAAGTAAATGGAAAAGTAAGAATAAAGATCACACACATAATTTTTACACTGGTTTGACAATCTGGACCTACGCCCATTTGAAGATTCTCTATTAGTTTTCCATTAATTTGTGATTACAAGTGATTGGAATCCTATACGACCCGAAATTTTAGTCATTTGATTTTGAATATTTAATTAATTTTAATTATTAAAATATATTGGTTTAAAAAGGTTTAATAACTTAAATTCAAATATAGGGGCTACTTTAAAAGTTAATATCTGGAATACAAATATAGTGATTTTTTTAATATTTAAATTGCGAACTTGATATTTGAATAGTGATTTAAATAACAGGATTTATAATTGAATGTTAATTTAATTAATAAAATGGTCTTATTTAACTCCTTTTAAAATTTTAAATAATAACGATGGATGCCTTTTGTAAATTTATTTACAGTAACAAATTGTTTGAATAAATTATTATTTTTACGACACGATATCTATTAATGTACTTTTAATTTAACTTATATGATTTTTTTGTAATTTTTAATTTGAAAAATATTGAAACTATTAGTTTACGATTTATCTACAAATAACAGCGTTTTTTTGATTTACAAAACGCAATAACCGGTGAATATCATTATTGTTTTGGGACCGTGTCGTTGTTCTGAGCGCGGTCGTATTCTGTTTTGTCCATTTGGGGCCTGTACGTGAATTGAAATTTGGACGGTGAGATACCGAAAATATTATTGAAATAATATAAACATCACCCAACATTTAGTACAAATAAGCACGCATTTTCCTCTAATCCTTGTCTTCTCTCGTACGTTCCAAAATTAAGGAAAGCAATCGTTTGGACTTTTCAAAATTCAAATCAATTAAAACAAAAATCAAATAAATGTAAAATTGTGATCTTTGTATTTAATAGTGTGAGATCTATTTTTGGGCATGAACTGGAAAGGTGCTGCAACCATTTTTGGGCTAGGCAGTTTTAGAACGAAAGCAAATTAGATTAGGGTTTGACATTTTGGCTAATCTAGTTAACGATTGTCGAATCAGAGTTGATGTTTGGGTTCAGGGAGTTGAGTGGCACTTGTGGCCGAATTTTGGTGACTCGCAGTGGGGGTTTGAGGGCCATGTGCTCTGGTACAGTTGGCTGTTAGTGTGGGATGTTCTGATTTTTAGTATAAGCCGAGCAGGAGGTCTTTGGTGATAGGAGGTAGAGCTCGGGAAGAGGAGATCAATGGTGGTGGCGACGTGGAGGATAGTGGACTAGAGAAGGAGGATTTGGCGGTCAAGGGGGGGTATGGTGGAGGGCATGCTCTGAAAGTATGCGGCAGTTTGAATTGTGGAAAATGATGGTTTAAATATAATTGGATAATTAGTTAAATAAAAAGTGTAATTAGTGTTTTATTTAAAATAATTAAATCAAAATCTTTCAATTTCAATAGCTTGTTTATAATAGATCCAAACTAAACGCCGTCAATCGTGTTAAGCTCATAAGAACGAAATCTATGATATGAAATTGGGTTGGTAGGAATTGGAGCTTTTGAAAATTTCGCATTGTTCGATTTGGACGAAACGCTTCAATGACAACTAGAACTCTGGTGAGTTTAACTCACCTTTTTGGTTAATTGGTAATGTTTTATAGTAGACCTGTTTGTGTTTGGTTAAAATTATTAGATATTTAGTTAAATATTCGCTTTTACAAGCGATTGTTATTTAAAAACATAAATTTTATTGAGAAATCTGGATTTCTTGATATTGTTACTTCTAAATTCCAGTTATATTCCTATTGGATTCTATTTCAATGATAGCTATGTTATATAGATAGTTAATTGTTGAATCTTGATTGTTCGCACTATCAGTTATGACATTGTTATATGTTCAAAACTGAACCTTTATAGTGGTAAAAATCAATAACATTGATTAAGTGCTTGATGACTATTGGCCTCAATTTAGTATTTTGGAATACTATTAATTGTCGTTGGGCTTAAAAAAGATTTTTATTCAAAGAATAAATTGCCACGTTGTAAGATTCTATTCTGTCTTTTCTTTCTTTTTCTCCAAACAATCCGTCTTTCTGGCATTCGAAGGTTCGGTACGTGAATATCATAGGTGTATTAGTGTCAGACTGCTAAAGGTCAATAAAGGTGGATCGTAACATATTCGTTTTGGCCCTTGATTACAATGAATTTTAATGGCTGTCTAGGAGGAGTTAGCCCAAAAAAGAAGCCCGGGTCCAAAAGAGAAGAAGCTCTCATCTAATGAAGGTTGCCTAAGTATTTACAGGGTTAAACGACGAAATATCTTCCTCAAATATCGCCTACATAACCTCGCTGCATAGAAGAAGTCCTCCAAAAAATCTCGACCCCGGATTCCATAGGATTAGGGATAGGTACCGATCCCCTAGGGAGAGGGATCAGTACCGATCCTTATAGGGAGCCCCATAGGGATGCGATCCTTCCTGGTGGCTCGCCTTGATGTCTACGTGATTCCAGATTTGTTTTACATGGTCGCCTAGATGTTTTTTTTTTGAGATATGGATGGATCTTTGATGAGTTGAACTATTGGTTTAAGCTACTTATAGGAAAAGGGATAGGAACCGATCCCCTACCTAAGAGAGGCATCAATCCATATTTGGTCAGCTCTGAGATGATGTTCCCTATAAGGAAAGTGATAAGTACCAATCCCCTGCCTATGGAAGGCACCAATCCATACTTAGTCAATTATGAGATGTTGCCTAAAGGGAAAGAGATAGGTACCAATCCATACTTAGTCAATTTCAGGAGGTTGTTCGTTTGAGTTCGTTTGACCGTTATCTTGTGTTCTTGTCTGTTTTGGGTCTCTGGCTCCTAGAATGATTTTTTTTCATGTTGATTTCCCCGGTAATCGTGAAGTCGAATTTTTCCAGTTAGTCCGAACATAGCCGAACCAAAACGCCGAATAACAACAACATTAATAATATTTCATATAGACGTTGCTTGTTATTTTTTGTTATCTAACTTTATCGTGAACTTTATTAGTTATCATGTACAAACGTGAAAGAAAGTTTATTACATTTTTGTAAACATTTGAGGGTTAATAATAATAACGAGTTCACTTAATATTGAAAACATTATCTATTCTGAGACTAAAATAATGAAAAATAATTTCTAAGGTGAGTGTTGCTTGTATTGCATTTTTTTGTTTTTGGTTTTATTTCTTTAATCGACCAACCATATACTATGTATATTCCAAGAAAGTTAAAAGTTTTTACCTCTTATGAACACTTTAATAGTTTTTCATTATTATTTGAGAGATTATAAATAGTATTTTCATGAATATTTCTTGTAAGCTCTTTTTATCAAATTTTACCTCAGTGTTATAATATATCCATGATAATAAAGCTTTTATCATTAAATTTAGAGTTAGTCAAAAGATAAAATCTATTAATGACATTCTATAACTCACTATAAGTTAGGCAGAATATGATAACATGTAAACAAGTTTAATGTCACACTATAAAAGAAATAGTTACTTAATTTACATCAACTACTAACGATATCATATGTTGCAAGATCTCTAACTAAAAAAATGTTGAGAAGGAGAGAACAAATTTGTCATCAATATAGGTGCTTGATATTACAAAAGACACCAACGCATGAATGCGCTACTCGTATTTTAGCACCTAAGAGCACACATGTTAACTTAAAGGATATAAATGGTAAATTCTTCTAAATTCTACTCCATTTTATCTTTAATTGAATGTTACAACCAAGTGACAAAGGAAAAAACATTTACCTAAAATAAAAGATAAGAATTATTTATTTCTTTGTATATAATAAATCTTATATAAATATGAAAATGATAAAGTATACAAATCTGAAGAAACCCTAGCGGTCGCCACCCCCGTTCTAGCGATCGAAGGTTTTTGCCGTTTGTTTCAATCTTCGCCTCTAGTATTTGACATGTCCGCATCCAACTCGATCAGTAAGCAGGCATCTCCACCCCCTGATCCGCCGCCCTATCCTTCAGACCACCCTCCCGGTTTCGAACCATGCGAATTGGATCGAGTTTCCCCCATCGATGATGATGGATTCACCCCCGTGCTCTCGCGTAAATGGAAGCAACATCCCAAACCGAGCCCCATCAATCGTCGTTTCAAGGAAGCGTTTCTCTCAGAACGTTCTCTTCCTCCAAATAATCATCGTTCCCCTCCGATCCAGAAACAGAACCCAATCCCTCCTGAATCGTATTCCCAGAATTACCCAGTGAATACCAAACACAACCCTCCCAAATGGAACTTTGCCTCCCCTATTAGTAAAGCGTGGAATGAGATTGTAAAAGGCAACAATATTCCTATGTCCGTTCCACTGAAATTTTACCATCCCCGAGAAGTCAATTCATTAAAGTGCGCAAAAATGTCCTCTGAAGTTATCCTGGATGCTAGAAAACAATGGAGTAATGCTAATGTTGTCTATGTGGTTGGACCTAAACCGTATTATCCATATTTCAAAGAGTATATTACTAGAGTTTGAAAGCCAGTGGAGGAGTTCTCTATTTTTTCAATGGAAAATGGATTTTATGTGATTAAATTCAGTAAAGAACGAGATTGTCTGAATGTTCTAGAGGGTGGACCATACTATTATAACAAGAAGCTGTTGATGATGAAAAGATGGCACCCAGGAATGCAACTCAACAAAGAACTACTTAATTCTATTCCGATCTGGATTCGCCTCCCCAACCTGCCACTTGATTTCTGGACAGAAGAGGGGATTAGTCGTATTGCCTCTGTGCTCGGAACTCCTATCAGACTTGACAAGTTTACTGAAGGAATAATCAAAATAGCTTTTGCAAGAGTTCTCATTGAAATTGATAACTTTAAATTTCCCAATAAACTTCCTATCTTAAACGATAAAGACGAGATGACATGGCAAGAAGTTATTTGCGAATGGAAACCTAGTGTATGTTCTAACTGCTCGAGCTTTGGACACTCAGAAAATCATTGTCAAATCAACAAAGTATGGCTACCCAAAGTGAATAGTAACACGGCTAACGCAGACACAAATGATTATTGATTCCAATGAAAATTCTTCGAATAATTGTGCTATTAATGTAAAGCCAAATAATCAGTTCACAAACTTAGAAACTACTAATCAGAATCTTCTGCAGAATCATACTGGATCGGTACAGAATAAACATGACAAATCAGAGACAAATGGTAAGAATTCAGAAACAAACCGAAATGTTCTGGTTAATAATCAGACAGTCCAGTCGACTAAAGATTGCGTGAATCTTAACATTACAGAAGATTACAACATGTCTGATAGTTTGAACATTCTGCATGACTCTAATTATACAAATTCCCTCAATTTAACTACAGATCCTATTTCATCTGCTCCTCCTTCCAAAGTAAATGCTTCTACCATTTTGGAAAATCCCTCTGCAGGTATACAAACCGAGTCAGAGATTTTGGAATCATCGTCCATCACTAGAACTAAACCATCTTGCAAAACTAGATCAGAGGAAGTGCCGTTTGAATTCAAAGCTTCTTTAAATTTCGATGTAGTGGATAATCCTGCATGGTCGAATCTTGTTAACCAGATAAAAAATAAAAACAAAAAATCCAAAAAAGTAAAGATCACGGGGAAAACTTCCTCTATGGAAGATAGTAACTCTCCTAATATTAGTTGTTAATGGAATTCCTCATTTGGAATATTAGGGGGATGAATGCCCTCTACAAGCAGGTAGAAATTATAAATATTATTAAAACGAATAAATTTTCCTTTATTGGCATTCTGGAAAACAAGCTCTCTCTTAGCTCAATCGATAATTTTATGAATAAAATTGACAAAAAATGGAAAATGTCTCACAATATCTCTGATGATCGGAAAAGTCGAATTATTATTATGTGGGATTCATATTTATGGACTACTATTGTTCTTCATACTACTGATCAATGCATTTCATGTATACTTCATAATGCAAATAGTATAAGTGTTGTGTGCACAGTTATTTATGCATATAATGAAGATGATGGTCGCAAAACTTTATGGGAAGATATTATCACACTATCTAAACTTATTAATCTCCCGTGGTTAGTGGCAGGTGACTTTAACACAATTTTCCATAATAATGAAAGAATGAACAATGGTAGGCTTAATTCTAGCGGAGATCCCAAATTCTATGAATGTATCACTCTCTCCAATCTAGTGGAACCAGATTTCTCGGGTAATTTTTATACATGGAGAGGATGTAACCTTTTTTCTATTCATAGTAAGATTGATAGGGTTTTTGTTAATTCTATCTGGCTAGACAGATTTAATAACTTTGGCATTAATTTCGGTAACCATTCTTTAAGTGACCATACCCCTATTACAATCATTCTACATGTCCAGAGTAATATAAAGAGAATCAGACCTTTTAAATACAAAAATTCTTGGCATTCTTACTCTGATTATACCTCGGTCATCGTTGAGGCTTTGGAATCATATTTTCCTGGTTGCCCTCTATATAACTTGCTCTGCAAAATAAAAAAGGTGAAAAGCAATCTGAAGAAATGGTCAAGTAATAAAAGTAGTCTGAAGCTAATGATTAATAGTTTGAAAGAACAAAATAACAGTATCTATAATCAATTAGTTTCTAATCCTGTTGATGCCAATCTGCTACAAACATACTCCAATAATTGTGATAGGTTACACAATATGATGAGGAAAATGACCATTGATAATGAACAAAAAATGAAAATCAATTGGCTTATTAAGGGGGATAGGCCTATGGAATTTTTCTTCAGTAAAATTGCTGATTACAAACCGTGTCGAAAGAAAAATCTTATTGTTGATCAATAAGGGATGTGGATTTCAGCATCAGAAAAAATTGCTCAAGAAGCTTCTATATATTTCTCAGATCTTTTTCTCTTGCCCCATGCCTCAACCCAATTTCCAAACATTATTTGCAAGAAAATTCTTTCAGAAAATGCAAAAAACAATTTATGTAAACCTTTTTCGATGGAGGAAATCAAAGAGGCTATTTTTCAGATTAATGATAATAGTTCCCCTGGTCCAGACGGTTTCAACTCTAAATTCTACAAACTTCATTGGGATAGTATTAAAATAGACATTTGGAAAGCTATGAATGGTATACTTCAAACTGGTAAAATCATTAGAGAAATTAATCACACATTCATTTGTCTTATTCCAAAAATTCCAGATGCTTCTAAAATATCTGATTTTCGGCCTATCTCACTTTGTAATGTCATATATAAAATTCTGGCTAATCTTCTATGCAACAGAATGAAAGAATATATGAATGACTTAATTTCAGTGAATCAAAATGTTTTCATCCCTAATAGGCTAATTTCTGAAAATTCTCTTCTTGCCTATGAAATGGTCAGAAGTTTTAATAGAAAAAATTCAAGCAATATTTGTTTGAAAATTGATTTACACAAGACGTATGACAAGATCAATAGAGAATTTATCCATCATATGCTGATATCTATGGGGTTTCCTATCTCTTTTGCTAATCTCATATATGAGTGTATTTCTACTCCTTCATTTTCTATTTTAATAGATGGTGCCCCATATGGTTTCATTAATAGCTCGAGAGGAATAAGACAAGGAGATCCTCTTTCCCCTTATTTATTCGCAATTGTCATGGAATTTCTTACTTTAAATTTGGACATTGAATTCATCAAAGGAAATATCAGTCCTATCTATCAAGTCGATCCGATAATTACTCACCTCCTCTATGCAGATGATATCCTCATAATGACAAAAGCAACCACTAAAAATGCAGAAACAATCCACCAAATCTTACAAAACATGACAAATTTCTCTGGACTCGAATTAAACACTGAAAAATCCAGTCTATTTTTCAGTAAAGGTGCCAAGTTCAAGCAGGAAATTGCAGACATCATTAATTTCAAAATTGATAACTTGCCAATCATTTATTTGGAAATTCCCCTTTCTAGTAATGCCTTGAAAACTAGAGACTTTGGGTGGCTTATTGACAAAATCAACAAAAAAATCAATAATTGGCAAACCAGATTTCTCAATATTAGTGGGAGAGCTGAGCTTATCAAGAATGTTATCCATCCCATGCTGCAATTTTGGCTTCAGATTGCACAATTTCGTGCAACAATTATTCAGAAGATCAATTCTTTATGTGCGAATTTTTTATGGAACTCAAAATCACATAAAATGAGTTGGAATGAAGTATGCAAAACCAAAAGAGAAGGGGGATTGGGAATCAGAAAAATTGAAGATTTAGCTATAGCCTCTGCAACTAAACTGTTTTGGAATTACATTAATGGTAACTCTTTATGGGCAAAATGGATTCATAACAGATATTGTAAGAAGATTAATTTTTGGATTGTCAGAATGGACAATAATGCTTCTCACACTTGGAAAACTATTCTACGTGCTAGACAATGGTGCAAAGGATATATAGACAGGAAAATAGTGGATGGAGATAATACTGACATTTGGTTTGACCCATGGATACAAGGATCTTCATTAATTGACAGTTATGGATGGAACAACATGATCACTTTGAATGGCTGTCACAAAAAGGTCTCTAACCTTATCTCTAACAATAACTGGAAACAGATCCTCAATCTCATTCCCGTCCGGTCTCATAATGATGTTAGGAAAATTCACATTCACAATCAGAGGAAACAGGATTTTTGGTGGTGGATTCCTACCAATCAAGGTCAATTCTCTTTAAAATCTGCTTGGAATGTTTTTAGAAATAAATACGAAGAGTTCGATTGGACTAAACTCATTTGGGACAAAGGCTGTGAACCGAAAATGTCAACTTGTTCCCTTCTGGTCATCAGAGACAAATTGCACACTAAAGTCAGAATTAGTAAGTCGTCCCCAACAATAGATCAGAAGTGTGTTTTATGTGCTAATTACAATGAGGATAGAGATCACCTTTTCTTTCAATGTACTTATTCGAGGAACATTTTAGATGTTATCTTCCCTAAGCTTAATATTAAGCTAGGAGCCAATTATGATCTCAACCCCATTCTGATTGATATTCAAAAAGCACAGGAAAAATACCAACCAGCAAATTCATGTATTCTCAGCATCATTTGTACAACTATCATTTGGAATATATGGTGCGAGCGTAATAAACGAGTATTTAACGAAACCAAAGAACCATTTGAACTGAAAATTAAACATATACTCATAGAAAGCAAACATCTTATTCAACAGAGAGTACAGATCCATACTTTAAATGAAGATGAAAGACTTATCTTATCGAATCTCTTTATGGCAACAGATCTTCATGCTTGCTTTCGCCCCCCTTGAACTTCGATTGATTGTTGATCACCACCAGACTACAGAGATTGATTCCTCTGATAGTTGATGATTCTCAGGGCTCCTCCGCTTCTCTGAGAGAAATAGCTTTTTGATTTAAGTAAATGGGGATGAATATTCTCTCTCTTCCCACTGATTAGCTTATGCGGTTGTGACGGTTTAGGTCTAGAAGTTTGTTTTATTTGTTTTTCATTTTTTTTGGTGTTTCGGTGATTTTGGCTATGTGTTTGGTCACTGAAGCAAGCTGATCGTACGGATGGTTTTGAGAATGTCCTAGTTGTGTTTTGCTCCTCCATCTGTTTGACGGCTTGGCTCAGTTTTCGAAGTGTTGTATTATTAATATATGGAATTGATATGTACTTTTTTTCCTTACAAGGCACCCATATAGGTTAGGGGGATTGTAAGGTTTTAATAAGGCATATCAAGGACATATATGATGACTATAAATTTTAATAAAGTGCCTTTTCCAAAAAAAAAATATACAAATCATTTTATATTGATGGTGAAATTGACTAGTTGAAAAAGATGGCTCCGAAACTTTTAATTAGTTGATATTAAAACGATGGACTTTAAAACTTTAGTAAATAATAACTTCATATATGAGAAGATATCCCAATTTACCATTTTAAAAATAGAAAACATATAAATGAGAAATATGAAAATTACTACTTATAACTTTTTCTATATAGATTCATAATGATAAAACATGTAAATGATTACTTTAACTTATTCATCAAATTTTACAAACAGTTTGACAAGGTAAGAACAAGCACTTTTGTTTATTATTTACTTTTAACAATATTTTTACTATTACAATACTTCTAACTCGGTATCCAACAATTGAACAACATTTTTATACATTATCAATAATAAACGAAACTAACTTTTATCTATTTTTGAAAAAGAAAAAAGATAACGATATTTATCTATTTGGCAAGATGAATAATTGCAACAATCTATTTTAATATTCATCTACAAATAAAATAGATAAAAACTAAATGCGAACCTTCAAGTTTAACTCATTATAGATAAGAAAAGAATTCAGAAAATCGATGCAATCAAAAATATTTTCTTTCTAAAACCATTGGAAGAAGATTGATTGGTTATTACTGGAGAAGGTCAACTGATAATTGTCAATTAAATGAAATTGATCTATTGAAAATATTCAGTTTCATATCGAAAAGAAAATTAAGGGCTTATTTGATAAAGAAAGGGGCATCACTGTCATTGGGTTGGAATTGTCCATAATACTTTAAGTTTTATTTTACAGGTCCTTATATGATATGTAACATAATTGGAAACCCTTATGCCTAAATTTTCCTAAAATCAATGTATGATTATGAAAATTTTATAACTCAACTCCTAAATTTAGCGATGACAAAATTATCGTTAGGTTTGCATTAAGAAATTATTTCAATAATCAAAATTTATTTTATGCTTAATAATAAAATGATAATATTCCTTTAACATCATTTTCGGGAAAAATTTACACAATCCAATGGCCATTTTAGAAATTCATGAAATATTCATGATTATGTTTGAAATTTGCGAGAATACATCGACTGCCAACGATATTTCAAGGGAACGTCCAAATAAAAAACAATTTTTGATATTTCAACGATATCTAATGATGTGGGAGGGAATAATGAAAATGGAATTGATATTATAGTCCAGCAGTAGATGGAGAAATTATAGGTGATCGGCGTAGTAGTAATGGGAGATGGTAGCAGCACAAGCAACCTTCAACTGCTTGAAAAGAAGGTTGGCATGACGTGAGGACATATATAATATAATAATGGATTTGAAATTAGGTTGTTAGATAAAATGAATTAAAGATGGAATGGTTGTATGACAAGAAGATATAGGGCATGCAAAATATATTGTCTTAGGTTACCTGAAAGTTGAATGCTAAATAAGAAAATAGTAGTTTTTATTATTGTCTTACCATTTCCATTAAGATCTAACTAAAAAAATAAATTATAAGCTTAAGCACAATTGTTATGTTAATCAATAAAGATTTAATAACCGGATGAATGTGTAGAAACCAAAAAAAACTCAAATCTAAATTAGTCCATATTAATTGTTAAACCAAGGTTTGCAAAATGGACTTAAACTGTAAATCACAAAGTTTAAATGTAAAATTGAAATGAGATTTAAATAATAAATCGTAGATTCAAATTATCCATATTTTAAGGTTTATATGCACTTTAAAGTTGATTTTGATGTTTGAACTTCTACAACTAAACTTAACACTCAAAATTCTCTCTAACTCCATTTAATCCTATTTTTTTAAACATTATAATGGGAATTGTGAATCCAAATAAGTATATTAAATTAGTTAGTACGAGTTGAATGCGTTTTTAAATGTGGTTTCAACTAAGTTTGAATCAAAACATAAATTGAATCGTAAATGGAGGTATCCGATCTGACTCGGGATTTAAATCGTTAGACTTTAAGATTTTTGACAACAATGTAATAAAACACAAGATTACACAATTGAAGTTGTACCAATTTAATTTGTACTTTATTCTCTACCAAATTTTATTTCCTACTGAAATGAAGAAACGGTGAACTAAAAGTTGACACATGATATGGAAGCATAAATCAAGTATTAGGGAAGAAGAGAGATATAAGCAATTGAACTCCTTTATCATATTCACCTTCATTGTGCAAAATAACTCAAAAACAAAATAAAAAGGTAAGTATAAAGAAACAAAGACCATATATTATGCTGGTTATGAATAGATCTCTTTTCTCACGGTTAGATTAATGTATTAGATGAAGTGAAAAATATTGACTGCTTGTGGTGAATCGACGTCGCAAACATCTTCACGCAATATCCATTCATTTCTATCGTCTCTAATTCGACCGGGTAAGCAAAAACTTATAAGAACGTAAGGTTTGAAGAATTTTTGAAGAATTTGTGTTTTGATTCTCTATAAAGGCCTCTATTTATGGAGCTTTAGTCATATCTTTTTCAAATTTGGGATGATATAATCGCATTTTGAATGTTTAGCATCTAATAACATTCACATATTTTATGTAGATTTATTAGGTCAGTGAACACAAATAAACATGAACATCTAAAACAATTGCAGAATAGTTAAGTGGGGAAAGAATAAGCTCTTTCCACAATTTATTTCACCGTCCAAAGTTAATGATAACAATAATACCAAAACAACACAATCTTAAATCTATCACTGTTCCAAATATCTGCAGTTGCAGCCTTTTATTTAGTAGGAGAAAAATGCTGTCTGAGTGCAACATGAATTCAAGACATGACTGAATTTTGAAGAAAACAATTATCGCAAAGGGTGAAAGAACGAAGATCGGATACGTAAGGGTACAGTGAAGAGATTATTTCAACCAATGTTCCAAATCCAAAAAAAAAAACTATGGTGATTGCTTATTTTTTTCGACAAGAAGCTTTTTGATAGTTGAATGCTAATTGCAATCAAACTGATAAAGGTTGCATTTGTGTTAACCGCTGAAAGTTGCATTCTGAACATTGAATGTTTAAATTATTGTTTGATTACATTTTGAAGTGAGATAAATAGATGTATGAACAATATTATCCCCGTGTTTTATAGCTTTTCTCGTGCATTATAAACCATGAAAAAATGATATTCAGGTTGAAAAGCACCAATACCATGAACAATATTGAAAAATGGAAACCATGATCAATAGACAATAATGAAAAAATAGCATTAAAATCATGGATGATAGGAACCATGAATAATAGACACCTACGAAAAAATAGCATTGGAAAAACCATGAAGAGTTGATGTATCAGAAGAAGAAAATTTGAAACCATGAATTACTTATGTGATAAACATTTGAAGCCCATATACAACCATGAAAAATATTGAATGATATATAGCCATGGAAGTATTGAACAACAGATTGATGCTATGAAAAATTGAGTAACAGATACTGAAACCGGATACTGAAACCGTGAGACAGCGCATAATAGATAACCATGAAAGACATTAAAACTATGAATAGTACGTAACCATGAAAAAAATAGAATATTTTGTATTTGTTGACTTATGACTTTAAAAATCGTAATAATCCAGTGCCAAAAATGCAAACACATAAACTGCGTGACAAAATATATACAATGGTAATAATCACCACATTTTCATTAAGGCTGTTACATCAGAATATCTCACCAAATATAATTATTTTATATAAAATGAGTCCAGTCTTCAACTTTTCAATACGAACCATCTGGTATATATTAGCAAACACTTGAAAGTTGAAAGATTTATGTAAGGTTAGCTCAGAATTTGTTGACAGAATTTTATTTTATTTTATTTTATTTTATTTTTTTTAAGCCGGGTCCCTTCGGTGTACTGATTTTCAAATAATAAGTAATAACAGAAGACGGAGGGCATCATATAATTCGTTTTAAATAGGAAATAAATTGCAAAAACAAGTAGCTGACGACCATATACCAAACCAATAATTCTACTTATCAACTTGAAACCGTACGTAGACCATATACTAAACCAATATTTTAGCTTGTAACCTCGAACATACATTGGACTTTGTAAATTATATTACTGGCTGTGTAACCAGGAAGATGAGGCTAATGCCGTATTTTTAGAACCTTCTATTCCAGTCAAGTTTAACAAATATATCTGAAATAACTACTATAGCTTACCAGCAATGAATTTTGGAAATAAGGTGATAAAGCTAATTGCTACCAAATTCAAAGCTATTTTTATAGTTTCCTTTCATATAAAGTATTGCAATTTCAGATGAAAGCTTATAGGTTAAGACTATGGATATTTTGTTAAGTATAAATTTTTTTGTGAGCAAAGGAGCATTAATTTACTACAAATTTCCTATTAGAACCTGATACCTTCATGTGATATCAAGTTCATCAAGTGTAATAAGATTTTAAAAAATGATCGTAGATAATAACATAAGCATGAAGGGTTCTTCTTTCTTTTTGAAGGAAAAAAAAGAAAAAAAAAAACATCAAGCAGTATTTTATGCTTCATGAAAATAGCTGAGCGGTTCTCTAATCTTCGAAAACTTAATCCAACCAAACAGCATAATAGAAATACATACAAATTACCTGGATCGGAGAAAATAGCAGAAAAGCGAGAAGAGAAGGAGTTGTGATTCTGTGTCGAATTGAATATGTGTTTTCGATTAAAATTGAGGCGCTGTATAAAGAGAGGCGCTGAGTAGTCATCGTTGCCATTTTCGTAAAAGGTGGGAAAAAAGGGAGAGAGGAGGAGAAGAGGAAATTTTGTTATTTTCGCCAAAAAAGAAAGAAAAGGGAGAAGAGAAAAGGGGAAAACGCTTAAGGGCTGATACAAGAAAGAAAAATAATGTTCTTCCAATTTTACCGTCATTAATAATGCCCCTCTCTTCCTCCACTTTTTTTTAAGTTTGCTGAACTCGATAGTAAACGCCAAATCAAAGTTGTATTTTGTTATAAACTTAAAAAAAAGATAAAAAGCCATTAGAAAAGAGGAGAGATAAAAAAATGATGTTCACATTGATATCAGCTACATTGAGATAGATTGATACAATTACATTACGTAGGCTTCTTTATATATACGCATTGGAGCATGAGATTGAACATATTTTATGATGTGAGACTAAATAGAAAAACAAAAAGAATATTCATTTTTATATTTACATATATTATAACACCCCCTTGAATATGCTCTTCAAAACCTTGGATGCTCTTATGGTAGCTAGAAATTGTTCTTTTTGAAACGTTCATGACAATTGCTCCCCGTCGTTATTATCTTGCATTCATACATCCATTCAATCGTTATGAATATTCTTCGTTGCCTCATTATTAACCTCTCTTAGGAAAATCTTATGGAAAAAGAACGAGTAAAAGAGTGCAACTTGAAATCATAGATATCATACAATGATATTCATTTTAAATATTTTGATACTTCGGGATCAAAATAATGCTTCGTTAAAACTTTACTAAGAAAAATCTAATGAGAAAAAATTTTGTGAAGGAAAAAGAGTACAATATAGTATGTCATATTTTAATAATTTACTGTATCAAATAGGGTTTGATATTTGTAAATCAATTTAATATTTCATTAAAAACCTTATAAAGGAAAATTCGATAGAAAAAACTTTAGTCAATGATAAAAATACAATTTAACTTAAATAACATATTTGATATGTTATTTCTTGAAAAAACGTTTGATCTTATAGATTAGATGCCTCTTTAAAACCTTAGTAAGAAAAAACCAGTGAGAAAAAACTTAAATGAGGAAAAATAGTATATTATAACTTATTTTCAAATATTATTGGAGAGTTGATACTTCTAGATTAAGATGATGCCTCGTTAAAACCTTACTAAAAAAACCCAGTAGAAAAAATCTTAATTAAGGAAAAATAATGTATTATAAAATACTTATGGATGCTCTCCTTGATTTAGAAGTTTCCTCTGAATTTATATTTGTCTTTCGATAACTCAAATTAGTTATGGATATTTCTGGATTCATAAATATGTATCTCATTAGTAATACAATTTATTAATATTTTCCTTCGATATAATCAAAATTTCCAAAATTGTTCCTTCCAAATATGATTTGCATTTTATGCATTTTGTTTGCTACTTTTATGAAAAACACTTCATGGGTTTCATTTTTGTGCTTCAAATCAGTTTTGCGTATTGCAACTATACATCTTTGGTGGATATTAAATTTTCCTTACAACATTACTAAAAAGAAAAAAGTAATCTACTCATCTTGAAGTATATCAAGATTTTCATTACAACAATACTTAGAAGAAGTTTGTAATTTACACTTCATGTCTTTTGCATTCTTTATAACCACAAAAGTTTTATATATTCTTCAGGAACTTGTATAATTTAATAAGTTTTTACATATTGCAACTACCACTACAATGGATATTAAGAGTTTCGTTACAACAATGCTTAAAAATAGAAAGTAATCTGCTCATCGTGAATTATATCAAGATTTTCATTACAACAACACTTAAAAGATGTTGTAATCTACGCTCACTGTTCTCTACCTTCTTTATAACCACTAAAGTTATTTATATTCTTCAGCAATTTTTATACTTTCATCGTTTAGTATGATTTACACAATGTTTATACCTTCAGGGTATTTTAAGTTTTTTTTAAACACTTTCACTACTTCAATCAATTCAATTATCTCTAAAAATATCATGCCCATGGCACTTAACATGTTGTTGACACTATATGTGTTTTAGTAATTTTAGCGTGCCTTTTCCACTTTATGTCCACATTTCTCATTTAGGAGAATTTCATGATGGTCAATCATGTTTTCCTCTAATCCAGGATCTTTAATACATTTATAAGCATAAACGCCTATTATTTATAAATTTATAATCAATGATTATTTATTGTCAATTCTAGATATGATTTATTGAGATCTCTTTATTTATCATATTTTAGGTACCTAAAACAGTTCTAGAGTTATTTGACAATCATGTCATGGATCTCTTTCAGAGCACCCTTAAGTGTTTCTTCAAGAACACTTAACTTCTTTATTTGGCATCTTTATTATTTACTTCAAAAATATTTGAACTAACTTCTGTACCACATTTCAGATGTGGTTTACACCTTTTGATCCTTCAGGGATTCATATCTATATTGGAGAAAGTTTAATAGGGATATTATTGGTAATTTATTCAAGTTACTTAATATTTTGCATCATTGTATATTTTAACAAATATTTAACACTGGTGATCAAAATGAACTTGTATCCCTTTATCCTCTCCCTCAATGTTGACAAACTTTTTCACATTAAATAATAATCCTCTTTGAATTCTTATTTTGATCCATTATCACATTGCTACTAGAAAATACATTATATGTATATTAGTTATAGGAGGATAAACCTTTTATTAGTTAGTAAGATGCATTCAATGGATATTGCTTATTAGAATTTCTTTTCATTCGTCGATCTAGCCAATTGGAGGAATTTGCATACTGTATTGATCATTTGAGTACATACGCAACTTCAGGTCATTCAACATTTGAGTACATCCGTCAAAATCGCATGATAATTTTTAAAACATCTGGTTTGGAACCATATCGAACTTCTAATTAGAACAGAACATACACATAACTTCAAGTTGTTAAGTTTTATTCCATAATTATATCTCAAATATCAAATTTCTATGCATTTATTTGGTTAAATAAAATTATCGAATATATAAACAAATCTCTTCTAGAGTTATGTTATCATTTCCAAATTTATAAATCTCTTCTAGAGATATTTTATTATCAGCACTTTTGGAGTGAACTTATCTCTTATATATATATATGCACTATTGGAATGTCATATCAACATACAATATTTCATTTATATAAATTACGTAATTACTACTTTTACAATAGCATAAAATATCCATACAGGAGATTTTTGTTAATAACTGCTTTTGAAATGACATAGCAAACTTTAAATACAGTAACAAAATTAGATACACCAAATGAAAGCAAGATGTGAGAGATAAAACGACTACTTCTGCAGTGTAATATTGGTATACAATACCATTTTATTTAGGGATAAATTATTATTATTACTTCGAAACTTTTATATGATATTCCTTCAGGGAATATAGTGTTCCTTTTAAGGAATTGCAATGTAACAAAAATAAAATTCCTATTACATCTCTTCTAGGATGTTGGACTTTGCAATATAAATATAAATAAATCTCTAAAACATTTCTTTAGGAGATTAATACACACATACATCCGTGTATATAAATAGTATAGCATATAAATTATCTATTATAGAGAATGTTAAAATCTATTTCTATAAGCTAGCCATATGTACGTAGAAGTAATTTGTCAAAACATCAGGATTTTTTTCATGATTAGAAAATAAATCAGATCTACTAATTATTTTATAGTACTTATCAAACTTCAAGTTTGAGTTATCATAAACTTATCAATGGGAAAGCAACAAAGAGAATAATTAGATTATAGTTACTCATTGAAATGAAAATTGACTTTATATTGCGTAAAACCTGTTAATTGATCATGTATATTTTTCCATAATTGGAAGTAACAATTGGGAAAAATAATTTAAACTTACTACAACATATAAATTGAAATGTTATTTTAATTCATACCAAATAATGAACATTCCTTTCCAAGACTAAATTAATAATTAATTTTTCAATCCGGTGATGTTTGAAATATCATATAACATAATATTTTCAGGATATTTGGTTAATATAATGTAAATTTGAAGATATAAGGTAAGGTATAACTCATTTGGAGATTTTTATAATCTCTTGAATGCAACATCATTATCTCATATGACGATTTATTAATTTCCTCTAACTTCTTCAAGAAGTACAATCTTATCATTTTACACAATTTCAATAGAGCTTCGGGCTCCTAATTCTTGAACTTCAAGTTCATTAATTTGTTATGAACTTCAGGTTCTCAAATTTTGCGTAAACTTTTCTTGGGAGCTTGTACATTTTGACAAAGTAAAAAAAATACTAATAAGAATTCGAACTTATATACTTTATCAGAAAGTCTTTTCATAATTTAAGACTTCTATTAAAATAATTTCTTTGCACAACTTTAGGTTATTATCAAAACCTATTTCCATTTGACGATTAAATTTCTTTGCATAACTTCAGGTTGATTTATGGAACTTCTGGTTCTTTATTTTGTGAAACTTGTAATTCGCTAATTTATGGAAACTCAACCTTTTATCATTATAGAAAATGCAGGTTCTCAATTTTTATTTCCTCTTCCCTTTTTTAAGGAAATATTGGAAGATATTAAGCTAATCATGTAACCTTTTAGTAATGTTTTCATCCATTTTAGATGTTCTAAATCAAAATCAATGTTAGATCTAAACTTAATACGATCTTCTAGATACGTATTATCTTTATATTTGTTTCTCTAAGAAACAATAAAATATTTCTTCTGGAAATATAAATCATATGTCAAAATAATTTTCAAAGCCTTCATTCAAATCTAAATCAAATCAAAAGGTTCCCATATACCAACCATGTTTGATTTCTCAAATCCATGTCCAAACTAAACACAATCAAATTCAATAAATTTGCTTGAATCAATAATGTCAAATTTTGTCAAGTTCAAACTTGCATTCCAAAATAAATGAACTCAAAAACATAAAAATAATCATGATATTGAGATATACAATATAATAAGATCAGAAAAATGGAAACAAAAAAATTAGATCTAAAATACAATAACTAACAAAATAAGAATGAGATCTCAAAGTTTTGACCTATATAAGATCTAAAATTATAAAACTAGTATAATAAAATCTAAAAGATAAGATAATAGATTCAAATCTGAAAAAGTAGATCTAGAATGGAATGAGATCAAAAAATAAAAAGAAAAAAAATGATTTGGAAGATTAGATCAATCGGATCAGAAAAATGACTTACCGTTTTGAGACCAGTAAAATGACTTACCGTTTTGAGATCTATAATTGGATCTGAAAAAGAATAGATCTGATTTCATAGATTATCATAATTGTAGATCTATAATTTTTTATAGCGATCATGTTGATAACGTGTTATAAACTAAAAAGTGATAAGAAGCCATTAGAAAAGAGCAGAAATAAGAAAATGTTATTCACGCTGATATCAGCTACATAGAAATAGATTAATGCAATTACATTACGTAGGCTCCTTTATATATAGGCCTTGAAGCATGAGATTGAACATACCCCATGTTGTGGGACTAAATAGAAAAACATAAAATCATATTCACTTTTATATTTACATATATTATAACATATTTATGATTTTTTTAAATATTTAATTTAACTTTTCTTAGTTAGGATTGAAATGCGTTTGAATTATAAACAATATTAATTTTAGGTTAGCTAGAAATTAGGGACACTTTCATATTCGTTTTACATCTTTCTCTTTTAAAAACTATTTTCTACATCCCTTTTTTCAATTTCTTTTTCTTTACTTCTCTAGTTTCTAACTTTAAAAACGATCGCTCCGACTCGTATTACGGCGGTTATGAGTTATGAACATATACTCTAAAAGCGTATGTTAATGTTAGTAAAATAATCTAAATACTTCGTGAATTTCACTTTTTTTTAAAATAGGGATGCAATTTTTAAAAAGAAATTTGAAAGAGATCTAAACCTAATTTTTTATAATCATAAGAATGTATACTAAATTTTCCCTTAATTTTGCTAGGTGTTTGTGTCAAAATTGGGCACAGCACTCTTCGGAAGTTTTTGAAGTGATAATAAATGAAGAAGGCAAATTAAAATGAGGATTATCTAACAAAAACTCCAAGCAACAGAAAGTAAATTGCACAGAAGACAACAATTTAGAGTGGTTCGGCGATGTGCCTACGTCCACTATGAAGCTTTTTTATTTTATTGCTCGATATTCGGAGAATACAACTTTTATATGGCTAAGTACAGCAGTTCTTAAGCAAAAATTCGAAGTCAAAGCTAGCGGCGGTGCTCTGAAGTGATTCTAGCGGCGTCCGGGCGTGCTTTATCTCTAGAAATTCTCCGATCCCCTTTCTGAATGACCAGGGGCTCTATTTGTAGGTGCTGGAGGCTGATATTTCTCCTAAAATTTGGGAAGACCACTTCTGACACGTGCAGGGGGCCCACATGGTTGAATTCTGGAGATCCGAGCCCGCTTTTGGATCGATTCGACCCTTGGTTCGAATCGATCAAAAAAGTGTCCAATCTGGATGAAACTTGGCGTGGCCATTCCTCTATGTACGTGCAAGCTCCTGTGAAAATTTCATAGCATTTGGACTTGTAGATCTCAAGTTATGATCGATTCAAGATTGCATTTTTAACTGACATACGTGCTTCGAATCGATGTTCTTCGAATCGATGGTGTTGGTATTTGTTCGAATCGATTTTTTGCTAGCTACTGCAGATCGATTCGAAGTTGCTTCAGTATGTTGGATTTGATGAACTCTTGCTTGATGGATTCGAAGACAGGAGCGCCTTGATGGATTCGAAGGCAGGAGCGCCTTGATGGTTTCGAAGGCAGGAGCGCCTTGATGGATTCGAAGGCAGGAGCGCCTTGATGGATTCGAAGGCAGGAGCGCCTTGATGGATTCGAAGGCAGGAGCGCCTTGATGGATTCGAAGGCAGGAGTGCCTTGATGGATTCGAAGAGAAGGATTCGAAGGTATGCTCCTTCGATTCGATCAATCGTGCGTTCCTTCGTATCGATCAAGGCGTTCTATGGTTCGATCGATACGAAGGGTTATCTGCTCCATGGATTCGAAGATGGTTATGAATTGGGGTCGAGGCTTCTTGAACTTCATGGATTCGAACGATGTTCCTGCTTATGGATTCGAACTCTGATCGATTCGACCCTGGATCTCTCTGATGGATTCGAAATAAGGCCTACCCTCCTTATTTTCTCTTGGTGACATCTTGAGCATACGAACTCGGATCTCCCCGAAATTTGGAACGCTGGTTTCTACAGCTTTGCTTGACGTGTCTTACCAATCGTAGCCCGATCCGGACTTGGATAAAATTCATCGATATCTGTAGTTGCCCAACGATCATCCGGAGATGAAGACGTATGATCCTGTTTCTTTCTGGTCCGTTCCTTGGTATCTCGGCCTTGCCAAAAGGCGGGATAACATTTGCCCCCCAAAGTACGTCTTGTGTAAACATGACGTGCTTTGAAAAGCTAAAATCTGACGCCGGACAATTAGGACATGCTCTATTGAAAGCCGTATTCTTTATTGCTGTTATCAACTGTCGTATGATTGTGATTGGTTGTTCGTCGTTGAAACCATGACAAGGTAGATGTCTGATTCCTGTGAATGATAAAGATCAAATTTTAGTCAAACATATGCGCATACGTGTATCACCTTGATTCTGGTTAGTATTGTGTGATTGCAAGTTGTTGCCGGTTTGGTTTGTTATTGCCATCTATGATCATCCTTTTGTATCGACCCTCTAGTCATCTTTTCATGTCGAAGTGTTGCATTCATTCTCATCAACGGTGCTAAATGGATTCGAAGCATGCTTGTTTGAATCGATAGGGTTTCGAATTGCTGGTTATGGAATAGGTTGTTGGAGTCGATAAGATTTTTCAACTCAGTCCTTATTCAAGTGCTTCGAATCGATGTTGTCCTACTGGATTCGAAATCATGTATTTCCGAACCAATGGTCTTGCCTTTGCTCAGTGTTTCATCGAATCGATGGTGCCTCGCATCGATTAACCTGGGATGGATTCGATCGTGTAAGGGATCGGAAGGTAACGGGTTCGAAGTGGAATATGGGTTCGGCCATGTGATGGATTCGAAGTTATGACTTTTCGCTGTGATGGATTCGAATGCAATGGGTTATCGAGTGCTTGTTCGAATCGATGGGGTTTGGCTAGTGACCGGCGGTAGGGGGTAAACACAACCGGGAGTCGAAAGGCCACGCGTTTTCTTGTGGAACCCATATAAATATCCAAGGCCGTCTTCATTTTTAACTTCTTACTTTTCACTTTCTACTGTAGTTATACCTCCGAATCGGTCTTCCAACGCCAGATACAGCTGCATTCTGCACGAATCGATCCAATTCTTCCAAGTTTTTTTACCGTAATCGAATCCAATCAGGTAAGCCAAGGGATCGATCCGAGTATAGAACAATCAAAACTGAAAATTGGACATCGATTTCAATCTTTTCTTTCGAAAACCATGAGTGATAGTGAGATCTGAAATGGGTTGACTCGATGGATCTGGGGATTGAAACCATTCAAGTCGTATCGATTCTGAGCGTCATCAGGGAGAAGTGTAGGCAACGTTGGATGTCATCCTCCTTCCTTGCTTCGCATCGATTAGGGCATAAGTAGTTCGAACCGATCAAGCAGGCGAGACTTCGAATCGATGTAGGAATAGGTAGTTCGAATCGATCAAGACTGCGAGATTTCGAACCGATGGATTCGAAGGACCGTGCTGATCGATTCGAAGTGATAATACCCTGATCGATTCGAAGATGCTCAGTGTGGATCGATTCGAAGTTATGCGAAGCTAATGGATTCGAAGTACCTTCTCCACCCTAAAGTTGCATCGAGTCGACCTTCCTGGCTTCGAGACGCATGGATTCGAACGTCTTCGATTCGACTTGTATCGATTCGAGCTGATCGATTCGAACGCTCGAACATATGAAACTTCTAACTCTATGATTGGCTCCAACTTTTGAGCTATGACCAATTTCAAGTTTGAACTTTTTGTCGAGCTTAATGAACTTTAGCATACCTGACCCCGACGAGCTTCGGCCTTGCATAGTCGAATCTAACTTGACATCTCCATTGAAGCTCGTCGATGGCACCATGACTTAAACAAAATCCAACGAATTTATTACTTGAATTGGCCAATAGCTTCTGGGTGGCGTGAAAGTGACGGTCAGCGATGACGGTCGTTTTCATTCTCAAATTCCGAAATTTCGTAGTTCGGACACCTCGTTTCATCTTTGTAAAGTCCGCTTAAATTTTTTTCTAGCACTTGTATTACACAACATATTCATACACTTTGCACCGCGGGAATGCTTGGGTTTTTTACGTTTTTAACGCCACTTTCTGGTGAGCTAGTTAATTATGGAGTCTTCGAGTTCTCAACAACAAGAAGCACAAAGCTCGCCCTTTCCAATGCTTGAGATTCCGGACATCCCTCCTGAAGTCGTGGATCCGGCTCCGGATGAATTGCCGGAGGCGATATTTATCGAAGATCCGGTTGATTCTGTTCAATCCAATATCTCAGAGTCTCTGTTGGGCCGGTTATGTTCGAAACACAACATATCTCTGGACGATGTTTTATTACCCAGTGCCAGCGATAGACCACACAACCCTCCTGAGGGATATACTGCCTTTTATCGCCATGCCTGTGCGGCTGGATCTCTTCCTCCTTTTAACCAATATATCAGAGAGATGTTGTCGTTCTTAGGAATCGCTCCTTCACAGCTTCATCCCAACGGGCATGCACTACTAAACAGCGTCTTCGTCATATTTATGGATTGCCTTTTTCGCCCGCCAAGACCTAACGAGATTAGGCACATCTTCAATTTTAAGAGTAGGGGTGATAGCCCGTCTTTCACTTTTCTGGAGGCGGTCAGGAACTGTCAGGTCGTGATTGGGGCCTGGACCAGGCTTAGTTATTTCAAGAACGAGTGGTTTTTTGTTCGTTGCCCCCCAGGGTTTGCCAGGAGATGGTTATCCAGACGTAAGCATCATAATTCGTTATTGAGTGGTCACTCTTAATACTTTACATTAATATTCTGCTACTCTTGCAGCCATCATTTCAAGACCTGCTGGTGGGCATTATAGGGGTGTCGTTCAAAGCTTGCAAAGGGTTCCCCATGACTTAAGGGACATAGATTTGCTATTGACCGATGATAACTTAAGGACACTGGGTTTGATTGAGATGGGCCAGAGTATTGTGATTGAAGGTTTGGCGAAATCGGCCTCGAGGAAGAAGAAAAAAGTGGCAAAAAGAAAACCTGGCGTTGTAATAAGAGAAATGAGCGATGACGAAAGAACGCCCACAGACACTGATATAGCAGCCGACCTTTCCCGAATAGAAGAGGGTCAGAAAGGCAAGGCTGTTGTACCTAAGCTTAAGAGACGGAAGTCTGTAGTCGTAACCCGTTCCCAACCTGGGGTTACCGTTTCCAGTGCTTCTCCTTGTCAGTCTGGAGACCTTTTCACCGGGTTGGACGATATTCCCATTCCGGACTACGTATCTCTCCATCACGGGTCCGGGTTGGAAGAGCTCCGGGGAGCGCTTGACACAAGCGATTCTTTACCCGTTAGTGTAATCGATGCTTCTGGTTGGTCGGGGGGTTTGCGCATTTATTCACTTTTCACAACACCTCACGACTTCCACACACATTGCAGTGTTTTTTCTTGGTAATTAATCGAATTGTTCCTTTTTTACAGGCATCATGTCGAATCGTCCTTCTACACTTGACAAACTTCGGCGAGTACACCATTCTTCATCCTACTATGAGTCTCGCCGCAGGGATTCTGACCGAGATCGTGAGCGAAGGTATTATGAGCAGGAGCACCATGATAGGGACCATTCCCGACACTACTCCAGCCAGGAACATTCTGATAGGGACCGAAGGTATCGTTCACCCTCTCGTTCTCCTCCGTCATCCAGGGGCCAAGTACCTGTAGCTGAAACTTCGCGGCAACAATCATCTCAGCAAATTTCTAAACCCGGTCCACATCGCTCAAGGACCGATACAGCCACGACCGTAACCGTAGAGGAAGCACCCCTTGAACCGTCTGGTGAAGGGGCTATTAGAATTGCTCAGTTGAAAAAAGACTTTCCAGAGATATGCTTTGACGCCTATATCTTTCCACCCAACCTTAAGAGAATTCCCGAAGAGGCCGTGCACACTGCCCTCAGCTATACTCGGGATTTTTATGCTCAGTATAAAGAATGGTACAGGGCAGCTGTTAAAGCCTCAAAAGTAGCCTTCGAATGAGCCAAAGTTATTGAGAACTTGGAAGCAGACTTGGCTCAGAAGAACCGTATTGTTGACGTTCTTCAATCTGAAACGGAGTCTTCTTGCAAGGCTGAACTGGAGTCGTTACAGAAGGTCGATGAGACATTGGCTGAGATGGCAAAAATGCAACAAGCGCATTGTACTTTAGTTGAGGATTTAGGCCATCGATACAAAAACGTTGAGGCCGAACGAGATGCGGCGGTCAGGGAACTTGAGGAGTTAAAAGCTAAATTCGCCAGTTTAAATAAGGAAAAAGATGACGCTAATGCAGCTGCCCAGGAAGCGTGTGAGCAAGCTGTGTCTCTTCGAGCCGAGCGAGACGCGGCGGTTGCTAAGGTTGGAGCGGTGGAAGCAGAGGTAGAAGGGAGAGTTCAAGCGGAGATATTCAGAGTGGAAGCTGAATTTGACGATCTTCTCGACACTTATAATGCTAATGTACTTGAGCATAGGAATCTCTCGTGGCTTGGAGATTATTCTATGCTTCTGCTTAGTGCTTGGAAAAAATTGGTGGCGAATAAAAGAGCATCTCTCCCTGAAGGCGCCATAGATGAGTTTGAACTTGAATCTCGCTTATTGAACGAAGAGGAGAGGAAACTCCTCCATGATGCGATGATCTCCGCTGAGAGGGAGAGACTTGCGTTCCATCATGTAGAGACGAGTGAGGGTTCTAGAGCCGCACACGACAGTGAGAATGCTCCAGTTGATGCCCCAACCTCATCTGGAGTCGTTACTACAGCCGGTCCACAAGTTATCCCTGCTTATAATCCGGATCGACCGGAATTGTCTCTCGGTACATCTACCGCTTCTGAACCTGTTCTATCAACGAGCCGCAGCAAAGAAGGTATTATAAATGTTGCTTTAAGTGTTTCTGGAATTTTGAACTTGTAGTCGATCTTTTGACCAATCCTCTTTTTTTTTTCGGTTTAATCAGTGACTGAAAGCGATGCGCCAGCACTTCCAATTCCACAAGTTTCGCAGCCAATGCTAGGAGCCGTTGTTACTGAGGCCATCACGACCACTGTTTTTACCAGCGAGATGGGAGGAGGGAGCTCGATGTCGTTTGATGTTCAGATGATCGAGGAGCTTCTCAAACAACCTTGTGAAACTTTCCCTGACCCTTCCTTTTCAATGGGTGGTGTTGCCTCTTCTTTTAGCTCATTTATACCGACCGTCCCTGTTTCCAGCGCTGATCGATCTATCCGAGAAGAAGAAATTCTTGCTGAGATAAGCACTGAAATGGCTACGGCAGTTGGTGGTTCTGGAGGCGATGTCGCTCCACCAAGCTTAACTTCTTCAATCATTACTTCTCTCACCAGCACTGTTATAACTTCTAGTGTTGAAGCTTCGCCACCCGCTACGGCTCCTCCGCCTTCGGTTCGCCCTCTAAAAAGGATAACTGTCCCTTCTAGTTCTGAGGAAGATGTAGATATCATGCCAGACCCTGAGGACGCTCCAAAGAAGGACAAGAAATCTCGTAAGAAGCCGGGTAGCGGGTCTAGCGGCTCAACTCCAAAGAAGAGACATCGGAAGAAGAAGGACTGAACTTCTTGTTTTGTCATGCAGTTGCGAAGCAGAACTTCTTTTTACTTCTCTTTTTGTTGGCCGTGTATGAGTGTGGATCCGGCATCCACTTTATGAGTTGTTTTTGGTTTTATCATGTAATCAAACTCTTTTTTCGTTTGTTAATAAAATAGAAAACAGCTCTTTTCTTATTTGCTTAAGTATTGCATTGATTAGCTTATGCCCGCATATGCTATAAGCCTTGTATACATGCCCGCACTTCGGGGACTTAACATAATCTGCAGTTAACAGTTTGGTGTACTTGTGGTGTTTTCACCGTCAAGTAGAGTTTGTTTTTATTTGCCAAGTTTGAGAATCTTGGTCGCGAGTTGTGATCGATGAATAACCGAACTTCGGACATTGTCCCACTTCGGTCAGTGATTAACACTTAGCTTTTTCGCCCCCTAGTCTCGGGGAACGACATTTGCGTTTTTGTGATCAAGTGCGTTTACTGCAAACTTTAAACACGTGCCCGCATTCTGGGGACTTAAGACAATCTGAGACCGATAATCCGGTTCGCACTCTGGGAATGAATCATTTGATGTCTATACTTCAACCCGCGTTCTGGGAAGTTGGAGTTCATTCGCCCTCTAGGAACGAATTGTTTTAATGTTTATACTCTAATTCGCGCTCCGGGAAGCTGGATTCCGTTCGCACTCTGGGAACGAATTGTTTTATGTTTATACTCCAATTCGCGCTCCGGGAAGTTGGAGTCCGTTCGCACTCTGGGAACGAATTGTTTTATGTTTATACTCCAATTCGCGCTCCGGGAAGTCGGAGTCCGTTCGCACTCTGGGAACGAATTGTTTAACGTTTATACTCCAACTCGCGCTCCGGGAACCGAGAGTTGAAGTTTATACTCCAATTCACTCTCTGGGAATTTGGAGTTGGCGGGGGGATTGTCGTGTGTCAATCCCCGTGAATGTTGATGTAGTGTTCTGTCCCCGAGCTCGGGTTTCACTTAGTGAGTGACTGGTCGCATCACAATCACTCCCTACTTGAATAAGTCCCTCCTCGTGATGGGACTTAGCCCTTCGTGCATTGTAATATAGTGCGTCATATTCAGTAAATCACAGCTCTGGCTCGAAGAGATGGCATTTTATTGCTGAAACGAAAGAATACGGCAAAGTCAGTTGCCTTATTACAAATTTAAGTCTCAAAATACTAGAATAAAATGCAAAGAAGTAAATTGACAGAAAGTAAATAGGTAAAATTTCTCATATGTAGTAGCGACGAAGACTTTCGCTATTCCAAGCTCTCGGCAAGGTAAAACCGTCAACTGTTGATAATTTGAACGTGCCATTTCCGAGCTTTTGTGAAATCACATACGGCCCTTCCCAATTTGGCTTCATGTGTGAAGGGACCGGATAAACTCTTTTGAGTACGAGATCGCCGAGTTCGAAGGTTCGCGGACGGACCTTGGCGTTGTACAGTCGGGCGACTTGATTACGATATGCGGCTGCCCTCAAATCAGCCTCTTCGCGCTTCTCATCGAGTAAATCCAAAGATTCAGCAAGTAATATGGCGTTTGTTTTCGGATCGTAATATGTTACACGATGGGAATGCACTTCCATTTCGACCGGAATAACGGCTTCAGAACCATAAGATAAGGAAAACGGGGTATGACCGGTTGCAGTTTTATGGGTCGTTCGATAGGCCATAATGCCATAGGAAGTTCGTCAACCCATTTGCCCCCAGCTTTTTCCAGTCGCTTCTTTAGAATGGACTTGATAACTTTATTAACTGCTTCAACCTGACCATTTGCTTGTGGGTGTGCTACTGCAGAGAATTTCTTCTGGATGTGAAATCGTTGACAGAAATTTTTGAATTCAGCACTGTCGAATTGAGTTCTGTTATCGGTAATGATAGTATGTGGGAGACCGAAACGGCAGATGATGTTACGCACTACAAAGTTGATTACTTTCTTTGTTGTGATTGTCGCAAGGGGTTCAGCTTCAGCCCATTTGGTGAAATAATCAACCGCGACGATGGCGTACTTCGCGCCACCTTTGGCCAGAGGCAATGTGCCGATGATATCCATTCCCCACACCGCAAATGGCCAAGGACTGACCATTTGGGTTATCTCAATAGGCGGGGCTCTTGAAATTCGAGCATGTTTCTGGCATTTGTCACATTTTCTAGCGTAATCTGCAGCATCGCGATTAACGGTAGGCCAATAATACCCATATCGAAGTATCTTCTTTGCTAGTGCTTGCCCCCCAGTGTGATCACCACATTCTCCTTCGTGTACATCGTGTAACACTCGTTTGATTTCATCGTGTGCGATACACCGGAGGAGAGGAACAGAGTATCCTCTCCGATACATGACTCCATTCTGAATCACAAACCGTGAAGCCTTTCGCAGAACTTGTCTTTTCTCGCTTCGCCGCTCGGGCAATACACCGCGTTCGATATAATCTTGATAAGGAGTCATCCACGACTCCTTGGTGGAGGTTGCTTCAAATGCGAAATCAGTCTCCCTTCGATCAATGCTCGGAGATGATAGGGTTTCAATCGGAACAACCCCCAACTGTTGAGCCTCACCCGTGCTTGCTAACTTTGCCAATGAATCAGCTTTCTGATTGTGCTCTCGGGGTATGTAGAAAATGGCATAGTAATCGAATTGATTAAGTATCTCTAGAACTTGAATTAGATAAGCGGCCAGTCTTCGATCTTTGGCTTGATATTCACCTCGGACTTGACACACTATCAATTGGGAATCACAATAGATCTCTACAGCGATGATTTTCAGATCACGGGCAAGTTTTAGTCCAGTAAGTAGAGCTTCGTACTCGGCTTCGTTGTTGGTTGCGCGGAACTCGAATTTCAAAGCATAACATATGGATCGTCCTTCAGGGGTCTCAAGCACTATCCCAGCTCCTGAACACCGATCGTTTGACGCACCATCGGTGTACATCTTCCAGATGTATTCGGGAGATATGCTGGTTTCGGGCAAGTCTTCAGGAATAGTGAATTCGGCTATAAAATCTGCTAGGACTTGGCCGTGAATGGCTCTCCTTGGAGTATAAGTGATGTCGAATTGACTCAGTTCGATGTTCCACTTCAGTAACCTACCAGACGTCTCAGGCCGCGTAAGGACCTGTCGTAACGGCTGATCGGTGTACACAGTAATAGGATGAGCCTGGAAATATGGCCGGAGCTTCCTCGAGGCAATGACTAGGCAATATGCCAACTTTTCAAGCTTTGGATAATTTCTCTCGGCTCCGGTTAATCGTTTACTCACGTAGTAGACCGGCTTTTGCACTCGGTCTTCCTCCCGAATCAATGCAGCACTGATCGCATTCTCTGATACTGCCAGGTAAAGATATAACTGTTCATGATCTACAGGCTTTGAGAGGATTGGTGGTACGGAAAGATGCTGGATTAGTGATTGAAATGCGCCCTCGCAGTCTGTGTTCCATTCGAAGTTTCGTTTTCCCTTTCGAATTAAATCGAAAAATGGAAGGCATTTGTCGGTCGATTTTGAGATAAACCTGCTCAGTGCTGCCACTTTCCCGTTAAGACTCTGAACTTGCTTTATGGTTTTCGGAGTTTGTAGATTTCTGATTGCCCAAATCTTTTCGGGGTTGGCCTCTATTCCTCGGGCATTGACAATGAACCGAAGAAATTTTCCGGATGCGACTCCGAAATGACACTTGAGTGGATTAAGCTTCATTTCGTATTTCCGGAGGATGTCGAACATTGATTCCAGGTCCCTGACATGATCACCAGAGTACCGTGACTTCACCAACATGTCATCTACATATACCTCCATAGTCTTTCCAATCTGATTGGCAAACATTCGGTTGACTAAGCGTTGATAGGTCGCGCCAGCATTCTTTAATCCAAAAGGCATGACTTTGTAGCAGTACAACCCCAAGTCGGTTACGAAGCTTGTGTGTTCTTGATCCGGTACATGCATGGGTATCTGGTTGTAACCTGAGTAAGCATCCATGAAAGATAACAATTCATGTCCAGCGGTTGAATCTACCAGTTGATCGATCCGGGGGAGTGAAAAGCTGTCTTTCGGGCAGGCTTTATTCAGGTCAAAGTAATCGATACACGTTCTCCATTTTCCATTCGGTTTTCGGACAAGTATGGGATTGGACACCCATTCTGGGTATAAAGCGTCTCTAATGAACCCATTTGATTTCAACTTATCGACCTCTTCTTTCAGGGCAGCAGATCTCTCTGGATCCATACTACGCCTTTTCTGCTTGACCGGGATATATCGCGGGTCAATGTTCAAGGTGTGGCTCGCAATGTCAGGCGAGATTCCGCACATATCAGAGTGTGTCCAGGCGAACACGTCAAGATTCGCCCGGAGAAAATCAACCAATTCCTGTTGTGTCTTTCGGTCAAGTTGAGACCCAATCTTCAATATTCTCGAGTCATCGTGATCATCATCAATCGGGACATCAATGGTCAGCTCGGCCGGAGAAGCCTGACTTTCCGTAGATTCTTCTTTATTATCATTATCCCTTGAATCAAGATCCTTTTGGAATTGGTTGTGGTGCCCAGGCTGGAGCCCAGGCGCTAGTTGTCAATCGTCAGTAAAACGGGCGCAGAGAGATTCCTCTACGCCTTTTCCTTTCTCTTTCCGCTGCGCCTCTCGCAGCTCAGCAACATAACAGGCTCTTCCAGCAGCCTGATCTCCTTGTACAACTCCTATTCCGTGGTCAGTAGGGAACTTCAGAGTTAAACACCATGGGGCGATAGCAGCCCTAAATTCGGCAAGGGCCGGTCGGCCCAAAAAAGCATTGTATGGGGAAGGAATATCTAAGACAACAAATTGCAACATCCGAACTCTTCGGCATTCTCCCGCTCCCAACTCTACTGGCAATTCGACTATTCCAGTTGGTATTGTTGCACTCCCATTGAAGCCGTGGACTCGTGATTGACAAGGCTTTAAGTCCTTAGCTTCCATTTTCATTAAATCATATGCTCTTTTAAATAAGATATTTACGGAACTTCCGCTGTCTACCAGGATTCTCTTCATCCAAGCAGGATCAACTTGAGCGGATATAACCAATGGGTCAATTGTGGGAGCTTCGACTTTATCAGCATCTCGATTTCTAAACACGATTTCATCAGTCATTGTCTTTTGTTGCTTAGCCGGTGTTCCGTCTTCCGAGTTGCTGCGACATTCAAAGTCTACATGCCTAATTGATCTAGCATATGACTCCATTTCTCTCCAACTTCTGTCAGCCGGATGAGGACCACCGCTTATCGTATTGATAACCAACCTTCCGCCTGTGCGAGCAGGTTCACCGTTTCTTTCCTGATTCTGTGTTCGATTTTGATTAGATGGACCCGCTCCACCAGACTGCGGTACCCGAACAAACTGGTCCAACTTTCTTTCTCTGATCAACTTTTCAATGAGGTCTTGCAAATGTCTACACTCATTGGTATTATGCCCATAACTTTCATGAAACCTACAGAACTTCCCTGTCTGAATTTGCTTCTCCGATGAAGGCTTCGGAGCAGGCTTCTTGTATTGCACAGTATTACAAGTCTGTAAGTATACATTTTCCAGCGACGTGTTAAGCGGTGTATAATTGTTAAACATTGCGGCCCTACGCCTCGGACCACGACTCTGATCTTGCTTCTTGCTTCGGTTATCACCATTTCTTGATCGCTGGGCCTGTTTATTTTGAATATTCAATTCGACTTTTCCTGAATTTTCTCCGGACTGTTTAACCGCAACATTACTCTGAATCCCTTCACTGCTGGGCCTTGCATCGTCCTGCTTCCTAGACTGTTTCGCATCCTCTCGCCTCAAGAATTGAGCAGCTTTGGAATAGAAACGGTCCAACGATGCGGGAGGTTTCCCGGCTAGCCAATTTTCGAATTCGGAATCAGGGTCGATTCCTTTAGTCAGGGCCATTAGAATGGAATTATCATTAGGGTTGGTGATCTCTGCGCATGCAGCATTGAATCTCTCCAAATATCGTCTAAGTGTTTCTCCGGGAGCTTGAGTGACACTTGATAGGGTATTAACATCTTTAGGTCGGGCAATATGCATGCGAAATTGTTCAACAAATTTAGTAGCTAATTGGTCAAACGAAGAAATAGATCGGTGTGGTAATCGGGTGAACCACATTGTCGCAATTCCCCCTAAGGAAATAGGAAAACTGCGGCACTTTACTGCGTCATCAGCTCTTGCAGCAGTCATTGGCCATTCATATTTTAGAACATGTTGATTTGGGTCGGAATTTCCTTCATACATGGGAAGGGTTGGCATTCTGAATCGGCGAGGAGGTTCAGCATACAATATGTCATCAGTAAATGGGGTATGATTCCGGGAGATTCCCCAGTCGTCATTTGTTAGGCCTTGACTCTCGCGAATCATTCGCCGCACCATGGCTGAGAAGTCTGGTATTGGAAAATTCTGTGGGTGGTGAGCCAAAGTATGGTCGGGGTCCATAGTGCGAGGTGGGATCGGACGCTGTCGACGATCCTCATCTCGCCTCCTTGGCTCGATATCTTCTGGGATATATGGCTCTGGAGCCTGTCCCTGCTGATGATAATTTTGATTGGAGTGATCTCGAGCATCAACCCCTATGTCAACTGCAGCGGTTGTAGCAGCTCGACCATCTGCAGTGTACTGAGGAATATTGCCTCCTCGGGAGGAGGGTCCGGTATGGAAGCTGGTGGAAGGGCCAACCCTTATCTGCCCAACGGTTACTGCCTGTTGACAGTCAGCGGCTTGCGTATGATTTCCGTCTAGCCTGGGACGGATAGATCGGGTATTGTAATCTGAGGAAGCGGAGCTTTCGGTGGAAGAACGAGGAGCTTGATCCCTTCTGGATTTTCTTCGTTTTTGGTCATTTAGTTCATTGGTCAACTCAGCATTAGCGCGCAATTGCTCAGTTAGCTGTTGTCTGCTCTGGGTTAATTCTTGAAGTAGTGCTTGGAACTCTTGCCTCGTGACCGGACCTGACTGATTCGTATGCCCAACAGCATCTTGGTTAGTGGATTATAGTTGTGTGGGGTTTTGCCTATCCCGGCCTTCCTGATCACCAATGTTGGAAGTGGTTCTTGTACTCACCATTTTGAAACGTTGAATTCTTTCCTATACTTTTGACAAATCTGAGTAGAATGGAAGGAGTTTGAATATGAAACCTGGATCTCCCTCTTAGATTTATGCAATATGTATCGAAGATAGATCCAAGGAGCAGGAGAAAAAACTGGGTTTTTTCTCAGTGAAAGCACCAAAGTGTTTGTGTCAAAATTGGGCACAACACTCTTCGTAAGTTTTTGAAGAGATAATAAATGAAGAAGGCAAATTAAAATGAGGATTATCTAACAAAAACTCCAAGCAACAGAAAGTAAATTGCACAGAAGACAACAATTTAGAGTGGTTCGGCGATGTGCCTACGTCCACTATGAAGTTTTTTTATTTTATTGCTCGATATTCGGAGAATAGAACTTTTATATGGCTAAGTACAGCAGTTCTTAAGCAAAAATTCGAAGTCAAAGCTAGCGGCGGTGCTCTGAAGTGATTCTAGCGGCGTCCGGGCGTGCTTTATCTCTAGAAATTCTCCGATCCCCTTTCTGAATGATCAGGGGCTCTATTTATAGGTGCTGGAGGCTGATATTTCTCCTAAAATTTGGGAAGACCACTTCTGACACGTGCAGGGGGCCCACATGGTTGAATTCTGGAGATCCGGGCCCGCTTTTGGATCGATTCGACCCTTGGTTCGAATCGATCAAAAAAGTGTCCAATCTGGATGAAACTTGGCGTGGCCATTCCTCTATGTACGTGCAAGCTCCTGTGAAAATTTCATAGCATTTGGACTTGTAGATCTCAAGTTATGATCGATTCAAGATTGCATTTTTAACTGACATACGTGCTTCGAATCGATGTTCTTCGAATCGATGGTGTTGGTATTTGTTCGAATCGATTGTTTGCTAGCTACTGCAGATCGATTCGAAGTTGCTTCAGTATGTTGGATTTGATGAACTCTTGCTTGATGGATTCGAAGACAGGAGCGCCTTGATGGATTCGAAGGCAGGAGCGCCTTGATGGATTCGAAGGCAGGAGCGCCTTGATGGATTCGAAGGTAGGAGCGCCTTGATGGATTCGAAGGCAGGAGCGCCTTGATGGATTCGAAGGCAGGAGCGCCTTGATGGATTCGAAGAGAAGGATTCGAAGGTATGCTCCTTCGATTCGATCAATCGTGCGTTCCTTCGTATCGATCAAGGCGTTCCATGGTTCGATCGATACGAAGGGTTCTCTGCTCCATGGATTCGAAGATGGTTATGAATTGGGGTCGAGGCTTCTTGAACTTCATGGATTCGAACGATGTTCCTGCTTATGGATTCGAACTCTGATCGATTCGACCCTGGATCTCTCTGATGGATTCGAAATAAGGCCTACCCTCCTTATTTTCTCTTGGTGACATCTTGAGCATACGAACTCGGATCTCCCCGAAATTTGGAACGCTGGTTTCTACAGCTTTGCTTGACGTGTCTTACCAATCGTAGCCCGATCCAGACTTGGATAAAATTCATCGATATCTGTAGTTGCCCAACGATCATCCGGAGCTGAAGACGTATGATCCTGTTTCTTTCTGGTCCGTTCCTTGGTATCTCGGCCTTGCCAAAAGGCGGGATAACACTAGGTGTTTCATGATTTTTTCCTCACTCTCTTTTTTGTCAAGGACTTTGAGAATTATCTTTTGAATGTGATTAAAAAGAAGCGATTTTTGAAAATAGTATGATCTTTAAACTACGTGGGTTTGATCCCTCAAAAGGGATACGCAAATAGTCTTTTTCTATGCAACAGTCACTGATTTCCTTAAGATCAGGATGTATAGAAAATGGTGCAGCCCCAAAAATAGTTGACACATTTTCTCCTTTATTATATACGTATGTGTGAGTGTGCGCGCACGCATGTTAGTTTGTAGGTGAAATCAAAGAAGGAAGCAAATGGTTTGGAAGGAATCATATCATGGGACATATTGGTATATCTCTTGCATCAAAAATTTATAGTTGTTATTTTTAATAATTAATGTATTGAAAAATGGTTGGTATTTGTCGTATTGGGTTTATATAATATTTAATTATTAATATGAGATTGCATGAGTTGATATTTAAATTTCACTGTGAGGTTTCTTTTTTATTCATTGCCTTAGAAAATTTAATTTTATATACACACGGTCCGCCCTCTTTATAACAACCCAGTATTTTACCACCTTGCTTTGCGAATATTTAATAAATTTTAAATATTCAAATAATAGGTTTTATAACTTAAAAATAATACGAGTCTTTTAAATAATAACAAATGATGGTAAAATGATTTGTACCAACCTAAGATTTTAAAACTTTGAAATAGGATATTTAAATATTTATATAATCAATAAATGATTTTTATAAGAAAATAAATATATTTTAATTATTTATTAATGATGATAAAATAGTTTTCAAATTCTGTCTACCAATACAGATAGTTCATAGAAATATAGAGAATGTGATCGAAAAGTTTTTTTTCGAAAATATGACTCTTCGACACTCGAAGTCGTCAAAAACATTGTGCATGTTTGTGCACCATGTACACACATATAGATGTTAAGATTAGTATTAATAAACACACTTATATATGTTAAACTTTTATTTATATACATGTAAGTAGTGATGTGATTAATGATGAAAAAGTTTAAAAGAAAGTAAAATAAAATAAGAAAGTTATCATGTCAATGCATTTCTTAAAATCATCACAAGTACACACAACATGGCTAGCATGATTTGGGGTGTGTGGGGGTGCACGCATGTATATAATTTTAATTCAAGCCACTATATATATTTTAATTATCTTCCTAAGTTTATAAATACCAACCCTCTTTCATATTTCTCGTTGTACAATCCACTTCTTCATTTCTAAAATTTCTAAGAGCTTGAGAAAATATATCCATGGTTTCTCTTCATATTTTTTATTTTGAGAAAGCCATTTCTTTTCTATTAAAACACTTCAAAATTCTTGCTAAAAACACTTCTGCATATAGTACAGTACCTTACTTCCAAAATACAAGCATCCGTCTACCCTAAAACTCTAAGGTCGTTCCCAAACTCCTCTAAGCTGAGCCCAATATTGTGCTTAGCCACTCATCGAGTCCATTTTTGTAAGGTTTTGTGTTGCATTTGAGCTCTTGTTGAAATTTGGTTTGAAGTCGTTAATTTTTGGTGAGAAAAGTTCATGTTTTTAAAATTCAAGTTACTAGCTTTTTAAAACTGTAAAATTTATGAGTTAAAATGTTGCTTAAGTGTGTGGTAATGTGTATGCATGCGTATATTGATTTGGCGATGACTGCTTATGCCGAAGTTTGAGTAGACGATAAAGATTTTACCTTGAATATTGAAAAAGTTAATTAGTATTGTGAGTAGTAATTTTTTTATGATAGTACTATAATGTTATGTTGTGATATTATATTTGAATGTTGTATTTATTGTACGTGGATTCATGACATAAAGATAGCAACTGGATAGCCAAAAGCTACTTAGAAATCCGCTTTTTGTCAAAAGTTTGGTTTTTGTTTTCAAAGTGAAAAGTTTTCAAGTTTAAATCTTTGATTTTGGTTTCAAAAATTTATTTTCATGTTTTAAAGATGACAAGAGTGCAAAGTTGAAGTTTTAAAAGTTAGAAAGTAAAATTTCAAAATTTGAAACTATGGGTCCATATAGCGATAGTTGTTATACGGTAGTTCGAAAAATCTAACTATTTCCAATCTAAACTTGATTTTACTTAAATAATTTTAGAAAATGTTTTCCAACTTTAATTTAGTAATTAGAAATCAATTTTTTAATTTTTTAATCATTTAATGATTAATTAATTATTTAAGGTAATTGGTACTTAATCATTGTTAATTTTTAAACTTAAATGTTAATCAATTAAGTTAATCATGATTTGTTACTTAATTAAAGTTAATTATTAATTAAGGATTAATTAATTATTATTTAATTATTTGTTTAAGATGGTTATTAATTAATTATTATTTTAAAAGGGGTCTTATTTAATTAATCTTTGATTAAAGTTAATTATGTTTTAATAAGGTTTAATTATTTTCAACTAGAGTTTAATTACTATTTAACAAGGATTTGAGTTCCATTTACAAGGGTTTTAATTTATTTTAGAATGGCTTTAAGTTTAAGTAATCAGTTTTGTTTTAAACTGTTTTCGTTTTATATTTATTTTCAATCAAGTGATTTCTGTGCTACTTACCCTTAAGTAACCCCATATGATTAGGAAAAACAAATGATATCTATTAGTAGAACAAAACGCTATTTTTCTATTATAATTAACTTGGACGTTTACTTAAGTTGATTGATTGTTATGTGCTGATCTCTTTTGTACCTGTTGTTATATTACGTGCTGATCCCTTATGTACCTGTTGTCATGTGATGCCATGTTAAATTGGATAGGTAAAATCAAATTAAAAACATCATTGTGGTCATTAAGCCTCTATTTGATTTTATAAGGTTAAATATTTCAACTTCCTTTTGAAATGATTTCAGTTATTGCATTTTGAACAAGATATATAAAGGATGAGTTGGCAAATGGTTTTATTAAAGATGTTTTAACCAATGGAAATGGTTTTCAATGTTATTAAAAGAAGTTCACAAAGAGTTTTTTAAATGATTTGTATGTTTATAAAAAGAAGTTTTTATAAAGAGTTTTATAAAGGGATTTGGGAATTTATAAGGTGTTTGGGTAAACGGATTTGAGTTTTTAAGCAAAGAAGATTTCATATATAAAGAAGATTTATAAAATGGATCTGCTTATTAAATATAGCTGATTTGTTTGATATTATTTAGGAAGTTGTTTAAACAAGAAAGGTTTATAAAGAAGTTTTATAAATGATTTTGGGGTATTTTATAAAATAAATTTTAAGAAATGTTTTGGATATTCATAAAGGAAGTTTATAAAAGGTTTGGATATTTATAGGAAATTAAAATAAAAAGTTCGGATGTTTATAAAAGTAATTTATATAAATGATTTTGAATATTTATAAAAGTTTTCTATAAATGAATCTAGAAGTTGGAAAGTATTTGAAATGATTTTGATTTCAAGATAAAACGATATTTCATGAATGAAATATCTTTATTTAAAGAGAATTTACCAAAAAAATAAAATAAAAGGAATTTGAGATCTGGGTTTCTCTGAACTGACCTTTTAAAAATGATGGTATGTGATATCTTTTCCAAACTTAACATCGATGGAATAGTGTTAGGGTTGTCCTTACCTCCAATTTAAACAACATTTGTTTAATCCTTTTTAACATGATTTAAAAGTAAGAAGTTATTCACAAATGTTTTGTGAATATACATATGTCAGAGAGATAAGTATATGAATTTTTTCGACAAACGTTTTAAAATGAGATTTATTAAATAAAGATTTGTTTTGAGGCTTATTGGTTGCTATGGATAGATAAATTTCAACTAGAATTGGTTGCTGTTTGTTTATTTGATAGTTAAATAACCGACTATCAAATCTGGACCTGTTTTGACTCAACAGATATGTCGGGTACATTCGAGTTCCCCAGTAAGGACTTGATTGATTAGTGCATACTTCCAAATGAACCAAAACTGAATTAGCCGAAAATTATGGAGACACCGGTCCTTGGATTTATTTGAACCACTCCAAACTAATAATGAATTATGTTAAATCATATTGAAGTATGTTGTGGAGTTATACTATTCTTCCTGAGGGTGATTCTAAAATGGAAGATAGTAATGCAGAATGTTTGTTCGATCCCGGAGTAACTTGCATGGATGAATGCTGGCGTTGAATCTCTGCCAAGAGGGCAGTGTTAGCATTCCAAGATGGTTTGCTAAGTGGAAGAAGGTAAAGATGTGACCTCATAAGCCTCACAAACCGGGAAATAGCAAAAACAAGATATGCGGTAGAGCTATATGGTCGGCTACCATTAGGAGCCGCCATCCCATTCTGTATTGTCCATATTCAAATTGTTTTGCTCGCAAACACCATAGTAGTATAAGGCCTCTTGTCAAAAAGGGATGGGGTAATCTGATTCGCCACGTTAAAGGGCAGTTGGCTTTGTGTAGCAAGGGTACAAGAAGTTCTTGTCAGACTCTGGTGCATTTTCTAGAGGTGTACCTCCAGAAAGCAGTCCCTTAACCTTGCCATAGTATGGAATCCAATTGTCACGACTCGATTTTTCGACGCCCGAAAATCGACATCAATATGCCACTGTATTAAATGCCGAACAATCGAATGCCGAAAAAACAGACCATAAGGGAAAGAAGAAGAGAAAACAAAACAATACGAGAATCTCATAATCGCAGCGGAACAATATATAATAGATAAATGACTCATCTTTATACAAAAGAACTATATCTGTTTAATACATTACATAAACAGAGTACAACACAATCAATAACAAAATACTGGACAATTCTGGTAACTTGTCCACACAAAGCTGAATATATAGCATATGTTGCACATCGGAATATACATCAAGTACGGGTGATACGTCTCGCCATTCAGCACATCCCCTAGGCTCCATAGCAGTCCATCCAGAATCCGTACTCTATAATACTCAGTCTGACCCGAGCATTATAGTAAAATAACACCCGAGTCTGTCTAAAAAACCATTGTGAGAAAACACACCCAATTGGATTATTAACGTTTTCAAAATCCTTTTGAAATCAAAGGTATCACGTAAGACCACGCCACAATAAATATGCCGGGTTTTTACCTTACGGTAACCAATTCTTACCAAATCCTATGATATTATAGTAGTGTCTATACACAAATACTTATTCAAATAGCCTGAATTATTACGTTCATTAAATTCCAGCATAATAGATATACAAACAAGTCATAAGGCACTTATTGGAGATTGGGTTTCCATCAATGGCTGGGCCACTGGGGTACCGCCCATCACAGTACCTGGTCTGGATCAGAGTACCGAGGATCCCCCCTGATCCCTTGCAACACAAGACCGGAGCTACCCCTTACTGGATAGTCCGAATAAGATCACCCCTTGGTTGGGATCAACAACTGCTCACATAGCCAAAAAAATGGACATCTAGATAGGGATGACCTTACCCTAATTGGTTGCTATCCACTTAGCCTTGCTGCACCTCCTCTGTTTTAGCTATTCTCGGTTGATGAGGCTCGAGGTTATGCATTACCTTTTTATAACATTTCTCACTTAGAATGCTCATCGTTCTCCAGATGATGTTCTAATAGCATTCATCTATACAAGTCCGTTCCCGGACCGAACGGAATCGAAGGCACTACTCCTACTACATACGTTTTGGAATCACCCTTAGAATTAGTAGCGATTAGCTCTTGCACTTCACTGCTCCATCTTCGAATCCAAGCTCTTGTCTTCCTCACGAAAACGTTCAAACCAGATCGAAGTAGTTTTCAGGAAATTAATCCCGATCACGGTCTCTTCGAAACGATCAACGCATTGGCTAATATTGAAAGTCGGTTATTTAACTATCATATAACTTCCATAAACAAATCATTAGCCTTAATAGTTTTTCAAATTATTTATTTCAAAATATCTTCACAAGATACTTTTCTACACTTCAATCTTTTGAAAATAGTTTTCATATCACTTTTTCTCTCGCGGAATAAATTTCCACCCAGTTTTTTTATTTCCACTGAAAATCACAAAGTCTTAATATTTTAGATTTTTTAAATAATTTAAATCACATTATCCAAAAATATATACTTTAAAATACTTAAAATAAAAACAACTTAAAACACTTTATTCAAAATACTAGTTATGAAATTTTATAATAATTTCCCATGTAAATCTTAAGCCAAATTAATTTTAAAATAAAAGTTATTCCATAAGGTATAAATACTAAATAATTATCTTTTAAATCATAATACTAGTTAAACCTTTAAAATAATTTACTTATATAATTAACTTAAAAAGTATTTACTTTTGAAAATTTCAAAACCACTATATAATAATTTCTTTCAAAAACATTCTTTTAAAACCACTTTAAAACCTCTAAATTATACTTAAAAAATCTGCTTGAAAACATACTTTGCTTTTCAGGAAAATACACTTCCCATTCCTTTATAAATTCCTACCATGAATTTACACTCTCAAATATCCACTGATATCTTATTTCACTTTATAAACCCAGTTTATAAATTCTATAGTCTCATCCTCCTTTTAAATCACAGTTTCAAACATTCAATCAATTTTCAAATCGATTTCCAAAATTTACTTCATTTAATAAAAATTCCTTTACTTACTCAATTTTATTTCAAAACCCATTAATTTTAGATTTTACTCCTTTATTATGATTTAAAATCTTATTTAAATTGAAAATACACCTTTTCATACTTTTTCCAAAATTCTTCTTTATTTTTCCTAAACCATTTTAAACCTTGAATGTAAAATAAATCCTTATTCCTTTAAACAATATTACTTAAGTTTAAAAATTCATTTATTCCCATTTATTCAACAATCTCCTTTCCCATACTCAGAATTTATTTATTAAAATTTAAAAATCAACTTTTTATCCTTTCCCAAATTCTTTCTTTATTTATCCAATTTCACTATATTTGTTTTACTTAAGAATTCGCTCTACTGTTTTCCTTTAAAATCCAATCCTTTTTTCTATATCCCAATATACCCAAAACATATTCAGTCAAACTATAACATTCAATATTTCAATTCCCAATATAATCAATATAATCTATCATAAATTATCAAATACAACATATCACCGAATATGAAAATAAATTCCAACATTTTGAAGAATCTAGTTGGATCCCTCCGACCTGTTTCCCTACATCCACAGACGTTAGCACAACAGAAAAATACCAATCCTACTTCGAGGGGGATATCGCAGTATATAGGGTCATCCGCTATTATGCGAGAAGCATACGGTCTCATCCGTCATATAATGTAGGAGTATCAATCACTCCAATATATATATATATATATATATATTATACAATTTCACATCCAGTCAATTCAATCATTCAACCAATAATTTAAATTTAATTATTTAAATTTAAACGGTAATTCAAATGAGTGAGATCTTTGACATTATTTTTCAATCTGACCCAAACCGGCTATTTCCTTCATGATTTTGGACCTTGTATAAACATCGTATGGTTGTTAATATTTAAACTAATCGAATAGTCAATTACCATTTATCAATTTAACTAATAATTTTAATATGTGTATATGTATCTTTAATTTCTTTCTGAAACTACATATATATATATATATATATATATATATATATAAATCTATATAACTTCAAACATCTAATTTTATATGAGCTTTCAACCATATTAAAACTCTTACCCTTTTTTTATAAACAGTAAGACGGAACATGCATGTATATTTTCTTTTTCTTTGAAGCTCATACACTTATAAAAATTAATTTATGTAGATTCAAAAATTCAATTTTTATAGCATTTAAAACTCCTATAGATTTTTCCAATATATATATATATATATATGACTAAAAAGAGTTTTTCTCTGTTA
Organism: Allium cepa; assembly: GCA_030765085.1. NCBI lineage: Eukaryota > Viridiplantae > Streptophyta > Magnoliopsida > Asparagales > Amaryllidaceae > Allium > Allium cepa. The sequence continues at coordinate 723,460,198 of CM060935.1, read as the reverse complement.
AAACTTTTATATATATGTATGTATATATATATATTTTCAGCAGATAGTACGTATAGTACTTTATTGTCTTTACTGTAAAATTTTCGGATGAATGAGATAAAAAATTTAAAATCCAAGCTTTACGCATAAGTAAAATTAAATTAAAACATTTTAAAAAAAATTACCTAACGCGAGTAGGCAAACGCATCATCGAGCTCCTGCCTGACATCCACATCGCGCCATCGAACGATCGTTGGTGCCAGTCGAATCACCTCGACGCCTCACATTATCGCCTACCGTTCTACATCACCGTGCTCACTATAGCCTTAGAACGACAACAGCGAACGCCTCACGTTGCCTACCACTTCATCATCTTTGAACGACCCAACGGAGAAAAAAAACCCGACTTCACTTAAGCCCTCCAGTCGCCGCAAACTCTATCACGAAACCCTTCCATCCTTACGCGTGCCTTATTGCCGCGAGCCAAATTCACCGTTGTTGCCTCACTTCGCTCTCCTTCCTTATGCGCGCACGATGCCTAGCCCACTGCGATGAAATCGTGCCCCCTTGTTGACTGTCGCCCCCTCCGATGAGAGAACACGCGAGCATCTCACGATTTAAAGTCGAGTCTCCCCTTTCTTTTTTTTACACAACCGATTTTGATTGAATTTGGATAAGAAGGGGAAGCCATTATTTTTCTTTTTGAATTGAACTGGGAAGTGGTATTGCTTTTGAAGAAGAAAAAGAAATCGTTTGACCATTTTTTTAAAGAATATGCGTGTCCTCAGGGAAGACACGTGCTTTAAATTCCTTTACGTGTCTGTAAAGGCTTGCCACAATGGTTGAGATGAAAACAAAAGGCACTGATGGGAGATATATTGACTAGTTCAAATATATACATATATTATATTTAATTTCAAATTTAAATCGACTTCAATTCATAGCTTACAATTTTTACATCCTATCGAGGAGTGCCGCCATGCGTTTATAACGTTGTACCCTTATTACGAACGCAATGGAAAAGGTTTCGAGTCCTAATTCGATCGTACGGAGAAGATAGCTTTTTGGACCAGTTATTATATTTAATTTTCGATATAGATTTCAGTGCGTTTATCTATCGTACGATCACATGACAACTTTAAATGCTATGAAAATTGAAATTCGATAATAATACACTATTACGGATCCAATGGAACTAGTTTTGTCGAAATCCAAGATTATACCTCGGAAGGCTATTTTCAAATATCAATTTAAACGATATATTTTTAAAATTAAACAAACCATCTTTAAATTCAATTGTAAAAGTTCTATTATCTTCAGCATTGTTAATGCAAATTTACAAGCCTTCGAATTATTTTTAAATGGCTTAAAACCGAAGATTTAGTATTTTACCCAAATTTCAATTATTAAATTCAATAATTGAATTGCCAAATAAATAGTGATATTTGAAGTTCAAGTTAAATTGACTTTCAAATATTTAAAATCAATTAAATATTTCAATTTCAAATATCCATGAATTCCGGATCGTCACATTCCTCCCTCTTAAAAGAATTTCGTCCCCGAAATTACTTGTTAGGAAGAATGCTCCAACCCGTTTACTATTTTCCTAAAACCATACATTTTTAACAACTTCCCACCATAATCTTTTATTAAAGACACACTATTACTCTTACTAACATTCCAAACTCATCCATGACTTCCAAACAATATTATTTACTCAACAATTCTAATTTAAATTTAAAACCAAATTTTAAATTTTCAAAATTTGCTCAAAATTTTTCTAACTCCCTTACTTTTCGAAAAATTTCGCTGTTGTCTCCTTTGCGAGGCTAGATTGGCACGACTACAAAATGCCTCTACGGGCCTTCAAATTTCAAAAGAAAACAAAATGCAAAGTGGCTAGATCAGAAAACCATCAAATTTCATATGCCAATTTAAATACATACCTTTTTTGTCGACAATTCAATTTATCTTCTGAAATCAAAATCATCAATTTCCTTTTTTCTTTTAAATACCTGCATACTACTTAGCAATATTTCCAATCACCGCATTCAAAATCATTTTATTCATTTTCTTTTAAACTTTTCAACATTTGCTTTACTTAACCCTATACGGTGCATATATATCATCTGTACACAATATCAAATCCGATCGCTCACTCAATCACACAACTTCACTTCCGACTAGTATTTTTACGGTCCAAATTTCAGCATTCGAAAATTGACACCCGTACTTCACTTGTACTCGAATGTTGTAGATTCAACCAATGAAATTTGACTTGTGCCGGAGCTTATAACACATTAAGTACAACAACACAGCGGAAGAAATGAATAATATATATCATTGATATATAATAGATTCAATACCTGATACAATAATGGTACAATCGAATATCAAATACAATCAGAGATACAAGAATCAGCAGAAATAACAAAAGTAGATGATCAAGGCTTTGCGACCATCGACATCGGAAAGATAACATAAACTTGAACTCCAAAGAAAGAACTCCAATATCAGCAATCTCTATCTCCAAAGCACCAATCCAGAAATAGCTCGAACTTCCAATCAAGTTGTACTAAGCAAGGCCAGCTATGAATGCCGAAGTGTAGCAAAAGAGATCCTTAAATCAAAGGCTTTGAAGGCTATCGAATCTATACTTACTATTTGATTATCTGAAAAAACCAACTCTAGACTGACCATGTGCAAAATTATAGGCGCCCAGAGTTTAGGAAGGGAACAATAAACTTCGGGTCATTCATGCGACTGGTATGTGCAAGCGAAAACAGTTTTATCTTTAAAACAACAACAACAGATTTTAAAATTTGAAATCCATAATGCTTTTTAGAAAATGAAACTGCCATAAGGGATCCCACCACACACACAATGCAAGCACACACTTGGAGGAGATTTCTCATTATGACAGTCAAAAATGCGTGATACGCGAAAAATCATTTGATATTATTATTAGTGCATAGTGCAAAAAACCTTTCAAAAGTATAATATTAACCTTAGCCAGCATAGACATTTCGAACTATGCCTACTATAGCTGCCATTTAAACAGTGGGGTGCCACCATAAGAAGATGGAAGATTATACAACTAAAATCATAAAGGTCTCGTATTGGATGATTGGATTTCCCACAAATGGTCAGGCTAAGAAACTTTCTTAAAAATGAGATGCCTCTGGAGGGACGTCCCTAGGAACCAAACGGTTCCCTACCGACACAAGGTCGGTGTACTCCCTTCCCGGGAGTAACACCTAAGATATGTCATGGCCGGTCGTAACTAACCTTTATCCGAGTGCTCGACACCAACATACACACTTCAATAAGTATGCAGCAACCATATAGGTAAATATCTGGGCTCCATACCATGATACCACCTTTTATCCAGAAGAGATGGACATACCCTAGGGGCGTGACCCCTGCAACCTTGCCACAAAATTCATGTTTCGACCATTTCCGGGTTGTGAGGCTCGACGAAGTCTGGTCCACAAGGCTACGCTTTTCTACAAAGCCATGCTTTGATCAACAAATGATCAGCAGCACTTTGTATGCCACATTACCAAATTGGGAATGTATCACTAGTAACCATTAACTACATAACCTCTGAGCTCGTGTGTCTCAAAGAAGGGTGTTAAGCTAAGAGAATAAATCACCGCCACCAAACAGAAATGTGTTTGATAGAAACTGGTTTTACATCTCAAAGTGAAATGTTAGACACACATCCATATAAGTCTGTTCCGGATTCGAATAGAACCGAAGGCACTTCAAAAGAAGCCTTTGAAAATTCGGATAATACCTAATCACGTCCCGATTTCCCATCACAAAGTAGATCTCTATACCGAGGACCAGTCGGTGCAGAGACATTCGAAGAGTTATCCTTTCGCTTTTGGAAATATCTGGTCTTCGCCACCGGTCTTCAAATGCTATCCATAAAGTCGTATCATTGTTCGAAATGGGTTATATGACACAAGGTCCTCTCCCGGCTAAACCGAATAATGAGCGCAATATTTAAAAACATATGGATATTGGGATTTCAGTTGAGTCACAACTTAAAATCCAAAACTTTCCTTTAAAATGGTTTAAACAAATTACCATTTTAATCTTTAACAAAAAGATTCACTTCACAAAGTTAACCAATCTGTCACAAAGATTCATTTATAGCCCTTCAAAACAATTCCATTTCAAATTGGATTAACTCATCCAATCTTTAAATCAAAGATTCAATTCATCGCTTTCAAAACAATTTCCCTTCCAAATCTTTTATACAAATACACCATTTGAAATTCACTTCAATTTCAAACAAAGTTCAATCATTTTTCACAAAGATTTATTAATAGCTTTCAAAACAATTTCAATTCTATTTCAAACTTGAAATCCTTCAATACAAATTTGAAATCCTTTCTTTATATGAAGGCTATTATTATTAGAAAAACAAATAGTTTTCATTTCGGAAAAATCCGATTTCATTTGTACAAGTTAAAGCCCTTGGGTTAAATTCGAATTCTCAACACTTTATCTTTAAAATGGTTAAAAACCATACAAATACATTTATAACTTGCATAACATTTTTAAACCAAAATTCCCAAACATAGAATTCAATTTCAAATTTTGAATTCAAATTTAAATCAAATTATTTAAATTTCAAAAGTTATTCAAAATAACTTTTATCCCTTAAAACTTTAACTCAATTCCATTGCCAAAACCATTTAAATTCGAAACTAAATTTTAAAACCATTTCAAAAATCTACGACCTAACCAATTCTCTCGTGCAATCCATATTTATGTGTATATGGTGTAGTCCAGGGGTTTTGCACGATAGTACAACATCATTCAATCATCACAGATTTAATCACATCAATATCGATAAGCGGTATAATCTATAACGCTTATCTTCATTCACAGATTCACAGATAAATAATATAAATTCATCACAATAAATGAATTATATATAGCTCAACAATTCATATCATAGAATATCACTGATCATACATAACATCTATTCAAGCATTCAATACAATTCATAAGCAACCCATGCATTCAATAATCATTTATAAACAAGATCAATTAATTATTTAATCCTTAATTAATTTAATTTAATTTTCAATTAAATAAATTCCTCTGTGAATTAATTACCCATTCCTGATTATAACTTAACTTAAACCAGATTAATAAATTAACAATCCTGGTTAGTCAACATTGATTAATTATAAACCATATAATTAATTATTCTTGAATCATTTATTAATTAACCCTTAATTATTTAATTATCCTTAATAAATCACACTAATTAATTAACTTTCAATTAATTATCATTGAATTAATTATTCTTAATTAATTACAATAAGTGATTATCCCTAATCACTTCCATTAATTAATCCTAAATTAATTAATCTTAAATAATTAATTATCCTTTAATTAATTACCTTAATTAATTAATCACACAAATTAATTATCCTTAATTAATTATTCCTTAATCACTCGATTAATCAACTTTAAACATTAATTACTTTTAATTAAGTAATTATCTTTAAGTAATTAATTACCCTTTTTATTAATAAATTAATTAACCTTTTATTACATTAATAAAATTATCCTTAATTTATTTTAGGATAACCATTTATTTACTTAGTCATCATTTAAACTTTTTTTAAATCAAAGGATTGAAATAAATTTATTCGAAAACACCCCTTTTATCTAAATTCTTTGATATACATCTCAAACACTTGCTAAATCCAAACATTATTAAGTTCCGTTTGGACATATTTAGGAATTTATTTACTATTGTCATCATATAAATTATTTACAAATAAAATTAACAAAATTTCAAAACAATTTAAAACCTTTAGCTTTAACATTTTTAATCTTTGAAAACTAGTATAAAAACTTGTTTAAAAATTCACTTTGGAACTTAGTAATATTTCTTTTGAAAAACTTATTCAAAAATTCTTAAAAACTTAATTATGTTTTTAATTTAAAACTAAGTTATTTGGATATAGGCCAAGACCTGAGCAATCTTTCAGTTTTCCCCGAGCATCCCACGAGAAACTCACATCATCACTTCACTCGAGCAAATCTACCAACCCCTTTGAGTTCATTCCCGAGCACGTCATCGTCTTCCCTAAAAACTTAAACCCACCTGATACACTGTGCACTTGTGCATGAACACCCATGATTCAACACTCTCCGAGCCTTCCTCCGATCGTCGATCAGTCACTGACAACCTCGCCATCCCTCACGAGAACCCAGATCGATGAAACAACGGTGGATTCGAAATTGAGCTATCTGCATCAAACCTGGAACCAACTATCACCAGAAAATCTTCTCAACGTCGACACCACGGACCACCGGACGCCTCGTGACCCCAACCCCAACTGCTCCGATGACCAACGAACACTTTCCCCCTAATCCGATCATTTATAATCCACCATAGTTAACAAAATTGTTATGCAAACCCAATCAAACGAAGCTACACCTAAAACCCTACCTACCCTCGTATAGTCACCAATGATGATCAGAAAAACAAAACTCAATTTTTCTTATGATCTACTACACACGATCCTCCTCCAAGCTTGATTTTGTTGACCATAATTATGCCGATCGACGGCAATTTACAAAAAACCAACGTCTGATCAACTCCAGATTTCACGATGATCCCAAATTTAAAAATCATAATTTTAACCTTAAAAATCATCATTCTTTACTATAAATCCATTTATATAATTCAATCGTGAAATCTTGCTACCTGTTTTTCTCGTTTTTAAATGATTGTACTGTAATTTTCCATCTAAAAATAATTGCTTGAAAGATATACTTGATATTATTTTATTAAAGTTGACATTACATTATTTAAATACTTTTTCATTTAGAAATCATCATCTTGAAATGTATATTTGGGAAGATATAGGTTTATTTGTACTGCTCTTAGCCTGTGAATGTTTTAAACAGAGGTATAAATACCTGTAATAAACATGCATACAACAAATATATGTATATGTGTATACATCAGACATGTAGACATACTATCACTCATACAAACAACAACTTTAAATATATAGCATCAAAATATCATGGCAGTTTTAAGGTTGGTTTGCTCACATGATCATATAAACAGAGAGATAGGCTTTTCCTTTTGTTTCCAGTCAAATTTGAATTTTGCTTTAGAATTGGTTTTTGGGCTTCTGATCCTGTGCTTGCTTTTGAAGTTGAACTTCCAAATTTGAAGTTGCATTTAATTTCCAGGTCTTGAACTTCTTTTGATTTTGAAAACTGGAATGAGTTCAATCTCTGGTTTTGAACTTGCATGTTTTTGATTCAGCTGTTCATTTGCTCTACTTCAGATTTGTATCTGATACTTGATCTGGATCTTGTTTCTCTTTTTGATTGAACCTGATCTTGTTTTTTGGTTTGGAGAGTTTTGTTTTTTTAGATTTTGATTTTTTGATTTTTGATCTTTCTGTTTTGATCTGTAGTACTCAGTTTTCAGATCTTTTTTCTTTTCTTTTTTCGATTTCTTTTGTTTTGAATACATGAAGAATTTGAACTGAAACCTTTATCGTATTTCTAGGTTTCAAATTTTTAAATGAAGGAAAGCAATTTGAGAAAATGAAGATGAAGAGAAAGGTTTAACTTTGATCTGAAAATGAATAGACAGTTTTTTCCTTTCTTTAAATTTTTAAAAATATTTTGTTTTGCCACTTGTCTAATTTCCTTATTACATTGTTAACACTTGTTAATGTATGCTTTTTAAAATAACACCACTCGTTAAAATAATTAATTTTGTGTTTAAGCCCTTATTTTCCATTAATTTATGACTTTGTTTTTAAATCCTTACTTTAATTAAATTTATGAAACATTGTTTCCTATTTTAGTTTTTATTTTTACAAAAGAAAACATCCTTGCCACTTGTAATCATAAACAAAATTGAGCTTGCACTTGTCTTATCTCTTTATTTAAATTGCTTACAAATGTTAATTTGTATAATAAAATGTTTGCACATGTATCTTGCATGTGTTTAAATGTTTTTAAATTTATCTTGTATTCATTTGTATACATTTTCTCTTATAAATATTTATATAACTTTTTAAAGAAAAAAATTTAAAAATCAAATTATACCTAGATAAAAAACACATGTATATTATACTAATTCAAAATTTTAACTTTAGATATCTTTTGGAAATTATTACATTAAATTCAAATCATAACTTCCAAAATACTTATATTAAAATTAGAAAACAATTTCTTATTAACTTTAAAATATAGTTTAAGACTAATTTATTTTCTAAGATATTTATTCTTGAATGTCAAACTCACAATTCAACTTAAAATTAATTTCAAAATATAACTTTCCAAATAGTTATAACAAGAAAACAAATTTTATTAATTTCGAACATAGTATTTTCAAATCCAATTTATTTGTAAAATATTTACAATTGAATTCCCAAATTAAACTCAATTTATTTTCCATAAATATTTATCTTTGAGTTTTAAATTCATAATTTTGAATCACATTCTATTTATATACATTTATATTGATAAACAAATAAGTGTCTATTTAATTTGGAAAATACCAAATTAATTCACAATTTAATTTAAAATTTCATATTAATTACCAAATTAATTCTTAATTTAATCCAAAAATCAAATTAATTACTAAATTAATTTGGCTAATAAAAATCGGGATTGTTACAGATTCCCCCCTTAAAAAAAATTTCATCCCCGAAATTTGCTAGGGAGACAACAAAGAACAGATAGATACACAAAGATAGAGAAACAGTTTTTCAGATCAACTGAATATCTATTCTGCATTTGGCTTACCAAATCAGAATATCAACAAAGATATGAGAACAAACTCATTCCATATTTCACAAGATACTCGGGTCATCCAGCCTACGAAATAAGCAGGGGTGCTGGTTAGTTCGAAGGATAACTAACCACTCGTAGAATGTTTCTGGACCCAAAAGAACAGACAATGGATTTAATCTACCACAATTCTCAAATACCAAGTGCCGATTCCAAACTTAGGTCGAAATACCTCAAAGTTTACACTAGCTTGTCCCTCTTCGGACTTTGATCCTTACCAAAATTTACAATAGACTTTTCAGATCTGGTTTTAACCGAAATTGTTTTATCGATACAATTCAATTTTAACTTTATATTTTATTAACCAATTTATTTCATATAAATATTCAAATTCATTTGAGTTTAAGTATGAAAAACTGATAAGAAACCGATGAAGAGAATATGAAATAGAAACTTATCTTCAACGATTCGTAGAGCCACCATAACACCAAAGCTTCTCCCTCGAGCTGACACGAAGAAATCAAAGAATCGAAATTGAATGGTGATTAAAAGAGATTTGATAGGAAAGGATTGTTTCCGTTGTTGCAGGGTATTGACCATTTGTGATGGTATTTCCATGTCCCCAATCTCGTCCTCTTCTTGCACTCATACTCACTATCAGTAGATAGTAAGAGAATTTACCGAGGCATATGAACGGATATCTTAGGGATATACTCATTCTAGGGTATACTTCACCCTATCTCTAATGAGTTACCTAACGTGTTATACTCCAAAAGCTAAAGTTTCAAACTTCAGCTCTGATACCAAGTTGTCACGGTCCAAATTTTTGTACTCGAATGCCGCAGATTCAACCATTGAAATTCGACTCGTGCCGGAGCTTATAACACATTAGTACAACAACACGGCGGAAGAAATGAATAATATATATCATTGATATACAATAGATACAATATCTGATACTATAATGATACAACCGAATATCAAATACAATCAGAGATATAAGAAACAGCGGAAATAACAGAAGTAGATGGTCTAGGCTTTGCGACCATCGACATTGGAAAGATAACATAAATTTGAACTCCAAAGAAAGAACTCCAATATCAGCAATCTCCATCTCCAAAGCACCAATCCAGAAATAGCTCTAACTCTCAATCAAGTTATACTAAGCAAGGCCAGCTATAAATGCTGAAGTGTAGCAAAAGCGATCCTCAGATCAAAGGCTTCGAAGGCTATCGAATCTATACTTACTATTTGATTATCTGAAAAACCCAACTCTAGACTGCCCGTGTGGAAATTTGTGGGCACCCAGAGTTTAGGAAGGGAACAATAAACTTCGGGTCAGTCATGCGACTGGTATGAGCAAACAAAAACAGTTTTATCTTTAAAACAACAACAAAAGATTTTAAAATTTGGAATCCGCAATGCTTTTTAGAAAATGAAACTGCCATAAGGCCTCCTACAACACATATAATGCAAGCGCACTCTTGGAGAGATTTCTCCTTATGACAGTCAAAAATGCTTGATACGCGAAAAATCATTTGATAGTATTATTAGTGCATAGTGCAGAAAACCTTTTGAAAGTATAATATTAATCTTAGCCAGATTAGACATTTCAAACTATGCCTATTATAGCTGCCATTTAAACAGTGGGGCGCCACCATAAGTAGATGGCAGGTTATACAACTAAAACCGTAATGGGCCCGTATTGGATGATTGGATTTCCAACAAATGGTCAGGCTAAGGAACTTCCTTAAAAATGAGACACCTCTGGAGGGATGCCCCCAGGAACCAAACGGTTCCCTACCGACACAAGGCCGGTGTACTCCCTTCTCGGGTGTAACACCTAAGATATGCCATCCCCGGTCATAACCAACCTTTATCTGAGCTCTCGACACCAACAACCACACAACAATAAGTATGCAGCAACCACGTAAGTAAATATCTGGGCTCCATACCATGATACCACCTTTTATCCAAAAGAGATGGACATACCCTAGGGGCGCGACCCCTGCAACCTTGACGCAAAATTCCTGTTTCGACCATTTCCGGGTTGTGAGGCTCGACGAAGTCTGGTCCATAAAGCTGCGCTTTTCTACAAAGTCATGCTTTGATCAACTAAATCAGCAGCACTTCGTATGCCACATTACCAAATTACGAATGTATCACTAGTTACCATCAACTACATAACCTCTGAGCTCGTACGTCTCGGAGAAGGGTGTTAAGCTAAGAGAATAAATCTCCGCCACCGAACAGAAATGTATTTGATAGAAACTGGTTTTACATCTCAAAGTGTAATGTTAGACACACATCCATACAAGTCTGTTCCGGGTTCGAACAGAACCGAAGGCACTTCAAAAGAAGCCCTTGCAAATCCGGATAATCCCTAATTACGTCCGGATTTCCGATCACAAAGGAGATCTCTATACCGGGGACCAATCGGTGCAGAGACATTCGACGAGTTATCCTTTCGCTTTTGGAAATATCCTGTCTTCACCACCGGTCTTCAAATGCTATCCATAACGTCACATCATTTATTCAGAATGGGTTATATGACTCAAGGTCCTCTCCCGGCTAAACCGAATAAAGAGCGCAATATTTAAAAACATATGGATATTGGGATTTCTGTTAAGTCACAACTTAAAATCCAAAACTTCCTTTCAAATGGTTAAAACAAATTACCATTTTAATCTTTAACAAAAAGATTCACTTCACAAAGTTTACCAATCTTTCAAAAGATTCATTTATAGCCCTTCAAAACAATTCCATTTCAAATTGGATTAACTCATCCAATCTTTAAATCAAAGATTCAATTCATCGCTTTCAAAACAATTTCCCTTCCAAATCTTTTATCCAAAAGATGCACCGTTTAAAATTCACTTCAATTTCAAACAAAGTTCAACCATTTTTCACAAAGATTTATTCATAGCTTTCAAAACAATTTCAATTCTATTTCAAACTTGAAATCTTTCAATACAAATTTGAAATCCTTTCTTTATATGAAAGCTATTATTATTAGAAAACAAATAGTTTTCATTTCGAAAAAATCCAATTTCATTTGTACAAGTTAAAGCCCTTGGGTTAAATTCGAATTCTCAACACTTTATCTCTAAATTGGTTAAAAACCATATAAACACATTTATAACTTGCATAACATTTTTAAACCAAAATTCCCAAACATAGAATTCAATTTCAAAATTTGAAATCAAATTTAAATCAAATTATTTTAGTTTCAAAAGTTATTCAAAATAACTTTTGTCTCTTAAAACTTTAACTCAATTCCATTATCAAAACCATTTAAATTTGAAACTAGATTTTAAAACCATTTCAAAAATATGTGACTTAACCAATTCCCTCGTGCAATCCATATTTGTGTGTGTACGGTGTAGTCCAGGGGTTTTACACAATAGTGCAACATCATTCAATCATCACAGATTTAATCACATCAATATCGATAAGCGGTATAATCTATAACGCTTATCTTCATTCACAGATTCACAGATAAATAATATAAATCATCACAGATAAATGAGTTACATACAGCTCAACAATTCATATCATAGAATATCACAGATCATACATAACATCTATTCAAGCATTCAATACAATTTATAAGCAACCCAAGCATTCAATAATTATTTATAAACATGATTAATTAATTATTTAATCCTTAATTAATTCAATTTAATTTTCAATTAAATAAATTCCTCTGTGAATTAATTATCCAATCCTAATTATAACTTAACTTAAACCAGATTAATAAATTAATAATCCTGGTTAGTCAACATTAATTAATTATAAACCATATAGTTAATTATTCTTGAATCATTTATTAATTAACCCTTAATTATTTAATCATCCTTAATAAATCACACTAATTAATTAACTTTTAATTAATTATCATTGCATTAATTATCCTTAATTAATTACAATAAGTGATTATCCCTAATCACTTCCATTAATTAATCTTAAATCAATTAATTATCCTTTACTTCATTATCTTAATTAATTAATCACACAAATTAATTATCCTTAATTAATTATTCCTTAATCAACTTTAATCATTAATTACTTTTAATTAAGTAAATATCTTTAAGTAATTAATTACCCTTTTTATTAATAAATTAATTAACCTTTTATTACATTAATAAAATTATCCTTAATTTATTTTAAGATAACCATTTATATAGTTAGTCATCATTTAAACTTTTTTAAATCAAAGGTTTGAAATAAATTTATTCGAAAACACCCCTTTTATTCAAAGTCTTTAATATACATCTCAAACACTTGCTAAATTCAAACATAATTAATTTCCATTTGGACTTCTTTAGGAATTAATTTATTGTTGTCATCATATAAATTATCTCCAAATCAAATTAACAAATTTTCAAAACAATTTAAAACCTTTAGCTTTAAAATTTTTAATCTTTGAAAACTAGTATGAAAAACTTGTTTAAAAATTCACTTTGGAACTTAGTAATATTTCTTTTGAAAAGCTTATTCAAAAATTCTTAAAAACTTAATTATGTTTTTAATTTAAAACTATATTATTTGGATATAGGCCAAGACTCGAGCAATCTTTCAGTTTTCCCCGAGCATCCCACGAGAAACTCACGTCATCACTTCACTCGAGCAAATCTACTAACCCCTTCGAGTTCATTACCGAGCACGTCATCGTCTTCCCTAAGAACTTAAACCCACCTAATACACCGTGCACCTGTGCACGAACACCCACGATCCACCACTCTCTAACCCTTCCTCCGATCGTCGATCAGTCATTGACAACCTCCCCATCCCTCACACCCAAATCGACGAAACAACGGTGGATTCGAAATCGAGCTATCTGCATCAAACCTTGAACCAACTATCACTAGAAAATCTTCCCGGTGTCGACACCACAGACCACCAGACGCCTCGTGAACCCTATCCCAACTGCTTCGATGACCCACGAACACTTTCCCCCTAGTCCGATCATTTATAATCCACCATAGTTAACGAAATTATTATGCAAACCCAATCGAACAAAATTACCCCTAAAACCTTACCTACCCTCGTATCGTCATCGATGATGATCGAAAAAACAAAACTCCAATTTTCTTATGATCTACTACACACGATCCTCCTCCGAGCTTGATTTCGTTGACCATAATTACGCCGATCGACGGCAATTTACAAAAACCTAACGTCTGATCAACTCCAGATTTCAAGATGACCCCAAATTTAAAAATCATAATTTTAACCTTAAAATCATCATTCTTTACTTTAAATCCATTTATATAATTCAATCATGAAATCTTGCTACTTGTTTTTCTCGTTTTTAAACGATTATACTGTAATTTTCCATCTAAAATAATTGCTTGAAAGATAAACTTGATATTATTTTATTAAAATTGACATTACATCGTTTAAATACTTTTTCATTTAGAAATCATCATCTTGAAATGTATTTGGGAAGATATAGGTTTATTTGTACTGCTCTAAGCCTGTGAATGTTTAAAACAGAGGTATAAATACCTGTAATAAACATGCATACAACAAATATATGTATATGCATATACATCAGACATGCAGGCATACTATCACTCATACAAACAACAACTTTAAATATATACCATCAAGATATCATGGCAGTTTTAAGGTTGGTTTTCTCACCTGATCATATAAACAGAGAGATAGGCTTTTCCTTTTGTTTCCAGTCAAACTTGAATTTTGCTTTAGAATTGTTTTTGGGCTTTTGATCATGTGCTTGCTTTTGAAGTTGAACTTCCAAATTTAAAGTTGCTTTTAATTTCCAGGTCTTGAACTTCTTTTGATTTTGAAAACTGGAATGAGTTCAATCTCTAGTTTTGAACTTGCATGTTTTTGATTCAGCTGTTCATTTGCTCTACTTCAGATTTGTATCTGACACTTGATCTGGATCTTGTTTCTCTTTTTGATTGAACCTGATCTTGTTTTCAGTTTTGGAGAGTTTTTTTTTAGATTTTTATTTTCTGATTTTTGATCTTTCTGTTTTGATCTGTAGTACTCAGGTTTCAGATCTTTTTTCTTTTCTTTTTCTGATTTCTTTTGTTTTGAATACATGAAGACTTTGAACTGAAACCTTTATCTTATTTCCAGGTTTCAACTTTTTAAATGAAGGAAAGCAATTTGAGAAAGTGAAGATGAAGAGAAAGGTTTAACTTTGATCTGAAAATGAATAGCCAGTTTTTTCCTTTCTTTAAAATTTTAAAAATATTTTGTTTTGCCACCTGTCTAATTTCCTTATTACATTGTTAACACTTGTTAATGTATGCTTTTTAAAATAACACCACTTATTAAAATAATTAATTTTGCATTTAAGCCCTTATTTTCCATTGATTTATAACTTTGTTTTTAAATCCTTACTTTAATTAAATTTATGAAACATGGTTTCTTATTTTAGTTTTTATTTTTTCCAAAAGAAAACATCCTTGCCACTTGTAATTATAAACAAAATTGAGCTTGCACTTGTCTTATCTCTTTATTTAAATTGTTTACAAATGTTAATTTGTATAATAAAATGTTTGCACATGTATCTTGCATGTGTTTAAATGTTTTTAAATTTATTCTCTATTCTTTTGTATACATTTTCTCTTATAAATATTTATATAACTTTTTAAAGAAATTAATTTAAAAAATCAACCTAGATAAAAAAACACATGTATATTATACTAATTCAAAATTTTAACTTTAGATATCTTTTGGAAATTATTACATTAAATTCAATCATAACTTCCAAAATACTTATATTAAAATTAGAAAACAATTTCTTATTAACTTTAAAATATAGTTTAAGCCCAGTGTATTTTCTAAGATAATTATTCTTGAAATTCAAACTTACAATTCAACTTAAAATTAATTTCAAAATATAACTTTCCAAATAGTTGTAACAAGAAAACAAATTTTATTAACCTTGAACATAGTAATTTCAAATCCAATTTATTTGTAAAATATTTACAATTGAATTCCCAAATTAAACTCAATTTATTTTTCAAAAATATTTATCTTAGAGTTTCAAATTCAAAATTTTAAATCAAAACATATTTTTATACATTTATATTAATAAACAAATAAATGTCTATTAAATTTGGAAAATACCAAATTAATTCACAATTTAATTCAAAATTTCATATTAATTACCAAATTAATTCTTAATTTAATCCAAAAATCAAATTAATTACTAAATTAATTTGGCTAAAATAATCGGGATCGTTACAAGTATCGTCCACCCAACTTCCTAGTTTGGGCTCATATCTGGATTCTTGATCAGAAACCGTCATTCTCCTTGCATAGTTCTAAACTATGAATAGAGAATTACAGAATCAATCAAAAATCCACATCCAGGGTTCGCCATCAAAATCGAGTGAAAAATCCCAACTCGGATCCATATAACTACCTCGAAATTCTGTGCTCGAATCGTTATGCGAATAAAATAATATACATGCATCCTACGTATTTATCTCAATCTATTAGTAACTATATCTATCCTCTTTATTCACATTTATTTTATTTCTATTCACTTATTCACAATTTCCCTTCTACCCAACTTTTATTAAATCTTTATTCAAATACTAACTTAGTATATTTGTTAATTCCAAATTTACTTAAGAATGCACCATTCATTTCTTTAAGTTCAATATAAGTATTTTATACACTTCTTAAATTTATTTTCACTTCACCACTTAAGCTTTCATATCTATTTTATTTAATCTTAAATTTCCAATTCCATTTTGAATTCAATTTACCTTTCATTTATAAATATTGAATTCTATTCACTTATTTCAGACCATATTTAATTAACCATTTCTTTAATTAATTCCACTTACTAATTTATTTTAAATCTCAATGGACTCTATTTCCAATCTCTTATTATTTTAGTCCACTTCGAATTAATTTTACAACTTTACTTTAACCCAATTCAAAATGAATTCCAATACTCAGTTCCAATTTCATTTACTTACAAATTTAAATTAACTTGTTGCTTCACAAATTTATTTCCAACTTAATAAATTTTATTTCAACGGTTATTCCATTTAGACTACTTAAACTTTTCTCTCAAATTTACTTTTATGTAACTTAGTTCAGTTATATTTCATTTAATTGACTTACATTTCTGATTATCTTGTTTTCACACTAGTTTAATTCAACTCTTCTTTAAGTTAAATCTTATTCCAACAGATTTCAAATTTTATAGGTTATCAAACCCATTTATATTCCATAAACATTTTAATTAAACTTTCAGAGTTTAAACAATTGCTTAAACATTCAAAACATTTTTGAAATAATATATACCCAAACCAAATTATCCCTTACATTCCAAAATCAAACCTAATTTTGCAAAGAAATACCATTCAAAACATTTAGGTAGCAATTCCTCTCCTGGAAACTCGAAAATGAACATCGATGATGCTGCAGTCATCACCGAAATTATTTTCCAGCGACCGAAAAGAGTTTAGTGATTTTATCTCTTTAAAACATTTTCAAATATTTTTGATTCCAAATCTCACCAAATTTCAAATCCAATTCAAAGTTATTTACTATTATTCCTCCAAAACTTTTGAAAATCGTTTTCAAACTCAAAGGGAATTAAATCTTCCAAATTTTTCGAATTTCAAAACCTTCGAATCTATATTCAAATTTTTCCATGGAATTTTAATTATAAATCACATTTATAATTCACATTTCAAATTCCATTTTGTTATCTGAATTTATTTCCTTAAGCTTTGGTTATGATTTCAATTCCTATTTTAAATTTTACATAACAATGATAATAGTTTAATATTATCATTCCCTAACAACCAAGCAACCATATACTATAATAATTTTCAAAAAATATTTCTTTTATATATAAAAATAATTTGGGCAAATATATTTCGTTTACCCACTTTTAAAGGACAATACTGTGAATGTTTGCCTAGTTTACGAGTTTAGAAATCCGTATCGATACAGTTGTCTAGACTGCACCAACCAGAATTTATAAACACTCAACCGATAAGTCGACACAATATAAAACAATTTATATTCACTAACAAATAGGTGCTCATATCTATTATTACACTCAAACTCATTCTAGAGTACCACTGACTCTATTTCTAATGAGTAATCCCCACCAGAGCCAAGGTTCTCACTTAACCTCGCTCTATTACCAAAATGTCACGACCCAATTTTTCGACGTCCGAAAATCGACATCAATACGCCCACTGTATTAAATGTTGAACAATCGAATGCCAAAAAAACAGACGTAAGGGAAAGAAGAAGGAGGTAGAAGAAGAGAAAAAAAACAATATTAGAATCTCACAATCGCAGCGGAACAATATATAATAGATAAATGACTGATCTTTCTACAAAAGAACTATATCTGTTTAATACATTACATCAACAGAGTACAACAAAATCAATAATACTGGACAGTTGTGATAACTTGTCCACACAAAGCTGAATAAGCAGCATATACCATACAACGGAATATACATCAAGTACGGATGATACGTCTCTCCATCCAGCACATCCCGTGAGCTCCATAGTAATCCATCCAAAATCTATACTCTATAATACTCGATCTGACCCAAGCATTATAGTAAAATAACACTCGAGTTAGTCTGGAAAACCAACATGAGAAAACGCACCCAATTGGATTGTTAAAGTTTTCAAAATCCTTTTGAAATCAAAGGTATCTCGTAAGAACACGCCATAAATAAACATGCCGAGTTTTTACCTTATGATAACCAAAACATTTCTTATCAAATCCTCTGATATTATAGTGGTGTTTATATACAAATACTTATTCAAATAGCCTTAGCTGCTACATTCATTAAATTCCAGCGTTATAGGTATACAAATAAGTCCGAAGGCACTTATTGAAGATTGGGTTTCCATCAATGGCAGGGCTATTGGGGTACCGTCCGTCATAGTACCTGTGACGACCGACTATTTCATACCATTCAAATCGACAATAATCCACACCTGTCAGACTTGAATGATGCAAAATAACAGATTGTAAATAAATTTGGAGCAAATGAAATCAAATACACAGAATCATAGACACAGAACAAATTAGAATAACTCACAGCGGAATATAAAATAACATAGTAGTTCATGAAGCTACTATAACAAAGTCTCAAAACAAATACATAATAACAGTCTGGAGACAACATAATAGAAATCTCAAATACATAGAAGTTCACTAATACATGAGATAAACTAGAATAACCGAAACTGAAATAGATATAAATATAGATAGGCAGAATCTCCAGCAAAGACTAGCTCCAGAAAGAGAATTCAAAGCTGTGAATACTCAGGCTGACCCGAGCGTAAAACAAAACACAAAACACTCGAATCAGGATATATATATACTCATATAATGTAAACCAACTCAAGTGAACAGTAATAAAGATACAAGTAACTTAAAGGATGTCTGGGACAGCCCATGCTTTAAGGATCCGTTAAACTATTTACTATATAGTAATACCGCGCTATTATAATAATGTCTACAGTAAAATAAACATACTTTAAAATAGCATCAAGGAGTGACCCAATATTCCCCTTAACACGTAATAGTCCCAGTAGTCCATCCAGTATCAGCGTATCTCCAGATCGGGAGACTACCCTAAATACTCCATGAGCTACGAGAGAAAAACAAACTCTTAGTAAAGGCTTGATATGGTAGGTGACATGACACACAATGCAATGCCAGGGTAGATATACCAATTACGCACACGGGCTGGTGGTAACGTAGCAGCCACTACGCCCACCCCGAACAACACTCCAAAATCAAGGGGTGCACCCAATCAATCACAACAGTAATAGAATGGTATCGAAGAAGTGTGTCCGGCCAGAGGGGCTACCTCTTTTGGCCCAAGATCGCTCCTGTTTTAGCCACCTTAAGCCAACTCACGGGAGTCAGGTCCACGTGATGTACCCCAGGAACGTCGCCACCATCCTACTTCATTCCAGAATCTTCACCGCGTACACAGTTGTTAAAGTGGTTTTCAGTATCGATAGAGAGTATGTCCATATCCAATCCCGGTCTCTTTAACAACCAATCGTTATCATAACCCGTAGTTATAATTTAAAATGGTATTTATATTTCAAAATCAAATATCCTTTAACAATTCAATATCATTTCAAATCCATTTCAAAATAATCAAAATATCATATCTATCGAAACCATATTCATTTTAGATAAAAATTTAAAAATACCATTTCAACTCTCATTTCAAAATAGTTTATATTTCAAAACAAATTACTTCATTTTAAATCATAAAATGAAGTTATTATATTTAATAATTAAATTATTAAATTCTCAAAATTTTAATCTTTTCACAGTTCATTCATTCACTTAAATTTATTAAAACAATGAAATTCAACTTTCGCAGCACTTAGAAAATGCTACGGAAAGTTATGTTTCAAAACAGTTCAATTTAACAAAAGACGAAATTAAAATGCTGTAATATGGTTACTTCAGTTCAAATAAAACCTTAGTTAAATTCAACAATTATAGCACTTACAAAGTGCTATAATAGCCCTTAATTAAATTTAGCCATTTAATTCATTTCTATCAACTACAGCATTTACAAATGCTGTAATATCCTTTACATTAGAAATAATAGCATTTCAAAGATGCTGTTAATTAAATTCCAAATATTCAATATAATTTCACAAACAATTAAATTTTTATTTAAACCATTTTAACTTATAAAATCATATATTTTCACTTTTAAAACAACCATTTAAATACCCTTATATTCATGATTTTGTAAAGTTAAATTTCCATTCAAAAATCAAAATTTAATAATAATTCACTTATTAAATTCAACATTCAATTCTTTATAATTACATTTTTAACTCAACATTTAAGTTTAAATTTCCAAATTTAACTTATTTTCATTTTGTTTACTTAACTTAAATTTTCACTATTAAACAAAATTCACAAATTTCCAATTCTAAGTTATATTTCAAAATTCAACTTAAATATTCATTATTTCACCTTTTAATTTATTCAAAAATCATTAACACTTTATAAAAATCATTTAAATACATTTTAATTCAAATTTTAAATCTATTTATCATATTTTGCTACTTAAGTTGAATTCCATTTATAACCAAATCAAAATTTCCAAAATAACTTATATTTCAAATTTCTAACTTTACCATTAATTTATTTCACTTATAAATTTTAGAAAATCAATAATACTTTACAAAAATCATTTTTACTTAAGTTTGAATCAAAATATTATAATATTTAAATTTCTAACATGTTTTAAAAAATTTAGAAAAATATACTTTAACCACGGGTCTGTATATAATTTTCTAGCCTGGGTAAAGTGATACGGATAATATATCATTTCAATCCGTAATTTACAAAGAAAACCCGGGTTTTATCATTTCAAACCCGCAATCCTAAGTAAAATGAAATAACTAAAAATCGTTCAGGCCTATCATTTCAGCACATAACGATTTTTCCTTATTCTAAAGTCTGTTCGGGTATGTATCATTTCAACCCGTAGCGAATCTAATGTAAAGGAAACTTGCAGTGTGATAAAATGATATAAATAACAAAATAACATTATATAACAGTAACATATGATATAACAGGTGTTTAAGCATGGGTGAACATCACGCAATCATAGCATAACATATATAGCATGGTGATATGAGTTTACAAATTCAAATGTGATCAGTTTACTAGTCATATAAGATAAAACTGTCTGGTGAGAATAACTCACTGGTATAAGCTGAAGACAACAACCAAAGTACACAAACTGAGATCCACAAAGGCACGATAGCACGACAATGATTCGAGAGTGAAAGAGCCAAAGCTAATTGCCTTGTTACATAACAAACAAAACAAAGTACAATACATAAATTTCGAACCAAACTATTATAAACAAAGCTAGAAATATAAGCCAATACATAGCTAAAATTTTGCACTTGCATTGAACCACTTATGCTTCAGCTATGGACTGGAAAGGCACTGCCAAGGAGAGGATTTGGATCAGGTTAAGGTCATATAGGGGTCGGCCATAGCAATATAAAGGAGATGAAGGTATGTGTGCATGCATTTACAAAAACAAGGCAACTACAAGTGGGTTTCAAGGCATAAATGGCTTCGGCCAAGCATGGATTGGGCACGGCCTGATCTGATGAGTGCATGTACAGGTGTGGCAGGGTTCTAGGCTCATGTTTGTGGCTGGTGGTGGTGGTGAAGGTCGGCCAAAGCATGATTGTGGAGTGGTGAATCAAGGAGAGCTCGGCTATGGTGAATCAAGTGGAGTTTTTGTCAAAATCTTGGTGGATCTCCATCATGGATGGTTCGGCTCTGGAATGGCAGTGGAGAGGAGGGTATGGTGGCTAGAATAGGTGGTGGTGGAGGCAGCCATGGGGCTGGAGGTGGAGGGGCCGAACCTAAGTAGGTGATTGCAAGTGCAAAAATCAAGTAGAAAATGTAAAAGAAATGAAGTTTTTACCAAAATTCTTGTACAGGAGATAGCCGGATTTTTTTAGGGTTGAGAAGTTTTTGTTTTCATGTGAGGAAGAAATGAATTGGTCGGTTGAAGAAAGGAGTGATATGGCAGAAAATGAAGTGGTGTTGATTGATAATGAAAAGGTGGAGTGAATATGAAAAGGCTAGGAATAAAAAGAGTCACAAACTATTCATATTTCCCTAATTCTTTTTAAATTTTTAAATACATGTAAAATACTTATAAATACAGATAAAAACATGAAAATATGATGAGTGCACAAAAATAAATAAATAAATATTAATTAAATATAAATAAATTAGGAAAAATATCAAAAATTGGAAACTAGGCTTAAAAATTTGAAAATAAATGCAATAAATTTTGGAAAATTTTATGTACCTAAAAAATACTTATAAATAAAAATGAAAGCACAAAAATAAAATGCACGCATAAAAATGAATAAATAAATTTTAATTAAATATAATTATATGAAGAAAATAGAAGAAAAATGGAAACTAGGCTTCAAAAATAGAAAATAAACGCAATAAATTTTGGAAAATTTTTATTATCACATTAAAAATATTTATAAATGAAATCTTACAATAAAAAAAATTTAAAATAATTTCAAAATCAAATAAAGTCAAATTTAAAATTATATTCAAAATCTAGGGTTGTTACACTCTCCCCCACTCAAATCTTTTTGTCCTCGAAAAGAACGGGCAAGGAAAAAAAAAAAAAATAGTACCTGAAACGAACAATTCTGGATTCGAAGTACGAATGCTCTCCTCCGTTTCCCAAGTACAATCTCGATCGTCAATACTCCACTGTACTTTGACCAGATTAACAGATTTCCTTCTGAGCTGCTTCGTACCTCTGTCGACAATACGAAGTGTCTTCCTCTCGACAGTCAGATTAGGTTCAATATCCAAACTATCAAGAGCAGAAGGCTGGACAATAAGAGATGGGTCATGAAGATGTCGGCGAAGATGTGAGACATGAAATACATCATGCACTCCAGAAAGCTTCTCGGGCAAATCCAGACGATAAGCCAAAGAACCAACTCTTTCCACAATGTGGAAAGGACCAATGAACCTAGGAGAAAGCCTCCCTCTACGACCAAAGCGAATGACATTCCTCAAGGGAGAAATCTTAAGGAATACCTGATCACTAACAGCAAATTCCAAATTCCACCTACGCCTATAGCATACTTCTTCTACCTATCCTGAGCAACTCTCAACCTCTTCTTAATCTCCTCAACTCTCTCAGAAGCTTTCAAAATCACATCAGGACCAATAAACAAATGATTACCGGATTCAATCTAGCAAGATGGGGATCTACAAGGTCGTCTGTATAAAGCAGCAAACAGAGACATTTTGAGACTGGCCTGAATGCAAAGATGGAATGAGATAGATAAAGGATTAAGAATAGACTGAAAAACATAAGATAAGATTATATGATAGCTATTATTGCAGGTGAATTCGGTAAGATGAAGATGATCTTCCCAAGATCCTCCATAATCAAGCACACAAGCACGAAGAAGATCCTCGAGAATCTGATTCACTCTTTCCGTTTGACCGTCGGTCTGTGGGTGGTAAGCAGTGCTCAGATTCAAACGAGTACCCAGAGATTCCTGAAAAGCCTTCCAAAACCGATTGGTAAAGATGGGGTCATTACCACAAACAATACAGAGAGGAACACCATGGAGACGAACGATCTCCCTCATGTAGATCTCAGATAAGATAGAAGCAGATCGAGTAGATTTGACTGGAATGAAATGAGCGGACTTGGTCAGTCTATCCACAATAACCCAGATACTCTCATTACCCCTCTGAGTCCTCGGTAAACCATCGATGAAATTCATGGAAACCTGTTCCCACTTCCAATTGGGAATATCAAGGGGCTGCAAAAAACCAAGGGTCCTCTGGTGATCGGCTTTGACTTGCTGACAAGTCGCATACCGACTAACAAAGATAGAGATATCCCTCTTCATTCCTCTCCACTAATAAAGCCTCTTCATATCCTGATACATCTTTGACACACCATGATGAATAGAAAGCCTGGATCGGTGATTCTCCTGAAGCAACTCCTGCCTCAAACCATCAACATTCGGGACACAAATCCTGCCATTAATCCTCAAAATCCCTCTATCATCAATCTGAGCTCCACTACCACTACCACTGACACCAACCCTGCTACGAACACTCTCCTTCATCAATCTAATCATCTCATCCTCATCCTGCTTAGCCATGATACATGTCTATAAGAGGAGAAGAAGAAACAACAAGCTGACACAACAAAGCCTTCTTCCGACTCAGAGCATCGGCCACAACATTAGCTTTACCGGGAGTATAGCTAATATCGAGGTCATAAGAAGTCAGAAACTCAAGCCAACGAACTTTCCTCTGATTCAAATCCTTCTGGGAAAAGATATATCTCAGAGACTAATTATCGGTGAAAAGCTCAACTTGGTTCCAAGAAGATGATGCCTCCAAAGCTTCAAAGCAAAGACAACAGCAAGTAACTCTAAATCATGGGCACATAATTTGCTTCATGGGTTTTCAACTGACGGCTGGCATAGGCAATGACCTTATCATCCTGCATGAGAATAGTACCCAAACCCTCACGACTAGCATCAACGTATACCGTCAATCCATCACTTCCATTCGGAACGGTAAGAACTGGTGCGGAAGTTAGCTTGCTCTCTAACTCATTGAATGCAGCCTCACACTGATCACTCCAGACAAACTTGGCATTCTTACGAGTCAAAGCTGTGAGAGGAAGAACTGACAGGTCGAGCACCAGGAATAAGATCAATCCCATCTCAACCTTCTCGCGGGGTGCCATTCTTCTAGGAGGAAGAACAACAGGTCGAGCACCAGGAATAAGATCAATCCGAAAATCAATTACCCGCTTCGGAGGCAAAGAACTGACTTCACCAAATACATCGGGATATAATCTAACCACAGGAATTGAATCAAGATCACTGGGAGAAGAATCAAGAGAATAAATAAAGTTTCCAGCAAAATCCAAAGGCATGCGACACTGAATAATCAAGGAATTTCCTTGATCATCAACAAGGGGAACAGTCCGGGCTTTACAAGAGATATGAGCATCATGATGCCCTAACCAATCTTGACCAAGCAATAAATCAAAAGCATCGAAGCCCAGAACATAAAAATCACCACAAAAGCGATGGTCAGAATGGAGAAGTCTCACTTTCTTACAAATCCGATTAAGGTTAGCAGGACCCCCAATAGGATTTGAAACACATAATGGAATAAAAGCATACTCAGGAGATAGGAGATGCTCAAACTTATCACACAAATTAACAGAAATAAAACCGTGTGAAGCTCCAGTATCAAACAACACACGAACATGATGATGGAATAAAGTAAATGAACACTGGAGAGTACCTTGGTCATCACTAGGAGCAGGAGCAGGAGCAGGTGGAGGAACTGGAGATGAGGCAGAAGTGACAGCAAATATACCAGAAGGTGTACCCCTCTGCTGAGTAGGGCAGTCCTTCTTAAAATGACCAGGATGGAGACAGATATGGAAGAGATCACGCCTAGTCAACTGAGCAGGTGGAGGAACAACATCACCGGCTAATGTAGGACAGCTACTGACATAGTGTCCCTTCTGATCATACCTAAAGCAAGTGATAGAGGAGAGATCAATCGGTTGCCTCTGACCAGGAGCAGACGATGAAGATCCCAAACCAGGAAGCTTTTTCCAATTCTTCTTCTGCTGATGGAAATTAGGCTTACGCTTCTTGGAATTAGCAGAGGAAGACTGAGCACCGAAACAGCAGGACCCTTAGATGTGGGGTTCTCATAGCGAATAGCCATATCCATAAGCTGAGTGAAAGTGCCACGAACATGAGAAATGAGGCGACTATAGTACTCTGGACGAGCACCAACAATGAATTTCTCATTCTTCTTGAGAGGAGTATCAATCAGGCTACGACCGAACTTGGAAAGTTCGTTAAACTTCCTCTCGTACTCAGCAAAAGACATGCTACCCTGCTTAAGATCCATAAATTCACGATAAAGCTGGGATTCCCGGCTTTTGGCATCCATTTTGCCACAAAAGCCTCCCTGGAAAAGAGATACAGACAAGCTTAAGATAGATTCAAAAGAAAAGGAAAAATAGGAACAAAATTCAAGATAACACAAAGGATACCTTAACTGCTCCCAAGAAATATCAGCCTCGACGGTGTTAGCCGTAACGGACTCGCACCAATCTAAAGCAGAATCATGCATCTGCTAAGCTGCTAACTGACGCTTCTGGGCATCAGTAATATCAAGACCAGTAAATATCCTCTCAAGACTCCGCAACCACTACTAAGCCTCAATGATGCTCTCTGAACCGGTGAATGGGGTTCCACCAAGTTGAGTGAATTCCTTGTAGAGAACAGTGAATCGAACAGGAGCAACAGGTTGAGGAGCTGGGGCAATACCACGACCCCTACCTTTGGCATTTCCTCGATTCATCCTAAAAAATCAAGAATGAATTTAGGACAAGATAAAGAAAATCCAAAGATAAATTAAGATAAGACAAGAGAATTCACTTGGATGAATATCCTAAAGAAAGAAAAATATAACAAGGTAGATACGAAAGAAAGGAAGTTAGAAAACATTTGAAAATCCTTTAAAACAAAAAAAATTTTGTATCAAAATAATCTTTGAAAAATATTTTGAAAACATTTTGAAAAATCATTTTATACTTTGAAAATACGTCCCTCACAAAGATATGATTCTGAGATTGATTTCACTCATTCTAGGGTATTCCTACCCTATCTCTAATGAGTTTTTGCTCCGCAGAGGCAATGGTTTGCCAAAAACCAAAGCTCTGATACCAAATGTAACAGGCCGCACCAGTGGCGTAACGCCCACCGTAGCATACATTTGTACCTGTTCTGCCTTTACCGCCAGCCTCTCGACTACACCACCAACCCCCACGGGGACATGTAGGAGTAAGAGTCAACCGTTCGCTACCAAACCAGGAAGCGAGAACCCCCTATCATGTTGCACCCTCCAAGTGCAATGGCAGACACACATGTCGGACTTGAATGATGCAAAATAACAGATTGTAAATAAATTTAGCGCAAATGAAATCAAATACATAGAATCACAGACACAGAACAAATCAGAATAACTCACAGCGGAATATAAAATAACATAGTAGTTCACGAAGCTACTTTAACAACGTCTCAAAACAAATACATAATAACAGTCTGGAGACAACATAATAGAAATCCCAAATACATAGAAGTTCCCTAATACATGAGATAAACTAGAATAGCTGAAACTGAAATAGATATAAATATAGATAGGCAGAATCTCCAGCAAAGACCAGCTCCAGAAAGAGAATCCAAAGCTGTGAATACTCAGGCTGACCCGAGCGTAAAGCAAAACAGAAAACACTCGAGTCAGGACATATATATACTCATATAATGTAAACCAACTCAAGTGAACTGTAATAAAGATACAAGTAACTTAAAGGATGTCTAGGACTACCCATCCTCTAAGGATCCGTTAAACTATTTACCACATAGTAATACTGCGCTACTATACTAATGTCTACAGTAAAATGAACATACTTTAAAATAGCATTAAGGAGTGACTCAATATTCCCCTTAACACGTAATAGTCCCAGTAGTCCATCCAGTATCAGCGTATCTCCTGATCGGGAGACTACCCTAAATACTCCATGGGCTATGGGAGAAAAACAAACTCGTAGTAAAGGCTTGATATGGTAGGTGACACGGCGCACAAGGCAATGCCAAAGTAGATATACTAATTATGCACACGGGCTGGCGGTAACATAGCAGCCACTACGCCCACCCCGAACAACACTCTAAAATCAAGGGGTGCACCCAATCAATCACAACAGTAATAGAATGGTATCGAAGAAGTGTGTCCGGCCAGAGGGGCTACCTCTTTTGTCCCGAGATCACTTCTGTTTTAGGCACCTTAAGCCAACTCACGGGAGTCAGGTCCACGTAATGTACCTCAGGAACGTCGCCACCATCCTACTTCATTCTGGAATCTCCACCGCGTACATAGTTGTTAAAGTGGTTTTCGGTATCGACAGAGAGTATGTCCATATTCGATCCCGGTCTCTTTAACAACCAATCATTATTATAACCCGTAGTTATAATTTAAATGGTATTTATATTTCAAAATCAAATATCCTTTAACAATTCAATATCATTTCAAATTCATTTCAAAATAATCAAAATATCATATCTATCAAAACCATATTCATTTTATATAAAAAATTAAAAATACCATTTAAAACTGATATAACAGGTGTTTAAGCATGGGTGAACATCATATAATCATTGCATGGAAGATATAGCATGGTGATATGAGTTTACAAATTCAAATGTGATCAGTTTACTAGTCATATAAGTATAAAACTGTCTGGTGAGAATAACTCACTGGTATAAGCTGAAGACAACAACCAAAGTACACAAACTGAGATCCACAAAGGCACGATAGCACAACAATGATTCGAGAGTGGGAGAGCCAAAGCTAATTGCCTGGTTACATAACAAACAAAACAAAGTACAATACATAAATTTCAAATCAAACTATTATAAACAAAGCTAGAAATATAAGCACAATACATAGGTAAACCTTTTGTACTTGCATTCAACCACTTATGCTTCAGCAATGGACTGGAAAGGCACTGCCAAGGAGAGGATTTGGATCAGGTTGGATCAGGTTAAGGTCATATAGGGGTGGCCATAGCAATATAAAGGAGATGAAGGTATGTGTGCATGCGTTTACAAAAACAAGGCAACTACAAGTGGGTTTCAAGGCATAAATGGCTTCGGCCAAGCATGGATTGGGCATGGCCTGATCTGATGAGTGCATATACAAGTGTGGCAGAGTTCTAGGCTCAAGTTTGTGGCTGGTGGTGGTGGTGAAGGTCGGCTAAAGCATGATTGTGGAGTGGTGGATCAAGGAGAGCTCGGCTATGGTGAATCAAGTGGAGTTTTTGTCAAAATCTTGATGGATCTCCATCATGGATGGTTCGGCTCTGGAATGGCAGTGGAGAGGAGGGTATGGTGGCTGGAATAGGTGGTGGTGGAGACGACCAAGGGGCTAGAGGTGGAGGGGCCGAACCTAAGTTGGTGATTGCAAGTGCAAAAATCCAGTAGAAAATGTAAAAGAAATGAAGTTTTTACCAAAATTCTTGTACAGGAGATAGCCAAATTTTTGGTCTAGATCAGAGTACCGAGGATCTCCCCTGATCCCCTACAATACAAGATTGGAGCTACCCATTACAAGATAGTCCGAATAAGATCACCCCGCGAGTGGGATCAGCAACCGCCCACACAGCCTAAAAAAAGAGACATCTAGACAGGGATGACCTTACCCTAATTGGTTGCTAGCCACTTAGCCTTGCTGCACCTCCCATGTTTTAGCCATTCCCGGTTGATGAGGCTCTAGGCTACGTGTTACCTTGTTAGATCACTTCTTACTTAGAATGCTCATCGTCCTCCTGACGATGTTCTGATAGCATTCATCCATACAAGTCCATTCCCGGTCCGAACGGAACCGAAGACACTACTCCTACTACATCCATTTTGGAATCACCCTTAGAATTAGTAGCGATTAACCCTTGCACTTCACTGCTCCATCTTCGACTCCAAGCTCTTGTCTTCCTTACAAAACATTCAAATCGGATCGAAGTGGTTTTCAAAAAATTAATCCCATTCCCGGTCTCTTTGAAACGATCAACGCATTGGCCAATATTGATAGTTAGTTATTTAACTATCATATAACATCCACAAACAAATCATCCGGCCTTAATAATTTCTCAAATTATTTATTTCAAAATATCCGCGCAAGATATTTTTCTACACTTTAACCTTTTGAAAATAGTTTTCAAATCACTTTTTCTCTCATGGAACCAATTTCCACCCAATTGTTTTATTTCCACTATAGATCACCAAGTCTTAATATTTTAGATTTTTAAATAATTTAAATCACTTTATCCAAAAATATATACTTTAAAACACTTAAAATAAAAACTACTTAAAACATTTTATTCAAAATATTATTAATGAAATTTTATGATAATTTCTCATGTAAAACTTAAGCCAAATTAATTTTAAAATAAAAGTTATTTTATAAGGTATAAATATTAAACACTTATCTTTTAAATCATAACACTAGTTAAACCTTTAAAATAATTTACTTATATAATTAACTTAATAAGTATTTACTTTTGAAAATTTTAAAACCACTAAATAATAATTTCCTTCAAAAACGTTCTTTTAAAACCACTTTTAAACCTCTAGCTTATACTTAAAAATCTACTTGAAAACATACTTGGCTTTTCAGGAAAATACATTTCCCATTCCTTTGTAAATTCCCACCGTGAATTTACACTTTCAAATATCCTCTGATATCTTATTTCACTTTATAAACCCAGTTTATAAATTCCATAGTCTCATCCTCCATTTAAATCACAGTTTCAAACACTTAATCAATTTTCAAATAGATTTCCAAAATTTACTTCCTTTAGAATAATTTCCTTTACTTACTCAATTTTATTTCAAAACCCATTAATTTCAGATTTTACTCCTTTATTATGATTTAAAATCTTATTTAAAATGAAAATACCTTTTCATACTTTTCTAAAATTCTTCTTTATTTCTCCCAAACTATTTTAAACCTTGAATTTAAAAATAAATTCTTATTTCTTTAAATAATACCACTTAAGTTTAAAAATTCATTTATTCCCATTTATTCAAAAATCACCTTTCCTATACTTGGAATTAATTTATTAGAATTTAAAAATCAACTTTTTATCCTTTCCCAAATTCGTTCTTTATTTATCCAATTTCACTACATTTGTTTTACTTAGAATTCCCTGTTCTATTTTCCTTTAAAATCCAATCCTTATATTTTTGATATCCCAATATACCCAAAATATATTCAGTCAAACCCTAGCATTCAATATTTCAATTCCCAATATAATCAATATAATCCATCATAGATTATCAAATAAAACATATCACCGAATATGAAAATAAATTCCAACATTTTAAGGAATCCATTTGGATCCCTCCAACATGTTTCCCTGCATCCATGGATGTTAGCACAACATAAAAGTACTAATCCCACTTCGAGGGGGATATCGTGGTATATAGGGTCATCCGCTATTATGCAGGGTGCATAGGGTCTTATCCGCTATATAATGCGGGAATATTAATCACTCCAATATATATATATATATATATATATTATATATAATATCACATCTAGTCAATTCAATCATTCAACCAATAATTTAAATTTAACTATTTAAATTTAACCGGTAATCCAAATGAGTGAGATTAACTCATCTTTGACATCGTTTTGCAATCCGACCCAAACTGGCTATCTCCTTCACGATTTTGGACCTTATATAAACATCATATGTTTGTTAATATTCAAACTAATCGAATAGTTAATTACCATTTATCAATTTAACTAATAATTTTAATATGTGTATATGTATCTTTATTTCCTTTTTGAAACTACATATATATATATATATATATATATATAAATCTATATAATTTCCAACATCTAATTTTCTATGAGATTTCAACCATTTTAAAACTCTTACCCCTTTTTTTAAATAAACAGTAAGTTCGAACATGCATGTATATTTTCTTTTTCTTTGAAACCCATACACTTATAAAAATTAATTTATGTAGATTCAAAAATCCAATTTTTATATAAACTCTTCAGCATTTAAAACTCCTATAGATTTTTTCAATATATATATGTATATATTTCTCTAACAGAAAAGAGTTTTTTCTATTAAAACTTATATATATATATATATATATTTTCAGCAGATAACACGAATAGTGCTTATTTTACCATAAAATTTTGTGATGAATGAGATAAACAAGTTAAATTCCAAGCTTTATGCATAAGTAAAATTAAATTAAAACATTTTAAAAAAATTACCTAACTTGAACAGGCAAACGCATCATCAAGCTCCTACCTGACATCCACATCGCTCCATCGAACGATTGTTGATGCCAGTAAAATCAACTCGGCGCATCATATCATCACCTACCATTCTACATTGCCGCGCCAACTACAGCCTTCGAACGACAGTAGCGAATGCCTCAGGTCGCCTACCACTTCAACATCTTTGAACGACCCAACGGAAAAAAAAACTGACTTCGCTTAAGCCCTCCCAATAGCCGCAAAATATATCACGAAACCCTTCCATCCTTACACACGCCTTACTGCCACGAACCAAATTCGTCGTTGTCACCTCGCTTTTCTTTCCTCCCTTATGCATGCACGTTGCCTAGCCCACTGCGATGAAATTGCACCCCCTTGTCGAACTGCCGCCCCCCTCCAATGAGAGAACGCACGAGTGTGAGCTCGCGATTTAACGTCGAGCCTCCCCTCTTTTTTTTACACAGCCGATTTGATTGAACTTGAAAAGGAAAGGGGCCATTATTTTGCTTTTTGAACTAAATTGGGAAGTGGAGTTGCTTTTGAAGAAGGAAAAGAAATCGTTCGGCCATTTTTTTTAAAGAATGCGCGTGTCCTCAAGGAAGACACATGCTTTAAATTCCTTTACGTGTCTGTAAAGGCTTGCCACAATGGTTGAGAAATGAAAAAAAAAATGCACTGATGGGAGATATATTGACCAGTTCAAATATATACATATATCATAATTAAATTCAAATTCAAATTTAAATCGACTTCAATTCGTAGCTTACAATTTTCACATCCTATCGAGGCATGTCGTCAAACATTTATAATGTTGTACCCCTATTACGAACGCAATGGAAAAGGTTTCGAGTCCTAATTCGATCGTATGGAGAAGATAGCTTTTTGGACCAGTTATTTTATTTAATTTTTGATATAGATTTCAGCGCGCTTATATATCGTATGATCACACGACAACCCCAAATGCTACGAAAATTGAAACCTGATAATAATACACTATTACGGATCCAATGGAACTAGTTTCATCGAAATTCTAGACTGTGCCTCGGAAGGCTATTTTTAAATATCAATTTAAGCGATATATTTTTAAAACTGAATGTTATCCCATTTTTGGTCAAAACTGGAATATCAATGTTGTATGCATTTCAACCACGACCGAACCAAGAAGAAGAAAGCAAGCGTATATAAGTCCGGAATTTCACTCATACTAGTTGAAGTATATAAGGGTCATTCAACACTCGAATCCCCAAGTTTTCATTTA
This sequence comes from Allium cepa, assembly GCA_030765085.1. Classification (NCBI taxonomy): domain Eukaryota; kingdom Viridiplantae; phylum Streptophyta; class Magnoliopsida; order Asparagales; family Amaryllidaceae; genus Allium; species Allium cepa. Next base: position 723,426,695 of record CM060935.1, on the reverse strand, counting down.
GCAATTCAAATACGAGAGTGTCGTTCGGTACTTGCAAACCCTTCATATTCGTTTGGTAGACCGAAGTTATCAAGATCATTCGGTATGAGTCCATCCGGTAGTACAAGGTCGAAGGGCCATTCGGCACTCAAACTACCAAACTCATTCGGTAGGACAAGGCAAGAGGCCATTCGGTGATGTACTTCTCAGCTCATTCGGTACTCATTCCTCGTGCAGCCTCTACCACCGGTCCAAACCTTCCTAAGCAACGCCGGTCCACACCATCTCCAAGCAACGCCGGTCCACACCAACATGCCTCCATGCTCCGCTGAACCAACATGCCTCCAAGCTCCGCCGAACCAACATGCCTCCAAGCTCCTCTATAACCGAACCAACCCACGTCCACTCACCACCGGACCAACTGCCACCGAACCACAACTCCAACAACCCACTACCGGACCACCCTACACCGAACCAGGTGACCACCGAACCAAAGCTTCTCCATCCTTCTCTCCAAGCACGGCCGAACCAAGGAACGCCGAACCAGATGTGCCAGGCCAGATTGCATCAGCCCAGGCCCACCAGCAGCTATATACATCCAAGACCTCTACCCCCAGCCTCACTCTATAAATAGAGGGGCAGGGGTACAACAATGGCAGACAAGTTTGAGAGCTCAAGCACGGAAGGAACTTTCAAACATTTTGGTGCTTTCACTGAGAATTGAACTCAGGGACCTACCGCTTGGAAGTTGAATTTGAGAGTTTAGAGATTCAGATCGGAAGAGTTATGGCGAGACAATCAAGCAGAAGGCCAAGGCCAGAGCAGAGTCAACAGGAAGGGAGTCAGGAGGCTTCCTCAGGAGCAAACCAAGCTTCAGCCTTCATCACCAGGGATGAGATGGAGGCTATGATGAGAAGACAAGAAGAGATGATACAGAACTTGCTTCAGCAAATTAGGCAACTTGGAGCACAAAACCAAGGAGTAACTGGAGTTCAGAACGGAGCAGGACTATCTGGCGTAGCGCCAGAGCTAGGGGGCACTCACGCAGAGCATGTTGATCCGACCCCGGGAAGAGAGATGGGGGCATCCGAGCCACCTGGTAGCAATAGAGGAACAAACGTTCAGCCAGGGAGGCATACACATGAAAACTCCCGCGGACTCGGGAGGCAGGTCGAAGGCAGTGAACGAGGACTACAACTTGGAGACAATGACAGATTAGCAGAGATGGTTAGAAGAGCTATGAGAGGCGGTTTAGTAAACAGAGACTTGGAAGATGTAAACAGGAGTCCTTTTTCTTCTGCGATTAGGATGGCTAGGAACCCACCAGAATTCAAGCTACCATCAGTAGAGATGTACGATGGGAGGACAGACCCTGCGGTCCATCTTACTAAGTATATGAGGCACATGGAAGTGCTGGCGGCATCACAGGAGATCATGGCCCGGTGCTTTCCACTGTAGAGCGGCTCCATAGGAACGTGGGCAGATTTAACTGAGAGATTCATGAGGCAATTCAGGGTTCATATTGCGAGACCCAAGAATGTGATGACTTTGGCAACCTTGAAGCAGAAAACCGGAGAGACTTTGAGGAGCTTTCTAACGCAATTTAATGCGGCGGCAGCATCAGTGGATCGACCAGATCCATCTATGGTCATGATGGCGGCTGTATCTGGAATAGCTGATAGCACAGAGTTCAAGAATTCATTAACCAAGGACCCGCCTATGAATCTGGGAGAGTTCTATCATGAGGCTGAAAAGTTTCTGCGTTTGGAAGATGCTAGTGCAGAAAGAGAGGAAGAAGATGACGTTTACGCAATCAAGAGCGGAAACCCACCTGGAAAGGGTGCGGAGACTAGCAAAGGAAAGAGAAAGGCTGAGGATAATGATGACATGTCAAAGCGGCAAAGGAGGGAGCCGCGATTCATCACTCACACTGAGCTGAATGAGAGTCTGGAACGAATTTATCAGGATACCAAGGGGCAGGTTCCGTATCGTAGACCAATGCGAAGGGATCCAACCTCTGACGAAAGAAAATCAGATAAGTTTTGTGTATTCCATGAATTAAACGGTCATAACACTAATGATTGTAGGCATTTGAAGGACGAGGTGGAAGGGCATATCAGGAACGGTATGCTCCTTCAGTACGTGAGGAGGCGAACTCCAGCAGTGGAGCCAGAGCGACCGCCGTCTACATCGGCTAGAGGTGACCCTGGATCGGGGCACCGTTTGATTATCCATTGATTGCTTGATTAAAATAACGATGAACAAGTTGTAAACCTCTCGCTAACACGGTTAAATCATTTACACATGTGAGCGATCGCGCACGATCCATAGGCATGCTCTGAATGACTACCAGCCGCGTTATAGTAAGAGTTTACGCTTTGACATCTTCATTCTGCTTTTTACTTTGATTTTGATTTGAACATTTAAATTCTTCCTGTTTGGACATTTCTGCTGTAAGATTCATATGATTATTGCTTGAACATTTACAATTCTAGGGAAAAATTACTTGTATGCCCGTGGATCGCGAACGGTCCACGAGCACCTCTTGCATGGCAGCGAACTGCCGAAGTCTTTGATTCGGAAACTCCCCCAAACAATAACTCCGGCACTGATATTATTAAGTCCCCCCCGGGCATACTAATTCGCCTCGAACGGCACCCGATCGCGAACGGTCACAACTCGCCTCGAACGGCACCCGACTTCGAACAGTCACAATTCGCCTCGAACGGCACCCGATCGCGAACGGTCACAATTCGCCTCGAACGGCACCCGACTTCGAACAGTCACAATTCGCCTCGAATGGCACCCGATCGCGAACGGTCACAATTCGCCTCGAATGGCACCCGATCGCGAACGGTCACAATTCGCCTCGAACGGCACCCGACTTCGAACAGTCACAAACTCGCCTCGAACGGCACAACTCATCTCGCCACAAATGGCTCGATCGCGAAAGGTCACCATTTGAGGTCCACCGCCTGACCGCCAACAGTCGCACCTTACCACGAATGGCTCGATCTCGAACGATCGTCATCCGAAGTAAGGCGCTTGACCGCGAACGGTCCCATTTCATCTTTTGCCGCGAACGGCACCGGCCGTGAACGGTCACATTTCACCCCAAGTGGCTTGATCGCGAACGGTCGCCATTTGAGGTCCGCTCTCTGACCGGGCTCGGTCGCACTTTACCTCGAATGGCTCGATCCCGAACGGTCGTCATTTGAAGTAAAGCGCTTGACCGTGAACGATCACATTCCACCGCAAATGACTCGATCTCGAACGATCGTCGCATGGATTTAGACGCTTGACCGCGAACGGTCGCACTTCACCTCAAATGACTCGATCGCGAACGGTCGTCATTTGAAGTTAGGCGCTTGACCATGAACGGCCGCGCTTCATCCCAAATAGCTCGATCCCGAACGGTCGTCATTTGGGGCCATATAAAATATCAAGCTCTTTACAGGTTGTCAACAGGATATGAACATCCAGCTCATGGTATTACAAAACACGCCTTCCTATCGCAAGACATGTTTTGGGGGCAAAGTGTTATCCCATTTTTGGTCAAAACTGGAATATTAATGTTGTGTGCATTTCAACCACGACCGAACCAAGAAGAAGCAAGCAAGCGTATATAAGTCCGGAATTTCACTCATACTAGTTGAAGTATATAAGGGTCATTCAACACTCGAATCCCCAAGTTTTCATTTAGCAATTCAAATACGAGAGTGTCGTTCGGTACTTGCAAACCCTTCATATTCGTTTGGTAGACCGAAGTTATCAAGATCATTCGGTATGAGTCCATCCGGTAGTACAAGGTCGAAGGGCCATTCGGCACTCAAACTACCGAACTCATTCGGTAGGACAAGGCAAGAGGCCATTCGGCGATGTACTTCTTAGCTCATTCGGTACTCATTCCTCGTGCAGCCTCTACCACCGGTCCAAACCCTTCCTAAGCAACGCCGGTCCACACCATCTCCAAGCAATGCCAGTCCACACCAACATGCCTCCATGCTCCGCTGAACCAACATGCCTCCAAGCTCCGCCGAACCAACATGCCTCCAAGCTCCTCTATAACCGAACCAACCCACGTCCACTCACCACCGGACCAACTGCCACCGAACCACAACTCCAACAACCCACTACCGGACCACCCTACACCGAACCAGGTGACCACCGAACTAAAGCTTCTCCATCCTTCTCTCCAAGCACGGCCGAACCAAGGAACGCCGAACCAGATGTGCCAGGCCAGATTGCATCAGCCCAGGCCCACCAGCAGCTATATACATCCAAGACCTCTACCCCCAGCCTCACTCTATAAATAGAGGGGCAGGGGTACAGCAATGGCAGACAAGTTTGAGAGCTCAAGCACGGAAGGAACTTTCAAACAACTTTCATATACTTGTAATCAAAGCTTTGTATTTGTAATCTGAAGAGAAAGAGGAGAATAACATATAAAGTGGACGTAGGCACGTTCTGGACGAACCACTATAAATCTGTGTGTCTTTTACAGTTTAGTCCCTGCTTTTTACATATTTGATAAATCACCCAAATCGCTAAGAACAACATATAATCAACTAAATCGCACGACTTTAGGGTGTTTTCCCATTTTTTGCGCAAACACTGAACAAACCATCTTTAAATTCAATTCTAAATTTTCTATTATCTTCGATATTGTTAATACGAATTTTACAAGCCTTTAAATTATTTTTAACAAGCTTAAAACTGAAGATTTAATATTTTACCCAGCTTTCAATTATTAAATTCAATAATTGAATTGCCAAATAAATAATGATATTTGAAATTGAAGTTAAACCGACTTTCAAATATTTAAAATCAATTAAATATTTCAATTTCAAATATTTAGAAATTTCGGGTCGTCACACCAATCTTCAATACATGCCTTTGCCCTTTTTGATTTTAGAGCCTAATGTGTTGAAATTTAATATGGTAATAATTTCAGCTATATTGATATGTATTTGAATCCTTAGACATTATTATAATATCACTGGATTTTATATACAAATGTTTTGGTCATCGTAAGGTAAAAACCTGTCCGTATTTATGTGCGGTGTGGTCTTACGAGATGCCTTTGTTTTAAAGATTTTTATGAAGTTAAAGACTTATGCTTGTATCAAACCGTTTGACTCGGAATTTTTTTCCTAAACTCTTGGGTGCTCAAATTTTAATGGGTAGCCAAGTAGTTTGGTTTTTTTGCAGATTCATTTTGGAGGAGCTTGGAGCATGTGGCTTCATCGATAGCTAGTTATTACCTTTTCTTCCGCTGTATTATATGTATGTTGTACAGTTAGATAGGGATATACTGTTATAACTGTCCTAGGGTAGAATTTGTATTGGCATGACTCTGATGTAACATTTTTGAAATAACTTTGTAGTATGTTATGTTGAGTAATATATATTGTTCTGCTGCGTTGTGAGATTTTTTGTTGTTTATTTTTCTTCTCTTCTATCTTTTCTTTCTTTCACCCCCAATGACCCATCTTTTGAACGACTAAATGATCGGTACATGAATATCAAGAATGTATTAAGTGTCGTCTCTAGTAGTAAGAAAGGCGGACCTTACACTCTTTAACATTTTAAATTAGTTGTAAGCGTGATCTTTGGCATAATTGAATTTTAGATATTGAAAATAGTGGATCGTCACATTATTCATTGATTTACTCATCTGCAAAGTTTAGTGGTCAAATTGTGGTTATTAAATTGTCTTCCCAGAGTTTGTCTCTCTATAGAAGTATCACTTAAAGTTAGACCAAAATTTATTTCAACCCAATATGTTCTAGTCACGAGGAGTTAGAGGCGCTCGAGTAAGTTGGATTACATAGTCAAGTACATTATTGTTGAGTCCACATGAAGTCATTATGTAAATTGTTCTTTGCCAAAGTCCTTGAATATAAAGTCGCAAAGTCACATAAATCCAAGTGGCCATTAAAGTCATAATTCAAGCTCTTTTTATTATGCTAGAAGTAAAAGAAAATGAAGAAGATCAACTAAGAATTCATCCCTTTCTATTAGAAAGTCATGTTTATTTATAGAAGACTTTGGCACTTAGATTTATGACATATGTATCACGGAAAACTAGCGACCATGATTTTCTAATGTGGCATGTGCTCGAGTTAACAAGTGGCAAGATTCTTCTTTAACTTTATCATGATGATGTAGTGTAGTCGGTTCAATAAGAGAATGTCACGTGGTCAAATGTTATTGATTTTGACATTGCATTCCTCAACATGCATTATTTTGGCCATCAATATGCGACGACTCCTTAGTTCTTGCTTGGTGATAGCTTCCTTGAGTTATCAATATGCGATGGCTTGAATGTGCATCAATGTGAGATAGCTTTGAAGCTTCAACCTTCCAAAACTTAAGTAATCAACTTGTGATTGCTCTGGAACACCAGTCTATAATAGATTCCCTTTTTTATCTTGCCACAAATGGAATTTTCCCATATTAACTTTCAATGGCTTCAAGGAGACAACCTTCAACATGCGATGGCTTGACAATCTCAACATAAGATGACTCCTTTCTTTCAATATGCAATGGTTCGATGATCTCAAATACGATGGCTCCTTTCCTTCAATATGTGATAGCTTGATAATCTCAACATGTGATGGCTCCTTTGCTTCAATTCATGATGCCTTGTTAATCTCAACATGCGATGGCTTCTTTCCTTCAATATGCGTTGACTTGGTAATCTTAACATGCGATGGCTCCTTTCCATCAATATGTTATTGTTTTGGTAATCTCAACGTGCAATGGCTCTTTTCCCTCAATATGTGATGACTTAATAATCTCATCATGTGATGGAAACTTATCCTCAGTATGCGATGGCTCTTTGATACTCGGCTTACGATAGCTTATAATAGTCGGTCTACGATAGCTATCTATAGTCAACTTGCGACAACCATGTTATTTTTGAGTTATGGCATCTTTTTTCCATCATCTTGCAATAGTTCATCATTATCAACTTTTTAAAATTTTTGGATGTAACAATATACGTACATACATATAAATATGTATATTCTCTTTCCAAATACATGCATGTGTATGTGTACATCTGTATGTGTTTGTGTGCATATATACATACATATATGTATAGCCAAACAAAATGCTTATTAAAATATATGCGGTAAATTGGGTATAAAAAAGGGGAAATATATTTTAAAGATTAGCAAAAACAGAAACAAATTAAGAAATGATTTTGAACAAATAAAATGCATTGAAGATTTCGATAATAGTATATTAATTAAGGATATAGACATATTAAATAGGTGGAAAGAGTATTTTGAACAATTATTTAAGGAAGTGAACCCTAAAAATGAAGTAGAACAAGTAGAAAATAACATGGAGATGGTGTAAAAATAAAAATAGAGAAGTTGAGGATACAATCAAAAGAATGAGAAAAAAAATAAGGCAGGTGGGTCAATTTAATATACCTGTTGAGGCATGGAAAGCATTAGGAAATAAAGAAATAAAATGGCTTAAAAATTTATTTAATGAAATATAAATCAAATTTAAAATCTTGAACAAGAAGAGGAAAATGCATTGATATATTTTTAAGAATAAGGGAGATGCCCAAAATTATAGTAACTGTAACGACCTGGATTTTCAGTCACCTGTTAGTGGGCGATTAACTGATTTTAATTATTGGGATATTAAATTTTATAAGTCGGATAGTTCTGATAGTTAAAATATCTAAATATATGTAAATTTATTTAAAACTATATAAATTTTAAATTTTAAATTTCTAGATATGATAGAATTCATAGAAATATGTATATAAACTCCACCGTTAAAATTTAAGACGAAATATCCATATAAGCGTATATATAAGCTTTATGATGTTTGATAATATATATAAGTATATAGGTATACATATATGTATATATAGGCCCATATGAAATAATGTATATGTAAGTAGGGGATAATGTGTAAATATAAGTATGATGAAAAAATATACATAAGTATATGTACATATATGTTATATGGAATAATGAATGTGAAAATGTAAATAAATGTGTAAAAAGGATATATATATATATATATATATATATATATATATACACACACACATATACAAGGAAGTACAAACTTTATGATAACAAATAAATGCATATATGTGAAGATATATATGAATATATATACACACACATTATAAAAAAAATGAATGAACATGAGAGGGTGTAAGCATGTGTATATCTAAATGTATAAAATAAATATGTATGTGTTTATGATAAAAAAATAAATGTATGCATATCCACATATATATGTGTGTGTTATAAAATAGTATATATCTAAATGTAAATAGGTAAGCATGAAAGATATATGGCCAAAGTAGTGTACATAAAAATCTCTTTATATACGAGTATGCATGCACGTCCGATGGACGTGTGCATGATAAATTGATCAAAAACTAGAAATAAACTTTAAATTGGGCACTTGTCACCTTATGTCATCAAGAGAACCTGTTGGCATTCCATCGGCCTACTCATGTGTAGAAAAAGTGATAGTGACCCAAAAAAGCTAAAATCATATTAGAATCATTGCCATGGTAAGTACATAGCGGCTTTCATAGGTAGGTTATTAGAAAAACCACAATGAGAATCAAATTGGAGATATATTGTTGATCACTAAATTAATCATAATACTATCAATAAAAATATAAATATTTTCTTTTGGCCATGAGTCTAATGACTTTAGCTTCTTTGTATAAATGTTAAAAAAGAACAAAAAGCTAAAACATTAATCAACTAATGAACATCTTGGTCAAGCTTTTTAAAAAATACATATATTAATTGTACCTATTTCATAAAGATCCAAATTTTTGTTCATATTCTCGTACACTAAAGAAAGTAAAAGACAAATATACAAAACAAAAATATTTAATCAAACTCATGCTTACTTATCAAATCTGCCACATTTAGCACCCATCATCGGTTTCTTTGTGACTGTGGCCGTTAACATCTACCACTGCAAACAAAATACAATAATGTTTTGAGCGGAAACTGGATAAAATTAGCCATAAAAATAAAATCTAACTAAACATATGCATGCATGGGGTCAGACACTTTAGTACCATAGCATATTGTTCAAATAGTAAATCAAGACATATTTACTTACACTTAATACATCATTTTCCATGAGTAGCCTCAATTCTAACTTCATGTTTTGTTGCTTTACTTATGCTTGATTATTTTTCCAAAAAAAGAGTAATGAATTTGTGGGTTTTGTGAACAAAAGTTGGAATAGAAGATAGGAAAATGGTGAAAAATATAGGCAGTGAGAAATTATATTCACGTTGTATGCAATCAATATTTTTACATTCACTCATAGTAATATAAAGTTATATATGATAATTAGAGATCATAAATTGTATAACATGCACTAAGTTTTATTGCGGATTGAAACTACAACCAAGAACCAAAAATCAAACAAGATAATAATGAAGCGTCCACAAAATTGAAGTCTAAAGAAAATTCACTGTAAGTTGCAACGAAATTGGCAGGCTCCAAAAATGAAATTCTATTAGAATTGGCTACAATATTATCTTAATTTCAGATATTTTATGTACCTTCATTTATTTACATAAATTATCATTTTGAATGAAGCTAAATAGACAATGAACTGAATATTTAAATTTAAAAATATTTGGGAACATATGTTCAGTTTAATAGTCGTTTTACAATAGAACTGCAATTAATAAATATACCAAGTCAAGATTTAACATAAGCTTTAGTTATCTGCATCTTTTACATGTTTCTGTCAAATACAACTGCAATATATGAGTGTAGAATTCAAGCAATCAAGTAATTTCAGTTAGATTTGTTTGCTCATCTAAAGAGAAAAATTCTATGCGAATAACCTAAGTTTGGCAACCTATTATGTAAACTCCAATAAATAAGAAAGTGAAATTCACATTTAGAATACAAACCACAATGCAATGTTTATATCTAATTACAAAATGAATCTCATATTAAAAAAATATGAAGTTAAATGGTATAACTTTGTGAAATTACTAAAGTTTCCGAACACCATCAAATAATTATAGAAATTATGAACAAAATTATGTTAGGATTTAAACTTTTTCTATCATATCCTTTTATTGGTCTGCTTTAACTTACTTAAAACTTTGTACTTTTCTCATTATTCCTCGTAGCAAAATATTACCTTTTAATACTGTAGAAAAAACCGACTTATATGAAAATGCAAGCAAATCATCAATATAATACAGACTTATAACATAACATAAAATGTAGTCAACTGACTACTTCAGACAGGGTAAAGATCACACATTTAAACCCTTTACAATAGGTGCTGCACAAATATAAAGCATAATTCATCGAAAAAGAAATATCAAACTGATTAACCATATCCATATTAAAAAGGGAATCTAAAGATTTTTTATTTTCTTTCGTGCAGCAACGTGCTCATGATTGGAGCAGCTGCTGCTGTTGCTTGCAGCAGCATATTTTTTTTAAAACTATTTGTAATCCTAGGATTGTTAGTCATAATGAAATTGTTAGTAACAGTTGATATATTAACCATAAGCTTTAAGTAATCTAAAAACAATGTAAACAAAATCATATACACTGGCACTTATGAAAACATAGAGTTTAGTTGAACTTCATATCATACTAAATTAATAAATTATTATTAGACCAACTACTTTAAGAATAATCCTTTTCACAACGAAGCTAAGAAGTTCATGACTTGACTGAAGCATTTTACTTTCTGCAAATAACATATAGGAAAACAATCAAATAATAATTTGTATATCTTGTATCATTTTATAAGCCATATATACATATATACATGCGCGCGCACACATATATATAACTCAAGATGCTTATGTACTTTCCAAACTAAATATCGATGCAGTACATAAAATTTTTGAACAGTGGTATTTTCCACACACTTGATGTAATATCAAACTATGCAATTCCATACACTTGATGTAATATCAAACTATGCAATTTCAAAAAATTATTTTATATCAAAATAAGATAATCAATCAACCAATAAAAAATTAAAAAAAAGAAAGAAAAAAGCCTGAAGGCATTTGTTATGATCGCTATAATGCCTCTTAAATTTCTTCACTCTTTTGTTAATGATCTTATCCGTCGACAAAGGAACCTCCATCTCTGCTACTAAATAACTAGGATTTGAAAGCAGATGAAATAAGATTATAATTGAAGATAAGTAAGAAAAACTGAAAATTGGGAATTATGACGGTGGCTTACCCAAACATAAACCTTAAAAAGCTTAGAGCGGCTGCTAAAATTTGCTTCGCATATTAAAATTTAAGAGGGATATAGTGATAATGGGTGAGAACTTGCAATAACTAACCTCTGCTATTTTTTTAAATGATAAAAACATCGCATAGTCAAACTGGAAGCACTGCTCTCTTCATTTAACCTTTTTGCTTCGACTACGTCTCAGCATCAATCTAGCCAAGCATTTGACAAATTGTATTATTTTGTTAAATGAAAAAATGAAATAGCACTAACATTTAGTGAAAACTATATCTTTAAAAATGAAGAATACCATATCTTTAAAATTGAAACTTCATTATCTAATAATCATCTCATATCATTGGCCCATGTAACCAAGAAATTCACATCTTCTCATAAATTCAAAGAAAAAATAATCATACAGCAAGGTAAAATTTGAGAGGGATGCTGTAATAATGGGTGAGAATTTGCAATAACTAACCTCTACTATTTGTTTAAATGATAAAAACATCCCGTAGTCGAACTGGAAGCACTGCGCTCTGCGTTTAATCTTTTTTGCTTCGACTATGCCTCAGCATTATTCTAGCCAGGCAACTGCACATATCCCTTCAAGATGCAGAGTAAGGATGAGAGTTTAGAGAAATTGCAATATGTATCAACTTTGATTCAGAATACAACATCGATGCTATAAACTTGGATTTCGTAGTGGTAGCCTATCAAATTCCATCAGATGGTACAGAGGAGCCTTGCTTTGTTGGAGATTCAATATTTAAGCCTAATTCTAGTCTTTCTACCGATAACACAATTTCATGCTTAAGCTCCTTTCTCCTACCTGTAAATAAACACTTGTCCAAATCGTCTGTATCTATATAAAATTTTAATATTTGTACTACATCAGAATCCCAAAGCAATCAAACTTCTACAGAAATAAATAAATTTATCCTTTGATAACTCTCAGGATTTCCAGAAGCATCATGCTTGAAATCCATGCTATTGTAATAATTATTATAGCGATCAATCGAATCAACAAAAAGAGAAGCATCTGCATTCAATCTTTTAGCAGATAAGAACGAATTCCTTGGCCAATGGATTCAGATTGGAGAATAAAGCCTCCAGCTTTTGAACGTAGCTTTCATGTTTCTTCACCGCCTCCGAAGCTACTGGAGAAGAAAATAAGAGGATCATGGGAAAATGGTTCGAACGTGGGAAAAGTAATGCCAAAAATATCCTCAATGGCTGCTGAGACGAAAAGCATAAGAAAAGTTTTGTTAACTTTTGCCTTCGCTTCTATTTCATCTATTTCAAACTTCACCGCAGGAGAAGATTCATTGTTATTAGCCTTCAATACTTCTATCTTCTAAGCTGTATTAGTGCTCTATAATGTTAGACATAGCAGAGGTGAGGAAAGAGTAAACGAACATGTTATAGGAGTATGAATGAACAGAAAAATACTTGCTTCATATTAATCTACTATTAGAATTTGACACAAAAATAAGCAAAGAAGAAAAGGATAGTATATTTCTATCATAATTGTTATCCACATTCAGCCAAATAGTTTGTATGCAAACATGTAAACATGAGTAAAATATTTAAAGTAGTAATAGCCATAAATGCATAAACGGAGTGTTGTGGGTCATAAATAAATGGAAATAAAATATTAACAACGGAAAGAAATAGAGTAACCTCATCTTCGTCTGCTTGAACAGTAATCGGTCACCAAGTTGCTGTCGACGTCCGTTGTGGGTATTGACAGAGTGGTCCGTTGATGGACGACCACGACCGGGAGAGCGGGGAGTACTGTCGGCTGTTCAAAGGGAGTTGCCATTTTTGTGCAGGAGATGTGAAATTGGAAGGATATGAAAAAAGAGGACGAAAGGAGAAGGGAAGAGAAAAAGAAGGGTAGGTAAACAGACGCGCGGACAGTGAAGGTGATAAACATGGAAAGCGGTTCAAAAAAGATTGAATTGCCCTTCTGAAATGATTTCTCTGTATTCTGAATCATGGACAACATGGAGAGTGGATAAAAGGCTTCAAATTGACCGGTTGATCAAACGTTTTGCTTTATAGTATAAGACATATATAATTGTGTATATAAACACATAGAAAACATCATCGTAACCAATTTCAAAATCAGGTCACACACAATTCAAAATCAAGTCAAGCATTCAATTCAAGCATATAAACATTTAATCAGGTTACACAAAATAACAAATAAACATATTAAAATCAAATCAGCCAAAAGGAAAAAAAAATGTAAAGAAGCTTGTACGGTTACATGTCTCGGCTTCTACTTTTTAGCTAGCTTTGTGCACTTCATTGTTATATACATACCACTTTTAGTTTTTGGTTCACGTATACATTAAAAAAGAGAGAGAGAGAAGAACAAGCTGCTATTAAAGTCTTAAGAGCTAAACACTCAAGTTCCAAGAAGAAAGAGCAGAACTAAAAGCAGTGTTCACTTGTTTTAAAAACTGTGAGTAAAAACTTCAACTTTTGCTATTGGAAATCTATTTAAGCCTATATATGATTGTAAGTTTTGAGTAAACTTTTGATTTGTCAAATATTCGTGTTTTAACAATATCTATGCTTATCATATATCACCCTTAAAATTCACAGAAAACACATATACTACTCTGTTCCTTAGAAAAATTGATATTTTGTAACTTCAAAATTCATTATCTCCTTATCCAAAGAATTTTAGGCTTTGATTCCAAAAGTAAAGTCGACTGATTTTGAATAAGTTTTTTCTAAAATTAGTTTCATTTGGTATCATCAAGCATAGAGTAAGAAATGTGTATCTTATAGTAGCAACTTATAAATGATCAAAATTCGAATATCGTAAATTAATACTTGGATTACATGGAAGTGTTTTTTATCCAAATAATGATTTTTGAAAGTTAATTGATGATTTTTAGTTGTGTACTTGGGGAGAAAATTGAAGATGGCTGGAATTTAGGTTTTGGTGAAATTCTAGAGGCCAAGGCGACGTGGTGGCTTGTCGTGGGTCAGGGAGGAGGTTCAAGGGTCTATTGGGTGGGTTGGTCGGTCGAGATGGTTGTTGGGTTTAGACCTTGTTCTTTTTCTTCTCTGGTTTTGGGTGAACTGCGGCGGCAAGAGGCGACCTCAGGGATGTTGTAATAGCCCGATATTTTCAACCATTCTCATCCGCACATGTTGAACTTGAATTGCTCAAAATATCAGATTGTTAATTTATATTTGGCAAAACTCAGCATATACAGTGAATAAACAAATCACAGAATCACAGACATAGAGTAATATGACAATAAGCAGCGGAAACAAATGAATAGTAGTTCATGAAGCTACATATATAAAAATATATAACAGGGTTAAAACAAGATACAATAGAAGTCTCGAATACATAGAAGTCTCAATACAATAGTAAAATACAAGATCAGAATATATCACAGGAGTCAACTGAATAACTGCACGCTGAATAGATAGATGGATCTCCAAGCGAAGCTCCAACTCCAAAGGTGAGTCTCAAATGCTGTGACACTCAGTATGACCCGAGCGTGAAGAAAAAACACAAAACATTCGAGTTAGGATTAAGATTCTTATATCAATAAATCCAACTCAAGTGAAATATCAACTGAAATACAAATAACTTAAATGATGTTTGAGATAAGCATCCTCTAAGGATCCGTGGAACTACCTACTGTGTAGTAATATACGCTATTATAATAATGCCTATAGTAAAGTAAACTATTAAAATAACGTTTAGGCATTACACATATCCCCCTTAACACATTTTATAGTGCCATAGTCTGTACAGTGCCATAATACCTCCTGATCGGGAGGCTACCAGAGGGCACTCCATAGGTACGACACAAAACAAACTTGTAGTGGTCTCGATATGGTAGGTGACACGGCATAACTAGGCAATGCCACAGTGGATATACCAATTACACTTTCAGGCTGGTGGTAACGCATAGCCGCAGCTACCGCTCACCTCGATCCACGCTCCCAAATCAAAGGTGCGCACTAAATCAATCACAGAGTAATAGAATGGAAAACGATGAAGTGTGTCCAATCAGAGGAGTTACCTCACTTGGCCCGTCAATTGCTCATAGTTTAGCCACCTTATGGTAACTCATGTGAGTTAGGCCCATGTATATACCTCAATAAAACGTCGCCACCATCCTACTTCATTCTGGAATCTCCACCACTTATACAGTTGTTAAACCGATTTTCGGTATTGGTAGAGAGTATGACAATATCCGATCCCGATTTCTTTAACAACCTAACGTTATTATAACACCGCGGTCATTTCAAAATAGTTTATGCTTCAAAACCAAATTATCATATCATTTCAAAAAAACATATCGATATGAAATCATTATTGTTAGGAATTGAGATGTTGGTTTTGATGACAACAACCTTTTTAACTTATCTTATTATAAAATATATACTAACTATTGTCTATATAGATATGTATATGCAAGAACTATGCAAGATATATATATATATATATATATATATATATATATATATATATGCAGGTATTGATTACTGAAGACTGATCAATATAAAGACTCAAGATTCAGAATGGAGATATCAAGATTGAAGACTCTAGAGTATCAAGATCAAGATTTCAAGATAAGTGTCTAGTTATTGTTAAAACTTCATGATATCACGAAAATCTTCATTCCAAATTACATTTGGGATGGAACCCATTTATATCTTCTTAGTGGCTTACAAACCCATGACAAGTAGCTTACAAACCTATGACAAGTGGCTTACAAACCCACGAGCATCCTGGTTTTATACAAGTTCTCGAGTCCTGATGTGATGAGATATTCTACAGGAAGAAGCTTGCAAAGCTACTTCAAAATGGTTTTTCAAAATGATTTTCAAAACTACTTTTCAAAATGTTTTAGCCTTAAGTTTATCTTTTCAAATGATTTTCAAAAAGATGTTTTAGCTTTAAAATATTTTTTTAAATAAACTCGTGTTTTAAACTTCGTTTGTTTTTAAAACTATCTTTTGATTTTTAAACATTCTTTATAGTATATATACACTTGAGATTTAAAACTCAAATTTATATATACATTCTAAAAATATATTTTTCGACTCTTCTTTATTTTAAAACATAGGAAAATTATTTTATTTTACTCTAGAATCATTTTATCTTGTTTTCCTTTCAATACCATTTTCAAAACAAATTTTACATTGTTTATAACTAAGGGATGTCGACATCATAGGATACCCCATGTTGACATGGTGGCCGTTAAATTCAAAAGTTTCAATTTACAGAAGAGGTGTATATTCGTTTAAATCACTTCATGAATAGTTATGATCGTTAGTGCTCTATAAATATCATTCACAAATGAATTTTTTAACTAACTATTTTCTTATTTTCTTCACTCCTTCTTCACAATCCATATTTCAAAATTTTCATACTTTTAAGATCGTGCCAAAATTCTGCCGAATTCTCAAGTGATTCAAATTAGAATCTCATTCTTGTTTGATTCTCTGCCCTTTCTTGAAGATCAAAGTGCCATTCAGAGTTATAGGATCAATTTGTACTCAAAAGTTTATCGAGCCTCTTTATAAGGTGTGGTAGTGCCTGAAAATCAATTGAGTGATCTTGTGTCCCATAAATCAAGAGAGTTTGCCCTGGACTTGAAGACAGGAGGGTACCTCAAGGCCTTTAGAAATTGAGGATTTTAATCTTGACATTGATATAATAAATATCTGTATGAGGTGTTTTCCTTGGTACAGGACTGGACGTAGGGTAACTTCGAACCAGTATAAAATTCGGTGTGTTCTTTCCTTTTACCGCTTTATATTTAAATTCTGCATTTGTGTTTGATTTTGTGATTGTTCTGTGATTAAGTTCTGCATTTGTTTATATCATAATTTTTGAATTAGTCATATAAGTCTTAGAATCCAATTAAACACTCTTTACCGCCCCCCCTCCCCTCTAGAGTTAAATTAGTCTTAAGATCCTTAATCCGCACTCCCTTTCAATTGGAATCAGATCATAGGTTTTCATAGTTTTCATAATCTGAAACTTGAAAATTGTTTTAATGGCTACCAACATTGGTAATGTCAACTCTGGCACTAGTTCTGTTAACACTAACACTAGTTCATTTGTAGAAGGTCAGTCTACTGTCAGACCACCATTTTTCAATGGCAATAATTATGCATATTGGGCTTGTAGAATGAAAATTTATTTACAATAAGTAGGATTAGACACTTGGAATATCACATAAACTGAGTATGTTGAACCAACTACCGATTTTTCCCAGTGGACTGCTGAGCAAAAGGGTATTGCATAAAATAACTCAAAGGCCATGAATATATTATTTTGTTCACTAGATAGGAATGAGTTTAATAGAGTGTCTATTTGTAAGTCTGCATTTGAAATCTAAAAAACTTTGCAAGTTACTCATGAAGGAACAAGCAAAGTTAAATAGACTAAAATTTCCATTTTAACTAATCAATTTCAATTATTTAAATGCATCCAAATGAGTCCATTTCCGACATGTATTGTCGATTTCAAGATATTGTTCATTCACAAATTGCACTGGGAAAAAGCTTTTTGGAGGAAGACCAAGTCGGAATAATTCTAAATTCACACACTCCAGAATGAGATCAAAAGACACTTGCAATCGAAGAAGCAAATGATATCAGTCTAATGAAAATAGAAGAATTGATAGGTAATCTGATGTCTTATGAAGTTCAACTGCAAGGAAGAAGAGAAAACAAGGCTACAGAAAAGAAGTCATTAGCATTCAATGCAACAACTGAAGATTCGAAACCAGACACCGATGAAGAGATTGCTTTCATGAGAAGAAACTTTCAAAAATTCCTAAAATATAGAAAAATGAATAATTACAAAAGAAATGATTAAAGGAATTCCAAAATTAATGCAAAGAACGTCAACAATGATATGCTACAATTGCAATAAAGTTGAGCATCATAGGAAAGATTGTCCATATCCAGATAAACAGTTGTTCCCCCCAAACAATGATTCGTCAAGGAAAAGGAAGAAAGCATACACAGCAACTCTTGATGACTTAAACTCATCATCCAGTGACGATGAAAAGAAAATGGATAATTCAAATCTATGTTTCACTGCTATTCATGAATCAGACGACAATGAGAGTATGGATCTAAAAATAGGTAGCATTTACATTATTATTAATTTTTCTTGTTTGAATAAATGCTTGTTTGTTTGCTTGATTTTTAAAAAAATTCCTTGAATTTTAAATTCAAATTTATCCCTTGAAATTTGAATTTAAAAATAATATTATTTTAATAATATTTTAAATATTAAATTATTAATATCTAAGTCTTATTATATTTAATGTTATCACAGGAATTATATAAGTAGAATATATCATATAATATATACATTTATTAGAAATTAAGAATAAATGCTTATCCTTTGATTCAATAGGCACATGTTGACATACCTGGATACCCCATGTCGACATGCCCCTCAGATATTTGATTTCAAAATGTGAATTCAAACTTTTGAATTTCCCCCCACCTTTTCACCAACTTCAATGCTATGGAAAGATGACTCTTGACCAGAGAACATGTCTATAAAATCTCTATTCAATTCACTCTCCTTATCATCACTTTTCACTTTTATTTCAAATTTCAAATTTATCTTCATTATCTTCAACCCCTCTCAAACTTCTTCAATGGCTTCTTTAAGCACTCTTAACACCATTAGGCTTCCAAAAGCTATCAAAAACTTTCTTTTTAATGACCCGAAAGCTATCAAAGCTTAAATCAACTATGTAAACTTTGGTAAAATTCATACGGGGAAATTTGTTACTTTTGAAGATTTTCCTTCTTATGAAATTGAAAATCTTTTTCAATAATGTTCTATTCTTAGTGTAGTAGATAACAAACAAAATGATTTTATATGTTATCCAAATCTTGTTAAGATGTTTTATGCGAATTTGAATCGTGGTTTTTATGATGGGCAAGATGGACAAATTTGGAGTAGTGTTAAAGGAACACAACTAGTTTTGGATTGTGAAATTTTAGAAAATATTTTGGGATGCAAGTGTACCAGAATGAATCTCTTAGAATTTCAAATAAATGAAAATTGATCGAGAGACATTTCATCACATCTTTGAAGGGATAACAATTTTGAATTCAAAAATCGTTAGTTTCGTCCAAAAGCAAGAATTGTTAATCTTCTTATTCAACACACCCTTATACCAAGATCGAGAAACTACAACAACCCAACTTTGAAAGTTTACAAAACTCTTTTTACAATTTTTGAAAATTATGATATCAATTGGGCTCAAGTTATTTTGGATGAGTTAAGGCCCAAGAATTTTACTATAGATGAAAATACATTATATCATGGAATTTATTTCACTCGGATTTTTAATTACTTTGGAGTTGATTTCAAAAGGGAAGAATTTATAACTAGAAAAGTGTTCAACCATGGAAATATTTCCCTTATGTAAATTCCATTAGTGTTTCAACCATATGAAACACATACGGAAAAGGAAGAAAGGATTGCTCACGAAGAGATGGAAGAAATGAAGGAGAAGAAGAAGAAGAAGCGGAAGGAATGGAAATTGAAGAGGAAGAACAAGAAACTTCCTTAGAGAGTATTGAATATCCTACTAATCCCGCTAATCCATCCAATAAGACTATTCTCAATAATCAAAGAATTATAGTGGAAATCAAAAGACACTCAAAAGATCAATGAGTAAGAAAATGGATAAGATATCCACTAAAATCGACAATTTCTTCGGGAAAGTTAGTAGAAAGCTTGGACTATCATCTTCTTCACATCTTCATCTAATTAGTTTTAGCTGATGTTATCTTGTTTAATTCAAGTTCTATCCATGTATTTTCCTTTATTTGAGTTGATATTATGTAATGTTGACTAGAATCATTAATGAAATCTTTTATTTCCTGTTATTCAACATCATTTGTCTCTGTAATTGCTTGTTTTTATATTATACAAATTTTAGTTGCATAGATTTGTTCATAATATTCAAAACAAAGCAAATTGTCACTTTAGGCAGAGGCATGTCGACATCCACCATTCCCCCATGTCGACATACAACGGGCAGAAAGTAGTTACACTTTCAAATTTTAAATTCATGTAACTAACTTGTATCTATTCATTTTAAACGATTTTTTACCCCTATTTGTACCTATTTCTTTTAGAATAAATTATCAAACTTGATTTATAATCACTCCCTTTCATATTTCTTTGTATTTCTTGAATTAGGCTTCTTCGATTAAGACTCTAAGTGATAACCTTGAAGAAACTCACACTTCCTTCTAGAATAGCCTTACATTCATACTTCGTAATCAGCGCCACTTAGAATTGAGTCAAATGAAGATGATGAAGGAGCAAGGGAGACATTTCGACGCCCTTTGTTGGATGATCTCTGCTCCTAACAAGGACGATCTCGAAGGAAATTCATCGTCACTCACGACAAAGATAAAGAAGAAAGGGATGCCATCAAAGCAGACCCTATTTTTGGAGAAGATGAATGGGTGGAAGTACCAAGGAATGTCTAGTCATTATTTGTTTGATTTGTTTGGTGTTTTAAACTTGATTGACTTAACATATTTAAAACATCTGGTGTGGTTTGTATATATGATTGGAATGAATAATTATTGTAAATATGATTGATGATTGATTTACTTCTAAATTACACTAATGATCAGACTCATGATCACATTTCACATTTATGATCACATTTCATAGTTATGATCACACCAGCACTTATTACACTTATATATGGATTACTCTATTATATTATGATTGATTAACTTATATCAAGTTCAGGGAATTTATTAGTCGGAAGTTTTTGTTGAACGAAAAAGGGGGAGAAGTTATAAAATAGTAGTTGACTTGGAGTAAGGGGGAGTTATGATTGGACTAAGGGGGAGTCATGGAGTAAGGGGGAGTTATGGTAGGAGTTATGGTATGGTAAGTATATTTTATAAATACAGGTTGTCATCATCAAAAAGGGGGAGATTGTTAGGAACTAAGATGTTGGTTTGATGACAACGACCTTTTTAACTTATCTTATTATAAAATATATATTAACACTATTGTCTAGATAGATATGTATATACATGAACCATGCAGGACATATATATAGAAGGTTTTGATTACTGAAGTCTAATCAGTATAAAGAATCAAGATTCAGAATGGAGATATCAAGATTGAAGACTCTAGAGTATCAAGATCAAGATTTCAAGATAAGTGTCTAGTTTTTTTTAGAACTTCATAATAGCACAGAGATCTTCATTCCAAATTTATGTGGGATGGAACCCATTTCTATCTTCTTAGTGGCTTACAAGCCCATGACAAGTAGCTTACAAACCTACGACAAGTGGCTTACAAACCCATGAACAACCTGGTTTTGTACAAGTCCTCGAGTCTTGATGTGATGAGATATTCTGTACGAAGAAGCTTGCAAAACTACTTCAAAATGGTTTTTCAAAATGATTTTCAAAATTGCTTTTCAAAATGTTTTAGCCTTAAAAATTATCTTTTTAAATGATTTTCAAAAAGATGTTTTAGCTTTAAAATATTCTTTGTTTTTGTTTTTTAAATAAACTCGTGCTTTAAACTTCATTTATTTTTAAAACTATCTTCTGATTCTTAAATATTCTTTATAATATATATATACTTGAAATTTAAAAATCAAATTTATATATACATTCTAAAAATATAGTTTTCTACTCTTCTTTATTCTAAAACATAGGAAAACTAGTTTATTTTACTCCAGAATCATTTTATCTTGTTTTCCTTTTAATATCATTTTCAAAACAAATTTTACATTGTTTATGACTAAGGGATGTCGACATCATGGGATACCCGATGTCGACATGGTGGCCATTAAATTCAAAATTTTCAATTTTCAACAAAGTATCTATTTGTTTAAATCACTTCACAAATGGTTATGACCATTAGTGCTCTATAAATAGCCTTCACAAACAAATTTTTTATCTAACTATTTTCTTATTTTCTTATTTTCTTCACTCATTCTTCTCCACAAATCCATATTTTAAAATTTTCATATTTTTAAGATCGTGCTGAAATTCTGCCAAATTCTCAAGTGAATCAAATTAGATTCTCATTCTTGTTTTCTCTCGAAGATCAAAGTGCTATTCAGAGTTATATGATCAATTTGTAATCAAAAGTTTATCGAGTCTCTTTATAAGATGTGGTTGTGCTTGGAAATCAATTGGGTGATCTTGTGTCTTGTAAATCAAGAGAGTCTGCCCCGGACTCGAAGACAGGAGGGTACCTCAAGGCCTATAGAAATTGAGGGTTGTAATCTAGACATTGGTATAATAAAAATCTGTATGAGGTGTTTGCCTTGGTACAAGACTGGATGTAGGGTAACTCCGAACCAGTATAAAATCCAGTATGTTCTTTCCTTTTACTGCTTTTTATTTACTTTCGGCATCTATGTTTGATTATGTGATTAAGTTCTGCATTTGTTTATATCATAATTTTTAAATTAGTCCATATAAGTCTTAGAATCCGTTAAACACTATTCACCCCTCTAGTGTTGAATTAGCCTTAAGATCCTTAATCCGCAATCCCTTTCACTTATTCACTTAAAAGTTATCCATTTCCAAATCATAACACTTTTAAAGTTATAACACTCTCAAAATGACAAAACTTCAAAATTATAACACTTTGGAAATCATTATACTTTAAAATCATAATACTTTGAAACATAATTTCCCACTCAAACCATTTAGATATAGAAAAATTGTATACATATATAATAAAATAGTCTATAAATAAAATAGTTTATATGTTGGATAGTTTGTATATAAAATAGTTATAAGTTAAAATAGTTCATATAAAATAAAATAATTAGAATATTTAAATAATTTATATTAAAAATAATTTTATATTAAAAATAGTTTATATTAAATAGTTTATATTAAAATAGTTTATAAAGAAAAATATATACATAGTTTTAAATATAATTTAAAAATATTTTATATAACAAAATAGTTTTCTCAAATTTCACAATAGATTCAAGTCAACTCGAATTCAAAAATTCAAGTTTAATTCAATCTCAATCCATCAATTTCAACTCAATTTAGTTTCTCAATAAACCATTTCAAATTATATCGATTCCAAATACAGATTTGAACCACAAAATAAACCATTTAAATTTTAATATATTCAAAGCTTTAGCTATTCAACAATTTCAAAACTAAATTTGATAATTTCATATATATCTCAATTCACTTTACTATTATTTATTTTTGAAATACTTACTTAATCATTTCAATAACATTTAAATAAAACTTCAAATTACAGATTTAAATAAACCAAATATCCTATTTCAATTTATGTAAACTTAAAATTATTCATTTAAATCACTTTTAATCAAATTAAGTTATGAAATCATGTCTTTAAAATCTCCAATTTAATAAATTCGAAATCAAATTTATTTGAGTGTAATTCTTAAATGAATACAATTTCAAACCAATTTCTATTTCAGTTCCAACTTAATTTATTAAAAATTATAATAAACTCTATATTTGAAATACGATTTTAAATAAATACTTAAAAATATTTTTAAATTTATTTATATATTACATCTATTTATATATTCTAAAAATAGTAAAATTATAGATAAATTCTTAAAATTTATAATTTCAAAATTAACTTATAAATATACAATTTTCAAAAACATATAATTTTAAAAATCTAATTTTTAAAACTTTATAAAATCACATATATATATATATATATAATGTCTTAAAATCAATATTTAATAAACCATATATTTTCTTTTAAAACCATAGAAATCATTTTCAAACTATTATATATATAGACCAACGGTCTGTGTATATAATTTTCTATCCTATGTTCAAATGATACATATATTTATAATTTCAATCCATAATTTAAATGTATACACGGGTATATATCTTTTCAACCCGCAATCCCAAATTCAATTCAATTAAAAATCGTTTAGGTTTATCACTTCAACCCATAATGATTTTCTTCTATTCCACAGATCATTCGGGTATGTATCATTTCAACCCATAGGGACTAACAGAGAACTTGCAGAGTGGGAACATATATGATAAAAATATAAAAATCAGCAACATGCATATCATCAGTGATAAATAAATAACAAATCATGGTGTCAGATGTCACAGGTGAACAGATACAGATAATAGCATATATATAGCAATTAAATAACTAACAACATCATATTTCAATTGTCGTTTCCATTGAAATCAAATTTAATAAATATAAGAACGTTAATCGTGAGTGATTGCTCACCTTTCGAGGCTAAAGGATAGACAATGAAATTGAGTTACCAAATGCAAGCACGACTTCCAAAGCGAAGTTAGATTAGCACGAATTCGACGAACAGAGCTGATAAATAGAAATCGAAGAGAACAATCAAATTGGCTTGATGTAGGCTGAAACTAATATCTATATTATATACACATGTTTACAAAAATAAATTTAGAACATATACTTAAGATAATATGTATAAAATTTCAAATCAACACATATCTTAAAATAACATATCATATCCTAAACCTTATATATGTTACATTTTTCTCAAACTATATCTATTACAATATGTATGCACACCTTATGTATGACATATATCTGTAAATCAACATGCTTAAAACATATATATATATATATATATATATATATATATATATATCACATGTTATATAATACTTATATACTTATCATATTTAAAACAATATAAAAACTGTGAAGTATGCATATAAATAAACCAACTATATGCGTAAACTCATGGCTGCCAAATTAGGGCGAGTCGGTAAATATAATGTAACGACCCAGAATTTTAGTCATTTGAAATTCGTATATTTAATTGATTTTAAATATTCAGAAGTTAATTTTATAAGCTGAATAACTTATATTTGAAATATAAGGATTTAATTGGATAATTAAATCAATAATTTAATATTTGAAATTGTGTAAATAATTGAAATTTGAATTTTATGTGAATAAAAAATATTTATAAAGTTGTTTTAAATTCTATTTGAATTAGAATGATGTTAGAGGACTTTTATAATTGAATTTAAAGTTAATCTACAGAAATTGAATATTTCAATATTTAATTGACGAGTAAAAATAGTCATTTTTCAAACACTCTCAGATTTCGACGAAACCAGTTTCATTGGATCCGTAATGTTATATTATTATCGGACTTCAAATTTTGTGTTAATTGAAATTACAGTTTGTCTGGGGTAAGCTAAAACGTGTAGAAATCTATTTAAGTGAATTTTTAATTTAAATAGTCGATTCGAAAATCTATCTTCTAAATACGAATTGGCTCCCGGTATATATTCCATTGTGTTCGGAATAGGGGTAAAATATTATAAACGCCAGGTAGCACGCTTCACTTCGAGTTTTAAAATTTTCGAGATGAATAGCGTCGTCAATTTTTCTATAAAAGGACGTTATAATTTCACAATTGCTCAAACCCAAGGGTTTCAAGCCCTAGCCGCCGTTTAATATATCAATGGCCTAAATTGCACATTCTTCTTCCTTGATTATCTCCTCATCCATTCACTTTCATAAAAAATGATCAACTACAAAAATGTAGAGATTCTCGAGCTCGACAAATCTAATGGCTACGATGTGATATGGCATTATGGATCAATGGAAAACTTCATTCAAACGACCAGCGTTCATGTGCATTTTTCGAGAGGAAGACATAACCAAGCTGCAGTGGCTTCGGCCGATGATAATGCTTGCGTAGGCGGGTTGAACGACATTACCTGATCGACGTTGAAGTGGATAGTGGGTTTGCGAAAATTGATGGCAATATCGGCGACGTCGGTTTCATTCTCGAACGAAGCCTGGGAAAAAAACATGGGAGGAAGAAAAAGAATCGGTGGCCACGATCTTATCTCTTGAATCAAGGGCCAAGATGGTTAGGGTTTTTAAAAATAAAAAGATTTTGTACATAATTATATATTTAAATCGTATAAACTTTAAAATGATGTAACTTTGTCATTATAAGGTCCTTTTTTGATGAAACAAATTACATTGGGTCCATATTGATGAGCACTACATTATAGAGCTGGTTTGGAGTTGATTGGATTTAGTGTAAATTTTAGGTAAAATAAAACAGCTATTTAATTTTATTCAGAATTAAACACTGCAACTGCTATTGGAATCATTGTGAGTACAACTCACTCTTTTTGACTCACTGATATTTTTGTGTAAGTGAAAAATAATTTATTTTATGATGATAGATGATTGTTTGGATGATATATGATATATTGATTGATATTTGGGTTTATTTCTGCCTATTGGGATAGATGACCCTATACGTTCCCATGTATGAACAGATGATCCTTTGTACGCGCGTCTACCTCAAAGCGGACATTGTACACATATTCTAATATGTATATTTGTTGCAGGTGACAAGTTGGATGGATCCAACTAGATTCCTCACCAGTATTGGTATTTACAGATATTATGATATATTCTACTATCATATTATATATGATGTTTTTAATTTCGTGATTGATGTATTTAGTGCGGTTGTAGCATTGGGCCTGTTTCTAGAATTTTAAAAATGTCAAAGTGATGATTTCAAATTAAAAAGGATTTTTAAATGATTTGAAAAGATATGATTTGATTTGTTATAAAGGAAGGAAACTATTTTAAATAAATAAATGTTATAATTTTTATGTTATAAAAATTATGATTTTTGTGAAATAAAATCAGAACATGATTTTGAAATATCGAGATAACTATTTCGTAAAATAGTTTAAATGGTGATTTTTGAATTTATTATAAGCGGTTTATAAATAATTTTTATAAAATTGAATTTTTATAAATTGGAATAATGGAATTATAAATGACTTTTTATAAGTATTAAAATGAGTTATAAATGAATCTTATAAGTAATAAGTTTTATAATTTGTGAAGTTATAAGAAGAACGATTTTGTAAATAAGAGAACTATAAGTAATTTACCTATAAATTTGATTTGGAATGTAAATGAGATAAATGAAATTGGTTAATAAAGGAGATTTATAAATTGAAGTTTTTATAAAGTATAAATGTGATTTATGAACATTGTTTTATAAATCCGAAATCAATTGAATTTGATAAGTTAGTTATTATAGTTTATTAAAGGAATTATATCCATGATTTTGGACAGTGGATAATCCTTTAATAAAAGTGTAATAGTAATAAATTTGATTAGGCATTAAATTCACAATTTTGGACAATGGATTATCCTTAATATAAATGTGTAGAAATATTAAATTTGGTAAACGATTTGCATTCATGATTTTGGATGGTGAATAATCTTTTAAATTAAAAGACAGTTTTGAAAAGCGATATTTTAAATAGAGTTAAATGATTTAAAGATGTTTTAAAATGTGTTAAGTATCGAATACATAGATTTCAACATTCGTTGTTGAAATAGACGTTTTCGAGAAATAAGGAAATGATGGACTATAACACTGTTGTTATAGTAAATGATTTTCGAAAGGAAATATTTTTGTATAGTATTGGGATTTATATATCTTTCTTATTTTTGAATCCCTATACTAGTGATTTTGGGTTGTCGTAATGATGTTTTACGCAACATTCTTTTTGACCCAAATAAATGTGTTTAATAAGAACGTTTTCCTTAAAGAATAAAATATATACTTAATTGTAATTTAAGTATATGTAATATTTTCTAAATGTTGAAAATAAATAGAATTGTGAATTACTTATTATAAATGAGTATATGGAAATGTTTTCTAGTATGGAAAAGTTGAAATGGTTTGAAATATATCCTTTTAAAGATAATTCGAAGTGAATATTTGGCAAGTGATTTAATTAATAAAAGTTTAATTAAAAGGGCCCAGTGATTGTTATGATGCTGAATATTGTTTATTTTGATAGTAAAATAACCGACTATCAGATTTGGCCATTTTAGTTTCTCGACTTGATGTGGGAACTATTTAGTCATACACTTAGTACATAGCCTTTTGTATGGGCTTGATTATCATTTGTGTTAAGGATGTTGATTCGTGTAGTGCGAAGAGTTACTCCAATCTATCGAGCTTCTTTCTTGGCCTGAAGGATAGCAAGTTGAGAGTTGGAGACGTGATAAATGAGGCTTAGTTTTTGTGTGAGGTTGAGAAACGTTTTTGCGTTGTTGGTGCGAAGAGACCGGGATTAGATTTATCTGAAAACCACTTCGGACCAACATATACGCGACGATTGTGCAGGTTGCTTGCAATGATATTGATATTCAGGATTTTTATAGTGGGGAACTGCTTGTTGATCATTTGGGGTTAAAATTCCAATATACATATGGTAGCAGTGGTCTCTTCATTATGAAATATCCAATACAAGGTCTATTATCTACTAATCCTAAGGATTTTCCGACAGGATGTGGTAGGAAAGTACCTTCGGTTTGTTTGTTCCTGGACAACTTATATGGATGTTTGTCTGACATTACATTTATAAAGATTATGTACATTGGTTTTCACAAACGTACATCAGTGGTGACGGAGAAGGCAACTTCTCTTAGCTTAACATCCACCTTGGGACGTATGTGCTTAAGGGTTGTATTTTTGTGGAAGACAATTAGTAGTCAAAGGAAATGGCCATGTGGCATTCAAAGTGATGTGATTTGTGATATGTGAAAGGTAATCGTTACCTCAGGCCTCATCAACTGGAAATGACCAAAAAAGGGTTAGATGCAGCAGGGCTAAGTGGGTCGCTCCCATTAGGGTATGGTCATCCTTTTCTAGATATATCTTTACACGCTTGACATCGTATATCTGATTATTGTGGTTTGTATGCTTCGAGGGCCCTCGGTAAAGGTCAGTAACAACCAGAGGATGACATATTCGGTACCATCTAGTTATAGAGGTGGGTCGGTCGTGTGTTGGTAGAGAAACTTTGTGATGGTTTCTTGGTACATTCTTGTAGAGATGTACTGCCAGAAGGTAGTCCCTTCACCCGATCATTTGTATGGAAATCCAAACTTCACTACGCACCTACCATTTTGATTGTATTACCCATTTTGGGCTATATGCTGGAATTTAACCATTGTAACAATTTCGACTATGATTAATATTATTTTTATACTAGACACTAGTATAATATCAGGGGATTTAATACGAAATGTTTTAGTTATCGTAAGGTAAAAACATGTCTGTGTTTATGTGTGGACTTGTCTTACGAGACACTTTTGTTTTGATAAAGGAAAAGTTTGGTAATTTAATAAATTCAGTTGAGTGTGTTTCTCATGCTAGTTTACCAGACTGATCCGGGCGTTCTTCCCTTTCAACGCTTGGGTCAGACCGAGCATATTTACAGGTTTAGAGTTGGCGTTTTAGAGCTTCACAGGCAAGCTGGAGATCTTCATTTCGTATATGTGTATCTGTTTTAATTATTGATTATCTGCTACATGTGCTTAGTTGTTTATATTATTGGCAATTGTGAGGATATGTTATTATAACTGTCCAGGCCGATAACTATTGATTGATTGTTGAACTATGATTGATGTATGTATATACAGTTTCTGTTTTGTAAAGATCATTGATTTGATATTATATGTTTTCCGCTGCGATGTGAGATTCTGTATTATTTTTTTTGGTTCTATCTTCTCTCTTTCTTCTCTTCTCTTCTTCTCTTCTCTTCTTCTCTCTTATTTTCTTTCTCTTGACTTTCCGTAAGTTTCTGCTTTTTGGGTCGAACGTGTGTGGATTATTGTCGATTCAAAGGGTATGGATTTACGGATCGTCACATATAAAACAACATATATAAACAACACATGCTTCAAAATATCAGACATATGTATATCTAGAAATCCAACAGAATATATACATAAACCTTTATAGCTTAATATACTTTGTAATATATAATTGTATAAACTTTTATTTTATAACAACGGACCACACAACATACAAGGATATATGAACTTCAAAACTATATCATAATATATATATAGATGTTATAACATACAATTTTTTTAAAAGCAAAGTATATATATGTGCAGGCTAATAATGTATATATGTGCAGATTATAGATCAAAAAAAAGGCATATGCAGACCAATATATAACAGAGAATATTATATGTATATAAACTTTAAATCATATTACAACATAGAAACTTTTACATATGTGGCAATGAAGAGGCTACAACAACCATAACCGTGCATATAGTACTATACTGTAAATTTACTTATAAATATGTATATATAAACATACACTTGTTAATATAACAGACATATACATATACTATGAATGAAATCTACAAACCAAAACTTATATATACTTAGGTATCATAAATAAGAAAATAAAATATACTAACAGATTGTAAATAAACCAATTATGCAACTCATACATACATATATATACTCGAACATATATATATATACACACACACTAAAGAAAGAACAGGTAATATATAACTACTTACTAATTTTTTTATAGAGACAGCGCACTTAGAGATCTCGGTAGAACAAAAATGGCTTCGGCCTAGGCTGGAGAATGAAGAGCTTCTATTGCAACGAAGTGGAGAGGAAGCATATCGGTGGAACACATTGGAGCAAGATGAACATGGGAGAAGGCGAAGGGAGGGAAGGCTGATGCGACAGGCGGTGAGTTCGACATGGAAGGTATAGCTGGAGTTGCTGAGGCCGAGCATGGTGGGGTGCTGCGCCTGGTGGAGGCCGAACGGAGAGCAGAGTTATGGTCATGCGTAAGGCCAAGAGAGAAAGAAAGAAGAAGATGAGGGGGAGGCCGTGTTTTGGCTATAGATTTCGAACCACTATACATTGAAACGATTATATATCTTTCCTTTATTTTTATCTTTTTAGTAAAAAATGAACAGAAGCCAGAGGAGAGAATGGGAAAGATCAAACAACATATTTCAAAAGTTTAAGGGAATACTGAAAGACAAAAGCTGAAAATCATAATGGTTGATGTCTCTTGGTTTACATGATGGAACTGAAAGGATATTGGAGCTTAAAGGCCAAAATACTAAATCGATACGGAAATCGTTCCGTAAATTTTGCTGTCTTCTCGACTTCAAAACACACAAACGAACATACTATGGAGATCATCATGACGAGACGATCAAAATGATATACAAATATCCATGGTACGATCATCCTTTCAAAAGTCGATAATCGGTACCAAAAATGCTACTAAAACACCGAAATTAAGGTAAACGAATCAATAACATTCCAAATTTGACGAAACAAAATATAACGTCTCACTCAGAAGATGATTTACAAATTTATTATATATAAAATATTCATGTTTGGAAAAATATTTTATATCATCAAATATTAACTAATTTAAATTGAAATAAAATTACACAAGAAAATAAACTTCAATATCATCGTATGAAAATTTACCATTAACCATGTTTAATTAGACATATTCCAAATATCAAATTTTTATTTCCAAATTTAATAATTTAAAATTCCATAAAAATTTAATTAAATACATTATTAAAATCTTTAAAATTTACGGGTCGTTATACTCTCCCCCACTCAAAACTTTTCGTCCACGAAAAGGAAGGAGGTAAAAGGATAGAAACTACTAGAAGAAAATAGACTGAAAAAACAAAATAAACAATTAATTTAAGACCATATAGATTTCAATTTAAATTAATTTACATTCAACAATTTGGTTTAATCCATTTTATTAAATCAATAAATTGTCATTGAATTCAAATTTGTTAGTTAAAACTGTTAATTCAAATCATATAAATTTCAATTAGTTTTAAGCTGATTTCCATTCAATTATTTCAAGTTTTGAATATTTAATCAAAATTTTGGCTTATTTTATAATTAAAATCATTCTTTAACATAAAGTTTAAGAATTAAATTGCCGATTAACTTCAAACAATTTAGAGATAAACATATATATATATATATATATATATATATATCAAATCTTTAAATATATACCTATATTATAAATCAAGTCGTACTTAAGAAATTCAAAACAATTCATTTTTTTTCAAAACAAAATGTAGCTAAGCTTCTTATGGTCTCTCCACTTCGAAACTCGAAAATAAATGTCAATGATGCTGCAGTCATCACCGAAGTTATTTTCCAGCGAGAAAACATGAGAGTACTAATTTAAACTTTAAAAATTCCTTTGAAATGATTTCTATTTGTAAATACTTTAAATAACATACATTTTAAAACTTTAAAACCAAAGTTTGGAGTCACCGAAAATTTAAATTCTCAAATTCTCAATTTAAATTCATTTAAATTCTAAAACAAATTGTATCCATCGTTTATAATTTCAGAATATTATACTTATATATAATATAATCATACAAAATCTGTTTTGTTTACCAAATTTGAAAGGAATATTGTGTCAGTTTGCTTTGTTCAGGTGTTTTGAAATTCCTATCGATAGCGTTGATCAGACGAATCGATCGAAACCCTAAATCAACTCAAACAACACTTTATTAACCAATTTAATTTTAATTATAAATACACTCCCTCAGTCAATAATTCCAGAATGGATTTCAAAATAGGAATAGAGATTCAAATTAGAGGGACCTTGACCAAAAGAATTCAACTAGAAGATAGGCTCGATGGGGAGATAAATATATTTCAAAGAGAGAAAAGAATGGATAGACTTATATAAATACCGGCAACCTTAACCGGGTCAACCACGATTTAAAAAATAAGATCGACACAGAATTCTGAGGCAAATCGACATCCGATCGTAAAAGATAGAATCTGGACATAGCAAGAGACAGCAGCGTCTAAACCAAGGATATAGGAATCTTCGGTGAATCGATACCTGTTGTAAAGGAGTTTCACCCCTTTACAAATCATTCTAAGATTGGCGAGACCGCCGATTCATAATAGATATCAACTGAAGTGGGGTTATGGGGTACTTCAAAATCAAGAAGAACACGAATGTGAAGAGACAAGAGTGGATTTCAGAACGAATGGGAAAGTTCCAAAATTCAAAGGAAACCGAGTCATAGTAGAGGAATTCAAGCTCGAACGAAGGTGATTCTGTAATTAAATTTGCTGTATATGTTAAGTTTTGCCTCAAACCATAGCTCTGATACCAACTGTAATAGCCCGATTTTTTCAACCATTCGCATCCGCACATGTCGGACTTGAATTGCTCAAAATATCAGATTATTAATTTATATTTGGCAAACTCGGCATATACTGTAAATAAACAAATCACAGAGTCATGGACATATTGTAATATAATAATAAGCAGCGAAAACAAATGAATAATAGTTCATGAAGCTACTATATATATAACAAAGTTAAAACAAGATACAATAGAAATCTCGAATACATAGAAGTCTTAATACAATAGTCAAATATAAGATTAGAATATATCACAGGAGTCAACTGAATAGCTGCAGGCTGAATAGATAGTTGCATCTCCAAGTGAAGCTCCAACTCCAAAGGTGAGTCTTAAATGCTATGGCACTCAGTCTGACCCGAGCGTAAAGAAAAAACACAGAACACTTGAGTCAGGATTAGGATTCTTATATCAGTAAATCCAACTCAAGTGAAATATCAACTGAAATACAAGTAACTTAAAGGATGTTTGGGATAACCATCCTCTAAGGATCCGTGGAACTATCTACTATGTAGTAATATACGCTATTATAATAATATCCTAGCAAAGTAAACTATTAAATTAGCGTTAAGGCGTTACCCATATCTCCATTAACACATTTTATAATGCCATAGTCTATACAGTACTGTAATACCTCCTGATCAGGTAGCTACCAGTGGGCACTCCATAGGTACGATACAAAACAAACTCGTAGTGGTCTCGATATGGTAGGTGACACGGCACAACTAGGAAATGCCAGGGTAGATATCCCAAGTACACTTCCGGGCTTGTGGTAATGCATAGCCGCAACTACCGCCTACCTCGATTCACACTCCCAAATCAAAGATGCCCATCACATCAATCACAAAGTAATAGAATAGCAAACGATGAAGTATGTTCGATCGAAGGAGCTACCTCACTTGGCCCGTCATTTGCTCTTGTTTTAGCCACCTTATGCTAACTCATGGGAGTTAGTTCCATATATATACCTCAATAGAACATCGCCACCATCCTACTTCATTCTGAAATCTCCACCACGCACACGGTTGTTAAAGTGATTTTCGGTATTGGAAGAGAGTGCGACAATATCCGAACCTGGTCTTTTTAACAACCAAACATCATTATAACACCGCGGTCATTTCAAAATAGTTTATACTTCAAAACTAAAATATCATATCATTACAAAAACCATATCGATATGAAATCATTATTCACTTAAAAGATATCCATTTCCAAATCATAGCACTTTTAAAGTTATAACACTTTCAAAACGACAAAACTTCAAAATTATAACACTTTGGAAATCATAATACTTTAAAATCATAATACTTTGAAACATAGCTTCCCACTCAAACCATTTAGATATAGAAAAACAGTATATATATAATAAAATAGTTAATAAATAAAATAGTTTATATGTTCAATAGTTTGTATATAAAATAGTTTATATAAAATAAAATAATTAGAATATTAAAATAGTTTGTATTGCAAATAGTTTTATGTCAAAAATATTTATATCAAATAGGCTATATTAAAATAATTTATAAAGAAAAATATATAAATAGTTTTAAATATAATTTAAAAATACTTTATATAATAAAATAGTTTTCTCAAATTTCACAACCGATTCAAATATACTCGAATTCAAAAATTTAAATTTAATTCAATCTCAATTCATCAATTTCTACGCAATTTAGTTTCTCAATGAACCATTTCAAATTATATCGATTTCAAATACAGATTAGAACCAAAAAATCAACCATTAAAATTTCAATATATTTCAAAGCTTTTAATATTCCATAATTTCAAAACTAAATTTGATAATTTCGTATATATCTCAATTCACTTTACTATTATTTATTTTTGAAATATTTACTTAATCATTTCAATAACATTTAAATAAAACTTATATATTATAGATTTAAATAAACTAAATATCCCCTTTCAATTTATATTAATTTGAAATTATTCATTTACATCACTTTTAATCAAAATTAAGTTATAAAATCATATCTTTAAAATCTCAAATTTAATAAATTTCAAATCAAATTTATTTGGTATAGTTCTTAAATAAATACAACTTCAAACCAATTTCTATTTCTTGTTCCAACCTTAATTTATTAAATATTATTATAAACTCTATATTTGAAATATGACTTTAAATAAATACTTAGACATATTATTAAATTTATTTATATATTACATCTATTTATATATTCTAAAATAGTAAAATTATAAATAAATTCTTAAAATTTATAATTTCGAAATTAACTAATAACTATACAATTTTCAAAACATATAATTTTAAAAATCTAGCTTTTAAAACTTTATAAAATTACACACACACATATATATAATTTCTTAAAATCAATATTTAATAAACCATATATTTCCTTTTAAAACCATAGAAATCATTTTCAAAATATTTATATATAGACCACCGGTGTCTGTATATAATTTTCTACCCTATGGTCAAGTGATACAGATATTTATCATTTCAATCTGTAATTTAAGTATATATAGGTATATATCTTTTCAACCCGTAATCCCAAATTTAATTCAATTGAAAATCGCTTGGGTTTATTATTTCAATCCATAATGATTGTTTTCTATTCTACAGATCGTTTGGGTACGTATCATTGTAACCCATAGGAGCTATACTAACGGGAACTTGTAGAGTATGAACATATATGATAAAAATATAAAAATCAACAACAGGCATATCATCAGTGATAAAATAAATAAAAGTCATGGTGTTAGATGTCACAGGTGAACCGATACAGATAATAACGTATATATAGCGTTTAAATAACAAACAGCAGCATATTTTAATTGTCGTTTCCATTGAAATCAAATTTAATAAATATAAAAACGTTAATCGTGAGTGATTGCTCACCTTTCAAGGCTAGAGAATAGACAATGAAATTGAGTTACGAAATGCAAGCACAACTTCCAAAGCAAAGCTAGATTGGCACAAATTCGACGAACAAAGCTGATAAATAGAAATCGATGAGAACAATCAAATTGGCTTGACGTAGGATGAAACTAATATCTATATTATGCACACATGTTTACAAAAATAAATTTAGAAAGATATACCTAAGATAAAATCTATGTATAAAATTTCAAATCAATACATATCTTAAAATAGTATATCATATCCAAAATCTTACACATATTACATTTTTCTCAAACTATATCTATTGCAGCATGTATGCAGACCTTTTGTTTGACATATATATGTAAATCAACATACTTAAAACACACACACATACATACATATATATATATATACATACATATATATATATATATATATATATATATATATATTGACCATATGTTATGTAATACTTATATACTTATCATATTTAAAACAATATAAAAACTGTGAAGTATGCATATAAATAAACCAATTATATGCGTAAACTCATGGCTGCCAAATTAGGGTGAGTCGGCAAATATAAAACAACATATATAAACAAGACATGCTTCAAAATCTCAGATGTATTTATATTTAGAAATCCAACAGAATATACATATATAAACGTTTATAGCTTAATACACTTTATAATATATAACTGCATAAACTTTTATTTTATAACAACAGACCACACAGCATACAAGGATATATGAACTTCAAAACCATATCATAATATATATATATATATATATATATATATATATATATATATGTTACAGCATACAATTTTTTTTGAAAAGCAAAGCATGTGTGTGTGTGTGCAGGCTAATATTGTATATATGTGCGGATTACATATCAAAACAGAATAGGCATTTGCAGACAAATATATAACAGAGCATATTACACACACACACACGAGTATGGTGGCACGTCCATTGGATGTGTGCGTAATGGAGGTAGAGCAAATTTTATGTGTGTTATAGTTGTCTTGTTGTTAGAGAGTATGGTAAAGTGTTTGGTAGTGGTGGGGAAAAGGAGGAAATAATATGGCAACCAAGCAGTAATAAAGTATTAAATTTTAGTCCAACTAAAATATATGTGTAAATATACTGACGTATGACTGTACATTAGAGTATTAGAGGGTGTGTAGGTAGGTGGACTAATTGTTCCAACGTCAATCTAATTTAATATTTGTTTGGTTGTGTTATTTTATCGTAGAATAATATATGCAATCGATGTTAGCTGGTAATTTGCTGTTGTTTGCACAGTATAAATTATGATGAGTGGTGAAGGATAAAAAATTGTTGTTGATTTGTATAAAAGTTTGTTAATTAGATGAGATAACCTGTAGCTTTGTGAATTATAGCAAAAGGAGCCTTGAAATGTAAGTTTAATGAGAGTAGAATAATTGGAGAGGAAGCATGTAATTAATAGTCAATGTAAGTTGGTAAAGCAGAGTAATGGTTGTTATTGATGAGGAATAAAATAAGCAAGCAGTACAGTAAATAATTGGGTAGACGAACAGTACAGTAAATAGAGTACTAAATGTTATAAAGCAGAGAAGTCATGGTAGCTATTATTGGCAGTTGCAGGTTGAGAAAATATATGGTGGAGCAGTAGGAGGAGCAAATGTTGTAGTAGCAAGCAGCACAATCAGTTTTGAGAACGTTGGGCAAGAAAACGCTCAATAGCTTTATCGCACTCTTTGATCTGTCAGAAAAGGTAAAATGGGTTGGAAGTTAGAATAAGCGTGTAGTTGTTGAGTAGTAGGATTATGTGATAAGTATACGGAGTTATGTGTTGCATACCACTTGAGGTGTGAAGAAAGCATCCCAATTTTCGTCTAGCTGACAGGGTGGACACTGTTCGTGCTTCCTATGAATTTGGGTTTGTATTGGAAATGTAGACGGTTGTTCTACCTTGAAGTTTTGCTGTGTAGTAGTAGGTGTTGTTATGCAATTCTTGAGATGTTGGTGCGCAATATCCAATGATGCTGTAGAGGAGTGACGCTGTAGCAGGTGGTTTGCATTAGTACTTTTGTCCGACTCATCCTTTGAAGTCAAAGGTGGTGATGCATCAACTATTTCAACAGGTGGTGATTGTTGAAGCTTTGACGCATGGGTGCATTTTCGCTTTGTTCTTTCTATGGAAATGACAGGTGGACATTGATGAATGGTTGGTGCACATTTGCTCTGCGTGGACGGAAATAAATTACCAAAATTTTTATGGGGTAAAAGTATACAAATTAAGTATTAAAACGTAGTAGAATTAGTGGTGGAGCGGAGGAAGGTGGCTTAAATTTGTGGACATGTGGGATGAATGGACAGTGTTTAGAAGTACTTGCAGTAGAAAATTAAGTATGCGCAAGTTATGCAGCCAGAGTGGTTGTACCTTGACTGTGCTGTAAGTGGTAGAAGTAAGGGCTTGTTAACGCAGTGATGTACTGTGCAGTAGGAGGTGTAATGGTGTGGTACAAGTATTAAAACAACCGTATGGGTTTGTAAACGTGTTTAAAAAAAGTAAGCAGTATGTTGGGAAGTTGGTAAAAAGACAAAAAGTAAAAGATTATGAGGAAACATGAAGACAAAAAAATTACCTTTGTCATTGTGGTTGTAGAGGGGATGAATAGAAGAGTGAAAATTTTGTGACGGGGAAGAGTGTATATGAGGGTGAGAGTGTAAGTTGGATCTAGCTGAAAAGCTGACAGGCGGGAGGGAAGGATGGGTATTGGAATAAACTAAGCAGAAATATGCGATGGAAAGTTTTACTGTTTCGGGGGGATACAAATGAGGGGACGGAAGGTTGGGAGCATGACACGTAAGAGTGCAGGAAGTGGAATGCGTACTATTATCTTATGGTGTACATGCATGCAGTGAGTGAAGGAACAGGGAGAAGAAGTAACGTGTGTAGAGTCAGTACTTTAATATGTAGGCTTGCAGAGGACAGCTGTGTTGTAAGCAGGTGCACACTGGTTGAAGGAATTGTTGCGCAGATGCTGTAAACTATTGTATGTAGGGTCAGTATTTTTTTGTTGTGCAA
The DNA here is from genome assembly GCA_030765085.1 of Allium cepa. NCBI lineage: Eukaryota > Viridiplantae > Streptophyta > Magnoliopsida > Asparagales > Amaryllidaceae > Allium > Allium cepa. The sequence goes on along the minus strand of CM060935.1, from coordinate 723,387,425 downwards.
AGTGCGGTAGATGTTAAGTTCATTAATTATGATCGGTATCAGTTATATAGTGAGGTATGTGTGTCAGAGTAAAGTTGGTTGCGTAGGGTTTATTATTTTTAGTGCGTTTAAAGGCAAAAATGTATAATTGAACCATGTTTCATAACGATGGTGAAAAACAGCTGAAAATAGGGAGAGAAATATTTTTATTGCCATGCATGGTGCCTGTTATGACAACCCATTGAAGAAATGTATGAGTGCATTTGTGACGACCCGGAGTTTTCTAGCAATATCAATTTAATAATCTGCATTAAAAATTAAATTGATTTGATATATTTTTATTAATTAAATCTGAATTTGGTACTTTTCTTTTAATAAATATCTAATGGATAAATTTAATCTGTTAAAAAATTAATTGTTTGTTTTCTATTTATATATGTATATATTTGTATACATTGTAAATAGATGAATTTGTTTTAAAACTTAATAAATAAAATATGTTTAAATACTAATGTATATATTTTAGTGAATTAGAAATTTGTGTTTTATTTAATATAAACATTTCAAAGCTAAATAAATAAATAGTTTGAAAACTTATTTTAACTTAAGTTTAAATTTAAATTATTAACAAAATGATTTGTTTTCTTTTCTTTTTAGTATGGTTTGATTTAAAATATGAATTTAAAATGATATATGAGTTTTCATATAATTTTGTAAAACAATACATCAATATACATTAATAAATATGTAGCTTATAATAAAAAGATAATTTATTCTATTTATCATTTCAAATTGATCATGTGTTTTATAATATAAAATGAAATGTATAAATAAAAAAATACAAGATACAAGATAAATTGGAAAAGAGATATAAGTTAGTACATTAGTTAAATTAAAAGAACATAACAACATTCATATGCATTTTAAAATATAACAGGACAACAAATGAAACTAGAACAAATAATTTTTTTTAAATTAGTAAATTAATATAAAAACTGCAGCATACATATATGTATATGTTTCAAGCTTCAAGGCCACTTGTGTAATTGTTTAAAACAGAATGAAGGTATTAAGATAATAAAGTGGGCAGGCCAACTTGAATGAAGTAAATGACAGTAATAAGTATATATATGTCATATAAACAAATCAAAAGTATGCAGGCCAAATAAATAAACAAACTGTGTATATGTGTGAAGCTTGCTTTGGAAGATAGTATTAAATATCTTAAGCTAACAAACAAAAACTAATTAATAATAAAAAAATCTTTTAGTACACTTAAGTATTCATTTCAGCCACCCTAAATAAAATATCTCTGGAAACATTTGTACAAACAAAGATTTATGCACATATTTGTTCAGATTTGTTGAAACATAATCATATACCCTGTCTTCTTGTTTTTCTATAAAGCAGTTTCATTTTTATTCAATTCGAACTGATTAAAAAGGAAAAGTAAACTTCATTTCAAAGTCAAACAAACAAAGCTTCAGTTTAAACAACAACTTAGCAAGCAGTGGATCAAACAGAGGAGATTTTCAGTTGCTTCAGGTTCCAAATTTAAGGCCTGTTCCAAATTTGTATCCTCTGTTCTTCATTTTCAGGTGAGTAACACTTTTAACATTTACTTAAGTTTTAAATACTGATGCATGCCTGGATTTGAATGCTTAAATGAATTGTGTGAACAATTTATATCTTCATTTTCTTTGGATATTGATGAGATGAAATGCTGCATATCTAAAGCCTGCAAAAAAATCAAACTGTTTCTTAAAAACTTGTTGTGATTTTTTTCTATTTGCAGTGAGTAACTCAAAATTTAAAAAAAAAACAAACTCATGTATATTTACATATGATTGATAATTTATGCCTGAACTAAATATGAATATGTGTTTATACTCTGTTGGATGTTTGTGAAATGATCCCTTCATGTTATAACCTGTAATACACCTTTGTATATTAAGTTTCAGGTTCATGCCTATTTCAAAAATCATTTCTGATGATCTATGTACTGTTAGGACTTAAGATCCAAACAGATATTGCTTGTTTGATTCTGAACAAAAAGTTAAAAATTTATTTAGTGTAAATTAAGACAGGGATTGCTCTGGAAATAAAAGTTTAAACAGGAAGTCCAAATCTCTGTAAAAATTCAAACATGATAATTCTACAATTCAGGTGTATAAACTAAATCTTTAAACTATGACATGATTTTTAAAGCTAGAATTAAAAGTTTTAGATTAGAAATGATAGTGCAATTCTGGGTTGCACTGTTTTGGGTTTTTGGGAAATCTCAGGTGATCTATGGGATTAGAGTTGGTCAGATTGTGTGAGGAGGTAGGGGAGCTTGCCAGGGTGATGGGAAAAATAGGCGGAGGTGGCCACGGTCACGGTGGCGACAGCGACAAACGTTTAAAGGTTGTAAACCTAGTTTTTGCTTGGGTTGGGTATTGGTCTCGTTCGGTGACCAGAGGTGATCGAGTTCAACGTGGGCTTGGGAATAGGTAGAGGGAAGGTAGCGGGGGCTGTAGCCGAAAGTGGTGATGCTCCAGTGGTCGGAGTTTGGTGTGCGGCGAGGTTTTCAGGGTCGAGTGGTAAAACTGTTGTGCTCCAGGCAACTCGATTTTGATATGAGGTGATGCCGTGTGTTTGGATGGTCGTGACGACATATGGAGGTGATCGCCGATGGGAAGCAGTTGTAGTGGATGGCCGGTGATGGCCAGAGGGATGGTGCACGTGCACAGGCACGTTGATGGACTGGGTTTTGTGGGTAGTTGGGGAAGAAGAGGTACAGAAGTTCGAAACGTGGGATTACTTCGAGGTCGACACGAGTTTTGCACGCTGTTTTGTTGGGCTTGATCTTGTTTCATTTGGGAAGACAGGAAGGAGGTGAAGTTTTGTGCAAGGGGGTAACTCGAAGCAGTTTGAATTTTTACTCGGGGAAACCTGCATATTACTCGAAGCAAAACTAAGGGGTGCTCGGGTTTTAGTGTACAGTTTATAAAACCTGAAACTGTTTTTAACAGTTTCAACTGTTTTAAACTTTGTTTTAAAATCTAAAATCAAAGTTAAAATCTAGATTTAAATCAAAGTTTAACTGTGAATCCAAGTGAGTTTTGAAAATAAAGTTGGTATAAATAAGTTTTCAAAACTTAAATTATTTTAATAATTTAAAAGTGCCAAATGTTTAAGTTTATTCAAAAGGGAGTTAAATTCAAAAATAAATTATAAATGGTTAAAGAAAGTACTCAGACAAGTTAACACCAAGGAGATCAGGACTTAGATATGAAAAGCTAGATTTGGGAACTAAAATAAAGTTTTATAATTTAATAAATTTTAGGTGTAATTAAATATGTAAGTTTAGAAAGGGGTTTTGAAAATAAATTAGTGTAAACATTTTATTAAGATAAAATTTAAATTTATTGGAAATAAATGTTTTAACATATTGGAAATAAGAATTTAACTCAATTATAAGAACAATTTACTTTAATTCATGAAGTTTGGAATTTTATATGTTTTGATCTTTAAGTTAATTAGGCAAGAATACTTAATGATGGATATTAGTTAATTTAGTAATTAATAGTTTAAATGTAGTAATTAAAGTTAATTTATGAATTAATTAACTAATATGTGATTTAGAACTATAGATTAGATTTTTAAATGGTAAATTAATTCATAATTAATAATTAATATAAGTTGATTATGTTAGAAGGAAATAATTAAATAATTATTAATGAAGTTCATTAACCAGATTATGTTATAATTAATTAATATGATTAAGTTTGTAATAAATTAATTAGATAAAATGAAATTATTTATTTAAAAAGTAATTAAGAAATTAATTACTTATTAATGGTGTAAATTAATTAGAGTTAATTAATTTAGTTTAATTAACTGATACCTTGGAATTGAATTACTTAGAGAAGTAATTGAAGAATAATTACGGGATGTAAATCATCTGGATAATATTGTTAATGGAAGTAATTGATAATATAATTACTTAAAATAAATCAAGAGATTAATTAAGCTTGATATTGAGAAGTAATTAATTTAGGATAATTAATTACTGAATATATTAATCAAGAGGATTAATATTTATAATTTGAAGATTTGTATTCTTAATATAAGTTAGTAAATGAAGATGTAAATAGAAATCATTAATTAATATAATTAATAATGAAATGTAATTAAGAAATTGATTTATTTGAGAATAATAAATCAACAAGATAATTAAATGGAAATAAATCAATATAAATGTAAGTAATGGAGCATAATTACTCAGAATAGTAATTGGATGATCATTACTTGATGAAATTAATACAAGATGATTTGTAAGTAGAGAAATTTGAGTAATTTCTTTTGTAATTAATCAAAGGATTAATTTATGGAATTAATTAATCATGGAATGATTAATTTGTTAATAAGTAATTAAGGATAGTTAATTACTGGTTTGTTATTAATCAAGGGGGTGATTAATAATTGTGTTTAAGTAAAGATTAATCACTTAATTAATTTAAATAAGTAATTGAATATAAATTGAAGATCATAATTACTATAATTAATGATGTAATTAAGAATTGTTTAATTAAGGAATAATTAATAGGAAAGTAATTAAATGTTAAATTGCTATGAACGATTTATAATAATTCATTGTAATTAAACAAAGACTAAATTATTTTTGTAATTAGAGAATGATTTAGTAATTTGATTTATAATCAATTATTGATTATGAGAGCGGGATTTATGGAATGAGTAATTAATTTAATTTATTTTAAATTAATTAAAATTGGAAGTAGTTAATTTAATTCATTTTAAATAACTATAGCTTATGATTCATAAATCATTGCTTATGGATGATATGGATATTTCATTGTTTGATTGTAATCTCAGATGTGGATGAATAATATCTATGTGATATGGATGTATATTTTAAGTATGATAATGTTTAATTATCTGTTTGGATGATAATATTAATTATCTGTTTATGATGATGATGTATTATCTATTATGAGATGTGAATTGTCTATCTGTGCATATTGATGATATTGAATTCACTGTTAAGACTAAATAGACAACTTGGCCTTAAAAGACACGCTTTGGATTTCGATAAGACCGGGATCGGGTTTTCCGCATTAGGAACATCCGAAAACCACATCGTTTCCAAATTTACGTTAGGTCGTGAATCTGAAGTGAAGATGAAGGTTCAGAATGCAAGGGTTATCGTCGTTAACTCTGAGGGTGATTACAAAATGAGTGTAACGAGATAATGCCTTCGGTTTCGTTCGAACCCGGAACGAACTTGTATGGATTGAATGCTTTCAACACATCGTCAGACGGACGATGAGCATTCTAAGAAATATGTCCTATAAAGGTAATCGTAACCTCAAGCCTCATCAACCGGGAATGGATAAAACAGGGAAGGTGCAGCAAGGTTAGGTGGGTCATGCCCAAGCAGGACAAGGATATTCCCCTGTCTAGATGTCCCTTTTTATTCGGCTTAGTGGGCGGTTGGTCTGCAGCCAACTGCGGGGTGTATCTTGTTCGGGACTGTTCAGTAAGGAATGGTTCCGGCCTTGTGTTGCAGGGGATGAAGGGAGTAATCCTCGGTACGGTGATCTAGGCCCCGTATTATGACGGGCGGTACCCCAGTAGCCCTGCCATTGTATGGAATCCAAAATCCAATAAGTGCCGTACGAATTAGTTGTGCCCAACTATGTTGGAATGTGAGATGTAAGCATTTCAGCTATTTCTGTATTTTACTTGAAAACCCTAGACACTATTATAATATCACTGGATTTCCTATCAAATGATTTGGTTAGCGTAAGGTAAAAACTTTTCCATGTTTATGTGTGGGAAGTCTTACGTGATACCTTTTGTTTTCAAAGGATTTTTCAAAATTAAGCAACTTTAACCTGTTACTCATACCAGACCCATGTCTGACCCGAAGTTTATTTTGTTTTTCATAAACTCTCGGGTACCCAAATTTTTACGGGTAGCCAAGGGATTCAGGTTTAGCTTTGACGAATTCTGGAGGAGCAATGGAGCAGGAGGCTTCAGCGTTATAGATATATAGTTCCGCTGTGTGGTATCTCTGTGATGTATTGTGTATTGAGTTGTATTAACTAGACAGGTGTTTATAACTGTCTAGTATGTGATGTATTATCTGTATAGCTCTGATTGATGTATATATTACGTAAATACTTATGTAATTAATATATTTTATTCGTTCCGCTGTGAGATTCTGATGTTGTTGTTCTTTCTTCTCTATCTTTTCTATTTTCTCACCCTTTTCTTTCTTATTAACGATGCTACTTCCTGGGAGTAGGAAGTGGGGTCGTTACAGTGGTATCAGAGCGCTAGGTTGAGTGAATACCTAGGCTCTTAAGTGGTTTCTTTCCTGAGAGAGCGTATTTGTAATTTTGATATATATATATATATTTATTTATTTTCTATCTATTTGTTGGATTACTTGTTCGGGTTTTCCAACATATGTATAAGGATAGATTAAGTAGTGGTGTGTGTAGCACGACTACCTGTGGTTAGAAGTATATTTGGCGAGACTGTAGACCTAATACCGTCTCGAGTAAATTTGTGGTGTAAGGATTTCACCTAATCTCTGGAGGGAAAACCTGTTAAGATTTGGAGTCCGTTTTGTTGTACAAGATTGGATGAGTAGATTTGGATTGTGTGATTGAGCAGAAGCTAGTGATGTTACCTTGGTAACTCAAGAAATAGAAATTCTGTGTTGAGATGCAGTAGTGATGGTTTGTCTCCGAAGAAGTTCTCAAGGATCTTTGGATAAGGAAGTATGTCTACATCAGTTTTGAGGTTGAGTTCAGCTGAATGTTGTGTTTGGCTTTGAGGCCTGAGTTTTTTTCGAGGAATTTTGGATTAAGGAGTTTTGGCATCAGTAGCAGAGTTGCAGCTCAGATTGTTCTGCCGGCACGCGAGGAGGTCATCGAAGTCCAGAACCAGTTTTGTGAATCCATTTCTTCAATGGATTGGCTAGATAAGTTTAAGATGTTCAAATTGGTAGGAGAGAACAGTTTTCTTTGGATATTAGCCTAGGTGGATCGCAAAAGAGACTTGCGATAGTTAAGTATTCTCTGGGATGGCAGAAATTTTTCTGAATATCTTTGTAGAGGTCGGTGGTTTGCCTTAGCATCTGAGGAGTTGAGTTTGGTATCGACTAGATTTCAGAAGTAGTACCGATGGTTCAGCTTAGAAATCGAATGGTTTCTGGAGAAAGGAATTGGTAAAGCAACTCGAGTTTCGGAGGAATTTCTGAGTTCTCTTTTGGATCTGCTGAATCATATTTTTGTCATGTATTGTCCAGTTATGCTTATGTGCATCATTAGCATTTTCATCTACTCTAGATCAGAGTTGAGCAGCGGAAGCAGTTGGGAGTGCATTTGTTTTTCTTTTCTGGGAATGAGAAGATGTTTTCTACTGAGGATAGTAAAGGTTGTGTTCTTGGTTTTGGGTAGATTCTGAGAAAATTATTCTACTGGATTGTTTTTGGATTCAGATTATTGTAGGAGTTATCAGCGAAGGTGGAGCTGATCAGTGGGTTGAAGGTAGCTCTGGATTGTCAGAAGTATTTGGTGGATAAGAGACGGAGGAATTTTGGATTTGGGAGTCGGAGATTTCATTTTGGATGGATTTTCTCTCATTCGGAGGAGTTCTATAGATTAGGAGTATAGACTGATTGGATTCTATAGATCGAGTATTCCGGTATTATACTGGAAAACTCTAGAGAACTCTATTTTATCTGGATAGTTTGCTTTGTTGATTGAGTAGATTGGTTGTGATGATTGTTAGCATGTGATTGATATACGCTTATGATTTAAAATTAAATTAAAATCTTAAATATATTATTAAATTACCTTTGCTTTTAAATTTCGGGGACGAAATTCTTTTAAGGGGGGAGGAATGTGACGACCCGGAGTTTTCTAGCAATATCAATTTAATAATCTGCATTAAAAATTAAATTGATTTGATATATTTTTATTAATTAAATCTGAATTTGGTACTTTTCTTTTAATAAATATCTAATGGATAAATTTAATCTGTTAAAAAATTAATTGTTTGTTTTCTATTTATATATGTATATATTTGTATACATTGTAAATAGATGAATTTGTTTTAAAACTTAATAAATAAAATATGTTTAAATACTAATGTATATATTTTAGTGAATTAGAAATTTGTGTTTTATTTAATATAAACATTTCAAAGCTAAATAAATAAATAGTTTGAAAACTTATTTTAACTTAAGTTTAAATTTAAATTATTAACAAAATGATTTGTTTTCTTTTCTTTTTAGTATGGTTTGATTTAAAATATGAATTTAAAATGATATATGAGTTTTCATATAATTTTGTAAAACAATACATCAATATACATTAATAAATATATAGCTTATAATAAAAAGATAATTTATTCTATTTATCATTTCAAATTGATCATGTGTTTTATAATATAAAATGAAATGTATAAATAAAAAAATACAAGATACAAGATAAATTGGAAAAGAGATATAAGTTAGTACATTAGTTAAATTAAAAGAACATAACAACATTCATATGCATTTTAAAATATAACAGGACAACAAATGAAACTAGAACAAATAATTTTTTTTAAATTAGTAAATTAATATAAAAACTGCAGCATACATATATGTATATGTTTCAAGCTTCAAGGCCACTTGTGTAATTGTTTAAAACAGAATGAAGGTATTAAGATAATAAAGTGGGCAGGCCAACTTGAATGAAGTAAATGACAGTAATAAGTATATATATGTCATATAAACAAATCAAAAGTATGCAGGCCAAATAAATAAACAAACTGTGTATATGTGTGAAGCTTGCTTTGGAAGATAGTATCAAATATCTTAAGCTAACAAACAAAAACTAATTAATAATAAAAAAATCTTTTAGTACACTTAAGTATTCATTTCAGCCACCCTAAATAAAATATCTCTGGAAACATTTGTACAAACAAAGATTTATGCACATATTTGTTCAGATTTGTTGAAACATAATCATATACCCTGTCTTCTTGTTTTTCTATAAAGCAGTTTCATTTTTATTCAATTCGAACTGATTAAAAAGGAAAAGTAAACTTCATTTCAAAGTCAAACAAACAAAGCTTCAGTTTAAACAACAACTTAGCAAGCAGTGGATCAAACAGAGGAGATTTTCAGTTGCTTCAGGTTCCAAATTTAAGGCCTGTTCCAAATTTGTATCCTCTGTTCTTCATTTTCAGGTGAGTAACACTTTTAACATTTACTTAAGTTTTAAATACTGATGCATGCCTGGATTTGAATGCTTAAATGAATTGTGTGAACAATTTATATCTTCATTTTCTTTGGATATTGATGAGATGAAATGCTGCATATCTAAAGCCTGCAAAAAAATCAAACTGTTTCTTAAAAACTTGTTGTGATTTTTTTCTATTTGCAGTGAGTAACTCAAAATTTTAAAAAAAAACAAACTCATGTATATTTACATATGATTGATAATTTATGCCTGAACTAAATATGAATATGTGTTTATACTCTGTTGGATGTTTGTGAAATGATCCCTTCATGTTATAACCTGTAATACACCTCTGTATATTAAGTTTCAGGTTCATGCCTATTTCAAAAATCATTTCTGATGATCTATGTACTGTTAGGACTTAAGATCCAAACAGATATTGCTTGTTTGATTCTGAACAAAAAGTTAAAAATTTATTTAGTGTAAATTAAGACAGGGATTGCTCTGGAAATAAAAGTTTAAACAGGAAGTCCAAATCTCTGTAAAAATTCAAACATGATAATTCTACAATTCAGGTGTATAAACTAAATCTTTAAACTATGACATGATTTTTAAAGCTAGAATTAAAAGTTTTAGATTAGAAATGATAGTGCAATTCTGGGTTGCACTGTTTTGGGTTTTTGGGAAATCTCAGGTGATCTATGGGATTAGAGTTGGTCAGATTGTGTGAGGAGGTAGGGGAGCTTGCCAGGGTGATGGGAAAAATAGGCGGAGGTGGCCACGGTCACGGTGGCGACAGCGACAAACGTTTAAAGGTTGTAAACCTAGTTTTTGCTTGGGTTGGGTATTGGTCTCGTTCGGTGACCAGAGGTGATCGAGTTCAACGTGGGCTTGGGAATAGGTAGAGGGAAGGTAGCGGGGGCTGTAGCCGAAAGTGGTGGTGCTCCAGTGGTCGGAGTTTGGTGTGCGGCGAGGTTTTCAGGGTCGAGTGGTAAAACTGTTGTGCTCCAGGCAACTCGATTTTGATATGAGGTGATGCCGTGTGTTTGGATGGTCGTGACGACATATGGAGGTGATCGCCGATGGGAAGCAGTTGTAGTGGATGGCCGGTGATGGCCAGAGGGATGGTGCACGTGCACAGGCACGTTGATGGACTGGGTTTTGTGGGTAGTTGGGGAAGAAGAGGTACAGAAGTTCGAAACGTGGGATTACTTCGAGGTCGACACGAGTTTTGCACGCTGTTTTGTTGGGCTTGATCTTGTTTCATTTGGGAAGACAGGAAGGAGGTGAAGTTTTGTGCAAGGGGGTAACTCGAAGCAGTTTGAATTTTTACTCGGGGAAACCTGCATATTACTCGAAGCAAAACTAAGGGGTGCTCGGGTTTTAGTGTACAGTTTATAAAACCTGAAACTGTTTTTAACAGTTTCAACTGTTTTAAACTTTGTTTTAAAATCTAAAATCAAAGTTAAAATCTAGATTTAAATCAAAGTTTAACTGTGAATCCAAGTGAGTTTTGAAAATAAAGTTGGTATAAATAAGTTTTCAAAACTTAAATTATTTTAATAATTTAAAAGTGCCAAATGTTTAAGTTTATTCAAAAGGGAGTTAAATTCAAAAATAAATTATAAATGGTTAAAGAAAGTACTCAGACAAGTTAACACCAAGGAGATCAGGACTTAGATATGAAAAGCTAGATTTGGGAACTAAAATAAAGTTTTATAATTTAATAAATTTTAGGTGTAATTAAATATGTAAGTTTAGAAAGGGGTTTTGAAAATAAATTAGTGTAAACATTTTATTAAGATAAAATTTAAATTTATTGGAAATAAATGTTTTAACATATTGGAAATAAGAATTTAACTCAATTATAAGAACAATTTACTTTAATTCATGAAGTTTGGAATTTTATATGTTTTGATCTTTAAGTTAATTAGGCAAGAATACTTAATGATGGATATTAGTTAATTTAGTAATTAATAGTTTAAATGTAGTAATTAAAGTTAATTTATGAATTAATTAACTAATATGTGATTTAGAACTATAGATTAGATTTTTAAATGGTAAATTAATTCATAATTAATAATTAATATAAGTTGATTATGTTAGAAGGAAATAATTAAATAATTATTAATGAAGTTCATTAACCAGATTATGTTATAATTAATTAATATGATTAAGTTTGTAATAAATTAATTAGATAAAATGAAATTATTTATTTAAAAAGTAATTAAGAAATTAATTACTTATTAATGGTGTAAATTAATTAGAGTTAATTAATTTAGTTTAATTAACTGATACCTTGGAATTGAATTACTTAGAGAAGTAATTGAAGAATAATTACGGGATGTAAATCATCTGGATAATATTGTTAATGGAAGTAATTGATAATATAATTACTTAAAATAAATCAAGAGATTAATTAAGCTTGATATTGAGAAGTAATTAATTTAGGATAATTAATTACTGAATATATTAATCAAGAGGATTAATATTTATAATTTGAAGATTTGTATTCTTAATATAAGTTAGTAAATGAAGATGTAAATAGAAATCATTAATTAATATAATTAATAATGAAATGTAATTAAGAAATTGATTTATTTGAGAATAATAAATCAACAAGATAATTAAATGGAAATAAATCAATATAAATGTAAGTAATGGAGCATAATTACTCAGAATAGTAATTGGATGATCATTACTTGATGAAATTAATACAAGATGATTTGTAAGTAGAGAAATTTGAGTAATTTCTTTTGTAATTAATCAAAGGATTAATTTATGGAATTAATTAATCATGGAATGATTAATTTGTTAATAAGTAATTAAGGATAGTTAATTACTGGTTTGTTATTAATCAAGGGGGTGATTAATAATTGTGTTTAAGTAAAGATTAATCACTTAATTAATTTAAATAAGTAATTGAATATAAATTGAAGATCATAATTACTATAATTAATGATGTAATTAAGAATTGTTTAATTAAGGAATAATTAATAGGAAAGTAATTAAATGTTAAATTGCTATGAACGATTTATAATAATTCATTGTAATTAAACAAAGACTAAATTATTTTTGTAATTAGAGAATGATTTAGTAATTTGATTTATAATCAATTATTGATTATGAGAGCGGGATTTATGGAATGAGTAATTAATTTAATTTATTTTAAATTAATTAAAATTGGAAGTAGTTAATTTAATTCATTTTAAATAACTATAGCTTATGATTCATAAATCATTGCTTATGGATGATATGGATATTTCATTGTTTGATTGTAATCTCAGATGTGGATGAATAATATCTATGTGATATGGATGTATATTTTAAGTATGATAATGTTTAATTATCTGTTTGGATGATAATATTAATTATCTGTTTATGATGATGATGTATTATCTATTATGAGATGTGAATTGTCTATCTGTGCATATTGATGATATTGAATTCACTGTTAAGACTAAATAGACAACTTGGCCTTAAAAGACACGCTTTGGATTTCGATGAGACCGGGATCGGGTTTTCCGCATTAGGAACATCCGAAAACCACATCGTTTCCAAATTTACGTTAGGTCGTGAATCTGAAGTGAAGATGAAGGTTCAGAATGCAAGGGTTATCGTCGTTAACTCTGAGGGTGATTACAAAATGAGTGTAACGAGATAATGCCTTCGGTTTCGTTCGAACCCGGAACGAACTTGTATGGATTGAATGCTTTCAACACATCGTCAGACGGACGATGAGCATTCTAAGAAATATGTCCTATAAAGGTAATCGTAACCTCAAGCCTCATCAACCGGGAATGGATAAAACAGGGAAGGTGCAGCAAGGTTAGGTGGGTCATGCCCAAGCAGGACAAGGATATTCCCCTGTCTAGATGTCCCTTTTTATTCGGCTTAGTGGGCGGTTGGTCTGCAGCCAACTGCGGGGTGTATCTTGTTCGGGACTGTTCAGTAAGGAATGGTTCCGGCCTTGTGTTGCAGGGGATGAAGGGAGTAATCCTCGGTACGGTGATCTAGGCCCCGTATTATGACGGGCGGTACCCCAGTAGCCCTGCCATTGTATGGAATCCAAAATCCAATAAGTGCCGTACGAATTAGTTGTGCCCAACTATGTTGGAATGTGAGATGTAAGCATTTCAGCTATTTCTGTATTTTACTTGAAAACCCTAGACACTATTATAATATCACTGGATTTCCTATCAAATGATTTGGTTAGCGTAAGGTAAAAACTTTTCCATGTTTATGTGTGGGAAGTCTTACGTGATACCTTTTGTTTTCAAAGGATTTTTCAAAATTAAGCAACTTTAACCTGTTACTCATACCAGACCCATGTCTGACCCGAAGTTTATTTTGTTTTTCATAAACTCTCGGGTACCCAAATTTTTACGGGTAGCCAAGGGATTTAGGTTTAGCTTTGACGAATTCTGGAGGAGCAATGGAGCAGGAGGCTTCAGCGTTATAGATATATAGTTCCGCTGTGTGGTATCTCTGTGATGTATTGTGTATTGAGTTGTATTAACTAGACAGGTGTTTATAACTGTCTAGTATGTGATGTATTATCTGTATAGCTCTGATTGATGTATATATTACGTAAATACTTATGTAATTAATATATTTTATTCGTTCCGCTGTGAGATTCTGATGTTGTTGTTCTTTCTTCTCTATCTTTTCTATTTTCTCACCCTTTTCTTTCTTATTAACGATGCTACTTCCTGGGAGTAGGAAGTGGGGTCGTTACAGTGGTATCAGAGCGCTAGGTTGAGTGAATACCTAGGCTCTTAAGTGGTTTCTTTCCTGAGAGAGCGTATTTGTAATTTTGATATATATATATATATTTATTTATTTTCTATCTATTTGTTGGATTACTTGTTCGGGTTTTCCAACATATGTATAAGGATAGATTAAGTAGTGGTGTGTGTAGCACGACTACCTGTGGTTAGAAGTATATTTGGCGAGACTGTAGACCTAATACCGTCTCGAGTAAATTTGTGGTGTAAGGATTTCACCTAATCTCTGGAGGGAAAACCTGTTAAGATTTGGAGTCCGTTTTGTTGTACAAGATTGGATGAGTAGATTTGGATTGTGTGATTGAGCAGAAGCTAGTGATGTTACCTTGGTAACTCAAGAAATAGAAATTCTGTGTTGAGATGCAGTAGTGATGGTTTGTCTCCGAAGAAGTTCTCAAGGATCTTTGGATAAGGAAGTATGTCTACATCAGTTTTGAGGTTGAGTTCAGCTGAATGTTGTGTTTGGCTTTGAGGCCTGAGTTTTTTTCGAGGAATTTTGGATTAAGGAGTTTTGGCATCAGTAGCAGAGTTGCAGCTCAGATTGTTCTGCCGGCACGCGAGGAGGTCATCGAAGTCCAGAACCAGTTTTGTGAATCCATTTCTTCAATGGATTGGCTAGATAAGTTTAAGATGTTCAAATTGGTAGGAGAGAACAGTTTTCTTTGGATATTAGCCTAGGTGGATCGCAAAAGAGACTTGCGATAGTTAAGTATTCTCTGGGATGGCAGAAATTTTTCTGAATATCTTTGTAGAGGTCGGTGGTTTGCCTTAGCATCTGAGGAGTTGAGTTTGGTATCGACTAGATTTCAGAAGTAGTACCGATGGTTCAGCTTAGAAATCGAATGGTTTCTGGAGAAAGGAATTGGTAAAGCAACTCGAGTTTCGGAGGAATTTCTGAGTTCTCTTTTGGATCTGCTGAATCATATTTTTGTCATGTATTGTCCAGTTATGCTTATGTGCATCATTAGCATTTTCATCTACTCTAGATCAGAGTTGAGCAGCGGAAGCAGTTGGGAGTGCATTTGTTTTTCTTTTCTGGGAATGAGAAGATGTTTTCTACTGAGGATAGTAAAGGTTGTGTTCTTGGTTTTGGGTAGATTCTGAGAAAATTATTCTACTGGATTGTTTTTGGATTCAGATTATTGTAGGAGTTATCAGCGAAGGTGGAGCTGATCAGTGGGTTGAAGGTAGCTCTGGATTGTCAGAAGTATTTGGTGGATAAGAGACGGAGGAATTTTGGATTTGGGAGTCGGAGATTTCATTTTGGATGGATTTTCTCTCATTCGGAGGAGTTCTATAGATTAGGAGTATAGACTGATTGGATTCTATAGATCGAGTATTCCGGTATTATACTGGAAAACTCTAGAGAACTCTATTTTATCTGGATAGTTTGCTTTGTTGATTGAGTAGATTGGTTGTGATGATTGTTAGCATGTGATTGATATACGCTTATGATTTAAAATTAAATTAAAATCTTAAATATATTATTAAATTACCTTTGCTTTTAAATTTCGGGGACGAAATTCTTTTAAGGGGGGAGGAATGTGACGACCCGGAGTTTTCTAGCAATATCAATTTAATAATCTGCATTAAAAATTAAATTGATTTGATATATTTTTATTAATTAAATCTGAATTTGGTACTTTTCTTTTAATAAATATCTAATGGATAAATTTAATCTGTTAAAAAATTAATTGTTTGTTTTCTATTTATATATGTATATATTTGTATACATTGTAAATAGATGAATTTGTTTTAAAACTTAATAAATAAAATATGTTTAAATACTAATGTATATATTTTAGTGAATTAGAAATTTGTGTTTTATTTAATATAAACATTTCAAAGCTAAATAAATAAATAGTTTGAAAACTTATTTTAACTTAAGTTTAAATTTAAATTATTAACAAAATGATTTGTTTTCTTTTCTTTTTAGTATGGTTTGATTTAAAATATGAATTTAAAATGATATATGAGTTTTCATATAATTTTGTAAAACAATACATCAATATACATTAATAAATATATAGCTTATAATAAAAAGATAATTTATTCTATTTATCATTTCAAATTGATCATGTGTTTTATAATATAAAATGAAATGTATAAATAAAAAAATACAAGATACAAGATAAATTGGAAAAGAGATATAAGTTAGTACATTAGTTAAATTAAAAGAACATAACAACATTCATATGCATTTTAAAATATAACAGGACAACAAATGAAACTAGAACAAATAATTTTTTTTAAATTAGTAAATTAATATAAAAACTGCAGCATACATATATGTATATGTTTCAAGCTTCAAGGCCACTTGTGTAATTGTTTAAAACAGAATGAAGGTATTAAGATAATAAAGTGGGCAGGCCAACTTGAATGAAGTAAATGACAGTAATAAGTATATATATGTCATATAAACAAATCAAAAGTATGCAGGCCAAATAAATAAACAAACTGTGTATATGTGTGAAGCTTGCTTTGGAAGATAGTATCAAATATCTTAAGCTAACAAACAAAAACTAATTAATAATAAAAAAATCTTTTAGTACACTTAAGTATTCATTTCAGCCACCCTAAATAAAATATCTCTGGAAACATTTGTACAAACAAAGATTTATGCACATATTTGTTCAGATTTGTTGAAACATAATCATATACCCTGTCTTCTTGTTTTTCTATAAAGCAGTTTCATTTTTATTCAATTCGAACTGATTAAAAAGGAAAAGTAAACTTCATTTCAAAGTCAAACAAACAAAGCTTCAGTTTAAACAACAACTTAGCAAGCAGTGGATCAAACAGAGGAGATTTTCAGTTGCTTCAGGTTCCAAATTTAAGGCCTGTTCCAAATTTGTATCCTCTGTTCTTCATTTTCAGGTGAGTAACACTTTTAACATTTACTTAAGTTTTAAATACTGATGCATGCCTGGATTTGAATGCTTAAATGAATTGTGTGAACAATTTATATCTTCATTTTCTTTGGATATTGATGAGATGAAATGCTGCATATCTAAAGCCTGCAAAAAAATCAAACTGTTTCTTAAAAACTTGTTGTGATTTTTTTCTATTTGCAGTGAGTAACTCAAAATTTTAAAAAAAAACAAACTCATGTATATTTACATATGATTGATAATTTATGCCTGAACTAAATATGAATATGTGTTTATACTCTGTTGGATGTTTGTGAAATGATCCCTTCATGTTATAACCTGTAATACACCTCTGTATATTAAGTTTCAGGTTCATGCCTATTTCAAAAATCATTTCTGATGATCTATGTACTGTTAGGACTTAAGATCCAAACAGATATTGCTTGTTTGATTCTGAACAAAAAGTTAAAAATTTATTTAGTGTAAATTAAGACAGGGATTGCTCTGGAAATAAAAGTTTAAACAGGAAGTCCAAATCTCTGTAAAAATTCAAACATGATAATTCTACAATTCAGGTGTATAAACTAAATCTTTAAACTATGACATGATTTTTAAAGCTAGAATTAAAAGTTTTAGATTAGAAATGATAGTGCAATTCTGGGTTGCACTGTTTTGGGTTTTTGGGAAATCTCAGGTGATCTATGGGATTAGAGTTGGTCAGATTGTGTGAGGAGGTAGGGGAGCTTGCCAGGGTGATGGGAAAAATAGGCGGAGGTGGCCACGGTCACGGTGGCGACAGCGACAAACGTTTAAAGGTTGTAAACCTAGTTTTTGCTTGGGTTGGGTATTGGTCTCGTTCGGTGACCAGAGGTGATCGAGTTCAACGTGGGCTTGGGAATAGGTAGAGGGAAGGTAGCGGGGGCTGTAGCCGAAAGTGGTGGTGCTCCAGTGGTCGGAGTTTGGTGTGCGGCGAGGTTTTCAGGGTCGAGTGGTAAAACTGTTGTGCTCCAGGCAACTCGATTTTGATATGAGGTGATGCCGTGTGTTTGGATGGTCGTGACGACATATGGAGGTGATCGCCGATGGGAAGCAGTTGTAGTGGATGGCCGGTGATGGCCAGAGGGATGGTGCACGTGCACAGGCACGTTGATGGACTGGGTTTTGTGGGTAGTTGGGGAAGAAGAGGTACAGAAGTTCGAAACGTGGGATTACTTCGAGGTCGACACGAGTTTTGCACGCTGTTTTGTTGGGCTTGATCTTGTTTCATTTGGGAAGACAGGAAGGAGGTGAAGTTTTGTGCAAGGGGGTAACTCGAAGCAGTTTGAATTTTTACTCGGGGAAACCTGCATATTACTCGAAGCAAAACTAAGGGGTGCTCGGGTTTTAGTGTACAGTTTATAAAACCTGAAACTGTTTTTAACAGTTTCAACTGTTTTAAACTTTGTTTTAAAATCTAAAATCAAAGTTAAAATCTAGATTTAAATCAAAGTTTAACTGTGAATCCAAGTGAGTTTTGAAAATAAAGTTGGTATAAATAAGTTTTCAAAACTTAAATTATTTTAATAATTTAAAAGTGCCAAATGTTTAAGTTTATTCAAAAGGGAGTTAAATTCAAAAATAAATTATAAATGGTTAAAGAAAGTACTCAGACAAGTTAACACCAAGGAGATCAGGACTTAGATATGAAAAGCTAGATTTGGGAACTAAAATAAAGTTTTATAATTTAATAAATTTTAGGTGTAATTAAATATGTAAGTTTAGAAAGGGGTTTTGAAAATAAATTAGTGTAAACATTTTATTAAGATAAAATTTAAATTTATTGGAAATAAATGTTTTAACATATTGGAAATAAGAATTTAACTCAATTATAAGAACAATTTACTTTAATTCATGAAGTTTGGAATTTTATATGTTTTGATCTTTAAGTTAATTAGGCAAGAATACTTAATGATGGATATTAGTTAATTTAGTAATTAATAGTTTAAATGTAGTAATTAAAGTTAATTTATGAATTAATTAACTAATATGTGATTTAGAACTATAGATTAGATTTTTAAATGGTAAATTAATTCATAATTAATAATTAATATAAGTTGATTATGTTAGAAGGAAATAATTAAATAATTATTAATGAAGTTCATTAACCAGATTATGTTATAATTAATTAATATGATTAAGTTTGTAATAAATTAATTAGATAAAATGAAATTATTTATTTAAAAAGTAATTAAGAAATTAATTACTTATTAATGGTGTAAATTAATTAGAGTTAATTAATTTAGTTTAATTAACTGATACCTTGGAATTGAATTACTTAGAGAAGTAATTGAAGAATAATTACGGGATGTAAATCATCTGGATAATATTGTTAATGGAAGTAATTGATAATATAATTACTTAAAATAAATCAAGAGATTAATTAAGCTTGATATTGAGAAGTAATTAATTTAGGATAATTAATTACTGAATATATTAATCAAGAGGATTAATATTTATAATTTGAAGATTTGTATTCTTAATATAAGTTAGTAAATGAAGATGTAAATAGAAATCATTAATTAATATAATTAATAATGAAATGTAATTAAGAAATTGATTTATTTGAGAATAATAAATCAACAAGATAATTAAATGGAAATAAATCAATATAAATGTAAGTAATGGAGCATAATTACTCAGAATAGTAATTGGATGATCATTACTTGATGAAATTAATACAAGATGATTTGTAAGTAGAGAAATTTGAGTAATTTCTTTTGTAATTAATCAAAGGATTAATTTATGGAATTAATTAATCATGGAATGATTAATTTGTTAATAAGTAATTAAGGATAGTTAATTACTGGTTTGTTATTAATCAAGGGGGTGATTAATAATTGTGTTTAAGTAAAGATTAATCACTTAATTAATTTAAATAAGTAATTGAATATAAATTGAAGATCATAATTACTATAATTAATGATGTAATTAAGAATTGTTTAATTAAGGAATAATTAATAGGAAAGTAATTAAATGTTAAATTGCTATGAACGATTTATAATAATTCATTGTAATTAAACAAAGACTAAATTATTTTTGTAATTAGAGAATGATTTAGTAATTTGATTTATAATCAATTATTGATTATGAGAGCGGGATTTATGGAATGAGTAATTAATTTAATTTATTTTAAATTAATTAAAATTGGAAGTAGTTAATTTAATTCATTTTAAATAACTATAGCTTATGATTCATAAATCATTGCTTATGGATGATATGGATATTTCATTGTTTGATTGTAATCTCAGATGTGGATGAATAATATCTATGTGATATGGATGTATATTTTAAGTATGATAATGTTTAATTATCTGTTTGGATGATAATATTAATTATCTGTTTATGATGATGATGTATTATCTATTATGAGATGTGAATTGTCTATCTGTGCATATTGATGATATTGAATTCACTGTTAAGACTAAATAGACAACTTGGCCTTAAAAGACACGCTTTGGATTTCGATGAGACCGGGATCGGGTTTTCCGCATTAGGAACATCCGAAAACCACATCGTTTCCAAATTTACGTTAGGTCGTGAATCTGAAGTGAAGATGAAGGTTCAGAATGCAAGGGTTATCGTCGTTAACTCTGAGGGTGATTCCAAAATGAGTGTAACGAGATAATGCCTTCGGTTTCGTTCGAACCCGGAACGAACTTGTATGGATTGAATGCTTTCAACACATCGTCAGACGGACGATGAGCATTCTAAGAAATATGTCCTATAAAGGTAATCGTAACCTCAAGCCTCATCAACCGGGAATGGATAAAACAGGGGAGGTGCAGCAAGGTTAGGTGGGTCATGCCCAAGCAGGACAAGGATATTCCCCTGTCTAGATGTCCCTTTTTATTCGGCTTAGTGGGCGGTTGGTCTGCAGCCAACTGCGGGGTGTATCTTGTTCGGGACTGTTCAGTAAGGAATGGTTCCGGCCTTGTGTTGCAGGGGATGAAGGGAGTAATCCTCGGTACGGTGATCTAGGCCCCGTACTGTGACGGGCGGTACCCCAGTAGCCCTGCCATTGTATGGAATCCAAAATCCAATAAGTGCTGTACGAATTAGTTGTGCCCAACTATGTTGGAATGTGAGATGTAAGCATTTCAGCTATTTCTGTATTTTACTTGAAAACCCTAGACACTATTATAATATCACTGGATTTCCTATCAAATGATTTGGTTAGCGTAAGGTAAAAACTTTTCCATGTTTATGTGTGGGAGTCTTACGTGATACCTTTTGTTTTCAAAGGATTTTTCAAAATTAAGCAACTTTAACCTGTTACTCATACCAGACCCATGTCTGACCCGAAGTTTATTTTTTTTTTCATAAACTCTCGGGTACCCAAATTTTTACGGGTAGCCAAGGGATTCAGGTTTAGCTTTGACGAATTCTGGAGGAGCAATGGAGCAGGAGGCTTCAGCGTTATAGATATATAGTTCCGCTGTGTGGTATCTCTGTGATGTATTGTGTATTGAGTTGTATTAACTAGACAGGTGTTTATAACTGTCTAGTATGTGATGTATTATCTGTATAGCTCTGATTGATGTATATATTACGTAAATACTTATGTAATTAATATATTTTATTCGTTCCGCTGTGAGATTCTGATGTTGTTGTTCTTTCTTCTCTATCTTTTCTATTTTCTCACCCTTTTCTTTCTTATTAACGATGCTACTTCCTGGGAGTAGGAAGTGGGGTCGTTACAGCATTATTTTTTGTTGCGTTGAGAATGAATATGACAATTGAGCAAGCATGAAAATATAATTTGCTTCATGTTATTGCAGCAGTAGAAAATTGTATGACAGTAGGAAAGTCAGAAGCGTTGCCTTTATGAACGAAATAAAATAACAAAAGGGTATGCAAGGACAGAAGTCATAATATAAAGTGATTAGGAGCATGCCATCAAGATGGTACAGTACGAGAAAAAATATGCGTACAAATAATTAACAGCAAGCAGTTGATTTCTGTAATCCAAAAAGAAAATATACTGTAATTTATTTTATGTAAGCTGAGGGCCTGTCACATGAATTACACGTTTTGCATCAGTGTTTTAGCAATCTTCATGGAACATTAGCAAGTCCCAAGTTCAATTCATCCTTCTGTTACAACCAAGCTTGAATTTAGTCATTTTGATATGCAGTGAAGTTGCAACTCCCACCGAACCATGCCTGCAATAAGAAATAGTTTAAGTAAACAATATTTATTTGAAATGAAATGAAGTTGTGAAGCTAATGGTTGGTGTGTGTCTAATCCTTTTTTTATGCAATGAAGGCAGGAAGGAGAAACATGCAAGAACAGTGCAGAAATAGTGGCAAAAAACGTATGGCCAAATGGTAAAGTGGAAAAATGCATAAACAATGCATCAGGTTGGAGAATAATATGAGGGTGGTCGTAATAGAAATATCCAAGTGTGATTGAATATGGAAAAAAGTTGTAATAAAAAACAAATTAGAAAGGGGAAAACGAACAGTTAATTTGATGTAGACAGTGACATATTGACAACCTCAACTTTATGTTTGTTCAGTTTGTTCGTACTGTCTGTGCGACGGATGTAAATCATTTTG
Source organism: Allium cepa (assembly GCA_030765085.1). Lineage (NCBI taxonomy): Eukaryota > Viridiplantae > Streptophyta > Magnoliopsida > Asparagales > Amaryllidaceae > Allium > Allium cepa. Next base: position 723,364,944 of record CM060935.1, on the reverse strand, counting down.
TCGATGCTAAATAATTGAAGGTAAAAAAAAGATAGTTAAAAATAGCACTTTACTTTTCATTTTATCTCACTGCGTAGACTGGTTTTCATCCGATCCTTGTGTACATCCATCATACCCATTGCTGGAGTTGCTGTGACGACCCAGAAAATCTAACAGTTTAAATTTGAATAGTTAATTGATTTTAAAATATTTAAAGTTAATTTTAACTTGAATTCAAGATATCAATATTTACTTGATAATCAAATCATTGAATTGTATAGTTTAAATATTGAATTTAATAATTGAAATTGGGTAAATTGTTGAATCTGAGATTCTAAGCCTGTTTAAAATAATTTGAAGGCTTATAAAATTCATATTGATAATACTGAAGATAATTGAATGGTTGAAATTCATTTTAAAGATAATGTGTTCAATTTTAAAAATATATCGTTTAAATTAAATTTAAAAATAGCCTTCCGAGGCACAGTCTCGAAATTCAACGAAACCAGTTCCATTGGATCCGTAATAGTTAATTGTTATCGGATTTTAATTTTCGTAGCAATCGGGGTTGTCGTTTGACCCTGGCAGCTCAAAACGCTTGGAACTATTTTAATCAATCTAATTTAAAACTGATTGTTTCCTTCTGTAACATGTGTATACGATCGAATTAGGTTCCGAATCACGTTTCATCGTGTTCGGAATGCGGGTAAAACTTTATAATTGCCTAATGACATTCCTTAAGAGGAGTTCGAAAATTTAAATGACGGTTAATGAACGTTTGAAAATATAATGAAATTTAAAGTCAGAGAGGTCAAAGATATTCTCATCAACTCGTACTCGAGAAGCCTCTCCTCTCCTATATCCAATTTCCGTCTTCCTCTCCAATTGACAGCAGAATCAAACGCTAAAAAATAATAATATAAATGGCCGTAGCCTTCGGATCCAAGCCGAATGCAAATCGAAGCCGTGCCTATTTATTTTCAAAAGCGACGATAAATTAGATCGAATCGTTCTCATAAAAAAAAAAAAGGAAGAAAGGCCGAAGCCGTGTTCGATCTGAGTCGCGTGAGAGGGGGCGACGATCTGGTGGGTGAGCGCGTTGCTTGGAGGGGAGGCTCGAGCAGAAATCGGCATCGAAATCGCAAGGGAGGTGGACGGCGATTCTCAATTTCAAATCCTTCGGCGCAATCGAAGTAGCAGCTAGGGTTTGGGTTTGTTCATCGGCCATGCATGGCTAGATCTTGGCGCGGACTCGAGCACTACCAATGAGGTGAGTTGAGCGCGCGAATGTTGGCTGTCATTGCGGAGTGGTTTGGGCAGCGTTTGAGGCTCGCTTGGAAAAGGGAAGTCGCGATTTTGCTAGGGTTCTGGAGCATGGTTGGGTCGTTAAGCTACGGGCGATTTCGTGAAAGGAAGGGAGATCGTTGCTGTAAGGTATAAATTATTTATTTATTTATTTATTTATTGTCAAATTTAAACTTCAGACACAAGTTTAATTACAGCAAACAAAATTTATATATAGATAAATGCACGTGCATGTTTCAATTTAAAAATATGTGAGGTTTTGGGAAAAGGCTTACATAGAAATTTCAAGTACTGAAAGTTTTATAAAAGCTAGATTTTTCGAATCTCTATAAATAAATTTTATAAGCCTTAGGGTTTCAAACAAAAAAAAGAGAAAAAGAAAAAAAAAAGTTTAAAGGTATATATATATATATTTGGACTTGCAGGTTTATTTTTAAATAATGTGTTATGAAGATAAATTTGTTTCATAAACTTAATTGATTATTTTATTGGCTAAAAAAGTGTTTTATTAAAAGAAAATTGGGTTGAAAGTAAAATTTTTAAATAAAATTTTTAAATCGAAATAAATTTGTCCAATTATTTTCAAGTATTAATAAATCAAAAAAATGTTATTCAAGGTTAAGATCGGAAAGGAGGCAAGTCAGATTGAAGTGGGTCGCAAAGAAAATCGAAGGTGAGTAAATCTCACTATGTCTGGTTCTTATTTAAATTTATGTGGTTAAATTTAATTAATCGGTTGAATGTTTAAATTGATTGGATGTATACTGATGATGATGTGACTTTGCTTTTGTTTGATTCTCGAGTTAATTGTGAATTGACTCGAAGTATATGGTTTTTTAAATTGTTTCAAACTTAAATCATAAATAAGAAAATGATTTCATTATTAATTTAGTAAGGGCTTGATGTGCTGTGATTCATTTAAATTAGTAAGGAATTTGAAATGAATAATTGATTTAATTAATTAATGATTTAGGTTATTTAACTTAGAAATTAACGAGTTGAGTAAATAAGGAATTGAGTTGTAAGTTAATTAAATAAGCAAAAGGAATTCAGAATAATCACTTGATGGTGTGATAAATAATTACTTAATGTAAGTAATAAGATATAATTACTTGGTGAAATTAATCAAGAGATTAATTAAGATAGTTAAGTAAGAAGTAATTAATTTATGAATAAAGTAAAATGAAGGATAGTAATTATAGTTTAGGATTAATCAAAAATGGTTAATACCGTGGTTTCATTAATATAACGAAATTTGATTAGAATAAATTAAAATATAATTGAAAATCCTTAATTTATATAATTAATGAAGTAATCAAAATTGATTAATTAAGATTGATTAATCTATAATAAGTGACTTATGGGAAGTTAATTAGTTTAAGCAATTAAAGATTAATGTAATTAAATAAATAATTAATTCCTGAAGAAATTAAGATTTCTTAATAATCTCGGTTGAGACTAATTAATATGGTGAAGTTAATTTAAGATAATTACTTGAATGCAATTGAAAGATGATTAATCCAGGGTGATTAATTAAGATGGATAATGATGGGTTGACCAATTAATTGATTTGGAATAAATTAACGTTAAATGAAGGAATCTATGTGATTGAGGTTTGAAATTCAATTTGAATCAATTGAATTGATTTGTATGGGATTAAGCTTTGCTTATGGATGATGGAATGGTATTGGATGTTTTGAATGAGTTGATGTCTCTAATATGAAATGTTGTGAATTTCATTTGAATAACTTGGGTTAGGATAATATGAGTCTCGAAGAGACCGGGGTCGGGTATTTGGGAAATACCCGAAACCACTTCAAATATTTATATATTGATTTTTGAAATTAATAGGCTGGATTGAAATGATTTAAGTAGACTGGAATATTTATCTAAGTTTGGTACATAGAAGTTAATATGTGGAATAAGTGTTGTCTATAGCAAATTGTGAATTGGTTAAATTGATATAAGTTACCCCGGGTTGATATAAGTTGTTTGCTTGGGTATTTCATGTTAGTTGAGTTTACTCACGCTGGTTTCCAGCCTGACCCGGGTGTTACTTTGGTGTAATGCTCGAGTCAGACCGAGTATTACAGATTTTCAGGAAGGTACGTGCTGGAGCTCAGGAGACGAGCTGGATGGCTATAGCATATAAAATATTTCCGCTGTATTATATTGCTGTGTATGTGAGACATGATAATTGTATATATTCAGTGACTGTATATATGTGAAAACTCTGATGTATATTAAATGTAATCGACAAATATAGTATTATTTTGTAAACTGTTATTATTTATTATTATATTTTATCCGCTGCGAATGTGAGTTGTTGATGTTTCTGTTCTTCTTCTTCTATCTCTTTCTTCTTTTCCATAACTATCTGGAATTTTCGGGTTCGAAAATTTCGGGTCGTTACTGTTGGTATCAGAGCTGAGAGGTTAAGCGAGAACCTTGGCTCTGGTGGGAAATACTCATTGAATAGAGTCCGTAGTACTCTAGAATGAGTTGAGTATATATACGTATGAGAGCGTACTTGTTATTTGCTTATAAAGATTTTAAATGATTTTATATAAAAATATATTTTGATATATAAAGCAATATTCCCTTCTAATAAATATTTAGGCGATTGGTTATTAAATCATTGGAATTAAGTTAAGAAGTAATATAAAACACGACTAAATTGAAAACTTATAACCAAAGTTGAAGAATAAACTTATATAACAAAATGGGATTTGAAATATAGGTTGTAATGTAATTTATAAATTGAAATAAACTTCATAAATAAATAAGATTATAATTTGAAATAGAATTCCAGAGAATATTTGAAAATAAAGTAAGATGGAAATTCCAGAGTAATGTTTAAACATGAATTGGATGAATTGGAAATTTGAAATTTTTGGGAAAATTTAAATTTCCTTTGGATTTGAAAGTGGTTTCCAAAGGTTTTGGAAAAAAATAATAGTATTATTTCAAAACAATATTTTTTGTGTTGAATTTGTAATTTGGGAGGTTTGAAATAAAAAATATTTGGAAGTGTTTTTAGAGAGATAAAAGCATTGAACTCTTTTGGTTACTGGAAAATAACGTCAGTGATGACTGCAGCATCATCGATGTTCATTTTTGAGTTTCTAGAAGAGAAATTGCTACCAAATTGTTTTAAATTGGAATTGTTTGTAAGCTGGGTTTGGTTTTGAAGTTCAAGGGGATAAATGAATTTGCCAAAGAATTTTGTATATAGTTGAATTCTAAGTTGATATTGAAATTTTGGAAATTTGTTTAAACTCTGGAATCTTGATTAAATGTTTATGGAATAATACAAATATATCGGCTAAATGAAATGTATAATTCTGAGTTAAAAGCAAAATGTGAATGTAATTGATTATAAATGGAAGTTGTAAAATTGAAATTATAATTAAAGTTGTACAAGTTTAAAGACTAAATGGAATGTGATTTGAAGTTGGAACTAAATTGAGAATCAATTCAACTTGAATTGGGATTAAATCAATTTCAATGGAAATTGAAGTTAGAATTGAATCAATTTAAATGGTAGTGGGAATTTAAATTGAATTGTTGGGGGAAGTGAACAGTTTTGACTCTGAACTATTTTTAATTTAATTGTTTTGATGTAAACTTATTTTTCCAAGCTCTTAAATATATACCACTTTTCTTTCTTAAAGCCTAATTATTTTATACTTGTTTACAATTATTTTTGGAATTATTTAACCAATTTTCAATTGCTTACTATCCTCATTACTATATTTCAACTATGCTATAAATTAATTACTATTTTACAACTATTTTGCAATTATCTAAGATTTCTATAACTATTTAACTATTTTTCAATTATTTTACAGCTAGTTACCCATTTTATATCTATTTTGTAAACTAATAATTATTTTTTAACTACTTATCTATTTTTAAAATTTTCAAGCTATTTTCTAAAATAAATTGGTCGGAGTTCGAACTGTTATGGATTTAATACCCAACTGAGATAAGAATTGGAGTGATAATCCAAATGGGATTAAGGCAATTATAAATAAGTGAAGGGGAATTTAAGGAATGTGAATAGAAAGGGAATTGATTGGACTGATAATCAATGGCAATAAGTACGTAGGATGTACGTATATTATTCTATTCGCATATCGATTTGATTCAGATCCGAGCATAGAATTCCGAGGTGGTTTATCGATCCGAGTTGGGATTTTTCACTCGATTTTCGACGGCGAACCTGGATATGGATTATTGATTGGTTCTGGATATTCTCTATCATAGTTATGGATATGCAAGGAGAATAGCGGTTTCTAATCAAGAAACCAGATCTGAGTCCGCACTAGGAAGTCGGGTGGATGATACTAGTTCGGAAGAGAAATTGTGTGATCGAGTGAGCAATCAGATTGGTATAGCGTACGGATGATGAGTGTACATCGTACGAATTTGAATGAAGTTGATCTTGGAAAGAGAAATTAAATTGGGATATTTGGTTTTGAATGAACAAAGTTGTATATCTTTGTTATATGAGATAAATCTCCCCTTGTTAAATTTATTGCTGAAAGAAAAAATTGTTTATACAAGTTTGAATGATCCAAAGTTTAAAATCATATATTTTTGAATATATATATATAAAGGATCTTATGAGGATTTTAGAAAAGGTTTTGGGAACCTTTGGATTTGGAAAGGCTTTTGATTTTTGGGTAAAATCAATATTGAAATTTGGGAAGCCTATTTTGAGGACTATCGATTTTGGGATAATCGATTTTGTGTAAATGAGCTTTGATGAGATCATACTAGGTGTATGATTTGAGGATACTATATGTGTATAGTATAAAATGTTTTGATGATGGCTCTGGGGAAAAAGGCGCTCCCTTGAAATGAACTTCTCAGGAGTGCCACCGGGTGGTGCTGCCTTGAGCCCCAAGGGGGGGTTCTAAAGTTGATCCTGTGAGGAGTCCGGACAAAACTAGTTCCTGAGGATTATGAGTAATGAATACCATAGCGAAAGTCGTGTGTGCCGCTGAGAGCCAACAGTCTGCGGTTGATTTTATATCGCTAGACTGCGACCTATGGTATAACATAGCGAAAGTCGTGTGTGCCGCTGAGAGCCAACAGTCTGCGTTTGATTTTATATCGGTAGACTGCGACCTATGTAGGAGTGGAGATGTTTCATTTCGACATCGAAAGTCAGAGGCCGCTGAGAGCCTGCAGTTACATGGAATTTTGCTGTGATGGCAACGTAACCCTGGATGTAACTGTGATTTCTTGTGTGGGATCCATGGCGTAATTGAGAGGCCGCGGAGAGCCTGCAGTTACATGGATTTTTGCTGTGATGGCAACGTAACCCTGGAATGTAACTGCGACCATGGATGGGGGTGATGATTTCCAGAGCATTCTCACCAAAGATATTTCCTCTATTTCAAAATACTTTCAATATTTTCAATAGATTATTTTCCAAATATTTTCACTGGATGTTGAAAACGGGTTTACCAAGTACTTATTGATTTTCAGTCCTACGCCTGATCAACGAATGACTGAATTTCTGTGAGAACAAGGATGAACTGGTTGAGACATCGAGTTATGAAAAGTATTTTTATAAAGAGTTATTTTAATAGTATGATGTGAATTTAAAAGCATTTCTAATTTTTTTAAAGATATTGGAATTTTGGAAAATAAGAAACCCAAACTGGAATTATAAAATAAAATTTGAAACTCGGGAAAATTAAGAAGTGATTCTTTGTCATTAAAATCGAATATTGATTTAGAAGTTGAAAGTAAGCTAATTGGCTAAATAATTATTTGATTGTATATGTTAATAAAATTTAACTTTGGTAAATAAACGGATTGCAAATGAATAATGGAGTTTAGAAATGAATTAGAATTGTAAATAAAATTCGAGTTAGATTTGATAATGAATTAAATAAGAGGAGATGTTGTAAAATAAAAATAAATTAGAGTTGGATTGGAAAAAAAATGTAGTGGTTTGAATTACAAATAGGAATTCAAGTGTAATTTGAATAATATTTAATGAATTTGTAAGTAAATTGGATATAATGGAAGAGGATTGTAATAGAAATGGTTTGAGTTGCAAATAAAATCCAGATGAGTAGAAATAGTTCGAGAATGGCTTTGTATTAATAAAATAAACTCGATAATGAATTAAGTAAATAAATGAAAAATGGGTTAATTGAGATAAATAATAAATGGATGAAGTCTGATAAAATAAGAAACTAAATCAAGTTGTGGTTGGAATTGGATTATCGGACTGAACTTAAATTCGGTGGCATATTTATTTGAAGTACAAATGAGTGAGTATGTGTTGGATATTATTTTGATAAATTGAGAGGGTGAATTAAAATTTAAAGTAGATGGGCTAACTAAATTAATGGGATTTGACAAAATGAGAATCAAATCGAAGAAACTTAAGTTTGATGTTGGAATAAATTAAAGTAAATTAATTTAAGCTTAAATTATGGAAGCTTGGCTTCGAATAAGGATAAAAGCCCATTAAATAAAAGCTTGGATTGAATAAATTAAAATGGAATGGAATTAAATGAAATTGAGTCGGAATCAATTTGAATTGGTTATAAAACTTAAGTAATTATTTATCACATGGATATCATCAAATTGCGTAGAAATGATTGTCGTTAACGTAAACGAGATTTAATTAAATTCTATGAATTTGTGGAAGCAAATATAATTGATTTTTGAATCAATTGATGTGAATACGAGTTTGTTTTGCTTAAAAATGAATTGAATGTAAGCAATTGCATTGTAAATCATTAAAATTGAATGAAATGGCATATAAATTGTTTGAAAGCAATTGAATTAGGTTTGAGCAAATATAAATTGCTCATGGAAGTTATTTTGAATGCATTTCTTTTAGAATTGAAGTGTTATAGTTGTTTAAGTAAGAGAAATGTTATAAACTTTACATATATAGTACTTATATGTTTAAATTGAGTAAGTACAGGTACCTGAAGGCCGTTTGGTTGGATTTGGTTGCGCCTTTTGCTAATATAAATAAGCTGCTTGCTTAAAATGCTAAATAAGGTACGCCTACGCAATAAAAAATAGGAAATATGAACTGTTTTTGCTTTTTCCGACCATGTGGGTTGATGTATACATATTTATATCTCTTGTCAAATTGCAAAAGCTCCTCCGTACAGAGGAGACTCTGCCAAAAATTTTCGAAAATTTTGGGAGTTAGAAAATTTTTGAAATTTTTTGGGAAAAACTTTGTTAACGACAAAACAATTTCAAATTGAGAATTTAAAGTAAATTAGTAAATGAAACTGATATGGATCAAATATACATGAAATATAAAATTCAATATGCAAATTTTAAAATAAATTGGATTCGTATGGAAAATGGGGAAAATTAATTTAAATAGAAATGGATATGAAACTTCTATAAGGAAAGGTATGTAAAGAAATGTATAAATTAATTTGAAAAGTGGCGGTTGAATATTGTTGCTAAGTAGGTTATGCAGGTATTAAAGGGAAGAAAATTGAATTTGATTCCAAAAGATAAATGTGAATTGCCCGACCAAAGGTATGTATTTAATTTCTGTATGAAATTGGATTGAGTTTTTGATGTAGCCACTTGGCTTTTGTTTTCGTTGGAATTTGGGAGCCCGTAGAGGCCTTTTGTAGTTGTACCGAGCTAGCCGCGCAAAGGAGAAGCTGGCAAAAATTTTCGGAAATTTAGAGAGTTAGAAAAATTTTGAGAAAATTTTGATGAGTCAAAATTTGATTTTAAAATTTAAATCTAAATAATTGAGCAATAGAAATTTGTTGGAAATGATAGAAGGTTTTGGGAAGTTGGTTAAGGTTAGTAGGTCTTTAATAAAAGATTGTTGGTAAGGTGTTGAGTTGGGAGTTTGGGAAAAAGTTAACGGGTTTTGAACCATTCTTCCTAACTAGTAATTTCGGGGACGAAATTCTTTTAAGGGGGGAGGAATGTGATGACCCAGAATATCTAATAGTTTAAATTTGAATAGTTAATTGATTTTAAAATATTTAAAGTTAATTTTAACTTGAATTCAAGATATCAATATTTACTTGATAATCAAATCATTGAATTGTATAGTTTAAATATTTAATTTAATAATTGAAATTGGGTAAATTGTTGAATCTGAGATTCTAAGCCTGTTTAAAATAATTTGAAGGCTTATAAAATTCATAATGATAATACTGAAGATAATTGAATGGTTGAAATTCAATTTAATGATAATGTGTTGTGCCTCGGAATTCGACGAAACCAGTTCCATTGGATTCGTAATAGTTAATTGTTATCGGATTTTAATTTTCGTAGCAATCGGGGTTGTCGTTTGACCCTGACAGCTCAAAACGCTTAGAACTATTTTAATCAATCTAATTTAAAACTGATCGTTTCCTTCTGTAACTCGTGTATACGATCGAATTAGGTTCCGAATCACGTTTCATCGTGTTCGGAATGCGGGTAAAACTTTATAATTGCCTAATGACATTCCTTAAGAGGAGTTCAAAAATTTAAATGACAGTTAATGAACGTTTGATAATATAATGAAATTTAAAGTCAGAGAGGTCAAATATATTCTCATCAACTCGTACTCGAGAAGCCTCTCCTCTCCTATATCTAATTTCCGTCTTCCTCTCCAATTGACAGCAGAATCAAACGCTAAAAATAAAATAAAATATAAATGGCCGTAGCCTTCGGATCCAAGCCGAATGCAAATCGAAGACGTGCCTATTTATTTTCAAAAGCGACGATAAATTAGATCGAATCGTTCTCATAAAAAAAAAAGAAGAGGAAGAAAGGCCAAAGCCTTGTTCGATCTGAGTCGCGTGAGAGGGGGCGACGATCTGGTGGGTGAGCGCGTTGCTTGGAGGGGAGGCTCGAGCAGAAATCGGCATCGAAATCGCAAGGGAGGTGGACGGCGATTCTCAATTTCAAATCCTTCGGCGCAATCGAAGTAGCAGCTAGGGTTTGGGTTTGTTCATCGGCCATGCATGGCTAGATCTTGGCGCGGACTCGAGCACTACCAATGAGGTGAGTTGAGCGCGTGAATGTTGGCTGTCATTGCGGAGTGGTTTGGGCAGCGTTTGAGGCTCGCTTGGAAAAGGGAAGTCGCGATTTTGCTAGGGTTCTCGAGCATGGTTGGGTCGTTAAGCTACGGGCGATTTCGTGAAAGGAGGGGAGATCGTTGCTGTAAGGTATAAATTTTTTATTTATTTATTTATTTTCAAATTTAAACTTCAGACACAAGTTTAATTACAGCAAACAGAATTTATATATAGATAAATGCACGTGCATGTTTCAATTTAAAAATATGTGAGGTTTTGGGAAAGGTTTACATAGAAATTTCAAGTACTGAAAGTTTTATAAAAGCTAGATTTTTCGAATCTCTATAAATAAATTTTATAATCCTTAGGGTTTCAAACAAAAAAAAAGAGAAAAAGAAAAAAAAAGAAAGTTTAAAGGTGTATATATTTGGACTTGCAGGTTTATTTTTAAATAATGTGTTATGAAGATAAATTTGTTTCATAAACTTAATTGATTATTTTAATGGCTAAAAAAATGTTTTATTAAAATAAAATTGGTTTGAAAGTAAATTTTTAAATAAAATTATTAAATCGAAATAAATATGTCCAATTATTTTCAAGTATTTATAAATCAAATAAATGTTATTCAAGGTTAAGATCGGAAAGGAGGCAAGTCGGATTGAAGTGGGTCGCAAACAAAATCGAAGGTGAGTAAATCTCACTCTATCTGGCTCTTATTTAAATTTATATGGTTAAATTTAAATAATCGGTCGAATGTTTAAGTTGATTGGATGTATACTGATGATGATGTGACTTTGGTTTTGTTTGATTCTCGAGTTAATTGTGAATTGACTCGATGTATATGGTTTTTTAAATTGTTTCAAACTTAAATCATAAATAAGAAAATGATTTCATTGTTAATTTAGTAAGGGCTTGATGTGCTGTGATTCATTTAAATTAGTAAGGAATTTGAAATGAATAATTGATTTAATTAATTAATGATTTGGGTTATTTAACATAGAAATTAACGAGTTGAGTAAATAAGGAATTGAGTTGTAAGTTAATTAAATAAGCAAAAGGAATTCAGAATAATCACTTGATGGTGTGATAAATAATTACTTAATGTAAGTAATAAGATATAATTACTTGGTGAAATTAATCAAGAGATTAATTAAGATAGTTAAGTAAGAAGTAATTAATTTATGAATAAAGTAAAATGAAGGATAGTTAATTACAGTTTAGGATTAATCAAAAATGGTTAATAACGTGGTTTCATTAATATAACGAAATTTGATTAGAATAAATTAAAATATAATTGAAAATCCTTAATTTATATAATTAATGAAGTAATCAGAATTGATTAATTAAGATTGATTAATCTATAATAAGTGACTTATGGGAAGTTAATTAGTTTAAGCAATTAAAGATTAATGTAATTAAATAAATAATTAATTCCTGAAGAAATTAAGATTTCTTAATAATCTCGGTTGAGACTAATTAATATGGTGAAGTTAATTTAAGATAATTACTTGAATGCAATTGAAAGATGATTAATCCAGGGTGATTAATTAAGATGGATAATGATGGGTTGACCAATTAATTGATTTGGAATAAATTAACGTTAAATGAAGGAATCTATGTGATTGAGGTTTGAAATTCAATTTGAATCAATTGAATTGATTTGTATGGGATTAAGCTTTGCTTATGGACGATGGAATGGTAGTGGATGTTTTGTATGAGTTGATATCTCTAATATGAAATGTTGTGAATTTCATTTGAATAACTTAGGTTAGGATAATATGAGTCTCGAAGAGACCGGGGTCGGGTATTTGGGAAATACCCGAAACCACTTCAAATATTTATATATTGATTTGTGAAATTAATAGGCTGGATTGAGATGATTTAAGTAGACTGGAATATTTATCTAAGTTTGGTACATAGAAGTTAATATGTGGAATAAGTGTTGTCTATAGCAAATTGTGAATTGGTTAAATTGATATAAGTTACCCCGGGTTGATATAAGTTGTTTGCTTGGGTATTTCATGTTAGTTGAGTTTACTCACGCTGGTTTCCAGCCTGACCCGGGTGTTACTTTGGTGTAATGCTCGGGTCAGACCGAGTATTACTGATTTTCAGGAAGGTACGTGCTGGAGCTCAGGAGACGAGCTTGATGGCTATAGCGTATAAAATATTTCCGCTGTATTATATTGCTGTGTATGTGAGACATGATAATTGTATATATTCAGTGACTGTATATATGTGAAAACTCTGATGTATATTAAATGTAATCGACAAATATAGTATTATTTTGTAAACTGTTATTATTTATTATTATATTTTATCCGCTGCGAATGTGAGTTGTTGATGTTTCTGTTCTTCTTCTTCTTCTTCTATCTCTTTCTTCTTTTCCATAACTATCTGGGATTTTCGGGTTCGAAAATTTTGGGTCGTTACAGTTGCCAAAGAAGAGGAGACAATAGGAGGAAGGATCGCTTTGATTCACTGAAAGAAGCAAAGTGATAAATTCAGTACTGAAACAAGCCTTGCTTTTACTGTGTTTAATTCTTGTAGACAATGTTAGCGAAATGATATAAGTAAATTATCAGTCAAATGGCGAAGGATAGCCAGTTAAGTGGTTACATACCATTTAGTTTTAAGGGGCGGAAAGGACATTTGCGTCATCTTTATGCGTTGTCCATGTAGCAGACGTAGTAAATCATGGTTGAAGAAGAAATAAAAACATAACATTGTGTTAGAAGAACGATGTGCAGAATGTGTAAAGTTTGCAAGCTTACAGTTTGACCACTTACATCTTTTATAATTCACTTCAGGTGGAAGGAGTGACTGAAATTTAGGATTGGAAAATAGCATTCGTGGAGCAGGTTTGTTGGGTGAAGTTTGTACATCTGTAGCCTCGGTGATATATTGGGTTCAGCACTTACCCCCCTCGCTTGAGCTCGAAGATTTAACCCAAATTGTAGTTTCCAAGTAAATCAGCAGCAATTTTAATGCAGGAAAGAGCAAATGAAATTTAGGAGTAGGTAGAGAAGTAGAATAGGACAACAAAGGGAAAGTCATATGCTAAATGCAGAGGCTACGAACAGCTTGTCTGCGAAGAACAAATGGAGCGAGGGGGTATGATGAGAAGAAGGATGTGCAGTTTTATTATAATGTTTGTTTATTATTTGATTGTGGAATGTGAATGCATGATAAACTGTGGAGGTGTGGGTTGAAAAAAAAAACAGGTGGAATGTAAGTTAAAACATAGTAACTGCAGCAGCGGGATTGGAAGAGGCGGGGAGGGTGAAGTTGGGCGCATGGACGGTGGTTGAAAAGTGGGGTCGGTAAGATGTCTTTATGGGACATTCATAATTTGAGCGTATGTTTGCAAAACATCGTGGTAAACAACGTTTCGAGTATGTGTTGCAGTACATCGTCGAAGGTCTCCGGTTCGAACCAAATTTTTTGTTGTGTTGCTTGAAATCCCACAGGATAAAGCGACGTAAAGCTGACCATGACTGAAAACATGGTTGGGAAGATAAATTCCAACATGTGGGATGGTTTGACCCTGTGATTTGTTTATTGTTAAGGCAAAGGCAAGCCTAACTGGGAATTGTTTACGGATAAGGTTGAATGGTAGCTTTATGTTTTCAGAAGGCTTTAATGGTATACGGGGAATAAATACCCGTGTAACTTGGAACTGACCGAAAGAAATTTCAGCGTCTATAAGGTTTCGATGGAAGACATGACAGATTAGTCTCATCCCATTACATAGTCCAATTCGGGGATCGAGGTTTCGTAGTAACATTATTGGACATCCTTCTTTAAGAGTCAACTTATGAGGTGGCATACCACCTGGGTTAAGCGAGTTCAAGAACTCACTTTGATATAAGTTTGAAGGGTCATCTTCTATTTTTTCAAAAGAGTAGTAAATGTGTTGTTGTCCAGGAAATTGATTTATTATTAGGTTATTAACTTCATCCGCAGTTTCATTTGTTGGTGATAATATCGCTCTACTCAGCATGTACTTTGTGTTATTAAAATTATCGTTTAATGCGGGAAAGATCTCGTTAATCAGACAGTGTAACGAAGTTGGACCGTCCCATCGTAAGACAATATGCGTTGGTAGTGTGATCATATCGTCATGTACGGTGGGCTCAGTACCATTTCCAATGCACAAAACAAAGTCAGCATAAGGTTGGTCAACCCGTGCCCTCATATTTTTTGTTAGTTGAAAGATTTTAACAGTTGACCATAAATATGATCAAACTATACATGCATCAGATGTTTGAGCTCTAGTATCCCCTGGAACAACTAGTAAAACTTGACGAAAATCACCGCCTAATATCATAATTTTACCTCCAAATGGAGCATCGGCGTTGGTCAAGTCTCGTAATGTTCTATCTAAAGCTTCGAATGCATGACGGTGAGCTATGGTTTCTTCGTCCCAAAGTAGAACGGTTGCCGCGGATAGAAGTTTTGCAGTAAGAGTGTAAGTTAATAGGAATTTTAAATCGTGAGTGTGCTGTTCTACCACCGGGCAACGCAATAGAAGCTATTCCATAAGTAGCAGTTGCAATTGCGATAAGGCCTTGGTTTCGTAGATGAGCTAAAATTTCTTTGTATAGAAAAGTTTTTTCTGTCCCTCCAGGGCCGTCGATGAAATAAATGGAGCTGCTTTTCAAATGTACCGTATCCATGATCGCGTCGAAAGCTTTTTTTTGTTCAGTGGTTAACTTTGTTATAGCTTGCAAATCGGATGATGGTATTTCTATTGACTGTTCTTTTAAAAGAAGTGTTGAATTGTTGTATTCATCAAGGGAATGTAGAGAGTTATGTGGTAAGTCATAATCAACTATGGTTCTATTATGCTGTTTTAGAAGGTTGTTAAGATCAAAAAGACATCGACCAACTAAATATGTAGCAGAAAGTGAGGAAGAAGAAGTGGATGGGTAATCTTAAGTTAGAAAAGGCCAAAATTCATCCCATAGGTCACGTACAACAAAGTGTTCACAGTATACTAAAATGGTTACAAATAATCGCCCCTTAAAGCAAGAGGCACATGGGTGGTCGAAGCATCAGTTAAACAATCCTTAATACTGTTATCGTTTTCTAGCAATCCTCTGTGTTCGGCTGCTTCTTTGAACGTATTGTAAACAGTTTCGTTGACCGTGCGTAAGTGTGTGAAAGAAAGTGTTCCTGGAATATGAGTCAGTAATAGTCGTAAATAGTAACGATCACCTTCGGTAGGTGGTACGGTGTATAGCCTACCAATTACTTTACGCTGTATTCGTCTACGAACCCATTGTTTTTGTTCATTGTTCCACCAATACATTTCAGGGAATTCGTGGTAAATGTATTGAGATGTGCGTCCTCGTCTATTAAATTTTGGTTAAAAAATTCGGTAAGCATAGTTGTTGTTCTGTGTTCATCAGCTACAATAGATTGTAAGCTTTCGTCTGAGTTAAATTGAATATGTTGCTTGTTAGGTAGATGTATCCGTAGCCCTATTACTGACGGAGATATGCTACTAAGTTGGAATTTAAATATCCTCCATATGGACTCTGGTGCGTAGATCCATCTGGCATTGATGAATTGAGAAATTTCGTCAAGAGCGGATGATGACGAAGACATGCTTAGAGATAGGCGATCTGATCCTTTGTAAACGTACTTATAGAGATATTTAACAGATTTAATACTGGAACAAATTTCAACGTTTATATGACAGTCGTATTTTAGAAGCAAATAAGGGTTATAAGGAACGACCCAATAATTGTCAACTGTAGTATTAGTTGTGTGACCCTGTATTCCACTGTCACGACGTCTGTAGATGGGATACAAATCAGCTCCTCGTAAAGTTGATGTCGCGAAGGGTTTAGGAAATCCCTTCTTACATATCCCATCGCGCATGCATACGGCAGAGGGGTTGAAATTGTCGCATGGATGATGAATCATGTGTTTAATAATTGACATGTACAAATCTGGTTCTAATTCATTGTTTGGAATTTCTGCCCTAACCATAGCATCATAATCGTCGGTAGTATTTAGTTTATCAGTGTCTGCCAGAATAAGTAAGATATGAGTGTGTGGTAATCCCCTTTTCTGAAACTCTATCACATGAACATATGCGATGACTTTACCTAGGACATGTTTATCAAATAAATCTGTTTTAAGTTGTTCTAATTTTGCACGAAAAACTCGAGTTGTCAAATCAGGACGATCATGTGGCTGTTGAAAGGGAAATAGCTCTTGTGTAATCTCAATCCAATTAGGATTACAGGTTACAGTAATAAATAAGTCAGGCTTTCCATACCTTCGTACAATTGCCATTGCGTCCTGATACTGTTGATGCATGTCTCGTGGGCTACCAATATTGGAGGATGGAAGTACTTTTCGAACCCCAACATTTCCTACAAATAGCAGAGCTGCATAAAATTTTAAGTATATAATGTATATTGTTAGTGGGGGAAAGATGGATGGGATGGAAAGTACGAACCGGCAGCTGTCTCCCCACTGACTAGAGCGTCTTGTAAACCTTGATATAAGTTGGCTCGAATAGTAGCTTGGTGGTCATGAAGATACCGTAGTCGCATAGTTTCAATTTTGACATAAGTATCAACCACAAATTGTTGGAGTAGGCGACCACCAAGTAGGAGAAGAGGCTGCTCCGTAGCTCGTACCTACGATTTGTACAAAGTGGAAAGTGTGGGGGATATATGGGAGACTTACTGTATTTGAGATATGTGTACAAAAGTTGTATATTCCGTTAAGTTGAGGAGAGTAAAAACCTATAGCATGTGAGAGTAGTAGGCTCTACAGCTGATTTGGTTATGTCCGGTATTGTGGATATTAAGATCCCATCCTTGTTCACCGCGTGGGTGGAGAAGCGGATATTGCAGTGGATCGTAAAATCCAACGGTATCTGCAACTCGTTGCAAGGTTCCTGATCTTGTTTGAACTATAATATCTCTGTCGTTTGAAATGTTTGAACAATCGTCGCCGACAATGATACCCGCTACTTGTGACGCAGTAGGTAGTTGGTGAAAATGCTGATTAACTGTAAGTTCCTTTATTATCAGCCTGCAATTTTCTAAATCAGCACGCTGCCCCAACTGTCGCAGCACATGTACATAAGGGTTGTAAAAGTCTAAGATTTGTTGCACTGTTTGCAGGATGTCTGCTCTTAATATTGCACTATCCTGTTGCCGATTGTCAGTCTCATTATCAGTATCGTAGATGTCCATTTGGAGGTATCTAGGTCTACTACCCAACAGAGGCAGAACACTTCCAATGCTGTGGTAGATGGAGCCTTGTGCACGGTAAGAGTATATTCCGTTCCGACCGGAGGCATAGTTGATCAATGTTAGCGTCCACAAAGTGAATGCGAAAGCATTGTTGTAAGATCTAATGTTAGTTCGAGAATGTAAACCTCTGTCACCGTCATCAGTGAATAAAGCTAAAAGTTCGGTAGGTGGCGGAGGGTAGGAAGTGGTAAGTTTACCACTTGAACAACAATTCCCACTTGTTTCATGGGGAAACAATTTTGCAGTACAGTGTCGGCAATGAGTTGGTTGAGGCGGAGGAAAGGATGGGGAGCTGTAAAATTTCGACTACAGTTATAACGGATAGGAAGAGGAGATTGAAGCGGAAGCTGTTGATGGGGAGGAGATGTAGCTGTTGGTGCAGTAGAAGTAGTATCAACTGTTATGTTTCAAAAGCAAAACCACAATCAGAAGAACAAAACTATTGTACTATTTCACGGATAAAACATCGTAAAACATGAGAATTTTTTTCCTTTACCACAGCTGACTTTATCATTATACTGTAAAGTAACATTTTTAATTTTTGACGTAACACAAACCGGTATACGTGAAATACCGGTTTGTTAATTTACAAATTGCATATTGTTACTCCTTTAATTCATATAAATTCCAAAAAATAATTAACCGCTTATCATAATTAGTGAAAAATATGTTGGACGGACCAAAACATTGTACTGTAAAAGGGTGAATAGAAAATGCATGAATATCACAATTTAAAAAAAAAACAATGATTGCACTGTAAAAGTGTGAAAGGTAAAAAATAGAAAATTAATTTATTTGCGACAGATTGATAGAAAAGGAAAGTAAATAAATAGTTGTGACAGTCGAGTCAAAATAAGTAACTGCGTGTTTATAATATTGTTTAGGAGGGAAAAAGTAGGTTTAATCATGAAATATAGGTGTAACAGTCAACCAAAACCGTAGAATATCAAGCTTTCTAAAGGTTAACTTACTTGTAAGTTCAATAGTTGAATATATTAAAAAATATCGGATAACTTATTGACTAAAAGTAACGCTTGTATAAGTAGTATGCCCAGGTTATACATAAGATAGAAAAGATATAAATGGACAATAGTTGCAGTGAACGATTGACATATCTCAACTGTAATTAATCTGCTTTTACTGTCCATGACATAGCTAGTTTTTTATCTTATATAAACTGCGAATTGAAATTGGTTTATTTTTTTAGCATTTTAAGTGTGGGGAGGAGAGCGCATGAATCTCACAGTTTGAAAAAAATTAAACAGTGAATGCAGTGCAAAACTTTAAAAGGCAAAAATTAGCAAACTTATTTATTCGTGACAGATTAATTGTGAAGTAAAATATGCAAATAGTTGTGACATTGTAATCAAAATAAGTAACTATTCTTTTATAATACTACTTAGGAGCTTAAAAGAAGGTTTAACCATAAATTGTAGATATAACAGTCAAAGAAAACCGTATAACATTAATCTTTGTGCATTTTAACAAACCTGTAATTTTAATAATGAATACCCAGGTGACACAGAAAATTAAAAAAGAAAAAAATGGACAGTACTTACACCGAACGATTTGGAAACCTCAACAGTAATTTATCTGCTTTTAGTTTCCATGAAAGCGCAAGTTTTTATGTTATTTAGCATATTCAGCGTAAAAAGGAAAACGCATGAATATCACAATTTGAACAAACTAAATAGTGAATGTAGTGAGAGTGGAAAATTTTATATCTGAAAGGTTAACAAATTTTGAATTTGTAATTACTTTGATGGGTACAGAAATAAAAACTATCAGCTGAAGTTAAATCATATTTTTTAACAGTTAAAAGCTAAAAGTAAATGGTATCAGTTGTATAACTTGTATGGTCAAACTTTGAAGAACATGTATTAAATGTTGTTACATGTATCAGTTAAAAAAATTGAAGAAGGAATGATGTATGAAAGTGTGAAAATTAAAAAATAACAGCTTAATGTATGTGTGGCAGTTTAATTGGAAGTATTGGGTGCAGTAGAAGAAGTTCTGTTTAGACGAACACGTTATCAGATGTAGGTGGTCACCTAATTTTTTTTTATTATTTGAAAATAATATAAGTGGCAGTGATATTCATCGCTGGTCGAGGGCTTAATTTATAAGCGTGGATACGTATAAGAATGTAGTGAAGCAGAATGGTTGCCACCCGAAAGCATGGTATAGGAATCGAAGTAAGGGTAAATAGTACAGTAAAATTGTACAGTGGAAAGTGACGTTGGGGATTAAAAAAAATGTTTTTCAAAAGGCTAATTGACGAAAAAGTGCGGAAGACGTGAATTTTATTCCAAATAGTGGTTAACATGTAAAACACCCACTGTCCAATGTGTAAAATTGTTTATAAACTGCTTTGTCGATCCATGCATATAATTGTAACATATCAATATTGTCCCACTGTGTATACGTGGAATATAGTCGAGGGAATAGGAGAGAGTAACATAATAATTCACATTATCCATTGCCAAGTACGTGCAGATAAACAGGGTGTGTGTATGAAAATGGTTAACAGCCTGAAATGCAGAAATGGTCTACATATGTGTACTGTGCTGGTCTAAACTGAAACGTAGATCTTAAAATAAGTAGCAAGTTTTTATCTTATATAAACTGCGAATTGAAATTGGTTTATTTTTTTAGCCTTTTAAGCGTGGGGAGGAGAGCGCATGAATCTCACAGTTTGAAAAAATTAAACAGTGAACGCAGTGCAAAACTGTGAAAGGAAAAAATTAGCAAACTTATTTATTTGTGACAGATTATTTGTGAAGTAAAATATGCAAATAGTTGTGACATCGTAATCAAAATAAGTAACTATTCTTTTATATTACTATTTAGGAGCTTAAAAGAAGGTGTAACCATAAATTGTAGATATAACAGTCAAAGAAAACCGTATAACATTAATCTTTGTACATTTTAACAAACCTGTAATTTTAATAGTGAATGCCCAGGTGAAACAGAAAATTAAAAAAGAAAAAAATGGACAGTACTTGCACTGAACGATTTAGAAATCTCAACAGTAATTTATCTGCTTTTAGTTTCCATGAAATCACAAGTTTTTATGTTATTTAGCATATCGAGAGTAAAAAGGAAAACACATGAATATCACAATTTGAACAAACTAAACAATGAATGTAGTGAGACTGAAAAATGTTATATCTGAAAGGTTAAGAAATTTTGAATTAGTAATTAGTTTGACGGGTAAAAAAGTACAAATTATAAGCTGAAGTTAAATCATATTTTAGAACAGTTAAAAGCTAGAAGTAAACTGTATCAGTTGTATAACTTGTATGGTCAAACTTTGAAGAACATGTATTAAATGTTGTTACATGTATCAGTTCTAAAAATTAAAGGAGGAATGATGTATGAAACTGTGAAAATTAAAAAATAACAGCTTAATATATGTGTGGCAGTTTAATTGGAAGTATTGGGTGCAGTAGAAGATGTTCTATTTAGACGAACACGTTATCAGCTGTAGGTGGTCACCCAATTTTTTTTATTATTTGAAATATCAGTGGCAGTGATATTCATCGCTGGCCGGGGGCTTAATTTATAAGCGTGGATACGTATAAGAATGTAATGAAGCAGAATGGTTGCCACCCGAAAGCGTGGTATAGGAATCGAAGTAAGGGTAAATAGCACAGTAAAATTTTACATTGCAAAGTGACGTTGGGGATTAAAAAAAATGTTTGTCATAAGGCTAATGGACGAAAAAGTGCGGAAGACGTGATTTTATTCCAAATAGTGGTTAACATGCAAAACACCCACTGTCCAATGTGTATAATTGTTTATAAACTGTTTTGTCGATCAATGCATATAATTGTAACATATCAATATTGTTTCCACGGTGTATACGAGGAATATAATCGAGGAAAAAGAAGAGAGTAACATAATAATTTACATTATCCATTGCCAAGTACGTGTAGATAAACAGGGTGTGTGTATAAAAGTGGTTAACAGCCTGAAATGTGGAAATGGTCTACATATGTGTTCTGTACTTGTCTAAACTGTAACGTAGATCTTAAAATGTTAAACTATTGTAAGCCTAACGGGGAGGGAAAAAGTACCTGTCGAATGTTGATGTTGTTGGTTTGCAGCAACGGATGTCGTTCTACTTGCGACGACAGTCTGTCTAGCTTGTTGACGCCATGCATGTTGAGTAACACGTCTTCTTTCCCTTTGTTGCTAGTCCATATAGTTGTGGAAAAGGAGTTAGGTGGAAGAAAAGTGTGAAAAGGGTGGGGCAGTTTAACTGATATGCAAAAATATGAGTAAAAAAAATGAAAGTGAAAGAGTTCGTTGTAGTAAAGGTGAAAAGTGGGGTGAGTGGAAGGGGAAAATGCATACTTATAGGAACATGAAGATTATATATTTTGCAACTGTCATATTATTAAGTGGAAGATTTTGAAAGAGTCATAGTTCTGTAATTATGGCTGAAACAGTGGGGTTAACGGCTAGTGTGTAGTAGGTAAAAGTAAGATTAGTATTTTGCAAATGTAACGACTGTTGTTGATAATGCAACTGAATTAATGTAAGTGAGGTATAAGTCAGATGCAAATAAATGAAATAAGAAATGGTTTTGTTCTACAGTCAGAGCATACTTAAATTAACTATTGTAGAAGAAGCTGGAAGTTTTCTTCTACCAATGGAGTTTTTTCGTTGTGAACGTATTAATGTGTAAATCATAATGTTTATTCATTAAGTGGTGAGTAAACATTATGAAGAATTAATTGGTGAAACTACAAACGAAAATGAATTTTAAATAGACCCGTAGTACATGAAGTGGCAAAATTATTTAAATAGGAGAGGATCGTATCATTATACGATCTGAAGCAGACGGAAAGTTTATTCATGAATGGGTTATGTAAAAAGCATACCAAATGTGTAAGTAAGAAAAACCAATTGTTATCGTAGTTCCTCCTTTCTTCTTTTGTACAGACTTTAAATTAAATATCCACGATTTTATATCTAAAACATTTGGAAAAAAACCAAATAAATCATTTTGCAAACCTAAAAGGAATCAAGCATGAACTAAGCATGTAGTAAAATAAGATGGAAGTTTAGACTGAACATAATTCAATCTGCTCGATATACCTCTTGTGATGGGTTGTTCCCGTCCATTTTGTTCCCAAAATTGGAGATAGAAATGCAAAGGGTATCAGTCTCCATTGTGTTGTCAAATGCCACGATTCCTGCAAAATTAGTATAGTTCAAATTAGTCAGTAACCACGCAGAACAACAGTACTGAAGATTGATAAACACATGGAAAAACAACAGCAGAGCTGAAAATGTGTAGTTGTTTTAGACAACAGTAATATATGCTGTATGATATTGTAAACAGTAAAGTTAGGAGTATTTGTGCATTGTATATGAGGTATTACTATTTGGGGGAGTTTATTGAAGCAGTAAACCTGTAACGTTAGTATTTGTCCCTAGTTATAGTAATTTTGTGTTACAGTAATTTTTGTTGCTAACTGTACTAAATATTAATGGTTGTTTTTTTAATCAAAAACATGTATTTTGAATAGACTAAGTTTGGCCATAGTATAGCCATAATGAGGTAAATGCAGCCATAATGCTGTTGGTTTGCATGAAAAAGCGTTTGAAGCAACAACTTAATTCTAAGTTTTAGCATTTACATAAACAAAGGCAAAAACTTATATGCTCTAAAACCTCGCACTGACGCGCAGTTGAAATTTAGCACTGTAAAAGTTATCACACAGTTGTAAAGCCGTATGCTTCTGGAAGCTTAATATGTGTGAAAATGGAGTCATTTGTAAAAATAATAATCATCTATTAATCTGTACAGTTGAAATTGTGCATTTATGTGTCCAAACCAAATAGGCATGAGTGTACAAAGTTTGAAAACTGGCTTTCATATACAGAAGAAACTTCGTTTATTCGAAAAGCTGACATGTGTTGGAAATTAACTCTGTATATGCCTTTTGAGAACTCGCACGTTGATATTTGAAACTAAGTGCATGCATACATGAATTCTCATATATCTAAAATCTGTTACTTAAAAAACTCAATGTATGTGTATGTTCCGAAAATTGTATAATCATAGGTTGAAAAACAGGACTTTGATATGAAGCTAGGGCATTTGTCGAGTAAAATTCCATTGAAATTATTTTCGTTTTAGACGTGAAAGTTTTCATACTAAAAACTTCCTTCCATGTATACTTTTTGTTATGAAAGATAACACAGAAGCAGTCAATTTACCTTCAAATAGAAACTTTGATCTGTGAGGTTGAATACGAGATGAAAATTGATTTGCCCTTGTCTACTGTGTTCGTCGAGCAAGTGTTCTGGCTGTGATGCTCTAGCTGCCAAAAAGACGTAAACAGTGGTTAGGTAAAAGTAAACAATATCTAATTGCAGGAAGATAAATATAACGATTGTAACATATGGAACTGTAAACATGGAAAAAGGAGTAGCAATTACGTAAAGTTTGTAATGGGTGCAAATAAACACCGAAATAAAAAATATATTCTTAAGCCATATTAACAATCCAACCAAGCAAATAAACAAACAGAAGGGAATGAGGGAAGAATAAAATATGATTAGGTACAGTCAGTTAAGGAGGAAGGTGCAGTCAAATAGATAACCTTTTATTATCAACTGTCACAAATTTGGAAAGTGCAAATTTGGAGAAATAAAAGGGCATGAGTGTAGATTAAAATACCTCCACTGTTCGATGTTCGTATCAACCTTTTTGATAATCAAATTGTCGTTGTCCTCTTCATCATCCATGTGGTCTGTATATGTAAATACGAAATATTAATTACCCAAATGAATAAATAAAATATTTATTAAAATACAGAATTTTACATATGTGGGTAAGTAAAGTAGAAAATGTGTAATAAAATAGGCAGCAAATTGTTCATGTCATTGTGTAGTATGTTGTGAGCAACATGAAAAATCTGCCACTAATACTGTTGTCAACATTTTATAACTGTTAACTTCAGGATGCGTTGTTCTGAGTAGGCAGTTCATTTGTTCAGTACCATTAATCACTATAGTCAGGATGTACATTTTTTATGAACTCAATGCTGCCGCTAGATTGTTACTTTGTGTTACTTTGCCTACTTATTTTTTCTAAAAGGGTGCTTGTAATATTTGGATATATAAAGATGATTGATTACATCTCTTTCCTTTCACAATTCTGGATATAAATTAAGTGTGATTAAGACTAAGAAATGTTTGAAGTTTATTCAAAATTCTCAGGCATTTAACATTAAACCAATTCTTAGAATACGTACAGTATGTCATACTAAAAAATTTCAAAACTTTCTTCCATGTATACTTTTTGTTATGAAAGATAACACAGAAGCAGTCAATTTACCTCCAAATAGAAACTTTGATCTGTGAAGGTTGAATATGAGACCTAGGCACCGAACTTAATTCGTCTGCATCGTTTGCCGCAGTCACAGCCACCGCGGCTTCAAGATTTGGACGACGATGGTTTGCTTCAGAGTGAAATTGCGAAGTTGTGGAGTCGCCGTTGACGGAGGAGGAGATTGGCTGTCCTCAACACGTCCTTCCATGTCCAACTCTATGCCACCGGCCCTTCTTAAGTTCTATACAGATAAAAACAAAAAACAAATTAAAAGTAAAAAAATATGTCCATGGGATCTGTTGAGATGTAATTCAGAGTTACTTTTACTTACAATTCACATCCGAAAGATGCGCAGCGAGATCAGAAACTTCAATCTTTGCAGCAGCCTTTGCCATAGTAATAGTAGGTTTGTTAAATTTCTTCTATTTGACTTTCTTCACTGTTGCCGCATTAGGGCGTCAGTTCTCCTTGACATCGTCACCGCTCTTGTCATCAGATCTAGGCACTGCACTTAATTCATCTGCATCGTTTGCAAATGCATAATCTGAAATGTTATCATAACTATATAACACTATATACAAATCACAGTATAATACAAACAATTAATCAATATAAATGGAGAGTTAGGAAATAGTAAGAGATTAGATTCGTTCCAAGCATGTCAACTTCTATAGCTAAATGCATTCATTTTGATGACGTCATGGTTAGTAAAGGTTGCTTTACATACAACCGAATAATACATGTTTGAATTTAAAAGTTCATGCAGCACTGCCTTCTTTGCTTAACCAATAAATGCAGGCAACAAATCATAATAAAATACAATTAAAATGTAGAGTTGTATTATGAATAGATAGTAAGATAATTGTTACCTTTAAAGGTCCATCAATAGAGATTGTTTTCCACAATCGTATACATGGCAAGCGATGAGAGTTTAAAAAAGAGGACAAAGAAGCCTCCAAGGCACATTGAATATTGAAGATCTAACGACAGTTAATAAAGCTAAGATTCTAGATTTAATGGAAATCTATTTCCAGACATAAACCATTTAGTGGAAAGCTATTTTCAAACTAAAATTAATTAATAGATAGCCACCAACCTAAGTATGAAATATTTGAATTCGAATTTCATGTAAAATTTAAATAGGACCTGAATCAAAAGCATTTCACAAATTGGGGAAATATGAAAATCATTTAAAACAATCAAAGTCGCAGACTGAATTTGCAATATAATTTCAAGCCACGTAAGAGCGAAGATTAAAGAGTAGATATGCGTACAGACATCAAAATTTTTGTAGTAGAAGATATAATAGAATAATACGTTGCAGCTTAATGGAAAATTTGTCCATGGTAGTTCAGTGAATATTACAATTGCTGAAATTGCATGTCATTTAAAGAACCATTTTATAATATGACCACATTGCAGTATTTCGTTGGTTTTAACGAATAAAATACAATAATAAAATAGAATTTCGCTTGCATACTCTATTACCAAAACCGTAATCATTAGAAGATAATATGAGTTGTCCTTTAATCCAATTGTAGGACTGATTAAAGTCTATGATGTGGGAAGGTTATGATCATTTGAAGTCTGTGAAGAATTAATATACCAAAAGCAAAAGTAATGCCAATGTGGCACTGACAGTGTATGGTATTCGTGTGTTTAAGTTGTGAAGTTACTTCAATTACCGGATTTAAACCCAAGGGATATGACAGTCTGATTAATTTTCTGCAACTGTCAAATGGGTATGATTGCAATTTAAACAATTCAGGGTGAAAATGTACAGCTTCTGTTTAAACTGGATGAAAGTGAGCAACAGTTAGAATATCCAGAATATGAGTTTGCACCCTTTTTTTTCTCTTGTTATAAAATATTTTGTGCTGTTCCATGTAAATTAATGTGATAGCCTATGAGATAGGAAGTGAGCGAAGTTGTGAAATAATGACTTATGGTATTAGAATGCATAAGGAGGACATTGTAACAATGTAAGAACAATTTTTGTTATTCTTTAATTCAAAGGAAAGAAAGTGTAGTCACAGGAGTAGAAAGTCAGAAAATAGAGAAACAGTCTTCCATATTGTCTTGTGAAACCAAACAAATAATCAGAGTTCCAACGAAAGGTTGATATAACTGGCACAACGGCTAAATAATATTGTAAGTAAGAAAAGAGAGTGGAACAACAGATTGAGTTTAAATCAGTTAATCAGGAAAAAAATTGTCGTTACTAACGTTGAATGTGATGCCGCAAGTTGCCGATACATGCAATTACATCTAACTTTTATTATGAACATCGATGATCCATGACCCATTGAACGTAAGCAATACAAAATGTAATGTTAACCTTAATAGGTCCTCTTAATACTGGAGGATAATTATTTTTGGAAAACTCAAAAAAGGCAGATAGGATTTCAAAGTAAACATAATTTAGTGTTGTAGTGAAAGAAGAGGAGGCAGGCATAAATAGCTTTTCAAATCCAAGTGATCAGTATATGTTTGTGCAAAAATCAAATTACTGATACAAAAAGTATATAAGAGATGATTTCATGTCTAGTTACCTCTCTCCTCACCGACTAGAAATTGTATACTTAATTAATTAGAAATTTCATACTTAGATAAGTGGAATTTTTTTTGGAGAAGAATACTGTTCAAATTAGTGCAATACAAATGTAATTAAATCTGGAACTAATCACGCAAGAATAAAAACATTAAAAAAGCAAACAAACTACTAATAATACTGCAAACAAACTACTAATAAAAACTGTATACGTAAATAAAAAAATTGTTTTGTCAGACTGCTGTTAGAGATCAAGTGCAACCTCACAATGGCAGAAAATGGATGCTTTCATTAGAATCTAATCCGGGGCCCGAATCATAAAGGATGACCTCCAAGGTGGATCTCTCTTCATTATTTTAGAGGATTTCTCCCCTATTTCTAGAAATCAAAGATTGGAATCAAAATTAGAAACCGTAAGATGCTAAAGAAAGAGTTCCTAACAGGTAAAGATTTGAATACCTGAAGTTAAAGGTTCAGCCTTTATGCTTTCATCTTGCCGTGTCGATTTGAGAATAGCTTATCGTCGCCTAGTGTCCTCGAAGTCGTGAGTGCTTCCTGGATGAAGATATGCTGATGATTCTGAAGCTTAGATCGAGCGTTCGCCAGTGATACTTAATTCGGATATGCTTTGTCTGAATGCTAACTTGTAGTTTGAAATTGCCTTGCTAACTGCTATGGATCTGCGCGTAAATCTGAAGTTGTGATGGTAAAGTGAGGAAAATGGAGTTGAAAATAGGAATGTGTTGAGTTAGTGGGGAAAGTTACTGCATATTGCACAGGGGTATTCTCGAAAATTCAAAAAAGGCTTCACTTTGACCGGTTGACCAAAGGTTTTGCTTTATAGTACAGATATACTTTAAATAATATTACAACATAGGAACTTTTATATATGTGGCAACAAAGAAGCTACACCAACCATAACTATGCATATAGTACTATATTGTAAACTTATTTATAAATAGGTATATATAGACATACACTTGTTAATATAACAGACACATACATATACTATGAAAGAAATCTACAAAAAACTTATATATACTTAAGTATCATAAATAACAAAATAAAATATGCTAACAGATTGTAAGTAAACCAATTATACAACTAATACATACATATATATACTCGAACATATAAATATATATATACTAAAAAAGAACAAGTAATATATATAACTACTTACTATTTTTTTTTATAGAAACAACGCACTTAGAGATCTCAACAGAGAAAAAATGGCTTCGGCTTAGGATGGAGAATGAAGAGCTACTACTGCAACGCAGTGGAGAGGAAGTAGATCAGTGGAACACGTTAGAGCGGGATATGAAGATGGCCCCTTGGATGATCAGTATATATAACTAGGCAACTAAACAACTTTGCCTTTACAACACAAACACAACTGAATCAAATAAAAAAGAAATCTTATTATCTAGATTTCCTTCTGCACATCCCAGGAAGCTTATTTGTCTAAAGAGGTACCTAAAAACCTTAACTCTCAAACTACTCAAAATCAATTGAGCACCCGAAAGCTACATTTTCGAAAGTATTGAATTAAAACAAGGGAACTCATTTGAAAGCTATCGTTTTGAAATAGAAAGGCTGCAACTTCTTTGAAAGCTAGTTAAATTGGTTTTGACTCCTTCGAAAGCATTCTTTTGAAAATAAGGCAAGTGTATTTCTTGGGATAATAAAACAAAGGCTTCGACCCTTTCGAAAGTTAGGTTTCGACACCATACCTTCTGTCTTTCTTCAATCCACTACGTACCAACTTATTGATATCTTGTGCATTGGTTTCGACTTGGATGGTTTCAACTTGGTTGAGGCAAAGGTATAGGGTCGAAAGGTAGCTTATGAAAGCGCGAAACAACATTTCTCTGTAAAGATTGTTTTAATACCTTTTAAAGTAATTGCATTTTAACTAACCTGCCTATTTGTAAAAATTTAATTGGTTGCCATAAACTTTTCAAATTATTTCCAAAATAAAACCGCCGCTTTAATTCAGATCTAAATAAAGTAATTTAGCAAGTAAATCTTTCCTTAAGCAAAATAAATAAAACATTTAAGGCTTCTAACTGAAATAATTTAATTTTATAGTAAATTAATTAGGAAAAATCCTCAAAAATCATAGAAATTCACTTTTAATATGTTATCTAACATATATAAATTTCAGACCCAAATTCTTCATATAATTGCCGAAATTAATTTCTAAACCCAATTATTCAAATTCTCCTTTGAAAATTCATAATAAATTTTCCATAGCTTGGAAAATTATAAAAATTAAAACCCATCTCTAAAATAGGGTTTTACATAACATATAAATTTCTCATGGCATTCAAAATTCAATATAAATTTTTCTACCCTTTAAACCGTATAAAACATTTATCAAACAATCTTGTTTGAGTTAAACATCTCATAAAATCTAAGCATATTATCATCAAAAATCATTATAATGGATTTAAACTTAAACCCAAAATCAAATGATCATTAAAGAAAAAATAAAGATGGTTTTGATTATCATTCATCTTGATTAGGATAAGGAACTTGAGATTTGATTTAGATTTATCCTCCTTGCTTGATTCCTTAGCTTTAGTTTGGTTTTCCCTCTTTTCTTCCATAGTAATGGCCGGCTTGCTTTACTTCTTTGCTTACGTCTTTGTGTTTTGTAAAATAAACGTGAAAAGGAAATGAAATGAGAATTTTAAGGGTAATAAGATCATGATAGCGGTAATTCCTATAATACCCTTTTGCTAATGGTTTTTTTATTAATTAACATATGAAACCTTTCAAAGCCCATTCTTCGTATTTAATTAAGCATGACCTTTAATTTATTTTCAAATATCAATCCCCTTATCACACTAATATTTGTATTATTCTATTTAATTTATCTAATTAAATCTCCTGAATAATATTATTAAAAATTAGGGGTGTTATAGGCTCCCATCCATAAAGAATTTCGTCCTCAAAATTCTATAAAGACTAAATACTAAACATAGCAATTATCTGTAACAGCTGCTAACAACCACACTAGCCTGCCTGATTAGCAATAGTCTATATAAAGCTAATATAGAACATACCCTCATAGCAGATCAGGATAAGTATCTCTAATCCCGTCTTCTGTCTCCCAAGTATAGTCATTCTCGTTGTCGCTCCACTGGACTTTCACCAACTTGACTGTCTTGTTCCTTAACCTTTTCTCATCTCTCTCAACAACTCGAACTGGTTGCCTAACAAACGTCAAATTTGGTTCTACTCTCAAATCTTCCAACCCTATTAGAGGAATAGTAGTATCTGGATCATGCACATACTTACAAAGACGAGACACATGAAACATATTATGGACACCTTCCATACTGCTCTGCAACTCTACTCTATATGCGAGCTTCCCGATCCTCTCTATAACTATGAACATACCCATATATCTCGGTGCTAAGTTTCTTGACTTTCAGAATCACACCGCATCATTCATCAGCGATACCTTAATGAAAACCTTATTTCCAACTGAGAATTTTAGGTGTTTACGCCTCTTATCTGCATAACTCTTTTGTCTGGACTGATCTTCCTTCATCCTTTCTTATATCAACTCAATCTTCTCTGTCGCTTCTCTAACATGATCCGGACCTAAGACTAACCTGTCTCCAATATCCAACCAACACGTTGGTATTTTGCGTGGCCTTCCATACAAAGCTTCAAAACGTGCCATTCTTATACTAGTTTGATAGCTATTATTATAGGAAACCTCCTCTTAAGTGTAGGTGATCCTCCTAAGATACACTAAAGTCCAATACACAAGCTCTTAATAAATCCTCAAGTACCTAATTTACTCTCTTTATCTGCCCATCCGTTTGAGGGTGATATGCAATACTCATCTTAAGATTGGTACCTAACACATCCTGTAGACTCTTCTAGAATTCACTAGTAAATAAAGCATCTCTGTCACTGACTATGCTAATAGGGATCCCATGCAATCTAACTATGTTCTTCATAAACAACTTAGCTAAAATAGGTGCCGTCCTGGTTAAGTTAATTTGAATGAAATGGGCACTCTTGGTCAACCTGTCCACTATGACCCATATACTTTCGTTTCCTCTATTAAACATTGGCAACCCGTCTATAAATCTGTGGATATCGAATCCCATTTCCAAACTGGTATCTCCAAAGGTTGAAGCAACCCGCTTGGCTTCTAATGTTCCGCATTCACTTGTTGACAGTTTTGCACACTACCTAACCCACAAGCCAACATCCCTCTTCATACCTTCCCAATAGAAGCTTCTCTTCATATCTTGGTACATCTTGGTCCCTCCAGGATGAATTGAAAATTTGGTTCAACGACATTCCCCAAGAACTTCTTTCCTTAAGTCCTCAACATTAGGAACACATAACCGTCCCTTATTTCTCAACCTTCCCCTTGGTCAAGACTAAAATCCTTTAGATTATCGGTCTTAGTTCCAACCTCAAGCCTTCTAATCTTCTCGGCTAACACTGAATTCTCTTTCTACTTAGAAGCAGTCCTTTTGATTAACACCGATCGAACTTCTAAACTGGACAGCATGGCGGTGCTTTGACTGGAACTAGCAGTCGATTTTAACTGCACACTACAAGTAGTTAAAGCTTCCAAATCTTTCCATTCTGCCAACATAGCTAACACTACATTCTGTTGTCTTCTGCTAAGAGCATCCGCTGCCTTATTATCTTTCCCAGATGTATGTTCTATACCAGAATCACAGGATGCTAAAGCTCTAACCAGCTCTGTTGTCTTATATTCAACTCCTTTTGAGAGAATAAGCACTTTAAGGACTTATGATCTATTTATAGCTCAAATCTCTACCCTGGGAGATAATGTCTCCAAATCTTCAATGCGAAGATCACCGCAGCCTACTTCAAATCATGAGTAGGATATCTCCTTCATACGGTCTAAGCTATCGTGAAGCATAGGCAATAACTTTACCCTTCTGCATTAGCACAACTCCTAATCAAGTCCCACATGCATCGATAAACACCACAAGCAGTTGGTTTCCATCTGGAACTACTAACACAGGTGCATTGGTCAACAAATGCTTTAACTTAAGGAATGCTTCTTCATATTTGTTGGAATAGACAAACTTCACATCCTTCCTGGTTAACTTAGTCAAAGGTGCCGCTATCCATAAGAAATCCTTGATGAATTCCGGTAATAGCCAGCAAGTCCAAGAAAACTTCTAATCTCAGTCACAATTTCTGGTCTCTTCTAATCATTAATAGCTTCAATCTTATCTGGATTGATTGACAAGCCTTTCTCTGAAACTATATGACCAAGAAACTTAACCTCTTTCTTTCAAAAATGACACTCTGAAAACCTCGCTTTCAGCTGATGCTGCCTCAGTGTCTCAAGCACTACTCTAAGATGATCTTCATGCTCCCTTTCATCCTTAGAGTATACTAAAGTGCCATCTATAAAAACCAACCACAAACCTATCTAAGTACTCTCGAAAAACTTGGTTCATCAAATCCACGAAGGAAGCAGGTGCATTCGTGAACCCAAATGGCATTACTAACCATTCATACGAACTATACCTAGTTAGAAATGATGTCAATGGAATTCCGTCCTCTACCACTCTTAATTGATGGAAACCTATCGCCAAATCCAACTGGGAAAACACTCTGGTTTCACACAACTGATCAAATATATCATCAATCCTTGGCAAAGGGTACTTATTATTAATTGTCTTCTCGTTCAAATTATGATGGTTGATACGTATCCTCAATGATCCATCCGATTTCTTCACGAGCACTACAGCCGCTCCCCAAGGCAACTGATTGGTCTAATAAAATTTCTTCTTTCTAGATCCACTAGCTGCACCTTCAATTCCCTTATCTCGGTCAGTGTCATTCTGCTAGGTGGTCTGCTTATAGCTTTAGCTCCTAGCATAAGATCTATCCGAAACTCAAAAGCTCGTTTTGGTGGTAGTCTTGTAACCGGCTCAAAAACATCTGCAAACTCCCTTGCTAGTCAAAACCGACTTAACTCTTTTCCTACTTTCATAGTACTCAACAGGGCACAAAACACTTCCGTCAGAATTTTTCACTGAGAATATGATTCAGTTATGACTATTAGGTTGCCTTAGTGATATTTCCCTATCTTGGAAAAATATCCTAGCCTCATACTTACCCAACCAATCCATACACAAGATGATCCTAAAATCTATGAAATCAAAAACATACAGACTACATGCAAACTTATGACCTAACAAATCAAGTTCTAACTTGTCACATCTCATCCCTAGAGTTGCATCCCTCGTATCATATTTGCAACCCTTAAGAAAGCAATAAGGTATGTGGGTTCTAAGCATTACCTATCAACCAAATCCCGAGATATAAATGAATGTGATGTACCGGTATCAAATAGTACCCTAAATGGTATACACTGAATCAAAAGCATAACTTCCATCATGGTCTTCCCTTTCACAGCTGCAGTTGGCCTAGCAGATGATGGTCCAATAGCAAAGACCTTTCCCCTATCCGCCCCGACTGGTTCTAGACACTGATTCTTATAATGCCCAACTTGGTCACAGTTAAAGCACTTCACACCCTTCTTTTCTGTAGCCTTCTTCCCTTTGCCCGACTAGCACTCATGGCCATAATGACCTTTCTTGTCACAATTGAAGCAAACCAAATCTGCCTTTGCCTTCTTGGCAGCTTCTTCCTTCTTGGCTCCCTTCTTCTTAAAGAACTTTCTCTTCTTTCCTGAGAACCCTAGGTTTCAACTTGCTTTTCTTTCCCATAAGTAGCAAGCATTTCCTCATGTCGAATTGCCATCTCCAAAACTACATTACAAGGATCATGGAGATGTGACAGGGTCACCGTAGCAATCTGGGGTCTCAATCCCTAAATGAATTTCTCATTCCTCCTAATGATGGTATATATGGTAGAATACCCATACCAGGACAACTCATCAAACTTGGTAGCATACTCAATTACCGACATTTCTTCCTGCACCAAATCTATAAACTTTCTCAACAAGGATAACCTAGCAACTTTTGTTTCAACAAGGATAACTTAGCAACTTTAAACAAAAACCTCTGCTCGAATCTCCTTCGAAACTCTGCCCAAGTCAACTCTTCTTTAGGTACGCTGGCAGTAACACTGTTCCACCAATGGAGCACTGCCCCTTGCAACTGCCTAGAGGCTAGTCTCCTCTTCTTCTCATCATCAAAATCCCAAATTAGTGAAGATTCTCTCACAATGCAACAATCAATTCTCAACTTTTTATGGCATCTTCTGTTCGAATAAATGGCTTCCCACCAAGATTGGTATAATCTATGCTCAGCTTAGCATAACTATTCCCAATTGGCGCTATAGGATAAGCTCCACTAACATTCCCAATAACTCCTGTAGTTGCTCTTGCTTGCATCAGATTGACGAAGAACTAATACATCATCTACATATTTACTGGTGGATTTCCAACGCCTACATCGGCATCTGCATTTTGATTAGCATTAGCCTATCGACCTGGGTTCCTTATAGTAGGTCAAGTATTTCCATTTGTTGTAGTGCTTCGTCCACTGAGATTTCCTCTTCCGTTTCCTACTTCCTAACTTCTTTCTCATAGATCTTCATACGAGCCATAGTAAGATACAGAAGAATAGTCTAAGAGAGAAGGGAATATGTACTTATATATACATATGTTAAATAGAAGTACGTTACTATAGCGTTATCCCAAACCCCGATCTTATTTTCTGATTCATTGGATTATGTTTCAAAAAATCTTTTAGGTTTAATTTTTTTTCTAAGTTTTCATAAACCAATGCTCTGATACCAATTGTAACATCCTCTACTTGGAGGTCCAAAACTAATGGCTACAGATGTTACAGTCATCCATAGTTAATAATCTTTGGCGACCAAATATGGTAATGTTAGATGCGTTGATATAACAGAAACACATGGATATGAAGAATTTTTAAAATCATTAAACAACTTTCACATTCCATTTCAAATCATTTCAAATTCATTATATAATCCCATATATGAGAACCACATTCAGAGAAATTATAATTATTACAATATATGCCAAGATTGACATATGAAGATGCCCCATTGGATGATCAGAGTATATATAACTAGGCAGTTAAATAACTTTGCCTTTACAACAAAAACATAGCAGAATCAAATAGAAAAGAACTCTTATTATCTAGCTTGCCTCCTGCACCTCCCCGAAAGCTTATTTGTCTAAAGTGGTACCTAAAAACCTCAACTCTCAAACAACTGAAAATCAATTGAGCACTGGAGAGTTTACAAGGAAAACATAAACTTCGAGTCAGATATAAATCCTGGCGTGGATAATGATCTACCATCTTAAACCATTTAGATATCTAGTAAAACCATGCCGCTTAGCGGAATGGGTTTTCACCTTACTAACATCCTCCAAAAATTTATAATAACCATATACTGTGCTCCTGCATCCATAATGGTTAAAACATAACAAATCAAAATATTAAAATGATATTCAAACAAGTAAATCAATTTTGGATTTCCCATCCCTGTTCATCTTGACTATCTATCTCAGTTATAGTTTCTAAGGTCACTATTAACCTATAAGTTTTCATGGGCTAAAAAATAACCTGTTTAAAGCGTATGGAATCCTTGTTCGATTTCTTAGTTTTCATTGGATCACTAATAAACTATTGGCTTCTACCAATAACTTTATTGCTTCATGTGTTCTCCCTGAAAAATGGGATCACTAAGAACCTATTGGCCACTGTCAGTAACTTTATTGTTTCATGTGTTCTCCTCGAAAACCTATTGGTATCTATAACAACTTTCCTCATATCCTAGTTTTCATGGGTTGACTAGGAACCTATTGACTTCTAATCATGGGTTCACTACAAACTTATTGGCCCCTGCCAGTAACTCTTTCTAATCATAATTTTCATGGGTTTACCATAAACCTACCATCCCCTGCCAATAAATCTTTCTAAACATAGTTTTTATGGGTTTATTATGATTATGTCCACCTAACAACTTCTTTAATCAGTATTTAGGCATCCTACACTGTAACATTCCTGAAAATTAACCACGTCTAATTTGACAATTAAATTAATTTTGGAATTAAATTGTGAATTTATTCATGAACTAATTAGAAAATTTCTAGAATAAGTACATAAAATTTAGATTACAAGTAGCAATTTGATTTGAAATAATAAGAATGAGTATTTTATAAACAAATATTGAATTTAAAAATAAATATATTGGAAATAAATAGAATTTAAAAGCTTTAAAAAGTTAATGATAGTTTGTTTCTAAATAATTTTAACTATATTAATATATCTGGAAGGTGTATTGATTTTCAAAGAATTAATATACTAATTTTCAAAATATTATTTTTAATATTTAATCTTCTTATATATATACTTATATAAATAAAAGTGATCATTTGTTAATATGAAATCAAAATATTCAAATGATTCTTTTCTTTTTATAAAGTTGTACAAAAATAAATAATAAAGAATGTAAAATGTATGAAATATATGTATATAAACATGTTGACCTAATTAAAAATTGAATGTGAAAAACAATGGAAATTTTATTTGTGTAAATATAAATATTTAAGGAAAACATAAACAATTTTGAAATGGAGGCATATATACATATGAAATTATATTTACATAAAGAGTTAAACAAAAACAAAAAATTTACAAAATAATTTATTAATTTAGAGTAAGGGTTTAAACACAATTTTTCCTACATATAACAAGTGTAATACATGCAAAGAAATAAGTGTACAAGTGTTAGTCATGTTAATAAGTGGCATTCAACATTTGGAAAAAAATAATAATAAACAAAAGAAAAATCGTAGAAGATTCTCCTACAAACCTCATAGATTTCTGAAAAAATGAAGAAATCATCCCAACACTAAAACAAAAAAATCTGTAAATCCTCCTCAATCAAAAATTTAAAACCAAAGGAAGAAAAAAAAAGAAGAGCTTCAGTTATTGCTAAAATGGAAATCAGAGTCTGGAATCAGAGTAAATGCAAGATCAAAACCAAAATTCTGAAAAGATAAGAACCTGTAATCAAGCAGGGGAGTTCAAGAACAACAAATCAAGCAGAGCAGATTTGGAAACAAAACAAAAGAATGTGGAAATATAAACAGCAAAGCATAAAAACAACCACTGTTCTTCCTCTATTCAAAGTTTCAGGTGAGCAACTCTCTTTAAAAACCCAATCTTCTATCTTGATTGTGCTCAGTGATAATGAATGAGATGAATAATGTTGTAACTTGTTTGTATGTATACATATGTGTACATATGTGTACAGATCTGATGATGCATGCTGTAAGTAGGTATGTATATACCTCCGTTAAAACCTACAGGCTCTAAAACAACTTCAAAAATAAATTCCCATTCCTTTGATTCTTGTTAGGTCTAAGGACCTAAACAAAATATACTTGTAAAATCAAGATTCAAGTAGGTAAAATATTTGTAAGTAAAATAAATTAAATTATTTTCTGGAATTTAGAAATTACAGTGGGTTTTTAAGAATATCAAAATTTCGAATATCTTAATTTTAAGATCTTATTATACAACCAAGTTTGTATCACGAAATGATGATTTTTGATGTGAGTCTCGTGATTTTTAAGCAAGTAGGTATAGTGAAATTGCGAGATGAACGGAAAATGCTTTTCTGTCAATTGCTGTCGATCGAGGTCAAACCGGGGCTTGGGATTTATTTTAGAGGAAGCCCATAGATCGAGGATGATGGGAAAAATACTAATTGAATTTATCAATAATTATGGTGGAGGAACGACGAAGTTATAGGCTTTAGTGAGCATTTTGTACGAGTTTGTAATCTTGGCTGTTGCGGCATCTATGGGGTATCGGGTTCCATCGCAGGTAGGGGAATGGAAAGGTGGAGCTTCGGCGAAGTTGAGGTCAGAGATTCATGATCCCTGGTGGCTGGGTTCATCGTGGCAAGAAGGATATTCGTCAGGCTTCGATGCTCCAAATTCGATCATGTAACTCGATTTTGATTTCGAGTTCAATTCAACGTTCTGGGCGATTATGGTGATCGAGGGGATGGTTGTTGGCGTGTGAAAGGTGACGGCGTCGATCACCGTTACTCCGATAACTTGTAGACGTGCACGCGCATATCAATGTATCAGGTGGATTGCGTGTTTGGAGAAGAAAGGTGAAACTCGAAGCACGTCTCGGGAAATTTACGTACTAACTCGAGTTCTTGTTCGAGCGTTCTATGTGTTTTACTGGGTAGGGACTTAAACAAAATTTTAAGGTTTAAAACGAAGTTTTTGGGGAGGCACTCGGGTTATTGGGGAAAAAACTCGAAGTAAGGCTCGAGTTCTTCAATGTTTGGCTCGGGTTTGACTGGTTTTTTGTTTCCAGTTTCAAAAACTTTAACAAATTAGTTAAATAAATTTCTAAAATTATTTCTTTTTACAAATGATGATTTTATTGTTAAGTTAGAAGGTATGAATTAAAGATTTTAAAATAAAGGATCTTTAAAACAATTAATTTTTAAACTTATATTTTTAGCAAGTTATTTTAAATAAAACTTAATAAAGTGATTAAGGAATAAATCAAATGTATTAAATTTTTAACTTAAAAGTAAGTTAATTTATATTGTTAATGATGATTAAGTAATTAATAATTTATAATTAAGATTGTTTTATTAATAATTAAGAATAATTAATTATAATTAAGATTTGATTAAATAATAATTAAGGGTTTATTAATTAAAGTAATTAAATAAGGAATAATTTATTAAGGTTTAATTAATTATAATTAAGGATAAATTAATTTAGATAATTAATTAAAAAATGATTAATTAATGAAGCTGATTAAGACTTAATCAATTGCAGTTAATGATAATTAATTATTAATTAAAGATTACTAATGAAAGTAATTATGTGGTTAATTGAAGATGTTGATTGCCATTGAATGCTGTGTGATGGATTGATATATTTGATATGCGATGTGATGCTATGTAATGCTTTGTGCTGAGCTGTTATATCTGTGATGAATATACTGTTGTATGAATATGAAAACCCCTTGGCCCATAAAACGACATTTGAATTTCGATGCGACAAGGAGTCGGATTCCAGTTGGTTATCCGAAACCCACATCGAATCGTAATGATGAATCTATGTGATTGATGAATTTATTTTATCTATGAATCTGTAAATGAAGATAAGCGTTATGGGTTATACCGCTTATCGATTTTGATATGATTAAATCTGTGATGGTTGATGTTGTGCACTATTGTGTTAAACCCTTGGACTACACTATACACACACACAAATATGGATTGCACGTGGAAATTGGTTAAGTCACAGGTTTTTGAAATAATTTTAAAATTGAATTTTTGAATCCAATGGTTTTGGAAATAGATCGGATTTAAAGTGGAAAAACTTTTGAAAAGGAATTTCAAAGATAAAAGTTATTTTTGAATAACTTAATTTAGTTTTGAATTTGATTTAAATTTGAATTCAAATTTTGAAATTGAATTCTATGTTGAGAACTTATGATGTTGATAAGGTTATACAAATTACATGAATTTAAACCATTTTAAAAGTGTTGTTTTGGGAATTTGAATTGACCCAAGGTTTTAACTTGTATAAATGAAATCGGATTTTTCCGAAATAAAACTATTTGTTTTCAAACGATATAAGCTTTCATATAAGAAATGACTTTCCCATTTGTATTAAAGGAATCTCAAGTTTAAATTGAAAACGGCTTTCCAAGTTATGAATGAATCTTTGGAAACGATTTTGAAAGCTATAAGTTAAATCTTTGATTTAAAGATTAAATGAGCTAATCCAATTGAGGTGGAAATTGTTTTGAAATCCGTGAATGGATCTTTGTGAAACTAGGTGAACTTTGTGAAATGAATCTTTTTGTTTAAAGATTTGATATGGTAATTTGTTTAAACCATTTGAAAGAAAGTTGTGAATTTTAAAATTGTGACTTAAATGAAATCCCATATCCATATGTTTTTAAATTTTACGCTAATTATTCGGTTTAACCGAGAGAGAACCTTATGTCATATAACCCATTCCGAATAATGATACGACCTTATGGATAACATTTGAAGACTGGTGGTGAAGACCGGGTATTTGCGAGAACGATAGGATAACCTATCGAATGTCTCTGCACTGAGTAGCTATGGTATAGAGATTCCCTAAGTAATGGAAAGTCCAATCGGGATTGTGAATACCCAGATTTGCAAGGGCTACTTCAGAAGTGCCTTCGGTTCTTTTCAAACTCGAAACAGACTTGTATGGATGTGTGTTTGACGTTACACTTTGAGATGTAAAACTGGTTTCTATCAAATACATTTTTGTTTGGTGGCGGAGAATTTATTCTCTTAGCTTAACACCCTTCTCTGAGACGTACGAGCTCAGAGGTTATGTAGTTGATGGTTACTAGTGATACGTTCCCAATTTGGTAATGTGGCATACGAAGTGCTGCTGATCATTAGTTGATCAAAGCATGGCTTTGTGGAAAAGCATAGCTTTGTGGACGAGACCTCATCGAGCCTCACAAACCGGTAATGGTCGAAACAGGAAAGATAAGGCAAGGTTTCAGGGGTAGCTCCTCTAGGGTATGTCCATTCCTTCTGGAAAAGGGTAGTATCATGGTATGGAGCCAAGATACTTACTCATGTGGACACTGTAGTATATTTATTACTGTGTGATGTTGTTGGTGTAGAGGATCCTCGGATAATGGTCGCAAACGACCGGGGGTGGCATATCTTTGGTTTTACTTCCCGAGAAGGGGGTAACCGACCTTGTGTTGGAAGAGAGCCGGGTAGGTTCTCGGGGAGTCCGTCCAGAGGCGTTCCCATGTGGCAATAGGAAGTTCCTTAGCCTGACCATTTGTTGAAAATCCAATCGCCCAATACGAGCCTTTACGATTGCATTTTTATTACCTGCCACCTCAGGTGGTAGCTATAGTAGGTATAGTATAATGGTACCTATGCTGGCTAAGATTAATATTATACTTTCGAAATGTTTTCCACTATGCACTAATAATAATATTAAAAAGGATTTTTACGTTGTAAGCATGTTTGACTATCATAAGGGGAAATCTCCCCCAAGTGTGCGATTGCATAGTGTGTGTGCCGGGAGGCCTTATGGTAGTTTCATTTTCTAAAAAGCATTGCGGGTTTCAAAATTTTAAATCTTTTGTTTGTTTTAAAGACCAAATGTTTTTGTTTGCTCACACCAGTCCCACGACCGACCCAGAGTTTATTGTTCCGTTCCTAAACTCTGGGTGCCCATAATTTTTCACACAGGCAGTCTAGAGTTTGGTTTTTCAGATAGTCAGGTAGTAGATATCGTTTTGGTAGCCTTCAGCTTTCTGTTTGATACCTTTTGGAGTCTTTGAAGTCCACGACTGCACTTGCTTATCTTTGTGCAACCTTGATGGTGGATCGAGCTTGAAGTTTTGGAGCTCTAGTTTTGGAGTTTTGGATTGGAGTTGCAGTATTTGATTCTGTTGAAGACTTATCTCATATTGTATCGTGTTCCGCTGTATTTTGCGTTGTATATTCTCTGATGTTGATGATTATCATTGTATCAAATTGATGTATCGGATATTGTATTCATGTTGTATCAATGATATCATCTTTTGTTTCCGCTGTGTTATTTATCATCTAATGTTGTTGCAAGCTCCGGTGATGCGAATTTGATGTTGTTTGTCGGACATCGAGTTCGGGTCGTCACATACACTAGTCTATCTGACCTCCTGGATGCAATTCGACTCATTCAAGAGTTACCTCAATTTATATTCACTACTGGACCAACCTAACTGGTTATTCTACCCTTTCTTCCTAAAATATAGTTATGGATCCATTTTACAGTGAATATGTATATTAGAAGAAGCAAACATAATTTCATATGAAATAGGGTTAATCCCTTCAACCTATTATTTTATCAAGAAAAGCTTCTTCAAAAACTTCATACTTAAAAATCATTTTAAAATTACTTGATTATGCTCTGGTTTTCCTTTAAAAATGAGATTGGGTTCTTTAATTTGAAAAC
Organism: Allium cepa; assembly: GCA_030765085.1. NCBI lineage: Eukaryota > Viridiplantae > Streptophyta > Magnoliopsida > Asparagales > Amaryllidaceae > Allium > Allium cepa. The sequence continues at coordinate 723,322,412 of CM060935.1, read as the reverse complement.
TAAGGCTTTCGAACCTTGAACCTTTACTTTCAAAACCTTTGGATAACCTCCTTTGATAGCATTCAAATCTTCTTTTCAAAACAGTAAGCATGTGCCTTGTGAAATACTTTAAATCATCACTTTCAAAACCATCAAAACATACCTTTCGAAAGTATTGAAGCATCACTTATTAACTTATAGAAGCATAGCTTCAAAACCATTTAAAAGTACCCCTTTCGAAACCATTTGAAAGTACCCCTTTCAAAAACGTTGGATTTATCCTTAAAATATCTTGTGGATCAAAGTGAATGTAGATAAAAGTACCCCTTTTGAATCCATTAACCGTTAAACAAAAGTGAATGGGGAAAAACTGATGGCTTCGGAACCATCCTTTCGAAAGCTCAATCGTTTAAATAAATTTTTGTAGGTTAGCTTTGAGACTCCTTTCGAAATCATTGTGTTCGAAACCAGTAAACCCTTCTGAAAACTATAGGAAGTGACTTATTAGATATATAAAACAAAAGCAACCATTTAATCTAGTTGACGACTTTAATTCATTCGATAGGCATAAGGTCGACAACAGGATTTTGATAGGGTTGAAATTACCCCTTTTGAAAGCATTGAATTAAAACAAGGTAACTCATTCAAAAGCTATCTTTTTGAAATAGAAAGGAAGAAACTTCTTCAAAAGCCAGTTAAATTGGTTTCGACTCATTTGAAAGCATTCTTTTTAAAACAATTAAGCGCATTTCTTTGAATAGTAAAATGAAGGCTTCGTCCCCTTCAAAAGCTAGGTATCGACACCATACCTTCCATCTTTCTCAAATCCACCATGTACCAACTTATTGATAACTTTGTATGAATATGCGCTTTGCGCTTATATGATTTTTGTTTGATGATAATAAACATATATATATATATATTCATTTAAATGTATTTGGTAATGTACTATTTTGTTTTTCATAGATTAAATAAATATTTGTTGAATAAAATAAACTACACAGAATTTGAATTCAAACAGAACAAGTTACACAGAATTTGAATTCAAGCAGAAATTTTATTCAAACAAATATTTATTACAATCTTGAATAGTACAAATTCAAGCTCTCACTATACATATACATTTTTGAATACATCACAGTTCAGTTTACATTAATAACCTCACTACATATCACTCACACTCGTATTTTGTCTTCAACTGCATTCCAGTTTGAATCCAGCATCTGAGCAATCTGCAAAAATATTCACTAACGCAGTAAAATTGAAAAAGAAATATTTTTGCAATATAAAATGAAATATGATTTTTGAAAATAATATCTGCCTTAGTTATTTGGGTTGTTCGTCATAATTTACATTTGAATTCATCATATACGAACAATGTGACATGCACAGTGTATCACTGTACATGCCACAAGGCCGTGCACATCGATATACACTTGATCGATTTACAGGGACAGGTGAGCACAGGTCAAACCAAAATGAAAAGCCGGGTTCAACTCACGTGCGGTATATTTAAAATCACGACACAAGCACAAGGTCAAACCCGAGTTTTTGAAACTGGATTCAACACAGGGCAGTTCACAAGTCAAAAACAGAGCATCAAAACAATGTCGAAGTCATTCCAGCAATGTATATGCACCAGTGAAACTCAAGCAAGTGCACAACCAAACCAATATTGCAAGAGGCAACAAGAATGGTGAAGCAGTGCAAATGAGCAAGTGGAACAGTGAATCGAAACATGCACTTGCAAATGAGCAACTACAGGGATGAATACAATGTCAAAGCACAGAGCAATCAAGTGTTAACAATCAATCAACAAAGACCAAATACACAGCAGTCTCAAGTGATACAAATGCACAACGAAAATGAAGATTGCAAGAAGTATGCAAGTCAGAGCAACAAAAGAAGCATAGTGACAATTTTATGGAGACAACAAGTAATATATGCTCAAGTATAGAAGTGACTCAAAACAAGCAGTGCAGACCACAAAAGAAATGCCACCAACAGACCAAAGTGCAGACCAAATGAAGACCACAAGATCAACTAATCAACAGTGCACAAGAAAACCAGTTTAACGAGTATGCACAGCAATGCAAGAACAAGCCAGCAGTTACATGAAAAATGCACATCAACCAAACAACTAGAATGGATGTAAAGATCAATGACACCAGTATATATCAAGTGAAGCATTTGTATCAAAGGCATAGCAACTGCAGTGGACATGTATACAACAAAAGAAGCAGAGACAACACAACAAATATATCAACTCAACATGAACAGTACCATGGACAGAAGACAATGCCAACAAATATAACAACAACCAATGCCAATATGAAACCGAAGAACTCAATACAGACACAAAACAAAATCAACAAAACCACGACCATGCTGCAGCAGAAACAATATCAAAGAAACAGTGAAAGTCGAAAGATTAAAAATGCAGACACTTCAATAAGCTATGTGCAGTGTGCAAGTACAAACTCCAATGAGAAAATGCTCAGGTGAAGCTCGTGTTAAACCGACCAGAGAAGATGGCCAGAGACGAAGACGTGATGACCATGAAATTCAACAATACTGTGTTGACCATGTTAAAAAATTCAAAAACGTATCTTTGAAAAAGTCACAACGTAAAAGAGGAAAGTTCTTTGCCAAGAAGGATCGAACGTTCTCAAGTTAAAGCAGTGTGTATCAAGGTGTAACAAAATAAGGAAAGCATAATTTAGGAAAGTATCGAATTAATACGAGCAAATACAAATGTCACGAATTCATATAAATACCAAACACCAAATCTCATCATCGGCATCGAGTTCAACAGTGAAGCAAAAAATTAAACCAGCAACGAAAGAGAATACATACCAATCTATCGAACTCGATCAAAGGAGCAGCTGCAAATGATTCGCAATCTCGCAAGTCAACCAGTGAATTGATCATCAGAGAACGAGTGAGCAAAAGCAACACAAAACAGTGAATTAATCATCAGAGAACAACCGCGAGCAACGAGCAACACAAATCAGAGGAATGGAATATTGAAAAACCCCAATTTAGATCGCAAGAGCCGAAGCCCTAAATTCAGATCGAACAAAGAATACAACAGAGGGCCGCCAATTTTTTCACGAGTCAAAAGAAGGAACGGGTCAAAGAATAGAAGCGGATCGGGTTAAAAAACAAGGGGCTGGCCTTGTTTATTATAAAGGGGGATTTAGTTTTAATTAGGGTTTAATTTTTTAAAAGGGGTTTCTTAAGTTTTATTTGAGCAAAAATTAGGGATTCAAGTTTATATTTTAATTTTTGCTCCTGCTTGTATTTTTGAAGTTGTTTTTTTCTTTTCAAGTCAAAGAATTTGTAAATCACCACCTAGGTTGTAGGTAGTGTCAGATTGTCTAGTTAGAATTAGTTCAGTGAGCAGGGTGTGCGAGTTTGCAAAACTCTATAGGCGGAGCAGAGTTTGCGAGTAAGCGAAACTCTATAGGCGGAGAAGGGTGTGCGAGTCTTTGAGAGTGTTTGTGAGCGGGAGCAAAAGGGTTTGCGAGTCTAGTAGAGTGTTTGTAAGCGGGATACTGTTTAATTCTAATAGAAATTTGGGAATGCAGCAGTAGGCAGGGGTTGCCGAAGCTGGGTAAATTTTGTGTGTGATTTACTTTTTAGCATATTTATTTCTACAGTTTGTTTTTACGAGAAAATTTGCTATAACCCTATTCACCCCCCTTCTAGGGTTAATCTAGATCCTACAAGTGGTATCAGAGCACGGTATTTTTCTTTAACTCTAGAGTCATGAATTCATCAAATAATGCTTTTTCTGAGGGGCAATCTATTGTTAGGCCACCCATGTTTAACGGGAATGATTATGCTTATTGGAAAGTTAGGATGGGTATATATCTTAGTTCTGTTGATTATGATGTTTGGGATATTATTGAAACTGGCTATAAATCTCCCACTATAACCGTTGGTGATACTGAGATTCGTAAACCTAAGGATAGGTGGGATGCTAACGATAAGAGATTAAAAACTACAAATGCTAAAGCCATGAATGCTTTGATCTGTGCTCTTGATAAGAATGAATTTAATTGAATTTCTCGTTGTAAAACTGCACAGGAAATTTGGCATACCTTGGAGGTGACACATGAAGGAACTTCTCAAGTCAAGGAGTCTCGTCTAGCCCTATTCAGCAATGAATACGAGAACTTTGTGATGGACAAAGGCGAGAGCAAAAAGGACATGTTTGGATGCTTTTCAACTTTGGTGTACAACGCTAGAGCGCTTGGGAAGGTATTCACCGAGGTAGAGCTTGTGAGGAAGGTGCTACGAGCCTTACCGATAAACTTTGAGGCAAAAGTCATGGCAATCCAAGAATAGAAAGATTTGAGTAAACTAAGCATGGAGGAGTTGATTGGTAACTTGATGACATATGAGCTTGAGCAAAAAGCAAAGGAGGAACGCAACAACTCCGAACCAAAGAAGAAGACGATTGCCTTAAAGAGCAAAGAAGAGAGCGATGAAGAAGAAGAAGATCCGATTGAAGAGCTTGCAATGGCTGTCAATAATCTTAGAAAATGGTCAAGATTCAAGCCACGCAAGAAGAAAACAAGTCGTAATAGGCCAAAAGATTCTGACCATTCCGATAATGAACCGACGTGTTATAACTGCAACAAGCCTGGCCACTTCAAACAAGAATTCCCACTTCTCAAAAACAACAAAGGAAAGAAGAAAAAGAAGAAGGCATTTGCAGCGACTTGGGATGATGAAGAAGGAGAGGAAGCTTCGAATAGTAGCTCAGAGGAGGCTAACTTGTGTCTTGTGGCAAAATCAGATTCAGAAGCAAGCTCAGAGGAATCTAGTGAGGGAGGTGACTATTCTTATAGAGACCTTGTTTTTATGTGTCCTGATCTTACTAAAGTAGTTGATACTCTTGAATCTAAAATTGAAAAACTGAAATCTGATAGGAGAGAACTTGCTCGTGAAAATTTTAGGTTAGAAACTGAACTTGAAAATATTAAAAACCTAGAATGTAAAAAATGTAAAATTTTAGATTCAGAATTATCAAGACTTAAGAATAGCTTTGAAAATCTTGAAAAAGAAAACTTGAGTCTTAAGGAAACCATTGACACTAGGAAAAAGGATTTCATAAATAGATGCACCTCACTTGTAACTGAAAACACGACACTAAAAACCAAAGTCCAAAATCTTGAGAAATCTCTGAATAACTTTTCAAGAGGAGAAAAATCATTCAACATGTTATTGGGAAATCAAATTTTTGCTAACAACAGAAAAGGACTAGGTTTTGGGAAATCACAAGTTGATGATAGTGCAAAAGGTAAGAGTGTCTTTGGTAGATGTGAAATAATTGGACATCATGTTGAAAATCGTAGTCATAGGAACAAGAAAACAAAATTTATACAAGTTTGGATTCCTAAGAATTCTACAAACAAATTTCATGTCTATTGGAACAAGAATAAAAGGACTAAACAAGTTTGGGTTCCAAAGGGTTTGTTTATTCATAATGCTTCTACCACTAACAATCATGGACCTATAAATAGGTCACAAAAATCTTTCATTGTGTAGGTATGGTGGCAGGCTAAGGAACAACAACAGTGTTTTCTGGATTTTTGGCTCTTCCAGAAACACAACGGGCGACAAAGCAAAGTTCCTTAGCCTAGTATAAAGGTGACAGAATCACAATGGGCAATCACGAGAAATTATCGTAAAGGTAAAACATGTGAAGGTATATTTATTTGATCGATAAATTAAATGTGATAATCTGCACCATATTCTGAATGAAATCAGCCAATATTGAGATGTTGTAAAGATGATGGTTTCTTATTTTGACTTGTTCGACATAGTTGGCCAATTACATTTATGCCATCATTATTCTTCGAATTACTTCATACATATTTGTTTGGATTAAACATTGTGTTTTGTTGGATACATTTGGTCATAATTTGGCTAACTCTATATTCTCAATTTCTGACTATTTACATGGCTTCAATTCAAATTCAAAGAATGTCATTTAAATTGTTGCTAAAATTGGGCTTGAAATTTTTGATGCACACTTCATTGTCTGGATTATCAATTTAGTTAGTGATATTTTGGATTGAAAAGAAAAATTCATATGCAGTTCATACTGGTAATCTAGTTGATAGAAAACCTACGAGTTGAACATGATTTATGGTGAAACATTTAGTTACTGCATCATTGTTCGAAGAAAATATCTGCATATCTTTCATTGCAAATAACTTTCAAATAGCAGAAATTTTTGTCATATAACCCCCTCGAGAAAATCATTGTTTGACCATATTTTCAGATTAGTCATTCTTATTTGATTTTAAATCACAAATTTTGACTAATCCGACTCCCTGCTGATTATCGAAAAGATAAATAGTGATTGAAAAGATGATAAGTGTTGATAATTAACATACATTACTCAAGAGAATATATTTGGATAATTTCTTTAGGAATTTAAACAAGGGTTATAAAACTTTTTGTTGGGTAAAGATTCCATGATCATTCATATATCTATCATATTTCTATTGACCATTGTTTATCAAATATTAAATATAGTTTGTCGATATGTGGTACTATAATCAGGAGTCATTTGTTTTTCGTGTCACATTTTTTTTGTAAAAATAAATAAATATCCAAAGTATTCACTCTCATTTAAAAGTCCTCACGGTTATGCATGGGTGAATTACTTGGATTTTTGATTATGTGCTTCCATGCTCATTTAAAAGTCCTTACGGTTATGCATGTATGGAACGCATATTAAAATTTATTAATTAAATAGACAAGTTGATTCTAATCCCATTTAAAAGTCCTCACGGTCATGCGTGGTTAGAAGATACTTGATTTCATTAAATTGGAATACTACTAATCTCATTTAAAAGTCCTAACAGTTATGCATGATTAGTAGATATTCAAATTCCTGATATAAATGTACCACAACTTGATACAATTGTATGATTTTATATGAGAATATCATATCCATCATTTCTAAAAGTGGAATATGCGCCTAACAAGGGTAGTTATGGTTTTTGTTTGATTCTTATTGAAGTTTAATATTTATATTCAATTTGAGTTTAATGTTGGATTAATATCAATCACTCTATCTATATTTTCTCTAACACTATTATTCTTCTGCTGATAACAAAAGGGGGAGAGAAAAGTTAAGATTTTGTCAAATAGAATCAAGCAAAGGTCAAATAATTTTCCATTTGCATCTAGGCTCATTTATATATTTCTATTTGTATGCATATATGTAGGGGGAGCATCATGTAGAGAGGAAGCGTTTAAATAGGGGGAGCAATTAGATTATATCATTGAGAAAATACATTTAACTCAGTCAAAATCTTAAATATATGTTTGTTATCATCAAAAGGGGGAGATTGTATGAATATGCGCTTTGCGCTTATATGATTTTCGTTTGATGATAATAAACATATATATATATATATATCCATTTAAATGTATTTGGTAATGTACTATTTTGTTTTTCATAGATTAAATAAATATTTGTTGAATAAAATAAACTACACAGAATTTGAATTCAAACAGAACAAGTTACACAGAATTTGAATTCAAACAGAAATTTTATTCAAACAAATATTTATTACAATCTTGAATAGTACAAATTCAAGCTCTCACTATACATATACATTTTTGAGTACATCACAATTCAGTTTACATTAATAACCTCACTACATATCACCCACACTCGTATTTTGTCTTCAACTGCATTCCAGTTTGAATCCAGCATCTGAGCAATCTGCAAAAATATTCACTAACGCAGTAAAATTGAAAAAGAAATATTTTTGCAATATAAAATGAAATATAATTTTTGAAAATAATATTTGCCTCTGTTATTTGGGTTGTTCGTCATAATTTACATTTGAATTCATCATATACGAACAATGTGACATGCACAGTGTATCACTGTACATGCCACAAGGCCGTGCATATCGATATACACTTGATCGATTTACAAAGACAGGTGAGCACAGGTCAAACCCAAATGAAAAGTCGGGTTTAACTCACGTGCAGTATATTTAAAATCACGACACAAGCACAAGGTCAAACCCGAGTTTTTGAAACTGGATTCAACACAGGGCAGTTCACAAGTCAAAAACAGAGCATCAAAACAATGTCGAAGTCATTCCAGCAATGTATATGCACCAGTGAAACTCAAGCAAGTGCACAACCAAACCAATATTGCAAGAGGCAACAAGAATGGTGAAGCAGTGCAAATGAGCAAGTGGAACAGTGAATCGAAACATGCACTTGCAAATGAGCAACTACAGGGATGAATACAATGTCAAAGCACAGAGCAATCAAGTGTTAACAATCAATCAACAAAGACCAAATACACAGCAGTCTCAAGTGATACAAATGCACAACGAAAATGAAGATTGCAAGAAGTATGCAAGTCAGAGCAACAAAAGAAGCACAGTGACAATTTTATGAAGACAACAAGTAATATATGCTCAAGTATAGAAGTGACTCAAAACAAGCAGTGCAGACCACAAAAGAAATGCCACCAACAGACCAAAGTGCAGACCAAATGAAGACCACAAGATCAACTAATCAACAGTGCACAAGAAAACCAGTTTAACGAGTATGCACAGCAATGCAAGAACAAGCCAGCAGTTACATGAAAAATGCACATCAACCAAACAACTAGAATGGATGTAAAGATCAATGACACCAGTATATATCAAGTGAAGCATTTGTATCAAAGGCATAGCAACTGCAGTGGGCATGTATACAACAAAAGAAGCAGAGACAACACAACAAATATATCAACTCAACATGAACAGTACCATGGACATAAGACAATGCCAACAAATATAACAACAACCAATGCCAATATGAAACCGAAGAACTCAATACAGACACAAAACAAAATCAACAAAACCACGACCATGCTGCAGCAGAAACAATATCAAAGAAACAGTGAAAGTCGAAAGATTAAAAATGCAGACACTTCAATAAGCTATGTGCAGTGTGCAAGTACAAACTCCAATGAGAAAATGCTCAGGTGAAGCTCGTGTTAAACCGACCAGAGAAGATGGCCAGAGACGAAGACGTGATGACCATGAAATTCAACAATACTGTGTTGACCATGTTAAAAAATTCAAAAACGTATCTTTGAAAAAGTCACAACGTAAAAGAGGAAAGTTCTTTGCCAAGAAGGATCGAACGTTCTCAAGTTAAAGCAGTGTGTATCAAGGTGTAACAAAATCAGGAAAGCATAATTTAGGAAAGTATCGAATTAATACGAGCAAATACAAATGTCACGAATTCATATAAATACCAAACACCAAATCTCATCATCGGCATCGAGTTCAACAGTGAAGCAAAAAATTAAACCAGCAACGAAAGAGAATACATACCAATCTATCGAACTCGATCAAAGGAGCAGCTGCAAATGATTCGCAATCTCGCAAGTCAACCAGTGAATTGATCATCAGAGAACGAGTGAGCAAAAGCAACACAAAACAGTGAATTAATCATCAGAGAACAACCGCGAGCAACGAGCAACACAAATCAGAGGAAAGGAATATTGAAAAACCCCAATTTAGATCGCAAGAGCCGAAGCCCTAAATTCAGATCGAACAAAGAATACAACAGAGGGCCGCCAATTTTTTCACGAGTCAAAAGAAGGAACGGGTCAAAGAATAGAAGCGGATCGGGTTAAAGAACAAGGGGCTGGCCTTGTTTATTATAAAGGGGGATTTAGTTTTAATTAGGGTTTAATTTTTTAAAAGGGGTTTCTTAAGTTTTATTTGAGCAAAAATTAGGGATTCAAGTTTATATTTTAATTTTTGCTCTTGCTTGTATTTTTGAAGTTGTTTTTTTCTTTTCAAGTCAAAGAATTTGTAAATCACCACCTAGGTTGTAGGTAGTGTCAGATTGTCTAGTTAGAATTAGTTCAGTGAGCAGGGTGTGCGAGTTTGCAAAACTCTATAGGCGGAGCAGAGTTTGCGAGTAAGCAAAACTCTATAAGCGGAGCAGGGTGTGCGAGTCTATGAGAGTGTTTGTGAGCGGTAGCAAAAGGGTTTGCGAGTCTAGTAGAGTGTTTGTAAGCGGGATACTGTTTAATTCTAATAGAAATCTGGGAATGCAGCAGTAGGCAGGGGTTGCCGAAGCTGGGTAAATTTTGTGTGTGATTTACTTTTTAGCATATTTATTTCTGCAGTTTGTTTTTACGAGAAAATTTGCTATAACCCTATTCACCCCCCTCTAGGGTTAATCTAGATCCTACAAACTTGTGTCTTGGTTTCAACTTGATTGGTTTCGACTTGGTTGAGGGGAAGTATAGGGTCAAAAGGTAGCCTATGAAAGCGGCAAAAGAACATTTCTGGGTAAAGATGTTTTAATGCTTTTAAAGTAATTGCTTTTTAGATAACCTGCATATTTGTAAAAATTTAATTGGTCGCCATAAACTTTTCAAATTCTTTTCAAAATTAAACTCTACTTTAATTCTAGATTTAAATAAAATAATTTTGCGAGTAGCCCTTCCTTAAGAAAAACAAATAATACATTTAATTTCTCCATTTAAAATAATTTAATTTACATAGCAAATTACTTAAAAATATCCCCAAAAGTCATAGAAATTAACTTTTTATATGTTATCTAACATATATAAATTTCAGTAAAAGTTATCTAACATATATAAATTTTAGAACCAAAGTTTAGCTTAGAAAATTTTCAACAAGACAGTTTAAATCTCTGTCTAAAAAATGGATTTGACAAAGACAGTTGAAAAATATGGAAAAGTTATCAAAACAAAAGTTTTTCCTTATGAAATTATATTTCTTCCTCAAAAGGACTCATTAGAAATGGATTTACCAATCAAAAGATATGGCATCTTTACTTCAGCACTTTTTAATGAAACTTTCAACGACTTGTTTTATTTGAAACTTTTTAATTTATCTTAAATTAGAATTTAAAACTACAAGTCTTCTTAGTTATTATTCTTAAATTAAGTTGTTTATTTCAAAATCTCATTTCTTAAATCCACTTTAGTTTTTCCCTAAAGTAATTTATCCATGTTGAGAAGTTTATTGTTCCAATGGTTAACTTTTTTGTTAATCTTATTAGTTAACCCTCGAAAATTCCTTGCTTTTGATTTGTTGCCAGATAATGGAATGCCTAAATAAATAATAGGTAGATTTCCACTATTGATTTTAAGAATATTAGAAATCATTTTCTTGTTTTTTGCACCTTTGCTGAAAAACACAGTAGATTTGGTTTTATTTATATTAAGGCCAATGAAAGTCTGTAAAATCTGAAATGTATACTAGATGGATTCAGCATTCTCTATGTTGCTTTGGCTAGTATTAGTATGTCATCTTCATATAATAAATGAGTGATCATGGGTTCATTTTTGTAAATGGGACTGAAATTACCATTTAGATATTCCATATCAAGATTAATTATTAGAAATTCCATTGCAATAGAAAATAAATGTGGCGAGAGAGGGTCCCCTTATCTAAGTCCTCTTGAGCTGTTAATGAAACCATACGGAGAGCCATCAATTAATACCAAAAACGTTGGAGTAGATATGCATTCATATATTAGATTTGCGAATAGCAGAGGGAAACTAATTGCAATCAACATATGATGAATAAATTCTCTGCTAATTTTATCATAGGCTTTATGTAGGTCAATTTTTAGGCATAAATTGTTGGCATTTTTTCTATTAAAACCCTAACCATTTCATAAGCTAGAAGTGAATTCTCAAAAATAATTCTGTCAGGATTGAAGGCATTTTAATTATATGAAATAAGTTCATTCATGTATCCTTTCATTCTATTGAAGAGAAGATTAGCTAACATTTTATATGATACATTGCAAAGTGAGATTGGTCTATAATCAGATATATCAAAGGCCTTAGTTTTGTTCATTTCTGGATGCAATTTTCACAGTTCCCTGTGACTGTGATACAAAGTATTAATTCTATATGTGCTAATCTCATTTGGAAATCTAAAGCTCATAAAATGTCCTGGGATGATGTTTACAAAACAAAAGTGAAGGTGGATTAGGGACTAATGGAATTGAAGACATCGCTAAAGCAATTGTTGTCAAACTGTTATCGAAATTCATTCAAGGTAATTCCCTTTGGGCAAAATGGATGTATAATAAATAATGTAACAAAGGTAATTTCTGGATTGCTCTTATGGAAAATAATGCTTCTAATACTTGGAAACTTCATCTTAAAGCTAGACAATGGTGCAAAGGCCTAGTTGATAGAAAAATTGCAAATGGTGAAAATTCAGCTGTTTGGTTTGACCCCTGGATTAAAGGGTATTCTATGTTAGACAAATCTGAATGGAACTCTATGTCCATTTATAGTGGCCATAATCAAACCGACCGTAGGGAGGTTTGCCTACTTCTAATAGCCAAAATCATCAAACCGACCGTAGGGAGGTTTGCCTACTTCTACTAGCCAAAATCAATTTTCCTGAAGCCAAAAAAACGTGGATCTTGTCTCATCGCGGTTTCTCTAAAAACGTGGATCTTGTCTCATCGTGGTTTCCCTAAACTTTCTCCTTTTATTTTGCGCATCAAAGATTTCAAATTCAAATCTATTATGATTTTAAAATTTTAAAATTTTCAATTTCAAATCGACAATTTTGAATGTTGTGATTAATATTTAAATTTGAAATTCATATTTTCAGATTCAAATCTCAATTTATTATTTTCCAACATATTATCACTTAATGTTTAAGTAATATTAACAAATTTTTTAAATGTATATTTCTTATCAAAGTTATACAATCGAACGGTCGGTTTCTCCGCCGTTATGCGGTTATACTAGTAGTAAAGTGATCAATTTAATTTTAGCAAATAAATGGAAAGAGAATTTCGTAAGCATTCGTACCCAAATACAACAAACAGTGACCAATATCAAAATTTATAGTCAAATGTCACAAGATTTTTTGTCCTGGGAACCTAATAACGATGGCCAATTCAGTTTCAACTCAGCGTGGAATCAAGTCAGATGAAAACACTCGGAATTTAATTGGACTAGATTCATTTAGGATATAAGTTTTGTTCTCCTAAAATGTCTACATGCAGTCTACTTGCCAAATTAAATAAACTAAACACGAAAGATAGAATTAGCAGATGGAATCCAGACATTGACCGGACATGTGTTCTGTGTTTGCAACATTGTGAAGAAAGAGACCATTTATTCTTTCAGTGTGAGTACTTTAAAAACTTATTAAAGGAAATCACTCAAAGGATTTAGATTAATTTCGGTAATTACCGTGACATTAACCAAATTCTTGATTTTCTTAGCCAAAAACATAAAGGTAATCTAGATATGCATCATCTTATAAACACTATTTTTACTTCAATATTTTGGCACATATGGTGCGAGAGGAACTCACGGTATTCTGTAATATTGAATTACCTTTTAAAGTTAGAGCATTACTCATTTTTCAGGATTGCAGATCTGTTCTTAAGTACAAAATGGACAATAAATTAGAAAATAAGAAGATAGAGGTTATTAAGTCAACGCTAAACCAAGCAATCGACTGTAGTTTCAACACCAGGCCTTCTTGAACAATCTTTTATCTTTGATATTGTTGGAAGCTGTTTTGTTCGGTGTTCCCTTCGGTTTATTGCCTCAACCATGAATTTCCAGTTTACTGGACGAAGTATTCAGATCTATTTGGTTATCGGTGGTTTTCTCTCTCCTATGGAAGATACTAGAAGAGTAGTGTGAATGGTTGCTCTAATTACTTTTGGCTTCTATTTTTTTGCAAGCTCACGTGTCTAGCTATGTTTATCCGTGTATTTGTTTTATGTTAAATCTAGTTTTCTAACCCAAGTTGATCGTATGGATGGTTTTGAGTGTGGTATATATGTTTACTCCTCCGTCTATTTGATAACTTAGATTACAGAATTCGATCTTATGAGTTGTACTGTTAATATATGGACGTGATATGTATTCTTTTTACTAGCAAGACACCTACTGAGGTTAGGGGGTTGCTTGGTTTTAACGAGGCATATCATGGAAGTATATAGATTCTTCCGTATTGTTAATAAAGTACTTATTTTTCAAATTTTTTTATCCATGTTTTTATTAAAATAAAGACAAACATTTCCTTACACAATTTGTTGTTTCATTAAATTGTTTATATAATAAATCTATATTTTTACCGTATTTCGATGTCTCGTTAAAGCGTTTGGGAAATCTCTATCGATCCGTGTGCACCCGCATCAATCAAGATTCTTAATTACTTAATGGATGATTCAACACTAAAAATAAATTTTCCTATGATATGCATATATCTTTTATAATCTTACAAAATATTTACTTGCTTATGCATATATCTTTTATGATCTTATGAAATATTTACTTGCTTGCCCCAACAACATAATCATTCCATTTATATGCATATCCCTTATTAGAAAGATTTTTAATTTGACTGAAAGCTTTCTTTTATAAAATTCTTTTAATCAATCTCAATTCTTTACTAATAACAATTTTTATAATGCATCCATAACTACTGCAAGTAAACATCAAATTTTTAATTCATTTTAACCTTTGGTTAATTATACTTATGAATTAAATTTCATTTTCACAATTTTGAATGTTTCCTATATTGCTTATGGTAGCTATATCTTTGAAGAAATCGTAAGTTCTTATCATTAATATTGAGCCGGTTTCTAATTCTCAATGATGATTCCTACTTAATATTAATTTAAAGAAATTACTATATATCAAAGCATCCAGGCATTAATCAACCAAACAAACATTTAATCAACCAATCAAATCAATCACAAATTTATTAGATAACACAACGGAACCATCCATATGCTTCCGTCGTGCAACCCTGATCATAAAAGATTGACCACAAACTTAATGATTTGTTAGATGAAAAAAGTACTATGTCTTAACTAGGCTCGTGGGATGGCCTAATACTAGAATGAGTGAACAGCCGCCGACCAACTATACTTTCGAAATAGATTAGATTGGATCAAAACTGTTTAGGAATCATATGACTCGATAATAGGAACATCAAAGAATGGAAAGACATTCCTAGGCTTTCCCAAAAAACACTTTCTTATTCAAAAGGGGATGATTCCTAATATCTACCCCAAGAATCCCTAAAAACAGTCTCTAAGACTTACCTAGACCAAGATTTCTATTCATAATATCATATTTTATTCTGAACTCAGCTCTGATACCAAGCTGTGACGCCCTACCTCGAGACCCACACTGACAAAGAATATTACAGAGTAATATTATTGGGTAGTGAAAAGAATAAAGCTGGTTAGGAGCAACCATCCATGAATTTTACTTTATTTGAGCATCGATATATCGATTAATATGTTATACATTTCTTTAATCAAGTGGAATTAATATATACAACTTAGGCTTAAAACAAAACTACGGTGGCTATAATAAAAGTTCAAAGCAACATATAATAATATATAGATCATAGAATCACCTATCAAGCACAGCAGAATACAAGTAGATACAAGTATGATCTAACACAAAATAGTTACATGATGTAGACTACAAGGTACACAAGTACTCAATCTTAAAATATGGATATGTACACAGAAGGAGTCTAGCTCGACATAGGATACAACATAACATTAATATACGTGGTGATGATAAACAACTAGCTAACTGATAGGAAGTCCATCATAAAAGCCTCAAGCTGAAGGACCAGTAACATCTTGTTCTGACCCGAGTATTATAAATGTGATATCCCGAAATTTTAAGCAATTTAAAATGTGATAATCTCTTTTATTAATTATTTAAAATTGGAAAAATTGTTATTTTCAAACAATAAAAATAATAAGTTGTTTATATATATAAGTAGACTATATTTTCAAATTAAATATGTGTTTGTTTATATATATATATATATATATATATATATATATATATATATGAGTTGATTTTAAATTGGATTTTAAATTGAATTTGAATTTGAATTGGAAATTCAAAAGATAGATATCTTTAAATAAAGTTGGATTTTAAGATATATTATATTATTTAGAATATAATTGGTTTTATATTATTTTCTTTAAAGGATTTTATTTATATAAATTAAGAAATGTATATATTAATTAGGAAATTTAATATAAAAGCTTATGAACCATTTTAAAATTAATTAAACATGCATAATTAGAAGTGTTAGTTTATAAATCTTTTTAATAACAAGTGTAAGGTGATTAACTAATGTAAATGGCAAATGTTAGATTTTTTAACAAGTGTCACAATTTTATTTTTATTTTCTTATATTTTTAATAAATCATACTTAGGCATATATATATATATATATATATATATATATATATATCAATATTTTCTCTTCTCCATTCGTTTTCTATTCTTATTTTCAAAAACAGAAAGAAAAACTCAAAGCTTGTAACACAAATATACAAACCAGAAAACAAAAGCCTGTATACATTTTCAACTACCATAAATAATCAAGCAATCAACTATATTTCAACCTAAATCATCGGCAAGCAAGATCATCTCAGCTAGCAAATTTAATCATCTCAACAACTAAGCTTCAGGTTTCAAAGGATTTCTGTAACACCCCACCCCGAGACCCACCTTAGTAAAGAGAATTAACGAGTAATTCCGTCTACTGAAGCGGAGAATAGGGCTGGTTAAGGGCGACCATCTATAACTTTGTCTTAAACATCTACTGAATATGTCGATAAATGCAATATAATTTTTTTTCTTTTCTATCTCAGTGGATCGACATACAAAGGAAATGCTTAATCCAAAACTATAAGTGGCTAACGGATCTATCAGAACAAAATACAATAACAAAATGTAAATCACATCACAGAACAGTAATCAACATCATATATATATATATACACTGATACATGTTTAGTACAATACAATATGAATACAAATAAAGGTGATACTCGACAACATCATACACATTGAATCAAATATAAATACATCAGAGTATGCGGAAGAACAGAAATTGCTCAAGAGAAAGGAGAGCTAATATCCAACATCAACTTCAAGCTAAGACCAATAGATGATACCTGAAACAACTCGGTCTGACCCGAGTATAAATACACGGGTCAGTCTAGCTACACAAATCAGTCAATATCGGTGATATGAAGCAGAATAGACATGAAGATACTTCTTCTCGAAAGAGAAGAATGAATTGATAAACTCATAAGCTCAACACTTAAGTAACAAACACTACTCAAGTGAACAAATACCTCGAAGGAGGTAACTCAGACTCAATACTCAAATCAAACACAAGTGCCTCATATCATTAGCGACATCCCAAAATGTCTATATGGTTTCCATGAACCATATTTCCTCAAAAGGAGAAACATCAATACAAACTCTCGCCAAAATGGAAAATATAAAACATTCTCAAATAGGATGATCCAAAACTCAATCATAAATGAATCTCGAAATTCAGTTATACCTCATCTCATCGGTGTAAATGTATATTAAATCTCAATCTCAACTCGCCAAAATGGAAAAACACAGAATATCCTATAAAATCCTTATATTATCAAAACTCATAACTCATGGAACTCGATAAGAGTTCAAAACATCATAATTGAAATCACCATATATATAACATCTCATATAGCACTAGGCTATCGATGTAATAAAACATCTTAAAAAGGTGAAATCACAATAAAACACAAAACTCAGAAAATCCGGATTGGCTAAATCCCCGATTGTAATGCCGAAGTAATGCTGCACGTGCTAAACTCAGATGGACGAAGCCTTAGACAAGGTCGCCAACACCTCCCAAAGCAGTTCGTCCTCATGACATGGTCGCTGACACCACTTCAAGCCATTTTGTCAGCCCTAACAAGGTCGCTAACACCTCCCAAAGCAGTTCGTCCTCATGACAAGGTCGCCGACACCTCCTCAAGCCGTTTTGTCAGCCCTAATAAGGTCGCTAACACCTTCCAAAGCAGTTCGTCCTCATGACAAGGTCGCTAACAACTCTCCAAGCAGTTCTGTTAGGTAAACATCGTGAATGTGTCACAAACTCACGGATAGGAACCTGAAAAGTGTTAACGTGTGTCCCATACCACACATTCGCACTTAGCGGCTTACTAGCCGTTAGCCGATGCCACACTAGAAACATCATAAAACTCAGAAATTTATATCTCGCCTAGTCTCATCGACGAGTGACAAAGAGCCACCATACTTGTCTCATCTCATCGACAAGCATTAAATGGCATCGTAACTTTACTCATCTCACCGACAAGTGAAAACATCATGATGGTTCCTCATAAACCATAAATCTCAAAATATGAAATCATAAACTCAAGACTTGCCTTATATCATTGGCAAGTAAATAAGACATCGTGATGGATCTCATCGACCATACTCCTATATAGGAGATCTCAAACCATAGTGTTTGCCAAATATTGGCCATCTTAAATAATTCCAATAAATAGGAATTATAAAAATCAAAATATGCCATAAAATGTCAAAACATCTCAGAATCATTAATCTCAAATAGCTTCGATTGTACAAGTCCGAAATTAACCGAAATAGTAAACGCACATGTCCCATACCACGTGTTTTACTAAATCGTTTAATTCTCTTTCTCATATGTTCGAATTGTATAAATGTGTATATTTTATAGATAAAATAATTTATTTGAGAAAACATGCTATTAAAACCATTTTCTGAAACTAAGTTTGAAGACGATATTTGAAAATTCCCTTTGTAGAGAATAAATAGATTTTACAGCTTAAAATAATTTAAAAATATTACATAATAATTATTTTAAATGCCAACTTATTTTAAAATTTATTTCAAAATTGTTTGGAAAAATTAGTGCTCGAAATCAAAGAAATCCCTCAAAACCATCATTCAAATTTAATTCAAAATCAAATTAGAATCAAATTTGAAATTCAAATTCATAAAAACTTTGCTAGCCTATTGATAGGTATCATAGCCCTCAAAACATTTCAGAAATTTCACAAAAACATCAAGTATAAGTCAAAAATCGGACGGAAAAGGAACATAAAAATACTTGGCCAAAATAATACATAGGTCTGAAATGTTCTCTGGCTTCAACTTTCGGATATAAAACAGATGGCCGAACAACCTTCGGTTTAACTAATAATTAGTGTACACAAAGTAGAAAACTTCAGCTTTCAAATAAAAAAAGAATCAATGAATTCCAACTGGAAATAAGAAAGTTACACTGTCTCAAACATGGACTAAGGCCATGTTTGCAACAGTTCAAAAACAAAAAATGCACAGGCCTGAAAACCCTCTGGCATTCAACTTTCGGTCATAAAACAGAGGACTAAATATGATCAGATTAATCTAAAAATTGTAAAGCCTATAATAGAAAACTTCATCTTTAAAACAAAAAAAAATCATGCAATTTGGATATAGTGTGGGAAAGTTATGATGTCTCAAAGTTGGACACATGCAGCGTTTTCACTGTAAAATCTGGGCAAAAACATGCTCCGAGTCAAAGTTCGGCACCATGTTTCTATAAGCTATATATGTCCGAATGACCGAAAATTTAACATTCATAAAGGCCAACAATAGTACTTCAAATTGCATAAATAATTATTCAATTTAGATAAAGAATGAAAAAGATATGAGGTTTCAAAGTTAGATCGAGACAGTGTTTTCACCGTAAAAATCTAGGCAAAAACATGCTCCGAGTTAAAGTTCGGAAGCATGTTTCTGTAAGATATATAGGTAGAAATGACCTGAACTTTAACAAGAACAAAAGCCAACAACAACACTTTAAACTGAACCAAGAATCATTCAATTTAGAGAAAGCATGAAAAAGATATGATTTCTCAAAGTTAGACCCAGACAGTGTTTTCACTGTAAAAATCTAGGCTAAAACATGCTCCGAGTGAAAGTTCGGCAACATGTTTCTATAAGCTATTTTGGTCTAAATGACTTGAAATTTGGCATGCTTAATCTAAGTAACATGTTCTACAAAAAAATAAAAATCCGGCAGCATTTGGTTGTCGGAATAGGGAGATATGACTGCACAAAGTTGCGACTTAAGACAGTTTACACAGAAAATCAATAGTTCAAAAACGAATCTTTTTGCAAATTTTTGACTTCATTTTGTAATTTTTGTCATTGCATAAGCTAGATATAGTGAGATTGATACTCACCTTGCAAAACACTTTAGCTAGAAGATCGAATTGGCGAAAAGGAGCAAGGTTTGGCATTGAAAGTTACTTCAACAACCAACAAAGGGAGTTTACTAAGACATGCAAACACAAAACCACCATTACTGTAACGACCCGCTATTTTGGACCATTCAAATCGACAATAAAACCGTACATGTCCGACTTGAATAATTCAAAATACCGAATTGTTAATAAAATTTGGCAAAACTTAAAATATACAGTAAATAAATCAACCATAGATCACTTACACAGAGTAATACAATGCAGCGGAATAGATAAAGAATAGTAGTTCATGAAGCTACTATATACCTCAGAGTTAGAAATAAAATACAATCGAATAGTTCAAATGCCATGAAGTCTCCAATGCAACAGATGGCTTCTCTGAACCAATCAACTGGATGACTGAAGGGATAGATAGCTGGATCTTCAAGCAAAGCTCCAACTTCGAAGATGAGTCTCAAATGCTGTATCTCTCAGTCTGACCCGAGCGTAAAGCAAAACACAAAACACTCGAGTCAGGATTAACATTCTTATGTCCATAAATCTAACTCAAGTGAAATATCAACTGAAATATAATTAACTTAGAGGTTGTTTGGGATAACCATCCTCTAAGGGTCCATGGAACTATCTAAAAGATAGAAATATACACTATAACACCGTAGTCTTTTCAACTTAATTTATACTTCAAAACCAAATATCATTTTCACTTCAAATATCTCTATACTTCCCAAATAGTATTTTTATATATTAAATAATTTGTACAGTAAAGAAATTTCAATTCCCTCAACTTAACAAATCGTTTAACATAAACCCGACCACCCTATTTAAATCTATTTCAATCTCAATTTATTAATTTAAATTCAACTCAATTTCTAAAATAACCACTTCAATTTTATCGATCTCAAATTCGGATTTGAAATCACAAAATACCCTTTATGTTCAATATATTTCAAAACTTTAAGTATTCAACGTTTCAAACTAACTTTTTAATCAATTTAGTTTCTAAATAATAAATTCAACTATACTGATTTCAAATACATATCCGAATCTCAAAATAAACCATTTAAATCCCAATATAGTTCAAAGCTTTAATATTTAATTAAATGTTGAATTTAATAGTTCCATATAGATCTCAATTTAACCTCATTATTATCTAGTCTTAAAATAATCCCTCATTAGATACAATATCATTTAAGTAACCTTAAATTACATTTTACTCAATATTTTCGTTAATTTATTTAAACGTGAAATATTCATTAAATCACTTAAATAAAAATCTAGTTACAAAATCATACCCTTAAATTTCCCATTCAAAAATTTCAAATTGATTTAATTGAATAAATCCTTATTTAAATACCATTTAGATACACCCACATTTATCTCCCAATCTTAGTAAATTGCAGAATAATTTTGGAATAAAATTTACATAAATATTTAGCATAATTTATGTATTAAATCAAATTTTGACTAAATTAAATATTATTAAATCTACATATCATTACCCTTTATATAAAAAAAATTTAAGGATTAACATTTAATAAGACCATACATTTCTTTCCAAAACAATGAATTAAATTTCAAAATATTTATATATATGGACCAACGATGTCTGTATATATTTCTTATCATATGGTCAAGTGTTACAGATATTTATCACTTCAATCCGTACACTAAATGTATACGGGTGGATAGCATTTCAACCCGTAATCCCAATTCAATTAAATGAAAATCGCTTGGGTTTATCATTTCAACCCATAACGATTTTCTCCTATTCTAAAGTTTGTTCGGGTATGTATCATTTCAACCCATAGTGATTTCTATACTAACAGGGAACTTGCAGAGTGATAACAAATATGTAAATAATGATAACAACAGGCATATATCATCAAAATAAATATATAAACAATAGGATATGGTGTCATATCCCATAAGTGAATAGTTACAGATAATAGCATATATAACAATTTAAATAACTACAGCCTCATATTTCAATTGTCGTCTCAATTGAAATCCAATTTAGTAAATAAAAGAATGTTAATCGTGAGTGATTTCTCACCTTTCGAGAACAGATAGATTTGACAAAGAAATTGAGTTACGAATCCAGGCACACACATTCAAAACGAAGCAAGATTGACACGCATTCGATGGACAAGCTGATGACAAAGATTTGATGAAGTCAAATCAGAATTGGATCGATGACGATAGACGGGCAATAAGTGAACTCAAAAATATATTCAATGAAATGTATAGTCGTATGCCTTAATATACTAATATATATATAGACTAAGTTTAATAATATGTACTTTAAAAATGAGGTTTAAATGGACCCAGACTAATATATCTACATATGCAGACTTGACTATATGTACTGCCAATGCAAAACAATATATACCGAAACCCAAAAGATTTATATAAATTAGTAACATATTATATGTATTAGAAGTTTTTAAATCAAATAAGTTTCGAATGGATTTAATAAAATAAAATTCTTAGTTTTAACTTTAAATCAAAAATGCATTTATACAAAAATTTTAAAATAATACGTTTAAAGATTTTCATACTTTTAACACAAAGCAGAAAAAACAACTTATATAAACCACCCTTTAAATTAATCAAAATTTAGTCTAGGTGAACATTTATAACTTATATAAGTTTATAAATTTGTAACTGTAAACATACATAATAAAATTTAATACTACGCCCTCAATAAAATTTAATACCCGCAGCATATATATATACCTTACCTATATATATAGCTTGCTATTCCTGAAGTACAACTACATGAACAACCACACATATTGAATCCCAGTTGCTGTGTAAACTAAAAATTTAATATATGTCAAAGCTAATATACAGTAAATGTATAGTTAACAGGAAACCCGAACCTGTTATAAGTACTCTAACAATACTTGTAAACAACATATGAAATCAGTTTTCATAAATAATTTTTTTTTTCACAAACCACTATGCTTTCCAAATAAGAGAAGCAAGATTTATTATACGTAAAGTATATGCAAACTACATATATAAAAATAAATACTCCCATGCTTTCAAATGAAACAACACCTAACTTTTCATAACTTTATATTACTAATAGAAATGCAGACACTACCAACTTACAAATATAATACAAATAATATAGAAACTACTATATACAAATAAAATCCCAATATATACCTTATGAAAACAAGGGTGCTACTGCCCCAAGGCTCGACGCTGATGGTGGAAGAGGCCGATAAGTGCAGAGGTGAGGTCGCTTGCATGCGTTGCTGAGCAAAGCAACAGAGGGAAAGGAGAAAAAAAAGATGAGGGTGGAGGAGTTGGCTTCAGACAAACGAAAATGAAGAAGGAGCAGGCAGCTACATGCGGTTGTTATCGGAGAAGCTACAGGTAATGGATATTAGGAAGGCGAAGGTAGCGGGTAGAGATGGAGCAAGGGTAGAGGAAATTGCTAAGAGGAGAGAAAGCAACCAAAAAGAAAAGACAATACTACATTTATATAATAGGCTATGAGAGGATGCGTAGTGCCTAAGGTTAACAATGAAAAAGGTAAATTAACATACCAGCAATAGATTAAGGTGATTAAAAAGGCAAGGACAAATCAATAGTCAAAGCTTTCAAATTTGAGCCGTTTGAAATAAGGAATAGAACGTTAGCATTTAATTTGGAATAGTGACCGCCCCTTAAATTATTATGGAATAATAAAAGTAACGTATCTCAAAAAAAAATTCCAAAACTGATGGCAACAGTCAAAATGCACGTTTAGGAAATAATAGAATATGTAAGTAAGAAACTCAAAATGATAGGCACAGATACGTGAAATCAAGGGAAGCAAGCGATCTTACGAATTTATAAGGTTGGAAATAAATATAAAATAAATGAAAATTAATAGATGGATGCTTGATTTTCGAAACAATAGTAACGGCTAAAAGGAAAAGAATAAGGAAGGAGAGAAGGAATAGATCTGAATTTAGGGATGAATGGTCTATGAAGAGAAATTCTAAAAAAAATTGTATCCACTGTCTAAAATATAAAGTGGGCAATTAAATGTAGAGCGAAAGAAACGACAAGTCACCCATCTTTTGAGCTAAAAATAAATGAAATTAAATGGTTTGATAGAATAGCACGTTTCAAATTTGAAACGTAATAGGAAAAGTTAAGAAGGCACAATTTATGGTGTCGTTACAACGAACAAATTTATTGCTTCCGTTGTACACCGGATCTCAAAATACAGAAATAAATATGCAGTTGAGATCAGCACGAAGAGACGATCACAATGGTATACAGATATTAATGGTATGATTGAATAAAAAAAAATTTCGAATTTCAGCTAGCGGAAAGTGCAGTTAAAATGCAGAAAAATAAGATCGACGGAGCTATAGAAGTCCAAATTTGAAAAAACGAAAAATAACGTCTCACTCAGAAGAGGATTTAGAATTTTTGTATGTAAAAATATTCATGTTTGGAAAATGTTTTATTATCAACAATTATTAACTGACTTGAAATTGATGGAATTTCACAATGAATAAACTTACATAAAATCAGATGAAAATTTACCATCTGCCATATTTAAATATACGTATTCCAAATATAAATTTTTTATTTCAAATTTTTTTATTTAAAATTTCTCTAAAATTCAATTAAATATGTAAATAAACCATTCAAATTTTATAGGTCGTTACATTCTCCCCCACTTAAAACTTTTCGTCCCCGAAAAGGAAGGAGGTAGGAGAATAGAAACAACCAGAAAGAATGGTAGATTGAAAGGTAAGGTTGAAAAATTAATTTAAGACTATATAAATTTTTCATGAAATATTTATTTGAAAACTTCATTTGCGGTTCAATTATCTTCAATACTTTAAAACCTTTCAAAAACCCATTTGTAATTTTTTTTTTCCTTTATAAATACCATTTATATGTTTAAATAAAAATATATGAAAACCTTTTGAAAACAATTATTTACATCATTAGTTATATTTAAAGAAGCTATTTGAAAACATTAAGTCCATAATTTATAAATTTATAAATCTGTCTTTAGATGCTTTTCAAACATTATTAATAATTCATTTACTTTAAATAGGTTTTATTTAAATAAGAACTTTAAAAATATTTATACCACTAAAAATTTATGATTAAATCATGCAGTATATGAATAAACCATATCTAAACGGATATATTCAAAAAGGAAAGAGGGTAGATTCGGAAAACAACATCATGGGAGCTAAGCAGATAAGGTAGATCAACAGAATAGAATCGGGCACGGATTTAGAACCAAAAGAATTTCACTTTCGAATATTAATACAAATTATTTTGTTGCAAATATTTTATACTAAAATACCTTTATAATAAAATACTTTTATATCAAAACAAACTTTCCTTTCGAAAATACTTTTATAACTCGATGTTTTAACAAGTTTATCCTCGTTCTTGCAGACTCTGGCCATGCGTTGATCAGGCGCAAAGCTAGAATTTTTCAAGTACTTAGTAGACCCGTTTCAACACCCAGTGAAAATACTTGAAAAACCTTTAAAACAGATATGGAAAGTACAATCCAAACAAAACAACCAAACCAAAACCTTTGTCCGACCATGGTTCGCAGATACACAATGGTTACGCCTGGATCCCCCAGGAAACAATCCATATCATTAAGCTTTATCAGCCCTGCGAGTTACGCCATGATGACTAGTAGAGTGCAGGATACACAATGGTTACGCCTGGATCCCCCAGGAAACAATCCGTACCCCTAGGAAAGACTCAGCCAGGCACTTGCGCTACTATTCGCGACCTACACAGATTGCAGGATACACAATGGTTACGTCTGGATCCCCCAGGAAACAATCCGTACCCCTAGGCAAGTCTCAGCCAGGCAATTGCGCTATGCATTCACGAGAGAAAAAAAAGAAACCATGGGTTACGCCACGGTGGGAACACTCGAGTATTACATCCGGAAAACCAAAAATCAGAGAGAATAATATCGATAGAATGAATCCACGATGTGGCCACAAAGCGGATATCAAGCAGAAGGCACTTTCCATATCTTTACTTCGAAAATATATATCATATAGTACCTTTTCAAATCACTTTCAGATATTGTACTTATATAAAGTCCATATATATAGGATTCTATTTTTCCCAAATCGAATACTTCCCAAATCAATAGTAGATCAAATCATACTTATATAGACTTCAACTATATAAAATCTCTTTCCAAATTGAGTACCTTTCAAATCAATAGATTTCAAATCAACTTCATACTTATACAATCCATTTTATATAAGTTCGACCACTCCCAAATCAAGTGCTTAATAATATAAGGTTCTTAAATTTCAAATCATTTCAATATCAATTCAGTTTCCAAATCATATATGATTTCACCAAATTTTCTTCCAAATTAAATATCTAAATTTCAAAGTTCCCAAAATAATAGGTTTAGAAAATTATCCCATTTTCCAAATTAAAATAATTCAAGTAAAACAAATTAATTTCCAAAATCACCATATAAGTACTGGTTTTTAATTCCCATTTAATTTCAAAACCAAATATTTTCTCAAAAATCAATTATACTCAAAATGGTTTCCATATTTATAATTATCCCTTTAGAACTTTTAAACTATCTATTTCTATTTGAAAGATCCAATTTACCTTTCTGAAAACCATTATTCAACTATTTTTTTTTCAAAACATTTCAAACTAAATTTATATTCTTTATCAAACATTTTATACTCTTCGAAATTTCTTAGCTTTGAAAATTTATTCTCGATTTGGAAGTGTTCGAACATTCAAAATGATAAGGGGAAATCACATTTTCAATTCAAGAGTTGAAAATCAATAATAAATCAATTTCAATATAAAGGGTTATACTAAAACAAATTCGAAACTCGAGGACTGAACACCGGTCTCACTTTAAATTGTTTCAAATATATACATATATCTTTCGAAAATATCAATTTATACTTCGGAATTTGAAATCAAAAACGGTTTTACAAAATCACTTGCATAGCGAAGCTATTAAAGTGGCCTCTTCCCCACTCTAAAACTCGAAAATCAATGTCGATGATGCGTGCACTCATCACCGAAATTATTTTCCAGCGACATAAGTGAGTTCTGGACTTTTATTTTCTTGAAAACTTCTTTGAAATTTTTTTTTTCTTCAAAATTATTGGAATTCCTTTGAACTCATCTGAAACATTTCTTATTCGGAAAAATACTTTTAAATCGTATTATTTTTATATATTTTCCAAAATCTTAAAACCAATTTCAAAATACCGGAATTAAATTCTCGAATTTCAAATTTTACTCTACAGTTATAAATCATTTTTATATAAATCAATTTCTTATATTTTTTCAAAATTTCAAATCCTTTCAAAACCCTTTTATATAGAATAACATTTCTTATTTGTTTTTATTATTATTATATATAGGTATATAATCCTTATCGAAAACAATTTCACTTTTATATATAGAATAAAATCATAGTTATCAAAATAATAATTTCGATATATAAACAATTTTAAAAATACAAACATGCCCGATTTTCAAAGAATGGGTTTCAACCAAAGATAGAGATTTAAATTAGCGGAACTCCAATAAATAGAATCCTGATTCGAAGATAGACTCGATCGAAGATGAGATAATTTAATTACAAAATAAAAGATGGATATACTTCTACAAATCACGGGCGACCTTAACTGGGTCAACCGTGACTTCAAGGATATAATCGATGCGGAATTCCAAAACAAATCGACATTCGATCGCCAGAGATGGAAATTCGGCATATCAAGATATATCAGCATCGTAAACCGAGGATACAGAAATCTCCGGTGAATCAATGCCAATTGTAAAGGAGTTTTCACCCCCTTTACAATTCATTCCGTGGAGTTATGGGATACTCCAGAATCAAACGAATATAAATAGGGAGAGACAAGAATGAATTTCGGAACCGAGGGATATTCCAAAATTCAAAGGAAATCAAGTCAAAAAGAAGGGATTCAACTCGAACGAAAGTGATTCTGTAAATGAATTTAACATATATGCTAGGTTTTGCCTAGAGCCAAAGCTTTGATACCAACTGTAACGACCCGCTATTTTGGACCATTCAAATCGACAATAAAACCGTACATGTCCGACTTGAATAATTCAAAATACCGAATTGTTAATAAAATTTGGCAAAACTTAAAATATACAGTAAATAAATCAATCATAGATCACTTACACAGAGTAATACAATGCAGCGGAATAGATAAAGAATAGTAGTTCATGAAGCTACTATATACCTTAGAGATAGAAATAAAATACAACCGAATAATTCAAATGCCATGAAGTCTCCAATGCAACAGATGGCTTCTCTGAACCAATCAACTGGATGACTGAAGGGATAGATAGCTGGATCTTCAAGCAAAGCTCCAACTTCGAAGATGAGTCTCAAATGCTGTATCTCTCAGTCTGACCTGAGCGTAAAGCAAAACACAAAACACTCGAGTCAGGATTAACATTCTTATATCTATAAATCTAACTCAAGTGAAATATCAACTAAAATATAATTAACTTAGAGGATGTTTTGGATAACCATCCCCTAAGGGTCCATGGAACTATCTAAAAGATAGAAATATACACTATAACACCGTAGTCTTTTCAACTTAATTTATACTTCAAAACCAAATATCATTTTCACTTCAAATATCTCTATACTTCCCAAATGGTATTTTTATATATTAAATAATTTGTACAGTAAAGAAATTTCAATTCCCTCAACTTAACAAATCGTTTAACATAAACCCGACCACCCCATTTAAATCTATTTCAATCTCAATTTATTAATTTAAATTCAACTCAATTTCTAAAATAACCACTTCAATTTTATCGATCTCAAATTCGGATTTGAAATCACAAAATACCCTTTATGTTCAATATATTTCAAAACTTTAAGTATTCAACGTTTCAAACTAACTTTTTAATCAATTTAGTTTCTAAATAATAAATTCAACTATACTGATTTCAAATACATATCCAAATCTCAAAATAAACCATTTAAATCCCAATATAGTTCAAAGCTTTAATATTTAATTAAATGTTCAATTTAATAGTTCCATATAGATCTTAATTTAACCTCATTATTATCTAGTCTTAAAATAATCCCTCATTAGATACAATATCATTTAAGTAACCTTAAATTACATTTTACTCAATATTTTCCTTAATTTATTTAAACGTGAAATATTCATTAAATCACTTAAATAAAAATCCAGTTACAAAATCATACCCTTAAATTTCCCATTCAAAAATTTCAAATTGATTTAATTGAATAAATCCTTATTTAAATACCATTTAGATACACCCACATTTATCTCCCAATCTTAGTAAATTGCAGAATAATTTTGGAATAAAATTTACATAAATATTTAGCATAATTTATGTATTAAATCAAATTTTGACTAAATTAAATATTATTAAATCTATATATCATTACCCTTTATATAAAAAAATTTAAGGATTAACATTTAATAAGACCATATATTTCTTTCCAAAACAATGAATTAAATTTCAAAATATTTATATATATGGACCAACGATGTCTGTATATATTTCTTATCATATGGTCAAGTGTTACGGATATTTATCATTTCAATCCGTACACTAAATGTATACGGGTGGATAGCATTTCAACCCGTAATCCCAATTCAATTAAATGAAAATCGCTTGGGTTTATCATTTCAACCCATAACGATTTTCTCCTATTCTAAAGTCTGTTCGGGTATGTATCATTTCAACCCATAGTGATTTCTATACTAACAGGGAACTTGCAGAGTGATAACAAATATGTAAATAATAATAACAACAGGCATATATCATCAAAATAAATATATAAACAATAGGATATGGTGTCATATCCCATAAGTGAATAGTTACAGATAATAGCATATATAACAATTTAAATAACTACAGCCTCATATTTCAATTGTCGTCTCAATTGAAATCCAATTTAGTAAATAAAAGAATGTTAATCGTGAGTGATTTCTCACCTTTCGAGGCCAGATAGATTTGACAAAGAAATTGAGTTACGAATCCAGGCACACACATTCAAAACGAAGCAAGATTGACACGCATTCGATGGACAAGCTGATGACAAAGATTTGATGAAGTCAAATCAGAATTGGATCGATGACGATAGACGGGCATAAGTGAACTCAAAAATATATTCAATGAAATGTATAGTCGTATGCCTTAATATACTAATATATATAGACTAAGTTTAATAATATGTACTTTAAAAATGAGGTTTAAATGGACCCAGACTAATATATCTACATATGCAGACTTGACTATATGTACTGCCAATGCAAAACAATATATACCGAAACCCAAAAGATTTATATAAATTAGTAACATATTATATGTATTAGAAGTTTTTAAATCAAATAAGTTTCGAATGGATTTAATAAAATAAAATTCTTAGTTTTAACTTTAAATCAAAAATGCATTTATACAAAATTTTAAAATAATACGTTTAAAGATTTTCATACTTTTAACACAAAGCAGAAAAAACAACTTATATAAACCACCCTTTAAATTAATCAAAATTTAGTTTAGGTGAACATTTATAACTTATATAAGTTTATAAACTTGTAACTGTAAACATACATAATAAAATTTAATACTACGCCCTCAATAAAATTTAATGCCCGCAGCATATATATATACCTTACCTATATATATAGCTTGCTATTCCTAAAGTACAACTACATGAACAATCACACATATTGAATCCCAGTTGCTGTGTAAACTAAAAATTTAATATATGTCAAAGCTAATATGCAGTAAATGTATAGTTAACAGGAAACCCGAACCTGTTATAAGTACTCTAACAATACTTGTAAACAACATATGAAATCAGTTTTCATAAATTTTTTTTTTTCACAAACCACTATGCTTTCCAAATAAGAGAAGCAAGATTTATTATACGTAAAGTATATGCAAACTACATATATAAAAATAAATACTCCCATGCTTTCAAATGAAACAACACCTAACTTTGCATAACTTTATATTACTAATAGAAATGCAGACACTACCAACTTACAAATATAATACAAATAATATAGAAACTACTATATACAAATAAAATCCCAATATATACCTTATGAAAACAAGGATGCTACTGCCCCAAGGCTCGACGCTGATGGTGGAAGAGGCCGATAAGTGCAGAGGTGAGGTCGCTTGCATGCGTTGCTGAGCAAAGCAACAGAGGGAAAGGAGAAAAAAAAGATGAGGGTGGAGGAGTTGGCTTCAGACAAACGAAAATGAAGAAGGAGCAGGCAGCTACATGCGGTTGTTATCGGAGAAGCTACAGGTAATGGATATAAGGAAGGCGAAGGTAGCGGGTAAAGATGGAGCAAGGGTATAGGAAATTGCTAAGAGGAGAGAAAGCAACCAAAAAGAAAAGACAGTACTACATTTATATAATAGGCTATGAGAGGATGCGTAGTGCCTAAGGTTAACAATGAAAAAGGTAAATTAATATACCAGCAATAGATTAAGGTGATTAAAAAGGCAAGGACAAATCAATAGTCAAAGCTTTCAAATTTGAGCCGTTTGAAATAAGGAATAGAACGTTAGCATTTAATTTGGAATAGTGACCGCCCCTTAAATTATTATGGAATAATAAAAGTAACGTATCTCAAAAAAAATATTCCAAAACTGATGGCAACAGTCAAAATGCACGTTTAGGAAATAATAGAATATGTAAGTAAGAAACTCAAAATGATAGGCACAGATACGTGAAATCAAGGGAAGCAAGCGATCTTACGAATTTATAAGGTTGGAAATAAATATAAAATAAATGAAAATTAATAGATGGATGCTTGATTTTCGAAACAATAGTAACGGCTAAAAGGAAAAGAATAAGGAAGGAGAGAAGGAATAGATCTGAATTTAGGGATGAATGGTCTATGAAGAGAAATTCTAAAATAAATTGTATCCACTGTCTAAAATATAAAGTGGGCAATTAAATGTAGAGCGAAAGAAATGGCAAGTCACCCATCTTTTGAGCTAAAAATAAATGAAATTAAATGGTTTGATTGAATAGCACGTTTCAAATTTGAAACGTAATATGAAAAGTTAAGAAGGCACAATTTATGGTGTCGTTACAAGGAACAAATTTATTGCTTCCGTTGTACACCGGATCCCAAAATACAGAAATAAATATACTGTTTAGATCAGCACGACGAGACGATCACAACGGTATATAGATATTAGTGGTATGATTGAATAAAAAAAAAATTTCGAATTTCAGCTAGCGGAAAGTGCAGTTAAAATGCAGGAAAATAAGATCGACGGAGCTATAGAAGTCCAAATTTGGAAAAACGAAAAATAACGTCTCACTCAGAAGAGGATTTAGAATTTTTGTATGTAAAAATATTCATGTTTGGAAAATGTTTTATTATCAACAATTATTAACTGACCTGAAATTGATGGAATTTCACAATGAATAAACTTACATAAAATCAGATGAAAATTTACCATCTGCCATATTTAAATATACGTATTCCAAATATAAATTTTTTATTTCAAATTTTATTATTTAAAATTTCTCTAAAATTCAATTAAATATGTAAATAAACCATTCAAATTTTATAGGTCGTTACAATTACCTACAATCAAACATCTTAGAAATCAAAATTTGATGAAGTATCTTTGGTTTAGAGATAGATTACCTGACTAAATAGACTTTTAATTTGATAATTTCAGCAAGGAGTTGGATAAAATTGGAGAATTAGGTTTTTGTTGTGAAAGAGTAAAGGTGGGTTATGCTTTTTAGTTACAAAGAGAAGAAGACTTCTCTGTGTACGTACAGGAAATGAGAAAGAGGCATTTTCCTCTTTTCCTTATTAAGTTGCTAAATGGGCTAAGCCCAAAACTAATTAACTTAGCC
Source organism: Allium cepa (assembly GCA_030765085.1). Classification (NCBI taxonomy): domain Eukaryota; kingdom Viridiplantae; phylum Streptophyta; class Magnoliopsida; order Asparagales; family Amaryllidaceae; genus Allium; species Allium cepa. Next base: position 723,289,360 of record CM060935.1, on the reverse strand, counting down.
TCTAATTGAGATTAACACAACAAATCCTATTATACACTAATATATACAAGTTACCACAAATATATGAACATGTTTTCACTTTATAAAAATTGTATAACACATACTTACTTTCTAAAAATTATTTTGCAACTAAAAAAAAATCATTTATCTTTATAAATTTATTTTCATTATTAAAAACCCTTATTTTGATTTAAATGCACAAATTACACAATTATTACTTAAAACTCTATTTTTAACTTCTAAAATTACATAAAATTTATTTCCTTGTATAATAGAACATAAAAAATCATATTTTCAACATTTTACAACCAAAATTTATTTTTAAACCATTTTTTCCATTTTTAATTATAATATACCACTTATTAAATGAAATGCTTCTTTTAAAAATATATAAAAGAAAAATTTGGTAACAATTATCAAAATTATTGCATTTCTTTACATTAAAATCATGATTAGCTCATTTTAACTTAATTAACCAAGTAAAGTTTCAAAACTTTATTTTTCACATTTTATTCCCTAAAATCTATTGTTTATTCCAAATAAATAATTTAAATCTCCAATTTATTCTTAATTCCCAATATTAAATTATGACTACCATTATAATTTAATATTTACAGGTAATCGCCAAAACCAGGGTTATTACAGACTTCCCCCCTCATAAAAATTGAGTCCCCGTAATTTTCTAGAAAAAGATCCGTAAACAACACAAAATTCAATCGACAAAGGATAAAAGACAAGCTCGAAACTCAAACCATTCATACTCTCAACGTAGATGGAAGGGAGAAACAAGGAAAAACTCATTTGGTTAATCCAATGACCCATCAAATGCTAATATAGTGATTAGCAAAGAATTGAATTTTCCAAGTATCTCGAAAGAATTTCTAAGTTATCTCGTCTTCGAATCAAAACTCAATAAGATGCTCAAAAATTAATCAATCGAAAATGATTGATTTCAAAAAAAGCTCTACGAATAGAGTCGAGATCAAACTCACTTAACCCAAACTCTAAACGATAAAGAAGATCATCAATAAGATTTTCCGCATAAATATACGGAAAGAACATCCTCACGGCAGGGTAGACACAATAGACAAGATACATAAATCACAAGATGGCTTCTTACAAGGCCACCAAACTCGAACGATTGCGAAAAATGCACGTTGTTGATAATAGCTCAAAGATAGAATATACTCAAGAACAAGGATATAAGCTCAAATTATCTTTTAATCCAAGATATTTAGAATTTTATATCTCAACATCTTTTAAATTTTTAAATCTTAATTTTCAACATTTGAAAAATTTCTCAAATTCTTTACTATATTACTTAGTACGTAGTTTAAAACTCTAAATTCAAATTCAAATTTCTTCCCTTACTTCAAAATTAATTTCCAAAGAATTTTGTAGATCCTTAATAATATCCCTCAACATAAATTAAGGGTTTAAATTCTCTTATTATACTCTTCCCTTAAAACATCCAATGTATATAATATAGATTCTAAAATCTTAAAATATACTTCCAATAAAGCACAGCTCAAAAATAATCTCATTTATACTCTCGTTATAATTTAAAAATAAATAAATGGCATTGCCTCTCCATTGAGTCTCTAATAACTAAGTATATTTATTGGCTGCAAAGTTGACCGAACGATCAAATCTGCCTCACCACTCTATTACTAATCTTCAAAATCTATGGCTGCAATTACCATTAAAAAATAAATTTAATATTTAATCTCAAATATTATTTTTTAAATCTCAAATTTTAAAACATAAATCATCGTGTCTAATTGCCTCATCATAGCATTTAGGAGATTCCTATCGATAACGTTGATCAAGCGTATCGACCAGAACTCTTAACTACTCGATGGATAACCAAACACTCTCAAATTATTTCTATGAAAGAATACTACTCATATAAATATATTCTCAAAACATTCTTTAATTTTTTTAAAATATCACAAAACTCCGATTTTTCTTTTTAAAACTCATATATATATAGCTTCAAAAATTCAAACCAAAGAACATTAAAAGAATGCATCGAGATATTCCTAGAATACGCGATTCACAAAATCAACAGAAGGAGATAGAGTGTTCGTCTACTCCTACAAGACGACAACCCACTCTCGGAAATCATCAAGACAAAAGATAAGCAAGATATTCTTCTCGAAGGAGAAGAAGCACATAAACAACTAATCATTACTTCAAACAAAGTAATGCTACAAAGGATAACACTGATTGAGTATCCGAAAAGGATAACGCAAAGAAACTGAATGATAAACTCAATCAAACTCGAACAATCTAGAAAATCACCTCATTCCTTAGTGGATGTCCTCGTGGAAGGATAGCCAAAGGCTAAAAGCCAGGAATAAGGTTAATTCAACATTTGATTGCCCAATTGGATATCAAACCCAAACAGACTCATCAAAACACAACAAAGTCACCATGACTAGAATTCGAGTTATATAATCAACATCTCGATACTCAATAGTGAATTCAGATATTTTGGAATCATCATTAACGTTCCAAAGTGATAGAAATAATAAACCAATCAAAATAGGAAACCTAAATATACAATAGGATCCTATAAAACAAAGGATTGGACTTAATCTCAAATAAGTCAATCCTTCTCAAATCAAATGCATCTCAAGATTGTGAGTAACAAACAAATACTCACAAAAGCAACATCAAATAGAAATCTCAGAATGCTCACAACGAGCCAATTGTTGTGGATACGCTCAATACGATTCACAACTCTCAAAGGAACACAACAAGAATACTCTAAAGGAATCGATAAGCTTCATCGATACGAACTCACTCGCATCGACAAAAATAAGAATAGAATAATCCCAAATAAGATTAATCATAAGGTAAGATAACATCAAACTCAATTATGGAATACTACGGAATACAATATATATTCCTAGACATATTCCATCTCAACATATCCCAATACTCGAAAAAGAATCAAAGCACGATTCGAAAACAAGCTCGAACAAAGGACAATTATTCACTTGTATTGTACTTCGACGTATCGTGATATGCATACTGTTCTATGTTTATTCTACTTTTTTCTGACCGCAGCTCTGATACCATGCTATAACACCCTACCTCGAGACCCACCTTAGTAAAGAGAATTAACGAGTAATTCCGTCTACTAAAGCAGAGAATAGGGTTGGTTAAGGGCGACCATCTATAACTTTGTCTTAAACATCTACTGAATACATCGATAAATGCAATATAATTTTTTCTTTTCTATCTCAGTGGATCGACATACACAGTAAATGCTTAATCCAAAACTATAGGTGGCTCACGGATCTATCAGAACAAAATACAATAACTAAATATAAATCACGTCATAGAACAGTAATCAACATCATATATATACATATACACTAATACATGTTTAGTACAATACAATATGAATACAAATAAAGGTGGTACTCGACAACATCATACACATTGAACCAAATATAAATACATCAGAGTATGGGAAGAACAGAAATTGATCAAGAGAAAGGAGAGCTACTATCCAACATCAACTTCAAGCTAAGACTAATAGATGATACGTGAAACAACTCGGTCTGTCCCGAGTATAAATACACGGGTCAGTCTACCTACACAAATCAGTCAATGTCGGTAATATGAACCAGAATAGACATGAAGATACTTCTTCTCGAAAGAGAAGAATGAATCGATAAACTCATAAGCTCAATACTTAAGTAACAAACACTACTTAAGTGAACAAATACCTCGAAGGAGGTAACTCAAACTCAATACTCAAATCAAACACAAGTACCTCATATCATTAGCGACATCCCAAAATGTCTACATGGTTTTCATGAACCATATACCATGCTGTAACACCCCACCCCGAGACCCACCTTAGTAAAGAGAATTAACGAGTAATTCCGTCTACTAAAGCGGAGAATAGGGCTGGTTACGGGCAACCATCTATAACTTTGTCCTAAACATCTAATGAATACGTCGATAAATGCAATATAATTTTTTTCTTTTCTATCTCAGTGGATCAACATACACAGTAAATGCTTAATCTAAAACTATAGGTGGCTAACGGATCTATCAGAACAAAAATACAATAACTAAATGTAAATCACATCACAGAACAGAAATCAGCATCATATATATACATATACACCGATACATGTTTAGTACAGTACAATATGAATACAAATAAAGGTGGTACTCGACAACATCATACACATTGAATCAAATATAAATACATCAAAGTATGTGGAAGAAAAGAAATTGCTCAAGAGAAAGGAGAGCTAATATCCAACATCAACTTCAAGCTAAGACCAATAGATGATACCTGAAACAACTCGGTCTGACCCAAGTATAAATACACGGGTCAGTCTAGCTACACAAATCAGTCAATATCGGTAATATGAAGCAGAATAGACATGAAGATACTTCTTCTCGAAAGAGAAGAATGAATCGATAAACTCATAAGCTCAACACTTAAGTAACAAACACTACTTAAGTGAACAAATACCTCGAAGGAGGTAACTCAAACTCAATACGCAAATCAAACACAAGTGCCTCATATCATTAGCGACATCCCAAAATGTCTACATGGTTTCCATGAACCATATACCATGCTGTAACACCCTACCCCGAGACCCACCTTAGTAAAGAGAATTAACGGGTAATTCCGTCTACTAAAGCGGAGAATAGGGCTGGTTAAGGGCGACCATTTATAACTTTGCCTTAAACGTCTACTGAATACGTCGACAAATGCAATATAATTCTTTTCTTTTCTATCTCAGTGGATCGACATACACAGCAAATGCTTAATCCAAAACTATAGGTGGCTAACGGATCTATCAGAACAAAATACAATAACTAAATGTAAATCACATCACTAAACAGCAATCAACATCATATATATACATATACACTGATACAAGTTTTGTACAATACAATATGAATACAAATAAAGGTGGTACTCGCAAACATCATACACATTGAATCAAATATAAATACATCAGAGTATGCGGAAGAACTAAAATTGCTCAAGGGAAAGGAGAGCTAATATCCAACATCAACTTCAAGCTAAAACCAATAGATGATACCTGAAAAAACTCGGTCTGACCCGAGTATAAATACACGGGTCAGTCTAGCTACACAAATCAGTCAATATCGGTAATATGAAGCAGAATAGACATGAAGATACTTCTTCTCGAAAGAGAAGAATGAATCGATAAACTCATAAGCTCAACACTTAAGTAACAAACACTACTTAAGTGAACAAATACCTCGAAGGAGGTAACTCAAACTCAATACTCAAATCAAACACAAGTGCCTCATATCATTAGCGACATCCCAAAATGTCTACACGGTTTCCATGAACCATATTTCCTCAAAAGGAGAAACATCAATACAAACTCTCGCCAAAATGGAAAACATAAAACATTATCAAATAGGATGATCCAAAACTCAATCATAGATGAATCTCGAAATTCAGCTATACCACATCTCATCGGTGTAAATGTATATAAATCTCAATATTAACTCGCCAAAATGGCAAAACACAGAATATCCTATAAATTCCTGAAATTATCAAAACTCATAACTCATGGAACTCGATAAGAGTTCAAAACATCATAATTGAAATCACTATATATATAATATCTCATATAGCACTAGGCTATCGATGTAATAAAACATCTTAAAAAGGTGAAATCACAATAACATAGAAAACTCAGAAAATCCGGATTGGCCAAATCCCCGATTGTAATGCGGAAGCAATGCTGCACGTGGTAAACTCAGATGGCCGAAGCCTTAGACAAGGTCTCCAACACCTCCCAAAGCAGTTCGTCCTCATGACATGGTCGCTGACACCACTTCAAGCCATTTTGTCAGCCCTAACAAGGTCGCTAACACCTCCCAAAGCAGTTCGTCCTCATGACAAGGTCGCTGACACCTCGTCAAGCCGTTTTGTCAGCCCTAACACGGTCGCTAACACCTTCCAAAGCAGTTCGTCCTCATGACAAGGTCGCTAACACCTTTCCAAACAGTTCTGTTAGGTAAACATCGTGAATGTGTCACAAACTCACGGATAGGAAACCGAAAAGTGTTAACGTGTGTCCCATACCACACATTCGCACTTAGCGGTTTACTAGCCGTTAGTCGATGCCACACTAGAAACATCATAAAACTCAGAAATTTATATCTCGCTTAGTCTCATTGACGAGTGACAAAGAGCCACCATACTTGTCTCATCTCATCGACAAGCATTAAATGGCATCGTAATTTGTCTCATCTCATCGACAAGTGAAAACATCATGATGGTTCCTCATAAACCATAAATCTCAAAATATGAAATCATAAACTCAAGACTTGCCTTGTATCATTGGTAAGTAAATAAGACATCGTGATGGATCACATCGACCATACTCCTATATAGGAGATCTCAAACCATAGTCTTTGCCAAATATTGGCCATCTTAAATAATTCCAATAAATAGGAATTTTAAAAATCGAGATATGCCATAAAATGACAAAACATCTCAGAATCATTAATCTCAAATAGCTTCGATTGTACAAGTCCGAAATTAACCGAAATAGTAAACGCACATGTCCCATACCATGTGTTTTACTAAATCGTTTAATTCTCTTTCTCATACGTTCGAATAGTATAAATGTGTATATTTTATATATAAAATAATTTATTTGAGAAACATGCTATTAAAACCATTTTCTAAAACTAAGTTTGAAGACGATATTTGAAAATTCCCTTTGTGGAGAATAAATAGATTTTACAGCTTAAAATAATTTAAAATATTACATAATAATTATTTTAAATGCCAACTTATTTTAAAATTTATTTCAAAATTGTTTGGAAAAATTTGTGCTCGAAATCAAAGAAATCGCTCAAAACCGTCATTCAAATTTAATTCAAAATCAAATTAGAATCAAATTTGAAATTCAAATTCATAAAAAATTTGCTAACCTATTGGTAGGCATCATAGACCTCAAAACATTTCAGAAATTTCACATAAACATCAAGTATAAGTCAAAAATCGGACGGAAAAGGAACATAAAAATACTTAGCCAAAATAATACATAGGTCTGAAATGTTCTCTGGCTTCAACTTTCGGATATAAAACAGATGGCCGAACACCCTTCGGTTGGACTAATAATTAGTGTACACAAAGTAGAAAACTTCAGCTTTCAAATAAAAAAAGAATAAATGAATTCCAACTGGAAATAAAAAAGTTACATTGTCTCAAACATGGACTCAGGCCATGTTTGCAACAGTTCAAAAACCAAAAATGCACAGGCCTGAAAACCCTCTGGCATTCAACTTTCAGGCATAAAACAGAGAGCTAAATATGATCGGATTAATCTAAAAATTGTAGAAAACTTCATCTTTCAAACAAAAAAAGAATCATGCAATTTGGATAAAGTGTGGGAAAGTTATGATGTCTCAAAGTTGGACACAGACAGCGTTTTCACTAAATCTGGGCAAAAACATGCTCCGAGTCAAATTTCGGCACCATGTTTCTATAAGCTATATATGTCCGAATGACCTGAAATTTAACATGCATAAAGGCCAACATTAATACTTTAAACTGCATAAAGAATAATCCAATTTAGACAAAGAATGAAAAAGATATGATGTTTCAAAGTTAGACCCAGACAGTGTTTTCACCGTAAAAATCTGGGCAAAAACATGCTCCGAGTTAAAGTTCGGAAGCATGTTTCTATAAGATATATAGGTAGAAATGACCTGAAATTTAACAAGCATAAAGGCCAACAACAACACTTTAAATTTCTCCAAGAATCATTCAATTTAGAGAAAGCATGAAAAAGATATGATTTCTCAAAGTTAGGCCCAGACAGTGTTTTCACTGTAAAAATCTGGGCTAAAACATGCTCCGAGTCAAAGTTCGGCACCATGTTTCTATAAGCTATTTTGGTCCAAATGACGTGAAATTTGGCATGCTTAATCTAAGAAACATGTTCTACAAAACAAAAAAAATCCGGCAGCATTTCATTGTCGGAATGACTGCACAAAGTTGCGACTTAAGACAGTTTACACAGAAAATCAATAGTTCAAAAACAATTTTTTTTGCAAATTTTTGATTTCATTTTGCGATTTTTGGCATTGCATGAGCTAGATATTGTGAGATTGATACTCACCTTGCAAAACACTTGAGCTAGAAGATCGAATTGGCGGAAAGGAGCAAGCTTTGGCATTGAAAGTTGCTTCAAGAACCTACGAATGGAGTTTACTAAGACATGCAAACACAAAACCACCATTACCTACAATCAAACATCATAAAAATCAAATTTTTTTTTTTTTTTTTTTTTTTTTGAATTGGTACTTTATATACAACAAATCATTGGGACAATATATCCCATGTCAAATAAACATTCGAAAGCAAGTTTCGAACTTGTGACATCCTGCACCAAAGCCGAATCAATTAACCACTTGGACAAAGGTGCTTGTCTAAAATTTGATGAAGTATCTTTGGTTTAGAGATAGATTAACTGACTAAATAGACTTTTACTTTGATAATTTCAGCAAGGAGTTGGATAAAATTGGAGAATTAGGTTTTTGTTGTGAAAGAGGAAAGGTGGATTATACTTTTTAGTTACAGGGAGAAGAAGGCTTCTCTGTGTACGTACAGGAAATGAGAAAGAGGCATTTTCCTCTTTTCCTTATTAAGTTGCTAGATGGGCTAAGCCCAAAACTAATTAACTTAGCCTCTAATTGAGATTAACACAACAAATCCTATTATACACTAATATATACAAGTTATCACAAATATATGAACATGTTTTCACTTTATAAAAATTGTATAACACATACTTACTTTATAAAAATTATTTTGCAGCTAAAAAAAAGATCATTTATCTTTAGAAATTTATTTTCATTACTAAAAACCCATATTTTAATTTAAATGCATAAATTTCACAATTATTACTTAAAACTCTTTTTTTAACTTCTAAAATTACATAAAATTTATTTCCTTGTATAGTAAAACATAACAAATCATATTTTCAACATTTTACAACCAAAATTTATTTTTAAACCAAATTTTCCATTTTTAATTATAATATACTACTTATTAAATGAAATGCTTCTTTTAAAAAAAAATAAAAGAAAAATTTGGCAACAATTATCACAATTATTGCATTTCTTTATATTAAAATCATGATTAGCTCATTTTTAACTTAATTAACCAAGTAAAGTTTCAAAACTTTATTTTTCACATTTTATTCCCCAAAATCTATTGTTTATTCCAAATAAATAATTTAAATCTCCAATTTATTCTTAATTCACAATATTAAATTATGACTACCATTATAATTTAATATTTACAGGTAATCGCCAAAACCATGGTTGTTACAGACTTCCCCCCTTATAAAAATTGCGTCCGCGCAATTTTCTAGAAAAAAGATCCGTAAAAACACAAAAATTCAATCGACAAAGGATAAAAGACAAGCTCGAAACTCTAACCATTCATACTCTCAACAGAGATGGTAGAGAGAAACAAGGAAAAAATCATTTGGTTAATCCAATGACCCATCAAATGCTAATATAGTGATTAGCAAACCATTGAATTTTCCAAATATCTCGAAAGAATTTCTAAGTTATCTCGTCTTCGAATCAAAACTCAATAAGATGCTCAAAAATTAATCAATCGAAAATGATTGATTTCAAAAAAAGCTCTACGAATAGAGTCGGGATCAAACTCACTTAACCCGAACTCTAAACGATAAAGAAGATCATCAATAAGATTTTCCGCATAAATATACGGAAAGAACATCCTCACGGCAGGGTAGACACAATAGACAAGATACATAAATCACAAGATGGCTTCTTACAAGGCCACCAAACTCGAGCGATTGCGAAAAATGCACGTTGTTGATAATAGCTCAAAGATAGAATATACTCAAGAACAAGGATATAAGCTCAAATTATCTTTTAATCCAAGATATTTAGAATTTTATATCTCAACATCTTTTAAATTTTTAAATCTTAATTTTCAACATTTGAAAAATTTCTCAAACTCTTTACTATATTACTTAGTACGTAGTTTAAAACTCAAAATTCAGATTCAAATTTCTTCCCTTACTTCAAAATTAATTTTCAAAGAATTTTGTAGATCCATAATAATATCCCTCAACATAAATTAAGGGTTTAATTTCTCTTATTATACTCTTCCCTTAAAACATCCAATGTATATAATATAGATTCTAAAATCTCAAAATATACTTCCAATAAAGCACAGCTCAAAAATAATCTCATTTATATTCTTATCTTTATAATTTAAAAATAAATAAATGGCATTGCCTCGCCATTGAGTCTCTAATAAATAAGTATATATGTTGGCTGCAGAGTTGACCGAACGATCAAATCTGCCTCGCCACTCTATTACACATCTTCAAAATCTATGGCTGCAATTACCATTAAAAAATAAATTTAATATTTAATCTCAAATATTATTTTTGAAATCTCAATTTTTAAAACATAAATCATCGTGTCTAATTGCCTCATCATAGCATTTAGGAGATTCCTATCGATAACGTTGATCAAGCATATCGACCAGAACTCTTAACTACTCGATGGATAACCAAACACTCTCAAATTATTTCTATGAAAGAATATTACTCATATAAATATATTCTCAAAACATTCTTTGATTTTTTTTAAAAATATCACAAAACTCCGATTTTTCTTTTTAAAACTCATATATATATAGCTTCAAAAACTCAAACCAAAGAACATTAAAAGAATGCATCGAATATTCCTAGAATACGCGATTCACAGAATCAACAGAAGGAGATGGAGTGTCCGTCAACTCCTACAAGACGACAATCCACTCTCGGAAATCATCAAGACAAAAGATAAGCAAGATATTCTTCTCGAAGGAGAAGAAGCACACAAACAACTAATCATTACTTCAAACAAAGTAATGCTACAAAGGATAACACTGATTGAGTATCCGAAAAGGATAACGCAAAGAAACTGAATGATAAACTCAATCAAACTCGAAAAATCTAGAAAATCACCTCATTCCTTAGTGGATGTCCTCGTGGAAGGATAGCCAAAGGCTAAAAGCCATGAATAAGGTTAATTCAACACTTGATTGCCCGATTGGATATCAAACCCAAATGGACTCATCAAAACACAACAAAGTCACCTTGACTAGAATTCGAGTTATATCATCAACATCTCGATACTCAATAGTGAACTGAGAAATTTCGGAATCATCATTAACGTTCCAAAGTGATAGAAATAATAAACCAATCAAAATAGGAAATCTAAATATACAATAGGATCCTATAAAAAGGATTTGACTTAATATCAAATAAGTCAATCCTTCTCAAATCAAATGCATCTCAAGATTGGGAGTAACAAACAAATACTCACAAAAGCAACATCAAATAGAAATCTCAGAATGCTCACAACGAGCCAATTGTTGTGGATACGCTCAATACGATTCACAACTCTCAAAGGAACACAACAAGAATACTCTAAGGAATCAATAAGCTTCATCGATACGAACTCACTTGCATCGACAAAAATAAGAATAGAATAATCCCAAATAAGATTAATCATAATATAAGATAACATCAAACTCAATTATGGAATACTATGGATTGCAATATATATTTCTAGACATATTCCATCTCAACATATCCCAATACTCGAAAAAGAATCAAAGCACGATTCGAAAACAAGCTCGAACAAAGGACAATTATTCACTTGTATTGTACTTCGACGTATCGTGATACGCATACTGTTCTATGTTTATTCTACTTTGTTCTGACCACAGCTCTGATACCATGCTGTAACACCCTACCCCGAGACCCACCTTAGTAAAGAGAATTAACGAGTAATTCCGTCTACTAAAGCGGAGAATAGGGTTGGTTAAGGGCGACCATCTATAACTTTGTCTTAAACATATACTGAATACGTCGATAAATGCAATATAATTTTTTTATTTTCTATCTCAGTGGATCGACATATACAGCAAATGCTTAATACAAAACTATAGGTGGCTAACGAATCTATCAGAACAAAATGCAATAACTAAATGTAAATCACATCACAGAACAGCAATCAACATCATATATATACATATACACTGATGTACAATACAATATGAATACAAATAAAGGTGGTACTCGACAACATCATACACATTGAATCAAATATAAATACATCAGAGTATGCGGAAGAACATAAATTGCTCAAGAGAAAGGAGAGCTAATACCCAACATCAACTTCAAGCTAAGACCAATAGATGATACCTGAAACAACTCGGTCTGACCCGAGTATAAATACACGGGTCAGTCTAGCTACACAAATCAGTCAATATCGGTAATATGAAGCAGAATAGACATGAAGATACTTCTTCTCGAAAGAGAAGAATGAATGGATAAACTCATAAGCTCAACACTTAAGTAACAAACACTACTTAAGTGAACAAATACCTCGAAGGAGGTAACTCAAACTCAATGCTCAATTCAAACACAAGTGCCTCATTTCATTAGCGACATCCCAAAACGTCTACATGGTTTCCATGAACCATATACCATGCTGTAACACCCCACCCCGAGACCCACCTTAGTAAAGAGAATTAACGAGTAATTCCGTCTACTAAAGCGGAGAATAGGGCTGGTTAAAGGCGACCATCTATAACATTGTATTAAACATCTACTGAACACGTGGATAAATACAATATAATTTTTTTCTTTTCTATCTCAATGGATCGACATACACAGTAAATGCTTAATCCAAAACTATAGGTGGCTAACGGATCTATCAGGACAAAAATACAATAACTAAATGTAAATCACATCACAGAACAGTAATCAACATCATATATATATATATATATATATATACATATACACTAATACATGTTTAGTACAGTACAATATGAATACAAATAAAGATGGTACTCGACAACATCATACACATTGAATCTAATATAAATACATCAGAGTATGCGGAAGAACAGAAATTGCTCAAGAGAAAGGAGAGCTAATATCCAACATCAACTTCAAGCTAAGACCAATAGATGATACCTGAAACAACTCGGTCTGACCCGAGTATAAATACATGGGTCAGTCTAGCTACACAAATCAGTCAATATCGGTAATATGAAGCAGAATAGACATGAGGATACTTCTTCTCGAAAGAGAAGAATGAATCGATCAACTCATAAGCTCAACACTTAAGTAACAAACACTACTTAAGTGAACAAATCGAAGGAGGTAATTCAAACTTAATACTCAAATCAAACACAAGTGCCTCATACCATTAGCGACATCCCAAAATGTCTACATGGTTTCCATGAACCATATTTCCTCAAAAGGAGAAACATCAATACAAACTCTCGCCAAAATGGAAAACATAAAACATTCTCAAATAGGATGATCCAAAACTCAATCATAGATGAATCTCGAAATTCAGTTATACCTCATCTCATTGGTGTAAATGTATATAGATCTCAATCTCAACTTGCCAAAATGGAAAAACACAAAATATCCTATAAAATCCTGAAATTATCAAAACTCATAACTCATGGAACTCGATAAGAGTTCAAAACATCATAATTGAAATCACCATATATCTAACGTCTCATAAAGCACTAGGCTATCGATGTGATAAAACATCTTAAAAAGGTGAAATCACAATAAAACAGAAAACTCAGAAAATCCGGATTGGCCAAATCCCCGATTGTAATGCCGAAGCAATGCTGCACGTGCTAAACTCAGATGGCCGAAGCCTTAGACAAGGTCCCCAACACCTCCAAAGCAGTTCGTCCTCATGACATGGTCGTTGACACCACTTCAAGCCATTTTGTCAGCCCTAACAAGGTCGCTAACACCTGCCAAAGCAGTTCGTCCTCATGACAAGGTCGCTGACACCTCTTCAAGCCGTTTTCTCAGCCCTAACACGGTCGCTAACACCTTCCAAAGCAGTTCGTCCTCATGACAAGGTCGCTAACACCTTTCCAAACAGTTCTGTTAGGTAAACATCGTGAATGTGTCACAAACTCACGGATAGGAAACCGAAAAGTGTTAACGTGTGTCCCATACCACACATTCGCACTTAGCGGTTTACTAGCCGTTAGTCGATGCCACACTAGAAACATCATAAAACTCAGAAATTTATATCTCGCTTAGTCTCATTGACGAGTGACAAAGAGCCACCATACTTGTCTCATCTCATCGACAAGCATTAAATGGCATCGTAATTTGTCTCATCTCATCGACAAGTGAAAACATCATGATGGTTCCTCATAAACCATAAATCTCAAAATATGAAATCATAAACCCAAGACTTGCCTTATATCATTGGCAAGTAAATAAGACATCGTGATGGATCTCATCGACCATACTCCTATATAGGAGATCTGAAACCATAATGTTTGCCAAATATTGGCCATCTTAAATAATTCCAATAAATAGGAATTATAAAATTCAAAATATGCCATAAAATGGCAAAACATCTCAGAATCATTAATCTCAAATAGCTTCGATTATACAAGTCCGAAATTAACCGAAATAGTTAACGTACATGTCCCATACAACGTGTTTTACTAAATCGTTTAATTCTCTTTCTCATACGTTCGAATAGTATAAATGTGTATATTTTATATATAAAATAATTTATTTGAGAAAACATGCTATTAAAACCATTTTCTGAAACTAAGTTTGAAGACGATATTTGAAAATTCCCATTGTAGAGAATAAATAGATTTTACAGCTTAAAATAATTTAAAAATATTACTAGTAATTATTTTAAATGCCAACATATTTTAAAATTTATTTCAAAATTGTTTGGAAAAAATTGTGCTCAAAATCAAAGAAATCACTCAAAACCGTCATTCAAATTAATTCAAAATCAAATTAGAATCACATTTGAAATTCAAATTCATAATAACTTTTCTAGCCTATTGATAGACATCATAGCCCTCAAAACATTTCAGAAATTTCACAAAAACATCAAGTATAAGTAAAAAATCGGACGGAAAAGGAACGTAAAAATACTTAGCCAAAATAATACATAGGTCTGAAATGTTCTCTGGCTTCAACTTTCGGATATAAAACAAATAGCCGAACAACCTTCGGTTGGACTTAATTAGGGTACACAAAGTAGTAAACTTCAACTTTCAAATAAAAAATGACTCAATGTATTCCAACTGGAAATAAAAAAGGTACACTGTCTCAAACATGGACTCAGGCCTTGTTTACAACAGTTCAAAAACCAAAAATGCACAGGCCTGAAAACCCTCCGGCGTTCAACTTTCAGGCATAAAACAGAGGAATAAATATGATCGGATTAATCTAAAAATTGTAAGGCCTATAATAGAAAACTTCATATTTCAAACAAAAAAAGAATCATGCAATTTGGATAAAGTGTGCGAAAGTTATGACGTCTCAAATTTGGACACAGGCAGCATTTTCACTGTGAAATCTGTGCAAAAACATGCTCCGAGTCAAAGTTCGGCAACATGTTTCTATAAGCTACATATGTTCGAATGATCTGAAATTTAACATGCATAAAGGCGAACAATAATACTTTAAAGTGCACAAATAATCATTCAATTTAGACAAAAAATGAAAAAGATACGATGTTTCAAAGTTAGACCCAGACAGTGTTTTCACTGTAAAAATCTGGGCAAAAACATGCTCCGAGTTAAAGTTCGGAAGCATGTTTCTATAAGATATATAGGTAGAAATGACCTGCAATTTAACAAGCATAAATTCCAACAACAACACTTTAAACTGCACCAAAAATCATTCAATTTAGAGAAAGCATGAAAAAGATATGATTTCTCAAAGTTAGACCCAGACAGTGTTTTTACTGTAAAAATCTAGGCTAAAACATGCTCCGAGTCAAAGTTCGGCAGCATGTTTCTATAAGTTATGTTGGTCAAAATGACTTGAAATTTGGCATGCTTAATCTAAGAAACATATTCTACAAAAAAAAAATCCGGCAGCATTTCGTTGTCGGAATAGGGAGATATGACTGCACAAAGTTGCGACTTAAGACAGTTTACACAGAAATTCAATAGTTCAAAAATGATTTTTTTTTGCAAATTTTTGATTTCATTTTGCGATTTTTGGCATTGCATGAGCTAGATATTGTGAGATTGATACTCACCTTGCAAAACACTTGAGCTAGAAGATCGAATTGGCGAAAAGGAGCAAGCTTTGGCATTGAAAGTTGCTTCAACAACCTACAAATGGAGTTTAATTACTAAGACATGCAAACACAAAACCACCATTACCTACAATCAAACATCTTAAAAATCAAAATTTGATGAAATATCTTTGGTTTAGAGATAGATTACCTAACTAAATAAACTTTTAGTTTGATAATTTCAGCAAGGAGTTGGATAAAATTGCAGAATTTGGTTTTTGTTGTGAAAGAGGAAAGGTGGGTTATGCTTTTTAGTTACAGGGAGAAGAAGACTTCTCTGTGTACATACAGGAAATGAGAAAGAGGCATTTTCCTCTTTTCCTTATTAAGTTGCTAAATGGGCTAAGCCCAAAACAAATTAACTTAGCCTCTAATTGAGATGAACACAACAAATCCTATTATACACTAATATATAAAGTTACCACAAATATATGAACATGTTTTCAATTTATAAAAATTGTATAACACATACTTACTTTCTAAAAATTATTTTTCAACTAAAAAAAGATCATTTATCTTTAGAAATTTATTTTCATTATTAAAAACCCTTATTTTAATTTAAATGCATAAATTACACAATTATTACTTAAAAGTCTATTTTTAACTTCTAAAATTACATAACATTTACTTCCTTGTATAGTAAAACATAACAAATCATATTTTCAACATTTTACAACCAAAATTTATTTTTAAACCAAATTTTCCATTTTTAATTATAATATACCACTTATTAAATGAAATGCTTCTTTTAAAAATATATAAAAGAAAAATTTGGCAACAATTATCAAAATTATTGCATTTCTTTATATTGAAATCATGATTTGCTCATTTTTAACTTAATTAACCAAGTAAAGTTTCAAAACTTTATTTTTCACATTTTATTCCCCAAAATCTATTGTTTATTCCAAATTAATAATTTAAATCTCCAATTTATTCTTAATTCACAATATTAAATTATGACTACCATTATAATTTAATATTTACAGGTAATCGCCAAAACCAGGGTTGTTACAATTTGCAGTTCAAACAACAAGCTTTCAATGATCATAGCATTCAGTTTTCAAAATCAAAGAGGCATTCAAGTTTTTTTTTCAAAATTCAAAACTATTTCAAGCGTTGTTCAACAGATTCCTGGCAAGTAAACATTCTTTTAAGAAGCTTAAGTAAATAAAAATCTGTTGCATGTGAATTGCTAAAATAAATTATGCCATACATGTGTATATATATGTGTAATCTTTGCATATATGTATGTGTTTGAAGTGTGCATGTCCGTATACCTGTGTATATCTCTGTTTCATAGTTATAGAGTTTAAAAATAAATCAAAATTCAAAATCTTTTTAACTAATCTCTGCTGGATTTTGGGTTTCAAACAAAATATTTTTTTTAAACATAAATTAAGGTGTAAAAATATATTTAAGCAAAGTAAGTTTGTATATCTTTGGAAATCAAGGAAAATACGGTAGAAACTTAAGCATGTTGAAAACTCAAGCATCATAATTCTTCAATTCACTTTATAATTGAAATCACCATCAAGATTTATGATTTTTAAGAGATAAATCAGGATTTTTAGACTGGGATCGAGTGAGCATTTCAAAGTTGACTAGAAATTGAACTTTGAGCAATTTCTGGTGATCGAGGTATTCGGGGTAGTCGGGGACTTCACTGGAGGAGGTTAGGGTGAAGGCGAGCTCAGAAAAAATGGTTGGTGGTTTTCTTAGTCACTGTGGCGGTGGAAATTGGTCGGAGTAGGGTTTTAACCCATGTTTATTCGAAGTTTGGAAACAGGATCACTGCAGCGTCTCTGAAGCATCGGGTTTGATTGGAGGTTGGGGGATGGAAGCGTCAGGCTTCAGTTGAGCTATGGTCAGAGGCTAGTAATCTTTGGTGGTCGAACTCGCTAGGACAAGGAGTATTTATGGTTGAAGTTTCCTGTTCCAGTTGTATCGGTTGCCTCGATTTCGATTCTATATTTGGGGTGACCTTTGGATGGTCGGGATCGTAGGGAAGGGACATCGATGACACATCGACGGTAGTATGAATGGCCGGAGCTCTAGCGAGCTGGCGCACATGTGCACGAGGTTGTTAGTGGTGTATCAATGTTTGGGAATGGAAGTTGGCTCGAAGGAAAATTAGGGGATAAGGGCGGTGGCTCGGGTTCATCTTCGAGTAGAACGTGAGTGTAACATGTTTACAGGTTTTAAACTTAAACTTAAACCAAGTTTTAAAAACTTTAAACTAAAACCAAGTTTTAGAAAATACTCGGGTAGGACTTGGATGAGGGTTGCGTCGAACCCGAAGCAAATGAATTTTAGCATTTTTTAAAATTTAAATATAAAGCAAGTTTTAAATTTAAATTTAATATAGTCTAAACTATTATATGATAAATGTTTTAAATTATTTGACTGAAGGAAGTTATAATTTGTTTAACTTAAATTTGTTAAGTTAAATGCTTAAGTTATTTTTAAATTTAAATTAAATGATTTGATTAAGTAATTGATTATAAAAGATAAATGTTTTAAATAATGTTAATGATAATAAAGTAATTAATAAAGATAATGATTTATCTTAAAGTTAATTAGGGTTTTGATAATTAAAGATTAGTTAAATTAATTAAGTAATTAATAAAGAGTAATTAATTAATTTAATTAAATAATGATTAGGGATTAATTTATTACTAAAGGTAGTTAAATAATTTGAGATTAATTAATTGATAATTAAGAATCAATTAGTTAAGTAATTAAGATTAATTAATTTATAATTAGAGATTAATTAATTAAGTAATTAAAGATTAATTAAGTTGTAATTAAGCATTAATTAAGTAAGTAATTAGAGATTAATTAACTGGTAATTAAGGATTTATTAATTGAAATTAAGTTTTATTAATTAATAATTAAGATTTATTAATTAATAATTAAGTATAATTAATTAGTAATTAAGATTAATTAATTGATTGATAAGGTAATTAAAGAATGATTAATTAATTCAAATGGTTATAATTAATTAATGATTTATTAAGTAAGATTAGGTAATTAATTCCTAAGTGATTAATTTAATTTAACTTAACTAAATTAATTATAATATGGATTTACAATTCCTGCTTATGAATGATTGATTGTGTAGAATGTCTGGATTGATTGATATATATATATAGTTTGATAATTTATGATATTCTATGATGTGATATTGGATATGCTTGTGATAAATGTGTGATATTTATCTGTGATGAATGCTGTGTGAATTCAAAGTATTGAATTAAATTGTTTAAACCTTAAACATCTTGACCTTTAAAACGACTTTTGGATTGCGATGAAATCGGGATCGGATATCAGATTTGATTATCCGAAAAGCACATCGATCCAAGTTAAATGATATGTTGTGTAATATCAAGTGAAGATCGAGATAAAGTTTCAGAGTGCAAGGGTTATTGTCGTTGACTCTGAGGGTGATTTCTAAACGAGTGTATCAAGATAACGCCTTCGGTTTCGTTCGAACCCGGAATGAACTTGTATGGATGAATTCTATCAGACCATTGTTAATGGAGGACGATGAGCATTCCAAGATGTGCTCTTAAATGGTAATCGTAGCCTCAAACCTCGTCAACCGGGAATGGCTAAAACAAGGGAGGTGCACGTAAGGCTAAGTGGGTAGCACCTAAGCAGGATAAGATTTTCCCCTGTCTAGAGGTCCCTTTTATTCGGTTGTGTGGGCGGTTGTTTGGCCACAACCGAGGGGTTGTCTTACTCCGACTATCCAATAAAGGGTAGCTCCGATTTTGTGATGCTGGGGATCAGTGTGGATCCTCGGTATGGTGATCTAGGCCACGTACGGTGACGGGCGGTACCCCAGTAGCCCTGTCATTGTATGGAATCCATTCTCCAGTAAGTGCCTGTACGGTTTTGATTGTGCCCAACTATGTTGGAACGTGAGATGTAAGCATTCCAGCTATTTTTGTATTTTATATTGAAAACCCTAGACACTATTATAATATAACTGGATTTCCTATCAAATGTTTTGGTTATCGTAAGGGAAAAACTTGTCCGTGTTTATTTGCAGAAGTCTTACGAGATACCTTTTATTTTAAAGGTTTTTCAAGTGAAACAAATTAACAGTTTACTCACACCAGTCCCATGTCTGACACAGAGTTTATTTTGCTTTTCTTAAACTCCTGGGTACTCAAATTTTTATGAGTAACCAAGTGATCAGGTTCTGCTTGACAAATTTTGGGAAGCTTGGAGCAGGATTCTTGGCATAGCTATATATATCTTTCCGCTGTGTTGTATATATTGTTTGTTGTATTTTAAAATGTAATGGATGGACAGGTCTTCTCGACCGTCCAATGTGATGCTGTTGTATCTGAGTAAGTCTGATGTTATGCCTATGTAATAGTTATGTGATATATTATATTTTGTTCCATTTCCGCTGTGAGATTCTGTAACGACCTAGTTTTTCCACGCCTGAAAAACCGAACCATTAGGGTTAAAGAAGAAGGAGGTAGAGGAAGAAATAGGAACGACATTAGAATCTTACCGACGCAGCGGAATAAAATATAATATATGATAACAGATCTTTACACCAAAAGAAATTATATCTGTTTTATACATACATCATCAGAAAAGAGCATCAAAGTTCAATACAATCAACAATACACTCAGGACGGTTATAATATCCCATCCTTCCAAATCTGAATACACAGCGGAATATACATCAAATACGTCGGATACGTCTCGCCATCCAGTTCGTCTCCTAAGCTCTACAGCAGTCCATCTGGAATCTGTACTCTATAATACTCGGTCTGACCCAAGCATTATAATTAAATAACACCCAAGTCAGTCTGGAATACAAGCATGAGAAAACACACTCAATTGGATTATTAAAGTTTTCAAAATCCTTTGAAAATCAAAAAGCATCTCGTAAGACCATGCACAAATAAACATATCGAGTTTTTACCTTACGATAGCCAAAACACTTCTTATCAAAATCCTCTGATATTATAATAGTGTCTATATACAAATACTTATTCAAATAGCTAAAATTGTTACATGATTAAATTCCAACATACTAGCCACAAAGTGGGTTCTACAAACAAAAATCGAAAAGGCACGTAGGGAGAATGGATTTTCAACTAATGACTAGGCACTGGGGTACCACCTGTCACAGTACGTGGCCTAGATTACCGTACCGAGGATCCCTCCCGAACCCCTGCAACACAAGATCGGGACTACCCCTTACTGGATAATCCCGAGTAATACCACCCCGCGGTTGGGATCAGCAACCGCACCACACAGCCGAAGTAAAAAGGGACATCTAGTTAGAGATGACCTTACCCTAATGGGCGCGACCCTTTAGCCTTGCTGCATAACCCCTGATTTTCAGTCATTCCCGGTTGTTGAGGTTCGAGGCTAATCATTAAATTTTTAGAACATTTCACTTAGAATGCTCATCATCCTCCTGACGATGTTTTGAAAGCATTCATCCATACAAGTTCGTCCCGGGTTCGAACGGAACCGAAGGCACTACTCCTACCACATCCATTTACGAATCACCCTCAGGATTAATAGTGATTAGCCCTTGCACTTCACTGCCCATCTTCGACTCCCAGCTATTGTCTTTCACACGAAAACATTCAAATCGGATCGAAGTGGTTTTCGAAAATTTAATCTCGATACCGGTCAACGATCAACGCGTTGGCCAATATTGATAGTCGATTATTTAACTATCAAATAATATTCATAAACAATCATCAAGCCATAATATGTAACGACCCGGAAGTTTCGATTTCGAAAATTCCAAATAGTTAGGAAAAGAAGAAAGAGATAGAAGAAGAAGAAACAGAAAACACAACAAAGATTCTCACATTCGCAGCGGATCAAAATATAATATCAAATAATAACAGTTTATAAAAGAATACTGTATCTGCCAATTACATTTTTATACATCAGAGATACAACATTTACACAAACATAGGACAGTTTAAATAACTTGTCCCAGATTATCAGCAATAATATACACAGTGGTAAACACTCCATACGTCTCTGCCATCCATCTCGCCTCCTGAAACTCCAGAACGTCCTTACCTGAAAAGCTGTAATACTCGGTCTGACCCGAGCATTACATCAAAGTAACATCCGGGTCAGGCTGGAAACCAGCGTGAGTAAACCCATCTGACATGAAATTACCAATGCAATATACTTATGTAAAACCCCGAGTAACTCGTACCTTTACGAGTTCTTATCATAGTAAACCACATCTTAAAATCATAACTAAACATCACAACTCAGATTAATGACCACGATTACATCATTTATTTCATTCCAACTTATTAATTCCAAAAAATCAAATTCATATAAAATTAATGCAGATTACAATTCGAAGTGGTTTCGGGTATTTACTGATACCAGACCCCGATCTCTTCGATTCCAATGTCATTTCATAACAACTGTATAAATTTTAAACAGTTTCATTTATCCAAAATTACATATTTACATTGTCGTTCATCACAGATAGACAAACCATATTATCATAACATACCACATAGCATTTCATATCAGAGACATCAAATCCAAGGCATTCGATATCATTCAATCATCTATAAATAAGATTAATTAATCATACCATACAAATTAATTAAAATAATAAATTGAATTCCTTTAATCCCTTTAATCTTGCTTACTTAACATTAATTACAAACCATTAACTAATCATCCCTTAATTATCCCCTTTAATTACATTAAGCAATTAGTCTTAATTAATAACACAAATCAATTAACCTTCACCCATACACATAAACTACATTTATCCTTAATTAATTACTCAAATGAATTTTCCTATAATCACTTACATTGATTAATTATTCTTTAATAAATCACACTTATTAATTTATTAACCATTAATAAATTTCCCTAATTAATCATTCCTTCAATTAATTACACTAAGTAATTAATCCTTAATTACTTCCCTTAAGTAATTGACCTTAATTACTTTCATTAAGTAATTATACCATTGGTAGTTAATTACATTGGTTAGTTACATTGATTAATTAACCCTAAATCAATAATTAATCACAACTATTAATTTTCTTTAATTACTCATGTTCAACATCAATTATCCATTTACTACTTAAGTAATCACCTAATTAATTACATTAAGTGATTAACTTTTATTTAATTCCACTAATTATTTATCTTTAATTAAATCACATTAATTAACCTTCTAATCAATACATTAATTAATAAACCCCTTTTTTTTATCATAATTTATTTTATCCTTAAACCTATTTAATTAAATTATCAAGTTTATTTAAAATAATTAGTTTTTTTTAAAGGTTATTAATATTGAAATTTCTTTAAATCCAAAATAATTCTATTCTCAAATTTCCAATAAAATTCCATCTTAAACAACCCTTATTCTAAATTGAAAAGGTTGATACATTGCTTATACTTGATCAACTCTGAACTTAAACTTGTTATTCCTCTTCTGCATATTAAAGACTTGTTAACAAAACAAGTAACCTGATTTACCCCCTTGATTTCTCGAGCCAGACCATTGCATACACATGAGCTATTTTTAACTCCGAGCAACCACGCAATATTCTCGAAAATCAACCTGAGATAACAGCTTCTCCTCCAAAACTTCCAACTACACCTGATACATTGTGCATCTGTGCACACACACCACCGTTCCACCCTTCTCCGATCGCCACCGTGACCTCAGACAAGTCATCTACAACCACCCCATCATGATCGGCCTTTCAGAAAACCGAACTTCACTGTGAAATCAAATCGTGCGAATACGAACCCATCATCCTGAAACCCATCGTCAATCTTCTCGACTTCTTCCATCTCCGTTCATCGGAGACCACGGTCATTTGCCTGGACCACCGCCTGCATCTCACGTTCCTATCCCCGCAACTCTAACTCAACTCGACTCGACGCCGAGAACACATTTTCCCAGAAACCCATTACAATGAAAACTTCACCTTAAACCCTAGATCGACGTTTAGCCGTCGCTATGGTAACTTAAAAATTCCATTACCATTTTTAATGACTCCGCCTACCTCCAGGCTATCTTCCTTCCTGAACACGAGATCCCAAGGTCTTACGATCAACAGAAATTACTCCAATCCCAAAACCCGTTCATCATGTCATTTCTCTTGAATTAAAACCCTAAAAATCTTGATTATAATTTTAAAAATCCTAGTTTTTGATGGCAAAACATATTATACACTCGAATCAACCAATTATTGAAATCGAGATTTTTGATAGGTTTTAAAATGTACTGTTCTTCTTACTACTTTGTTAAAACTAGTTCCAGATTGATCTTGAAAATATTTTTAAAATTTATATCCTGGTATAATTAACAAAATTTGTATATACATCATGTTCTAAGGAAGATTAGAGAAGGAAAACAAAATCTTTTTCAGATTTTAAACCCTGAACAAAAAGAACAAAACAAAAATCTTGCAAACAGGCATGCACACCCAATCAAATTCACATATATACTCATATGATCACATAAAGCAATCATGTAATCACTAATTACTAATTTGCTTCAAGATCACTGCATGCAACAAGACTGAAAACAGATTAAAGGCTTGTTTACTCACCTTAAAAAAAATGAACAGAGCTTTGTTTCAGAAAACAGGGAGCTTGAAAACTGGATTGAACCTTGAAGACTTGACTGATTTGATTTGAAAACTGGAAATCATGAATTGCTGAGATAATTTAAGACTTGATTAACTTGCTCTTGATTCCAGGTCGAAGAATACAAGGTGGCTCAGATTCAAAACAGAGATGAAAATGCATGCAGGCTTTTGATTAATCTCAGTTTTGAAGAAGATGCTCAGAATTTTTTTGTTTGAACTTGCTTTGCATGCTTTTTTTGTTTCCAGCTTTGAAAAGAAAATGTTGACGGGATTTTGTTTGATCAAAAGAAAAAAAATGATCTGCTGGCTTTTGATTTTGATTTTGCATTACAGGTTGGGAAGAATGTTTAAATTATGCAAATAAGCTACAGATTTTTGATTTACATTTCTTGTTTTGAGGGATTATTTCAAATTGTTGTGAGAATTTCAAGCTGAAGGTTATGGTTTCAGATTTGTTTAGAGAAATTGGTTTGGTTTTTTTTATTAAGATAGAAAAATAAGATAAAAATTAAGACACTTGTATGCATTAGCTTACACATGTCATTTTTGTTTTATAAATTGTTTACATTTGTTAAAATGCATAGTGAATTTGTTACATTTGTAATTATAATGTACCTAATATGTTTTATGTATTTTTATATAATATTCTTTATTAAATCTTATTTTACCCAAGTCTTATGCATTCATTAATTTCTTAAATCAATATAATATCTTAATACATATATGTTTTTAACCTTATATATTTACAGACTACCTTCATTTTAAGTATAACCTTTAAAGAAATTTTTATATATATATACACCTTTATCAAATCTTACTTTAAGCTAAAACTTTTTTTTTAATATATACCTTATAGAAACTATTTTAGTGTTGAATATAGAATTCAACTTTAAATAAATCTTGAAAATCAATAAAAATATAACATCCAATTCAATGTATATACATACCTATATATTTTATTATGATTAGAAAATCACTTTTATTAATTCTAGAAAGATAATTTTTTCCAACTAAATAATTATAAAAGAAGATTATTAAACTAATATTATCAAACTTTAATACTTTAGTTAGGAAATTATTAATACAAATATTTATCTAAATATTTTCAATTCAACCTTTATCTTATTTTTAAATCTTCATTTGTTAATTTTCAATTAACAGATGCCCAAAATTTGGGTTATCACATTCCTCCCCCCTTTGAATCTTTTCGTCCTCGAAAAG
Organism: Allium cepa; assembly: GCA_030765085.1. Classification (NCBI taxonomy): domain Eukaryota; kingdom Viridiplantae; phylum Streptophyta; class Magnoliopsida; order Asparagales; family Amaryllidaceae; genus Allium; species Allium cepa. Next base: position 723,263,306 of record CM060935.1, on the reverse strand, counting down.
AAACGAAGCCAGAATTTATTAAAATGCTTAAAATCTGATAAATTTTCTTTGATCATTTTTTAAAAAAAACTTTGAAAATCTATATAATATTACCAGAATAGCTTTATATATGAAAATACTTTTAATAACTTGATGTCTCAACAGTCCATCCTTGTGCTTACAGAAATTTGGTCATACATTGATCATGCGCAAACTGAAAATCTATAAGTACTTGGTAAACTCGTTTTCAACATCCAGTGAAAATATTTCGAAAATAATTTTATTGAAAGTATAGAAAAAAAATTTGAAATAGGGGAAATATCTTTAGTGAGAATGCTCTGGAAATCATCACCCCCATCCATGGTCGCAGTTAACCCGATGGTTGCGTTGCCATCCAGACAAAATCCATAGATAACTGTAGGCCTCCGCGCCCCTCGATTACACCATGAAACCGGCTACAGATCACAGCTACAACTGGGGTTACGTTGCTATCACAGCAAAAACCCATATAACTGTAGGCCTCAGCGCCCTCGAATTCCGCTACCAAAAGAATGAAATTTTTCCACTCTACTTGACCATAGATCGCAGCCTACCGATGTTACGTTGCCTTCCCGGCAAAATCAAGCGTAGACTGTTGACACTCACCTCCACACGATTTTCGCTATGGCCCACACAGTAGATCGCAGCGAAATCGAGTTACACCGTCGTCACAGCATAACCCAAATGCCTCTGTAGGCATCAGCGCCCTCGACTTTCGCTACCCAATAATCCTCAGGAACTAGTTTGTCCGGACTCCTCACAGGATCAACTTTAGAACTTCCCCCTTAGAGGCTCAAGGCAGTACCAACCTATGGTATTCCTGAGAAGATCATCCCAAGGGAGCGCCTTTTTCTCCAGAGCCATTTTCAAAACACTTTATACTATACACATATAGTATCTTCCAAATCATACACCTAGTATGAATCTCGTATAAATCTCCTTTCTCAAAATCGATTCCCAAAATCGATAATTCTCAAACTAGGCTTTCCAAATTCCAATATTGATTTTACCCAAAAATCAAAAAGCCTTTTCAAATCCAGAGGTTTCAAAAACCTTTTCTCAAAATCATTCTCATGAGATCCTTCACACACACACACACACACACACACACACACACACATATATATAACTTTAAAAATCTTTGGATCACTTCAGACATGTATAAATTCCCTTTTTATACTTCAAATACTTTCAAAACCCTTTTCTTCCGGCAATAGATTCAACAAGGGGAGATTTATCTTATATAACAAAGATATATAACTTTGTTTATTCCCAATCAAATATTCAAATTTGATTACTCTATAAAATAACTTACCAGTTTACTTACTACCATAAAGTAAATTTCTACCATAGAAATGTCCAATTTCTATTTTATTTCATCATATATTTCACAAAATATATTTTCCAATTCAAAAATCATTTCACATTTCTTATCCACAAATTCCCAGTATCAATTTCATTTAAACCCGTACGATGTACACATATCATCCGTATGCTATATCAATCTAATCGCTCAGTCGATCACACAATTCCACTTCCGAACTAGTATCGTCCACCCGACTTCCTAGTGCGGATCAGATATTGTTTCTTAATCAGAAACCGTCTTTTCCTTGCATAGTCATAACTATGATAGATAATATCCAGAACCAATCAACAATCCATATCTAGGTTCACCGTCGAAAATCGAGTGAAAAATCCCCACTCGGATCGGTACACTATCTCGAAATTTTGTGCACGAATCTAGATCAAATAGAATAATATACGTATATTCTACGTATTTATCTTTATTGATTATTAACCAAATCAATTCCCTTTTCTATTCACATCTACTTTTGATTTCTATTTACTTATCCACAATTACATCAATCCCATATGGATTATCACCTTAATTCTTATCTCAAATGAATATTTAATCAAACCAGTTTGAACTCTATCCAGTTTAAATTTAGATAATAGCTTGAAAATTAAAAATATATAAGTGGTTGAAAAATAATTATTAGTTTGTAAAATAGCTGTAAAATAGTTGAGTAATTGTAAAATAATTGGAAAATAGTTATAGAAATTTTAAATAATGGCAAAATAGTTGTAAAATAGTAATTAGTTATAAAGTAGTTGAAAAACAGTAATTAATTTATAAAATAGTTGAAAAATTGTTAAATAGTTCCAAAAATAATTGTAAAACAAGTATAATATAGTTTTAGGTTTAAAAAGAAAAGTTATATAGTAAATAGTTTGGAAAAATAGATTTGTACTAAAACAATTTATTTTGAAATTAGTCTAGAGTCAAACTGTTCAATTCCCAACCTCTATTTCCAATCAATTCAATTTAAATTTCCACTTCCATTTAAATTGACTTAATTGCAATTTAAATAAATTCAATTTCCATTAAAATTGATTTATCCCCAATTCAAGTTGAATTAATTCTCAATTTCTTTCCAATTTCAAATCAAATTCCAGTTGAATTTTAAACCTATTCAATTAAACCACAATTCCAAATTATTCAAATCAATTTGGACTAATTTCAAATTGAATCCATTTCAATTTCAAATAGATTCCAGTTTGAATTAATCCCATTTGAATTTGAACTCATTCAACTTCAATTTCATTTCAAATTAATCCAATTCAAATTTTCCATTTGAAATTTTAAACTTATCCATTTCCAATCACAATTCCAATTAATTCAAATCAAATTCAATTTGAATAATTTAGTTCAAATCATATTTCAAATTTAAACCATCCCGAATTATATAAATTCGAGTTAAATTTTAATCCTTTAAATCAAATCAACTTATATCTTTAAACCATTTAAATTTGAATCCAAATTTCATTTTTAACCTATTTCAAAGTTCAAATAATAATTTAATTCCTCTTTAAACAACTAAATCTTTGAAATTAAATTTTATCATCAAATTTCACTTTTGAAACCAAATCTTTGAAGTTTTATCAACATTCATATCATATGTCCAAAATGATTCCATTTTACCTTAATAATGGATATATTACCACAATCCATTTCTTTATTTGTTTTAACAAATCCAATTTTCAGTTTAAAGATTATCAATAACTACAGGATGATATCATTCAAATTATTTTAAAATATTCATCCATTTCTAATTTTTGGATCTCAAACCCAATTTGAGATCACTCAAACTCTCAATTCCAATTAACCATTTAACTTTCCAAATTAAATCTTAATTTCATCTTGAAATTTCCAAATCAGGTTGATCATTCAAACTAATTTAACTTCTTCTAAGTTAAATTCAATTTACTTAATCCAGCCAACCTTACCCAATTCGAATTCCCATTTCAAATTTTAAACTTCATATTAATAATTTTCCCACTTATAAGTTCAAAAACTTATCACTTTGGGTATCACATCTCATTCCAAATTTAAAACTCAACATTTAGAGTTTGTTTCAAACCATCTTTGATATTATGTATTCCTCATATATACATATTATTTCCTTTACACACCAAGTTATCCTTAAATTTTAGACTACCTTTGGTTTTTAATTCAAAACAAATTTCTTTAAATTTTCAAACAACTCTTGTTTGAAATAGGACCCTTTCATTCAAATATATTAAATAACATCTTTTATTTAAAAATAAGGTCATATTCAAAATAGTTTGAATAATATTATTTCCTTTAACATTTTGAAATCAATTCAAATGTTTAAATTTAGAATTCAGAACCTCACAATTTGAAACCCACTTTAATTTACATCCTTTCAAATTTACAAGTTACTCACTTTAAATGGTTACTTCCTAAAAATATTTTATTGTTAATTGGAAAAAATCATCCCATTATTAAACACAATAACCATTCTATTTCTCTGGTTTGAAACCAATTCTAATTCATCTTATTTTGAAATTCTTCCCCAACTTCAAGATTAATTTCAGTTTGAATCCATTTCAAACTTATCTTTAATTTAATTTAAATTTTGTTTTTTTCTATTACTACTTAATTTAATTCCAACAATTTAACAACCAATTACCATAATATTTATTAGAAAGAAATATTGCTATATATATCAAAATATATTCTTATAAAATCATATAAAATCTTTATATAAGAAAATAACAAGTACGCTCTCATATATATGCACTCAACTCATTTTTGGGTACCATTGACCCTATCCTAAATGGGTATCCTACCAGAGCCAAGGTTCTCGCTTAACCTTTCAGCTCTAATACCAAATGTAACGACCCAGAAGTTTCGATTTCGAAAATTCTAGATAGTTAGGAAAAGAAGAAAGAGATAGAAGAAGAAGAACAGAAAACACAACACAGATTCTCACATTCGCAGTGGATCAAAATATAATGTCAAATAATAACAGTTTACATAAGAATACTGTATCTGTCAATTACATTTTTATACATCAAAGATGCAACATTTACACAAACATAGGACAGTTTAAATAACTTGTCCTAGATTATCAGCAATAATATAAACAGTGGTAAACACTCCATACGTTTCTGCCATCCAGCTCGCATCCTCAAACTCCAGAACGTCCTTACCTGAAAAGCTGTAATACTCGGTCTGACCCAAGCTTTACATCAAAGTAACACCCGGGTCAGGCTAAAAACCTGCGTGAGTAAACCCATCTGACATGAAATTACCAATGTAATATACTTATGTAAAACACTGGATAACTCGTACCTTTACGAGTTCTTACTTATCATAGCAAACCACATCTTAAAATCATAACTATACATCAGAACTCAGATTAATGACCAAGCTAACATCATTTATTTCATTCTAACCTATTAATTCCAAAAAATCAAATTCATATAGAATTAGTGCAGATTACAATTCGAAGTGGTTTTGGGTATTTACTGATACCCGACCCCGATCTCTTCGATTCCAATGTCATTTCATAACAACTGTTTAAGTTTTAAACAGTTTCATTTATCCAAAATTACATATTTACATTGCTGTTCATCACAGATAGACAAACCATATTATCATAACATACCACATAGCATCTCATATCAGAGACATCAAATCCAAGGCATTCGATATCATTCAATCATCTATAAGTAAATAAGATTAATTAATCATACCATACTAATTAATTAAAATAAATAAATTGAATTCCTTTAATCCCTTTAATCTTGCTTACTTAACATTAATTACAAACCATTAATTAATCATCCCTTAATTATCCCCTTTAATTACATTAAGTAATTAGTCTTAATTAATAACACAAATCAATTAACCTTCACCCATACACATTAACTACATTTATCCTTAATTAATTATTCAAATTAATTGTCCTATAATTATTTACATTGATTAATTATTCTTTAATAAATCACACTTATTAATTTATTAACCATTAATAAATTTCCCTAATTAATCAATCCTTTAATTAATTACACTAAGTAATTAATCCTTAATTACTTCCCTTAAGTAATTGACCTTTAATTACTTTCATCAAGTAATTATACCATTGGTAGTTAATTAAATTGGTTAATTACATTGATTAATTAACCCTAAATCAATAATTAATCACAAATATTAATTATTCTTTAGTTACTCATATTCAGCATCAATTATCCATTTATTACTTAAGTAACCACCTAATTAATTACATTAAGTGATTAACTTTTATTTAATTCCACTAGTTATTTATCTTTAATTAAATCACATTGATTAACCCTTTAATCAATACATTAATTAATTAACCCCCTTTTTATCATAATTTAATTTATCCTTAAACCTATTTAATTAAATTATCAAGTTTATTTAAAATAATTAGTTTTTTTTAAAGGTTATAAATATTGAAATTTCTTTAAATCCAAAATAATTCTATTCTCGAATTTCTAATAAAATTCCATCTTAAACAACCCTTATTTTAAATTGAAAAGGTTGAAATATTGCTTATACTTGATCAACTCTGAACTTAAACTTGTTATTCCTCTTCTGCATATTAAAGACTTGTTAACAAAACAAGTAACCCGATTTACCCCTCTTGATTTCTTGAGCCAAACCATTACATACACACGAGCTATCTTTAACTCCGAGCAACCACGCAATATTCTCGAAAATCATCCCGAGACAACAGCTTCTCCTCCAAAACTTCCAACTACACCTGATACATTGTGCATCTGTGCACACACACCGCCGTTCCACCCTTCTCCAATCGCCACCATGACCTCAGACAAGTCATCTACAACCACCCCGTCATGATCGACCTTCCAGAAAACCAAACTTCACTGTGAAATCAAATCGTGCGAATACGAACCCATCATCCTGAAACCCATCGTCAATCTTCTTGACTTCTTCCATCTCCGTTCATCGGAGACCATGGTCATTTGCCTGGACCACCGCCTGCATCTCACGTTCCTATCCCCGCAACTCCAACTCAACTCGACTCGATGCCGAGAATACATGTGCCCAGAAACCCATTACAATGAAAACTTCACCTTAAACCCTAGATTGACGTTTAGCCGTCGCCATGGTAGCTTAAAAATTCCATGACCATTTTTAACGACTCCACCTACCTCCAGGCTATCTTCCTTCCTGAACACGAGATCCCAAGGTCTTTCGATCAATAGAAATTACTCCAAACCCAAAACCCGTTCTTCATGTCATTTCTCTTGAATTAAAACCCTAAAAATCTTGATTATAATTTTAAAATCCTAGTTTTTGATGGAAAAAAAGATTATACACTCGAATCGACCAATTATTGAACTCGAGATTTTTGATAGGTTTTAAAATCTACCGTTCTTCTTACTACTTTGTTAAAACTAGTTCCAGATTGATCTTGAAAATATTTTTAAAATTTATATCATGGTATAATTAACAAAATTTGTAAATACATCATGTTCTAAGGAAGATTAGAGAAGGAAAACAAGATCTTTTTCAGATTTTAAACCCTGAACAGAAAGAACTGTACAAAAATCTTGCAAACAGGCATGCACACCCAATCAAATTCACATATATACTCATACGATCACATAAAGCAATCATGTAATCACTAATTACTAATTAACTTCAAGATCACTACATGCAACAAGACTGAAAACAGATTAAAGGCTTGTTTGCTCACCATAAAAAAATTAGCAGAGCTTTGTTTCAGAAAACAAGGAGCTTGAAAACTGGATTGAACCTTGAAGACTTGACTGCTTTGATTTGGAAACTGGAAATCATGAATTGCTGAGATAATTTAAGAATTGATTAACTTGCTCTTAATTCCAGGTTGAAAAATATAGGCATTTGATTTTGAAGGTGGCTCAGATTCAAAACAGAGATGAAAATGCATGCAGGCTTTTGATTAATCTCCGTTTTGAAGAAGACGCTTAGATTTTTTTTTTGTTTGAACTTGCTTGCATGCTTTTGTTGTTTTCAGCTTTGAAAAGAAAATGTTGACAGGATTTTGTTTGATCAAAAAAAATGATCTGCTGGCTTTTGATTTTGATTTTGCATTACAGGTTGAGAAGAATGTTTAAATTCTGCAAATAAGCTACATATTTTTGATTTATATTTCTTGTTTTGAGGGATGATTTCAAATTGTTGTGAGAATTTCAAGCTGAAGATTTGGGTTTCAGATTTGTTTAGAGAAATTGGTTTGGTTTTTTTTAAGATAGAAAAAGAAGATAAAAATTAAAACACTTGCATGCGTTAGCTTACACATGTCATTTTTGTTTTATAAATTGTTTACATTTTTTAAAATGCATAGTGAATTTGTTTACATTTTTAATTATAACGTACCTAATATGTTTTATGTATTTTTATATAATATTCTTTATTAAATCTTATTTTACCCAAGTCTTATGCATTCATTAATTTCTTAAATCGATATAATATCTTAATACATATATGTTTTTAACCTTATATATTTACATACTACCTTCATTTTAAGTATAACCTTTAAAGAAATTTTTATATATATACACCTTTATAAAGTCTTACTTTAAGCTAAAACTTTTTTTTTAAATATATACCTTATAGAAACTATTTTAGTGTTGAATATAGAATTCAACTTTAAATAAATCTTGAAAATCAATAAAAATATAACTTCCAATTCAATGTATATACATACCTATATATTATATTATGATTAGAAAATCACTTTTATTAATTCTGGAAAGATAAATTTATCCAACTAAATAATTATAAAAGAAGATTATTAAACTAATATTATCAAACTTTAGTACTTTAGTTAGGAAATTATTAATATAAATATTTATCTAGATATTTATAATTCTACCTTTATTTTATTTTTAAATCTTCATTTGTTAATTTTCAATTACTAGATGCCCAAAATTCGGGTTATCACATAATAATTTCTCCCAAATTATTTATTAACCTCAAAATATCTTCGTAAGATATTTTCCACTTTTCAATGCTTTTTGAAAACAGTTTCAAACAATTTTTCCCTCATGGAATAAATTCCCCAAATATTTTCGATTTCCACTGAAATCACCATGTACAAATACTTTGGATTTCAAAATAATTTGAAACGCTTTATTATAAAATATACTTTAAAACATTTAAACTAAACTATTTAAACACTTTATTCAGAAATATACGTTTGAAAATATTTGAAATAAAACTACTTTATAAAATATAAAACTAATTTTTATAATAAAAGTTAAGTCAAACTAAATTTAGAATAAGAGTTACGAAATTCTATACAAATTTTCAAATAAAACTTTAACCAAACTATCTTTAAAATAAAACTACTTTATAAAATTTAGATATTAATAATAAATTTTTATAAATATTTTCCTTTTAAAATTTTAACAACTTAAATAATAATTTCTTAAATAATTCTTTAAATAACTTTAAAACTTTCAACTTAAATTTAAAAATCAGCTTTGAAAACGTACTCGGCTCTTCAGGGAATCCACTTCTCTTTCACGTCTTTTAGAAATAAACCACTATTTATTTTTAAAACAAATTACTCATTCCTCTATAAATTTCATTACTTCCAAAATATCCATTGGTTTCTTAATTTACTTTATAAACCGAGTTTATAAAGTCACATAGTTTTATTCCTTTAAAATCACAGTTTTCAAATACTTTATCAATTTCCAAATTGATTTTCAGATTTTACTCCATTTCAAAATAAATTCCTTTACTTACTCTATTTTTATTTCAAAACCTAATAACTTCGGATTTTACTTCTTAAATTATGATTTAAAATCTTATTTAACTAAAATTCCCAATTTCATACTTTTCCAAATTTCTTCTTTATCCTTTCCAAAAGGTTTAAACCTTGAATTTGAAAATAAATTCTTTATTTCTCTAAATAATATTACTTAGGTTTTAAAATTCATTATTTCCCCTTTATATTCAAAATCTCCTTCCCCATACTCAGAATTTATTTATTAGAATTTAAAAATTCACTTTTAGTTTTCTTTTTTCTTTTTTTCCATTCTTCAATTTATCCTAAATTCTTTAAAATCATTTTACTTACAAATTTTCTCTTTTAATTTTCTTTTCAAAAATCAAATCTATGTATTTTTTGCAACTCCGTATACCCAAATATATTCAATCACACTATAACATCCATTATTTCCAATTACCATCATAATCTATCACAAATTATCCAATAAATCATAACACAGAATAGTTGAACAAATCAGAATATTTTGAGGAATCCAGTTGGATCCCTCCAACCTGTTTTCCTGCATCCATAGATGTTAGCACAATATAAAATACCAATTCCACTACGAGATGGAATATTGCGGTATATGGAATTAATAATATCACCCGCTATTATGCGGCGCATAGGGTCTCATCCGCTATATAATACGGAAAATCAATCACTCCAATATACTATATACTATATATATAATAAACCACATCCAATCAATTCAAACATTCAACAAAATTTAAATTTAACTATTTAAAATTTAAATAAAACCCAGATGAGTGAGATTAACTCACCCTTGTTTTTTAATTTGCAATCCACTCCAAACCAGCTTGTTTCCATCAGGATTCAGACCTTGTATAAATATTTGTACAGTTTATTAATATTTAAATAAATTGAACAATTAATCCCCATTGATTTAATTAATTATCTAATTTAAAATTAAACCTCTTTAAATAAATTATTTAATTAGCCATTCCATTTTAACTAAATGATTATTTCCTTACTATATTATTTTTTCCTTCACCCTATTATTATTTTTAAATGGAAACCACAATTATCCTTATATAAAATAACTATAGATTTCAAAAAAAAAATCTAACTTTTACCCATTCCTCAAACATTTAATATCTCTATATTTTTCCAAATCTTATCAAAAATAAAATTTCTAAAAATCAATAGATTTACTCAGGATTTAGACTTGAGTATTATCGAATTTGAAAATGCTCAAGATAAATTTTTCTGTTGCATTACAATTATAAACTTGTACATATCATTCCAAATATGTTTCAATAGGTATATAACACTTTAATATTATTATTATGTATGTATATAATTTAAAAAAACAGCAGTAAACGAAAAATGTTTGTATATATATTTGAATTAACCAGTAAGTTAAGGTCTGAATATCTTATACCAGATTAAATTCAAAAGCATAACTACTTACGTTTACTGTAACCTATTAGCATCCTTTTTTTATTTGAGAAAGGATTACCATACAGCCAAAGAGAAAAGGAGATCTCAGACTCAACACGAATCGCCTCGACGCACGTCGCCCCGCTCTAGCTCACGAAACCCTTTCCTCGTCGCAGTTCGGCGAAGACGTCGATTCCCATCGCCGAACCTTCCCTCACGACGCTCGCAGGCATACGCCATACTACCATCGCGACTCCGACAACTGAGCTGCTTGGCCCCCCTTCGAAATAGCACGTCGCTTCCAACTGTGACCCCTCATTAGTCATGTGCCCCCCACTGCCCTATCGCCCTGCCTCACGCAGCACAAGAAACCCTTGACATAAATCGGGGGCACCCCTCCGATGATCACACACGAACTAGAATTTAAATTCAATTCATAGCGGCCATAAATTTTGATTCGAACGAATTGCAGTTCGAATCATTTTAGGGCTTCTCCTCTCTTTTCTTTTCTTTTTTTTAATCGTGGAATTTGATCTGGGTTGAGTTCCATTCCAATTGACGAGAAGAAGAAAATATTGGCTAAAAATTGAATTGCTCAATTCGATCTGGTATAAATTTTCGAAAACCAGGTGCTCGGCTACAATAGTTTTATTTCAAAATCAAACACGTGTAAATACAAGAAGACAAGTGTAAAAAGTAGGGAGACGCGTGTTGAAAGAAAAAGAAAAGACTGCTGAGTGGCCCAAAATTATTTTTAATTTAAAATTTAAATTCAAATCGTCCTAATTCCACAACTCACAAATTCAAACTCCTATCTAGGCATGCCGCTAGGCGTTTACAATGTTAAACCCCTTTTCCAAACGCAATGGAGAAGGTTTTAAGTCCTAATTCGATCGTATGTAGAAGATAGCTTTTTGGATCCAGTTATTATATTAAAATTTCGATATAGATTCAGCGCGTTTAGCTATCGTACGATTACACGACAACTCTGGATGCTACGAAAATTGAAATCCGATAATAATACACTGTTACGGATCCAATGGAATTGGTTTCGTCGAAATCCGAGACTGTGCCTTGGAAGGCTATTTTAAATATCAATTTAAACAATATATTTTCAAAACTGAACAAAATACTTTTAAATTCAATTATACCATTTCTACTATCTTCAGTACTATCAATATAAATTTCACAAGCCTTTAATTTTTTTTACAGGCTTAAAACCGAAGATTCAATATTTTACCTAATTTCAAATTACTAAATTCAATAATTTAATTGCCAAACAAATAATGATATTTGAAATTCAAGTTAAATCAAATATTAAAATAATTAAATATTTCAATTCCACATATCCAAAAATTATGGGTTGTCACATTCCTCCCCTTTAAAAGAATTTCGTCCCCGAAATTACTAGTTAAAAGAAATGGTACATAACCCGTTACCATTTTCCTAAAACCAACAATTCCAAACAACATTCCAAAACCAAACCGTTTTCAACGATTTCCCAAAACAATCTTTTTAATAAAGACAACATCAAACCCACTAACTTTCTAAACTTCTTCCATTAGTTCCAACCAATATTTCTTTCCCAATCATTCAAATTTAAATTTAAAATCCAATTTAAATTATCAAAATTTACTCAAAATTTTTCTATCCCTAAATTTTCGAAAAATTTCGTCAGCGCCTCCTTTGCATGGCTAGCCCGGTACAACTAGAAAATGCCTCTATGGTCCCCCAGATTTCAAAAGAAAACAAAATGCCAAGTGGTAAGATCAGAAACCTAATCAAATTTCATACCGAAATTTAAATACTTACCTTTGCTGAGCAAATTTCAATTTATCTTCTGAAATCCAAAAATCCCAATTTCCTTTTTGCTTTTTGAAACACCTGTATACTATTTAGCAATAATATCCAGTCATAGCTTTCAAAATCATTTTATACATTCTTTACAAAGGATTTCATATCTATTTCATTCACATCTATACGATGCACATATATCATCCGTATGCAATACCCAATTTGATCGCTTGCTCGATCACACAATTTCACTTTCGAACTAGTATCGTCCACCCGACTTCCTAGTGCGGACTCAGATCTAGTTTGTTGATCAGAAACCGTCATTCTCCTTGCATAGCCACAAACTATGATAGAGAATTTCCAGAATCAATCAAAAATCCATATCCAGGGTTCGCCGTCGAAAATCGAGTGAAAAATCCCAATTCGGATCGGTATAACTATCTTGAAATTCTGTGCTCGAATCTGGATCAAATCACTATGCGAATAAATAATATACGCTCATCTTACGTATTTATATCCATTGATTATTAACTGTATCAATTCGTTTTTATTCACATTATTTTTATTTCTATTCACTTATTCACAACCACCCCATTTCACAATTTCCAGATTAATTCTCATCCATTATTAACTTAGTATTTTCAATACCAAATTTACTTAAGAATTTCACCATTCATTTCCTAAGTTCAATATAAATATTTTATACACTTCTTATATTTATTTTTAAACAGGATCTTCAATTCCATATGAATTCATTTTACCTTCATTTTAGATATTGAATTCTATTTACCTTTATCTCAAACCGTATTCAAATAAATCATTTCTTTAATTAGTTTCGCTACTAATTTATTTAAATCCCAATGGGTTTATTTCCAATTTTAAATTATTTTTAGTCTACTATGAATTAACCTTTTAACTTCACTTCATCACTTGGTTTTTATCTATATTTAATCAAATTGGATTCCAATTCTATATAGATTCCATTTGCATTAATTTACTAATTAATCTCAAATCTCGGTACCTTTTCCAAATTTTCATCCAGATTTATTTTCAATCATACTTGAATAAATTAGTTTATTCAATAATTTTATTTTAGTCCTTTATTTTATATAGCCAAATCTTGACTAACTTCCATTACACATAATTCAAATTTAATTCCCAATATTTAGTTTAAATCCTATTTACTTACAAATACAAATTCATTTGTCTATCCACAATTTTATTTCCATTCCATTTACCAATCTGCTTTAATTGGCTTATCTTTCTAACTCCGTTCTCTAGTCACACTTACCTTAATTTGACCCTTTCAAGTTGAATCTTATTCCACAAATTTCAAATTTCAATCAAAATTTATTTATAAACTTACTTCCTTTAATTCCTTACAATTCACTTGTCTTGACATAATTTAAATTGATTCCATTATTCAATTTTAATTCTAGTTTTATTTCTCACAAATTTAAATAAATTTGTTCTCCCACAAATTTACTTCCAATAAAATAAAATTTTACTTTTATTTACTAGATTCAGTTACATTCCATTTTAAATTCGAATCTTTAACTTTTATAAGTTTTCCGGCTTATTTATATTCCGATTACATTTTTAATAATTACTCAATATTTCAAAATCATCTTTGAAATCAATTCTATCCAAAGTTCTTTGGTATCAAATTATCCTTTGAATTTTAAAATCAAAAGGTTTTACGAAACCAAAACTTCAAGATTTCAAAAACCATTTTTGAAATCCATAATTCAATTGCATATCCAATTATTCCTTGAATTTTGAAAACCAACCCAGTTTTGAAAATAACTCCAAATTAAATCATTTGGGTAGCAATTCCTCTCTTGGAAACTCGAAAATGAACATCGATGCTGCTGCAGTCACCATCGAAGTTATTTTCCAGCGACCGAAGAGAGTTCAATGCTTTTATCCTTTCCAAACATTTTTAAAATATTTTTAAATTACAAATCTCACCAGATTTCAAATCCAATTCAAAATAATATCACTGTTATTTCTTCAAAACTTTTTGAAAATCATTTCAAACCCAAGGAGTTTAAACTTTTCCCAAAATTCAAAATTCCAATCCTGCCAATTCATATTGAATCATTACTCTAGAATTTTTTTATTTCAATTTACAAATCACATTTACAGTTTACATTTCAAATTCCATGAATTTATTTCCTTAACCTTTAATTATTATCTTAACTTCTTATTCAATTTCATGCTTGAATGATAATAATTTAATATTATCACTTCCTAACAACCAAGCGGCCATACATAACTATAATAATTTTCAAAAATTTATATCTCTTAGATACAGAAATAATTTGGGTAAAATTATTTCATTTAACCTATTCTAAAACAATACCGTATCGTTTTATCTTGTTTAAGAGTTTAGAAATCCCTATCGATGCCCTGGCGTCCTACACATCGACCAGAATTCATAAACACTCAACCGATAAATCAACACAATATAAAACATTTTTTATATTTACTAACAAATACACGCTCATACTATTAATACTCTTAAACTCATTCTAGAGTACTACGGACTCTATTGAGTAATTCCCACCAAAGCTAAGGTTCTCGCTTAACCTTCAGCTCTGATACCAAATGTGACGCCCCACCTCTATACCCACGCTAGCCAAGAACACTACGGAGTAGTGCTGTCAACTAGCGCGGAGAATAAGGCTGTTGAGGAGCGACCATCCATGTAATTGCTTATCACAAGGTGGCTTTAAATAATCTTCGGAAACAAACATAGAAATAAGCATAACACAAATCAGTCACAGACATCCATATCACAAGGGCGGAAGAAGATATGAATATATAACTAACACAAGAAAGTGTACATCAGAGTAGTGGTCAAAAAGATCCACAATAATACAAAAGAATAGCAACACGTGCTATACAATAGAATACAACTATGAGTCTATATCTCAAGTGTATACAACAAAAACTGCTAATCTAAATAGTTAGCCAAAAGTCAGAGTAGCAAATCCCGGGAAGAAGTCAAGCAGAAGCACCTGTAACATCTCGGTATGACCCGAGTATTATTTGAGAAAATAATAAACAGATCAGTCTAGCTATAAATATCAGATGACATGATATAAATTAAAGGATATGGCATAAACATAAAATATCCATACTGACATACTACTATAAGTATGCAAATGATGATCAACAGAAGATCAATCAAAAAGAGATAAATCGATATCACAAGAATCTTCTCAAAGATCCAAAGAGGGCATCATACCCTAAACTTGTACTCATAACAAGTCAATGACATAAATTCCAGAAATCAACACAAGAAATCCAGAAATCACAGAAAAAGGGAAAGAGGCCTATCACATGACGGTCCGAAGACCATGGGGAGCTACCCCACATGTGTGAGTCGAAATCACACAGATGAGGTCTAGACTAACCAAAAATCAAAAAGGTATGTGTGAGTGAAATCACACAAGTGGTGTCTAGTCTGACCTCGCAAACAAGAGACATCGCACAATTGCTAGTCTAAATCATAAGAATGATCGTCATGATCAACGAGAAGTGTCAATTACACTAAGCTAGTAAATATAAAAGTTTAGCTTCATGTCCCATAACCACTTGCTTAACTTAAATATTTACGAACAAACTGTAAATCTTCACTAGAAAATTGTCACAAAAAGGTTCAATCGAACAAGTCCAAGAATTAACCGACGAAGTGAACGCAAGCGTTTCATACCACTTGTTTTACTAAGTCGTTTAATTAGATTTCTCATCCGAGTGAGGTAAAGGTTTGTATATACTAATAGATTGGAAAACGGCTTAAGAAAAGAGCTTAGTTATTAAAAATAGAGTTGAAATTGTTTGTTAAAAGAGTTTTGATATTTACTACTAGTATTGAAACCTTTATATTATAAAGTGACAAAACACAGAAGCAATTGTAGAAACAATCAGTCACAAAGATCGCATACGGAGATGTGAATAAAATCCAAGGAAATCAGCTCAATGTTTTTCAGATAAGATCCCCTACGGAGGGGGGGTCCAGGGGGGGGCGGCAACCCCCCAAGGTGGGGGTGCGGGGGCAACGCCACCGCTTACGGGGTTCGACCTAGTGAAGACAAAATGAGGTCTAACGACCTAAGAGGGATAGGGTCGAGCGACCTAATGGTTGCGACCTAGGGGTCTAAGGGGCACGACCTAGTGGTCCAGCGACCTAAAGGGTAAAGGTCATGCGACCTATAATGGGTTCGCGACCTAACACTCAAACGACCTAAAGAAATTAAGGAGCCGAGCGACCTATAAGAAGCAGCGACCTAAGTAGAAACGAGGCCCAACGACCTAAGGGTTAGGTCATGCGAGTTAAGAAGGTCGGCGACCTAACAAAGACACGCGACCTAATAAAGAAACGCGACCTAAAGGCACGCGACCTAGCAACTTAAGAGGCGAGCGACCTAAGTGTTACGACCTAAGCGTCGAACGACCTAGCGTGGAAGCGGCCTAAAAGCCAAACGACCTAACGACCTAAGGTCATACGACCTAGCGACCTAAAGCCATACGACCTAACGACCTAAGGTCATACGACCTAGCGACCTAAAGCCATACGACCTAGCGACCTAAGGTCCATACGACCTACGACCTAAGGTCCATACGACCTAACTCCGAAGACGTTAGAAATGGCCATGACGACCTACGACCTAAGGTCCATACGACCTAACGCTGCAGGGGGAATTTAAGGCCAGAAACGACCTACGACCTAAGGGTCAACGACCTAATTCCGAGGCTAACGACCTAACGCTGCAAGGGGAATTTAAGGCAAGAAACGACCTACGACCTAAGGGTTAGGTCGCGAGCGACCTAACTCCGAACACACGAAAATGGCCAGAACGACCTAAGTGCAGAAAATTTACCAAAACGCTAAAAATTGGAGTTTTTCGCCAATCCAATCCAAACCAAATGCAAATGTGCATGCAAAAGTGATAGGGAATCATTCCCAACAGTCCAATATAGTTATAGACTAGATTTGTGAGATAAAAATCTCACCTTTGCACCAAATATCAATGAAAATGAAGTTTTAAGCAAGCAAGAATCAATCCTTCTTCTATCTAAGCACAAGAAGCTTGAATCCAATGTCTTCTTCTTGAATTTGGAGTAGAAAGATGGATTGCAATTGAATTTGAGTTTTGGAATTTTAATTTCCCATTCCCTCCACCATTAATGCCAAAGCTTGATTAGTTAGGAAATTTATGAAGAGTGAGGAGAAGAGGGTTGGAACTTGGGCTTAATAGGCTAAACTAATCCAAAGTCCAAAGCGGGAAAAGTTAGTGAAATTTCACTAACTCCAAACCTATCGATGTTTATACTTAAAAAAATTGTAAACGACATTTCGAACTCAATGGAAGTGGTCTCGAGTCCTAATTTGACCGTTTACAAAAAGTAGCTTTTCGGACCAAAATCCGATTAACGAGTTAATATTTAAATAAAATATTTAAATACAAACTCGATAAATATGCGGGTTGTTTCACCAAATGTAACGACCTAGTTTTTCGACGCCTGAAAAACCGAACCATTAGGGTTAAAGAAGAAGGAGGTAGAAGAAGAAATAGGAACAACATCAGAATCTTACCAACGTAGCGGAATAAAATATAATACATGATAACATATCTTTACACCAAAAGAAATTAAATCTGTTTTATACATAGATCATCAGAAAACAGCAATCAGAGTTCAATACAATCAACAATACACTCAGGACGGTTATAACATCCCATCCTTCCAAATATGAATACACAGCGGAATATACATCAAATATGTCGGATACGTCTCGCCATCCAGCTCGTCTCCTGAGCGCCACAACAGTCCATCCAGAATCCGTACTCTATAATACTCGGTCTGACCCGAGTATTATAGTTAAATAACACCCGAGTATGTCTGGAATACCAGCGTGAGAAAACACACTCAATTGGATTATTAAAGTTTTCAAAATCCTTTGAAAATCAAAAAGCATCTCGTAAGACCATGCCACAAATAAACATGTCGAGTTTTTACCTTACGATAGCCAAAACACTTCTTATCAAAATCCTCTGATACTAAATAGTGTCTATATACAAATACTTATTCAAATAGCTAAAATTGTTACATGATTAAATTCCAGCATACTACCACAAAGTGGGTTCTACAAACAAAAATCGTAAAGGCATGTTGGAAGAACGGATTTTCAACTAATGACTAGGCACTGGGGTACCACCTGTCACAATATGTGGCCTAGATCACCATATCGAGGATCCTTTTCGATCCTCTGCATCATAAGACCGGGACTAACCCTTACTGGATAATCTCGAGTAAGATCACCCCACGGTTGGGATCAGCAACTGCACCACAAAGCCGAAATAAAAAGGGATATCTAGACAGGGATGACCTTACCCTAATGGGCGCGACCCACTAAGCCTTGCTATGTAACCCCTGATTTTCAGTCATTCCCGGTTGATGAGGCTCGAGGCTAAGCATTAACTTTTTAGAACATTTTCACTTAGAATGCTCATCGTCCTCATAGCGATGTTTTGAAAGCATTCATCCATACAAGTCCATCCCAGGTTCGAACGGAACCGAAGGCACTACTCCTACGACATCCATTTTGGAATCACCCTCAGGATTAGAAGTGATTAGCCCTTGCACTTCACTGCTCCATCTTCAACTCCCAGCTCTTGTCTTCCACACGAAAACGTTCAAACCGGTTCGAAGTTTATTTGGAAATTTAATCCCGATCTCGGTCTCTTCGAAACGATCAACGCATTGGCCAATATTGATAGTCGGTTATTTAACTATCAAATAATATTCACAAACAATCATCAAGCTAATTTCTCCCAAATTATTTATTAACCTCAAAATATCTTCGCAAGATAATTTTTCCACTTTTCAACGCTTTTTGAAAACAGTTTCAAACCATTTTTCTCTCACAGAATAAATTCCCCAAGTATCTTCGATTCCCACTGAAATCACCAAGTACAAAATACTCTAGATTTTAAAATAATTTAAAACACCTTATTATAAAATATACTTTAAAACATTTAAACTAAACTACTTAAACACTTTATTCAGAAATATATGTTTGAAAATATTTACAATAAAACTACTTTATAAAATGTAAAACTAATTTATAAAATAAAAGTTAAGTCAAACTAAATTTAGAATAAGAGTTACAAAATTCTATACAAATTTTCAAAAAAAAATTAACCAAACTGTCTTTAAAATAAAACTACTTTATAAAATTTAGATCTTAATAATAAATTTTAATAAATATTTTCCTTTTAAAATTTTAACAAGTTAAATATAATTTCTTAAAAACATTCCTTTAAATAACTTTAAAACTTTCAACTTAAATTTAAAAATCAGCTTTGAAAACATACTTGGCTTTTCAGGGAATCTACTTCTCTTTAAGGCCTTTGAAAAATAAACCACTATTTATTTTTAAAACAAATTACTCATTCCTCTATAAATTTCCATTGTGAAATTTATACTTCTAAAATATCCACTGATATCTTAATTTACTTTATAAACCCAGTTTATAAAGTCCCATAGTCTTATTCCTTTAAAATCACAATTTTCAAATACTTTATCAATTTCCAAATTGATTTTCAGATTTTACTCCATTTCAAAATAAATTCCTTTACTTACTCTATTTTTATGTCAAAACCCAATAACTTCAGTTTTACTTCTTAAATTACGATTTAAAATCTTATTTAATTGAAATTTCCAATTTCATACTTTTCTAAATTCCTTCTTTATCCTTTCCAAAAGGTTGAAACCTTGAATTTTAAAATAAATTCTTTATTTCCTTACATAATATTACTTAGGTTTTAAAATTCATTATTTTCCCTTTTTATTCAAAATCTCCTTTCCCATACTTGGAATTTATTTATTAGAATTTAAAAATTCATTTTTCTTTTTTTCCATTCTTCAATTTATCCCAAATTCTTTAAAATCATTTTGACAAATTTTCTCTTTTAATTTTCTTTTCAAAAATCAAATCTATATATTTTTGGTAACTCCGTATACCCAAATATATTCAATCACACCATAGCATCCGTTATTTCCAATTACCATCATAATCTATCACAGACTATCCAATAAATCATAACACAGAATAATTAAACAAATCATAATATTTTAAGGAATCCAGTTGGATCCCTCCAACCTATTTCCCTGCATCCATAGATGTTAGCACAATATAAAATACCAATTCCACTTCGAGGTGGAATATCGCGGTATATGGGATTAATAATATCACCCGCTATTATGCGGCGCATAGGGTCTCATCCGCTATATAATGCGGGAAATCAATCGCTCCAATATATACTATATACTATATATATAATATACCGCA
Source organism: Allium cepa (assembly GCA_030765085.1). Lineage (NCBI taxonomy): Eukaryota > Viridiplantae > Streptophyta > Magnoliopsida > Asparagales > Amaryllidaceae > Allium > Allium cepa. Next base: position 723,242,612 of record CM060935.1, on the reverse strand, counting down.
TCCAATCAATTAAAACATTCAACCAAATTTAAATTTAACTTTTTAAAATTTAAATAAAATCCATATGAGTGAGATTAACTCACCTTTGCTTTTTAATTTGCAATCCACTCCATACCAGCTTGTTTCCATCAGGATTCAGACCTTGCATAAATATTTATACAGTTTATCAATATTTGAATAAATTGAACAATTAATCCCCATTGATTTAATTAATTATCTAATTTTAAATTAAACCCCTTTAAATAAATTAATTAGTTAACCATTCCATTTTAACTAAATGATTATTTCCTTACTATATTATTTTTTCCTTCACCCTATTATTATTTTTAAATGGAAACCACAATTATCCTTATATAAAATAAACTATAGATTTCAAAAAAAATCTAACTTTTACCGATCCTCAAACATTTAAAATCTCTATATTTTTCCACATCATATCAAAAATAAAATTTCTAAAAATCAATAGATTAACTCAGGCTTTAGACTTGTGTACTATCAAATTTGAAAATGTTCAAGACAAATTTTTCCGTTGCATTACAATTATAAACTTGTACATATCGTTCAAAATATGTTTCAATATGTACATAACACTTTAATATTATTATTATGTATATATATAGTTTAAAAAAACAATAGTAAACTAAAAATATTTGTATATATATTTGAATTAACCAGTAAGTTAAGGTCTGAATATCTTATACCAGATTAAATTCAAAAACAAAACTACTTACGTTTAATGTAACCTATCAGCGTCCTTTTTTTATTTGAGAAAGAATTACCTTACAGCCAAAGAGAAAAGGAGATCCCAGACTCAACATGAATCGTCTCGATGCACGCCGCCCTGCTATAGCTCACGAAACCCTTGCCTCGGCGCAGTTCGACGAAGACGTGGATTCCTATCGTCGAACCTTCCCTCATGACGCTCGTAGACATACGCCGTACTACCATCGCGACTCCGACGACTGAGCTGCTTGGCCCCTCTTCGAAATCGCACATCGCTTCCAACTATGACCCCTTATTATTCACGTGCCACCCACTGCCCTACCGCCCTGCCTCACGCAGCATGAGAAACCCTTGACAGATATCGCAAGCACCCCTTCGATGACCACACGCAAACTCGAATTTGAATTCAATTCATAGCGGCCATAAATTTTGATCCGAACAAATTGCGGTTCGAATCGATTTAGGGCTTCTCCTCTCTTTTTTTCTCTTTTTTTTAATCATGGAATTTGATTTGGGTTGAGTTCCATTCCAATTGACGAGAAGAAGAAAACATTGGCTAAAAATCGAATTGCTCAATTCGATTTGGTATATATTTTCGAAAACCAGGTGCTCGGCTACTATAGTTTTATTTCAAAATCAAACGTGTGTAAATACAAGTAGACAAGTGTAAAAAATAGGGGAGACACTTGTTGAAAGAAAAAGAAAATACTGCTGAGAGAACCAAAATTATTTTTAATTTAAAATTTAAATTCAAATCATTCCGATTCCACAACTCACAAATTCGAGCTCCTATCGAGGCATGCCGCTAGGCGTTTATAATGTTAAACCCTTATTCTGAATGCAATGGAGAAGGTTCCGAGTCCTAATTCGATCGTATGGAGAAGACAGCTTTTTGGATCCAGTTATTATATTAAAATTTCGATATAGATCCAGCGCGTTTACCAATCGTACGATCACACGACAACTACGGATGCTACGAAAATTGAAATCCGATAATAATGCACTATTACGGATCCAATGGAACTGGTTTCGTCGAAATTCAAGACTGTGCCTCAGAAGGCTATTTTAAATATCAATTTAAGCAATATATTTTCAGAACTGAACAAAATACTTTTAAATTGAAGTATACCACTTCTACTATCTTCAGTACTATCAATATAAATTTTACAAGCCTAATTTATTTTTCACAGGCTTAAAACTGAAGATTCAATATTTTACCAAATTTCAAATTACTAAATTCAATAATTTAATTGCCAAATAATAATGATATTAGAAATTCAAGTTAAATCAACTTCCAAATATTTAAAATAAATTAAATAATTCAATTCCAAATATCCAGAAATTCCGGGTTATCATAGATTCTGATGTTGTCGTTTCTTTCATTCTATCAATTCTTTTTCTACCTATTTCTTTCTTATGATGATATGTCTTTCTGTGGAATAAATGGCGGGTCGTCACAGTTGGTATCAGAGCAAGGTTGAGATAATACCTAGGCTTTAGAGTAGTATCTATCTTGAGAGCGTGTATTTGTAATTTTTGTATAACTATATGCATATCTAAATTGTTGGGTTACATGTCCAGATTGCCAACATGAGTTCAAGAGGAAGGAGAGGCAGAAGAACGTCGACCAATAAAGAAAGAGCTTAGACTACTAGCGAGGCTGTGAATTCAACAATGCCTCGAGTAAGTTTTGCTGCTTTGTGCAAGGATTTCACCAATATGGGAGGGAGACCTTTTAAAGGATCGTAGACCGTTATAGAGGTTCAGGCTTGGTTACGCTCATGTGAGCGCATTTTTAAGAGTTTGGATCTATCTGATAAGCAGAAGAGAGTGATGGCATCATGGAAACTACAAGAAGGTGCTACAGCTTGGTGGGATGCGGTTACAACATATATCTCAGAGGATGATATATCATGGAGTAAGATTAAGGAATTGTTTGAGGAACAACTCATGCCGACAGCTAGGAGAACTCGTCTGTATAGAGATTTTCTAGATCTGAAGTAAGGGAGTATGTCGGTTTCAGAATATGAGAACAAGTTTAATGAATTGTCTTGCTACGGGCCTGGTTTAATCGACACACCCCTCAAGAAGAATGAGATGTTTGTGCAAGGAATGAGGCCTGAGTTCCACAAGAAGATGACGACACATCTTAAGGGATCTTTCATGGAGTTGATCAGCATGGCATTAAGATATGAGGAGCTTATGAACAAGAAGTAGTTGGCATATGCAGCAGCACCAAGTGGGACTTCTTCCAATCCAAATAAGAGGAAATTCAACCCTAATTGGAAGAAGCTAGGCAAAGGAAGGAAGGGAGGCAGCAATGGACCTCACAAGTGCTATGTGTGTCAACAAGAGGGTCACTTGGCTAAGCAGTGTCCCAGGAGAATATCTCAGCAGCAGCAGCAGTGTCAGAGTGGACCGAGTTCAGCATTGGTTCAGAAATCCTTGGGTTTCAACTATCATCAGCCGGGTCACATGGTGAAGACTTGTCCGCTTCTTCAGAAGGCCCAGCAGAACAAGATGTTTACTCTTGAAGGTGGTCCATCTTCTTCTTCTAAAGGCAAAGGTGTTTTGTAAGGTACTTTGCTTTTGGATGGTATTTTTATTGGATTTTTGTTTGATTCTGGCGCATCTCTTAGTTTTATTTCTTTGGATGCAGTAGAGAAGTTTCATCTTTCCCCTTGTTTGGTAGACCGTCCTATTTTTGCATCTAATCCTATAGGCGACTTAACTAAGTTAGATAAGGTCTGTAGAGGCCTAAGGCTTTCTTATCCATCTCATTGTTTTTCTTGCGACCCATTTGTATTGGATTTCAAAGTGTTTGATCTTATTCTAGAAATGGATTGGTTGGATAAGTACAAGGCTGTTTTGAAGTGTGAAGAGAGAACTGTGACTTTAGAAACTGAGTTGGGAAGGATCGAAAAAGTGATTTGCGATAGTTTTGGAGTTTATTTGAGTAATCTTTTGCATGGAATCGAGGCATCTCCAGAAGACGTAGAGTTCATCAAAGTGGTCAAAGATTTTCCAGATATTTTTCAAGAAGTTAAAGGTTTTCCCCCGCATCGGGAGAATGAGTTTCGGATCGACCTAGTTCCGGGAGCAGTACCTGTTGTTCAGCCCAGTAGAAGGATGGCACCGAAGGAGAGAGAAGAGATGGTGAAGCAACCCAAGATTTCTTAGAGAAAGGTTTGATCCGACTTCGTTTTTCCAGTTGGAGTTCTGCTATTGTCTTTGTGACCAAGTCGGATGAGGCTTCGAGATTTTGTGTGGATTACCGGGAGTTGAATAAGGTTACTATTAGGAATAAGTATCCATTGCCCTGTATAGAAGATCTTTTTGAACAACTCCATAGAGCTTCTATTTTCTCTCAGTTAGATTTAGGCTCGGGTTTCCACCAGTTAAGGGTAGCTGAGAACAGTATACCCTTGACTGCATTTAGGGGACCCAATTGTTTTTATGAGTGATTGGTTATGCCTTTCGGGCTAAGCAACGCTCATGCTTATTTTGTGGATTTGATGAACCGAGTTTTTCAGGATGTATTGAATAAGTTTGTTCTCGTGTTCATCAATGACATTCTTGTCTACTCTAACTCTGAAGAGGAGCACAAGCAGCATTTGGGGATAGTGTTGGAGACTTTGAGGAGGCATGTTCTGAAGGCTAAGTTTTCGAAGTGCCACTTTTGGAAATCGAAAGTCAGATGTTGGGGCATATTTTTTATGGAGAGGTTATTTCTGTAGATCCGACCAAGGTTGCTACTATTCAGGAGTGGAAGCAACAACAGACTCTGATAGAAGTCCGTAATTTTCTGGGATTGGTAGGGTAATATAGGACGTTTATCAGGGACTATTCTAAGATTTCTTTGCACTTAACCAAGTTGACTCGGAAAGGAGCAAAGTTTAAGTGGACCCCCAAGTGTGAAGGGTCATTCTTGGATTTGAAGGCAAGGCTAACCAGTGCACCTGTTCTAGCTATTATGGATGGTAAGAGCAAGTTCGAGGTCTACACAGATGCTTGTAGAGTTGGGCTAGGTGCAGTGCTGATGTAGAATGGGAAAGTGATTGCGTATGCCAGCAGGTAGCTGAAGCCACATGAAAAGAATTATGCTATGCACGATCTAGAATTGTTGGCCATCGTCTTTGCTTTGAAGATCCAAAGGCACTATCTGTTCGGAGAGAAGTTCGAGCTTTTCACAGATCACAAACCTTTGAAGCACCTTTTATCCCTGAAGGATCTAAATTTGAGGCAGCAATGGTGGGTAGAATTTTTGGCATCTTATGATTTGGATATCATGCATACTTCGGGGATTGTGAATGTTGTGGCAGATGCTCTGAGTAGGAACGCAGCTCTGTCTATCTTGCAAGTTGTTTCGTCTCTTCTGGAAAGGATCACGAGTAAGAAAGGATCAGATAGAAGATCGAGAAATCATCAGGAGAGTTAAGAATGGTCAGTGTTCCAGATTTGAGATTGATGACCAAGAAACATTGAGGATCAACAGGAGGATTTCTGTTTCGAATTTCAAGGATTTGAAGCAAGAAGTTTTATTGGAGAGTCATTGCTCCAGGCTTAGTATCCACCCGAGAATTTCAAAGATGTATAAGAATATGAAGAGAGTCTTGTGGTGGTCGAGCATGAAGAAGGATATTGCTGCTTTCATCAATGGATGTGCGATCTGTCAACAGGTGAAAGGTGATCAGCAGAAGACAGCAAGATTGCTACAGCCTCTGGAAATTCCTAAGTGGAAGTGGGAAATGATTTCTATGGATTTTATCGACGGTTTGACAAGGACCAAAAAGGAAAACGAAGGAATATAGAGAATTGTAGACCGGCTAACCAAGAGTGCCCATTTTATTCCAGTTAAGGCGACCAAAGACTGGAACGTCTTTGGCAGATATTTTCTTGAAGGAGATCGTTAGAATGGATGGTGTTCCTATCAGCATAGTTAGTGATCGTGACCTAATCTTCACCTGCAAATTTTGAAAGGCTTTGCAATCATCTTTGGGTACGAGATTTAGTACTCATTTGAGTACAGCTTATCATCCCAGACCGATGGACAAACAGAAAGGCTGAACCGAATTCTTGAGGATATGTTGAGGGCTTACGTTCTAGATTTTGGTGGATCTTGGGAGGACCATCTACATTTAATAGAATTCTCATACGATAATAGTTAACAGGCGAGTATCAAGATGGCACCCTATGAAGCTTCATATGGAAGACCTTGTAGATCCCCATCCTATTGGGTAGATTCGGAAGATCATCTTGTTCTTGGTCCAGATTTGATCCGAGAGGCATCTACGAAGGTGGAGCTTATTTAGAAAAGAATGAAAGCAGCACAGGATCGCCAGAAGAATTATGCGGACAAGAGACGAAGACAAATGAAATTTGAAGTTGGAGATTTGGTCTTTTTCAAATTTTCCCGATCAAAGGAGTGACCAGATTTGGAAAGATGGGAAAATTTGCTCCAAGATATATTGGTCCTTTCCGAGTGCTTGAGAGAATTGGTGTTGTAGCCTACGATATTGAATTGCCAGTCTGGATGGCAGAAATTCGCAATGTTTTTCACGTATCTCATCTGAGGAAATACGTGCACGATCCATCTCTTGTTGTGGAACCAACGGTGCAAGAAGATTTAGAGATTGAACCAGACTTATCTGTAGTTAGGCATCCAATCCAGATCGTTGATCAAGATGAGGGGCAACTCAGAAGCAAGATGGTGAAGCTGGTCAAGGTGCAGTAGAGCGAGTATCCCAGAGATTGTACTTGGGAAACTCTAGATAGTTTTAGGAAAGCTTGTCCGGGTCTGCGTCCGGATAGATAGTAATGTTTGTTTGGATGAATTGTTTACTTGATTGTTAGGTATAATTGATATGTATGCTTGGATTGTTTGAAATAATTTTTGGATTATCTTTTGTTTTAAATTTCGAGGACGAAATTCTTTTAAGGAGGAAGGAATGTGATATCTCGGATTTCAAGCAATTTAAATGTGATAATCTCTTTTATTTATTATTTAAAATTGGCAAAATTATTGTTTTCAAACAATAAAAGTAATGAGTTGTTTATATATATAAGTACTCTTTAAATAGAATTATTATTTTCTAATTAAATATGTGTTTGTTTAAATATATATATACACACATGAGTTGATTTTAAATTGAATTGGAAATTCAAAAGATAGATATCTTTAAATAATATTGGATTTTAATATTTGGAATATAATTGGTTTTATATTATTTTCTTTAAAGGATTTTATCTATATAAATTAAGAATGTATTTATTAATTAGGAAATTTAATATAAAAGCTTATAAACCATTTTAAAATTAATTAAACATGCATAATTACAAGTGTTAGTTTATAAATCTTTTTAGTAACAAGTGTAAGGTGATTAACTAATGTAAATGATAAATGTTAGATTTTTAACAAGTGTCACAATTTTATTTTTATTTTCTCATATTTTTAATAAATCATACTTAAGCCTATATATATTAATATCTTCTCTTCTCCGTTCTTTTTCTATTCTCATCTTCAAAAATGCAAAGAAAAAAATCAAAGCCTGTAACACAAATATACAAACTAGAAAACAAAAGCGTGTATATATTTTCAACTACCTCAAATAATCAAGCAATCAACTATATTTCAACCTAAATCATCAGCAAGCAAGATCATCTTAGCTAGCAAATTTAATCATCTCAGAAACTAATCTTCAGGTTTCAAAGGATTTCCATTTCAAACAACAAGCTTACAAAGGTCATAGCATTCAGTTTTCAAAATCAAAGAGGCATCCAAGTTTTTTTTTCCAAAATTCAAAACTGTTTCAAGCTCTGTTCAACAGATTCCTGGTGAGTAAACATTCTTTTAAAAAGCTTAAGTAAATAAAAATCTGTTGCATGTGAATTGCTGAAATAAATTATGCCTTACATGTGTATATATAAGTGTAATCTCTGTATATATGTATGTTTTTGAAGTGTGGATGTCTGTATACCTGTGTATATCTCTATTTCATAGTTACAAAGTTTAAAAATAAATCAAAATTCAGAATCTTTTTAACTAATCTGTAATGGATTTTGGGTTTCAAAAAAAATATGTTTTTTTGGTTTAAAAATGTATTTAAGCAAAGTAAGTTTGTATATCTTTGGAAATCAAGAAAAATACAGTAGAAACTTAAGCATGTTGAAAATTCAAGCATCATAATTCTTCAATTCACTTATATAATTGAAATCACCATCCAGACTCATGATTTTTAAGAGATGAATCAGGATTTTGGAATGGGATCGAGTGAGCATTTCGAAGTTGACCAGGAATTGAATTTTGAGCAATTTCTAGTGATCGAGGTACTCGGGGTGGTCGGGGACTTCACTGGAAGAGGTCAGGGTGAAGGCAAGCTCGGCAAAAATGGCTGGTGATTTTCTTAGCCACTATGGTGGCGGAAATTGGTCGGGGTAGGGTTTTAGCCCAAGTTTGGTCAAAATCTGGAAACGGGATCACTGCGGCGTCTATGAAGCATCAGTTTGATCGGAGGTTGGGGGATGGAAGCGTTAGGCTTCGATGGAGCTGTGGTCAGAGGGTAGTAATCTCTGGTGGTCGGAGTCGCTAGGACAAGGGGGATTCGTGGTTGAAGTTTCCTGTTCCACTTCTATCTATTGTCTCGATTTCAATTCTGTGACGATCCAGAATTTTTAACAATTTAAATTGGAATATTTAATTGATTTTAAATATTTAAAAGTTAATTTTAACTTGAATTCCAGATATCAATATTTAATTGATAATTAAATCATTGAATTATATAGTTTAAATATTGAATTTAATAATTGAAATTGGGTAAATTGTTGAATCTGAAATTTCTAAGCCTGTTTAAAATAATTTGAAGGGTTATAAAATTTATAACAATGATATTTAAGATAATAGAATAACTGAAATTTAATTTAAAGGTAATTTGTTCAATTTTAATAATATGTCGTTTAAAATTGACAGTTAAAATTAGCCTTCCGAGACACAGTCTCAGAATTTGACGAAACCAGTTCCATTGAATCTGTAATAGTTAGTTATTATCGGATTTTGATTTTCGTAGCAATCAGAGTTGTCATTTGACCATGGCAGCTCAAAACGCTTAGATTTATTTTAATCGATTTAATTGAAATTTGATCGTTTTCTTTTGTAACTCGCACATACGATCAAATTAGCCTCCGAAACACGTTCTATTGTGTTCGGAATGTGGGTAAAACCTTATGATCGTCTAGCGGCATTCCTTAAGAGGAGTTCGAATTTTAATTGGCGGATTACGAGACGTTTTGAAATTTTATAATATAATAAAATTTAAAGTCAAAGGGGTCAAAGATATTTTCAACATTTAATTATATAATCTCAAGCGTGCTCGAGAAGCCTTACACTATCATATATCTCGTTCCCGTCCCTTTCTTCAATCTGGAAGCAGAAATCGAACGCTAATTTTTTTAATGAAATCAAGTACAAAATCATGGCCGCTTACCTCTTCGTCTTCAATACTCCCTCCAGGCCGAAAAATAAAATAACGAACCATAGACGAAACTAATCTTCTACTCAAATCAATTCGTAAAAAAAAAAGAGGGCCGCGCGCGAAGATTCAAGAGGGGATTTCTTCGATCTGAAATAGGCCGAGGGGGAGAGGCACGAGTTCGAACAGATAGTGGTAGGAGGGTTTCGGCTTCACGTTAATCGAAGGTGAGGCGCGCGGCTATGGGTGGCGAATACGAGCGCGATGGGGTAGTAGCGACTGTAGTTTGTGAGTATTGGGTTTTGCGTGATGGCAACTGGAGGCGATTTGATTTTTTTTGGCAGAGGCAGTGGGGGGTCTCGTAGGGTTTGGCGGCGGCGCAAATTGTGGCTAACGGTGGCATTCGAGAGGAGTAAGGTGTTGATGTCTCTTGCGTTCGTGTTGGTGTTGAAGGTGATGTCTTCATGACGACGTATGGGTGCATGTGTGGCTGTAGTCTGGGTCACAGTAATTGAGGCAGCGAGGGGTGGAGTGTTTGGGCTGTAAGGTATATTTATTTTCTTTATTTAATCCTATATATTAGGTGTACATATAGATTAGAGGTAAACAAAACAAAAATTTACAGTAAAGGAAATTTAGTTTAAATTTAATAATTAGTTGAAAATAAATCCATTAATCGGAAATTAATTGTTCCGTTGGTTCGAATATTAATAAATTATAAAATTTGTTTGATACAAGGTCTAAAATTGAGAAACAAGCCGGGTTAGGATGAATTGCAGATAGCAAAAGCAAAGGTGAGTAAATCTCACTCTGTTTTGATTTTTATTTGGATTTAAAATGGTTAGATTTAAAAAAATTGGTTGAATGATTGGATTGATTGAATGTGTACTGATGATCTAGTGATTTTGGTTTTGGTTGGCTTTCGAGTTAATTGTTGCTTGACTCGAAGTATTTAGGTTTAAATGGTTTTAAACTTAAATCGTAAATAAGAAAGTGGTTCTGTTTAAAATCAATAAGGGTTTAATGATCGGTGATTCATTAAATAGGTAGGATAATTTAAATGGAAAATTTATTAATTAAATTAATTAATGATTGGGTTAATTAATTAAGTTTATATTAATTTGGGATGATCATTGGATGGTTTAATAAGTAATTACTTAATGTAATTAATAAAATATAATTACTTGTGAGATAAATCAAGAAATAAATTAAGATAATTAAATTAAGGAGAATTAATTTATTTAATGAAGTAAATGAAAAGGTATATAATCACAGGTTGAGATAAATCAAGATTGATTAATGTTTGCGGTTCAATTAATGATTAATTATTTAATATAATTAATTTAGCTAAGGATAAATCGAAATATAATTGGAAATCATAAGCTTATATAATTTATGATATAATTAAAGACTGATAAATTGGAATTGGTTAAACCATAATAAGTGATGTATGAAGAATTAATTGATATAAGTACTTAAGAATTAATGAAATTAATATAGTTAATTAATTCATGAAGTAATTAAGATTACTTATTGATTTTGGTTAAGTATAATGAATAGTGTGAAGTTAATTAAAGATAGATGCTTGAACGAAATTGAAGAATAATTAATCTACGTTGATTAATTAAGATGAATATTGAAGGGATGATTGAATTATTTGATTTGAAATTAATAAGTTGGCAAGTAAAGAAATCTAAGTGATTGAGGCTAGAAATTCAATTAGAATTAATCGAATTAATTTGGAAGTGACCAAATTTGTTGTGGATGATTGGATGGTATTGGAAGCTTGAATGGGTTGATATCTATGATATAAAATGTTGTGTATTTCATTTAGATAACTTGGGTTAGGATGACATGAGACTCGAAGAGGCCAGGATCGGGTATTGGGAAATACCCAAAACCACTTCGAATTTTTTTATAGATTGATATGTAAAATTTATATGCTGGAGTAAAGTGATCTGTAGCAATTGGACTATTTTAAATCTAAATCTTTGGTATTTAGAAACTTATATGTGAAGTAAGTGATGTCTAGATTAAAATTGTGGCTTTGTAAATTTATATGAGTTATCCGGGTTCTATATAAGTTGTATGATTTGTATTCCATGTTAGATGGGTTTACTCACGCTGGTTTCCAGCCTGACCCGGGTGTTACTTTGGTGTAATGCTCGGGTCAGACCGAGTATTACAAATTTTCAGGTAGATACGTTCTGGAGCTTAGAAGGCGAGCTGGATGGCAGGAACGTGTGAAGTATTTCCGCTGTAGTATAATATTGTAAATCTGAGGCATGATGTATTGTATATGTCCAGTGTTGAATATATGTGTAACTCCGATGTATTTAAATGTAATCGACAGATATAATATTTTTGTGGACTGTTATTATTTATTATTATATTTTATCCGTTGCGAATGTGAGTTGTTGATTTTTTTGTTCTTCTTTTTCTTCTATCTCTTTCTTCTTTTCATAACTATCTGGAATTTTCGGCTTCGAAAATTTTGGGTCGCCACATTTGGCATCAGAGCTGAAAGGTTAAGCGGGAACCTTGGCTCTGGTGGGGATTACTCATTAAATAGAGTCCGTAGTACTCTAGAATGAGTTGAGTATATATATATATATAACATATAATATATATATATATATATATATATATATGAGAGCGTACTTTTGATTTTCTTATATAAAGGTTTTAAATGATTTTATATAAAAATATATTTTGATATATAAAGTAATATTTCATTCTAATAAGTATTAGGGTGATTGGTTGCTAAATTATTGAAATTTAAATTTAGAACTAACATAATACAACCAAAATTGAAGTCTTGAATTGGTATTAAATTAAGTAGAAATAGAAATACAACCAAATTAAAATTTAATTGATTGAAGATGAAATTCTAAATCTGGTCCCAGAATTTGAAAATTTTGTTTCAAAGTAATGAAAAATAATAAATAAGTATTATTTGAATAACTGGGATTTGTTGCAAACAATGGGTTGTTTGAAAATTTGATTTGAATTAAAAACCAAAAGTGGTCTAAAATTTAAGGATGACCTCGTGTGTAAAGGAAATAATATGTATGAATAAGGAATATACATAAATCAAAAATAGTTTGAATAAACTCTAAATGTTGAGTTTGAAATTTGGAATGGGATGTGATACCCAAAGTGATAAGTTCTTTTTTTTAGTGGGAAGATTATTATTGTGAATTTTAAGAATTGAATGAGGTTGACTGGATTAAGTAAATCGAATTTAACTTGGGAGCAATTAAATAAGTTTGAATGAACAACTTGGATTGGAATTTAACTTGAAAAGTTCAATGGTTAATTTGACTTGGTTTGAGATCTGGAAATTGGAAATGGATGGACGTTTAGGATATGGAATCACTTTTAACTGAAAATTTGAATAATTGAGTTTGTAAATTAAAATTGTTTAAGAACTAGCTTCAAACCGGAAGATAAAATTTAATAATAAATTAAAATTTTAAAATAAAATTGTATTGAACTCTTATTTGAACCTTGAAATACATAAGTAAAGATAATTTAAAATGGAATTTTGAGAATTGGACTCATAAATTAAGTTGTTTAAAAACTTTAAATAAAAGTTAATTTGGTTTAAAGAGTTAAACCAACCTTTGAGAATTCAACTCGAATTTATATGATTCGAGGTGGGTTAAAGTTGAAACTTAGATTCCATTAGTGCCAATTGAATTTAGTTTGAATTAACTAGAATGAAGTTGAATTGTGAATAAATCAAGTCCAATGGAATTCGGAGTTATTTGAATTGGAATTGGGTCAATTTAAATGGAAATTTAAATTGAATAGTAGGGGAAGTGAACAGTTTTGACTCTGAACTATTTTCAATATAAATTATTTTAATATCAACTTATTTTCCAAGCTATTTAGTATATACAACCTTTCTTTCTTTAAGCCAAATTACTTTATACTTGTTTTACAATTATTTTTGAAGCTATTTAACTATTTTCCAACTATTTTACGATTAGTTAACTATTTTATAGCTATTTTGTAAACTGATAATTATTTTTCGACTACTTACCTATTTTTCAATTTTCAAGCTATTTTCTAAACTGATCGAAGTTCAAACTGTTATTAATTAAATACCCAATTGAGATAAGAATTGAAGTGGTAATCCAAATGGGGATTAATGTAAATGTGAATAAGTGAATGTGAATGGAAAGGAAATTGGTTTAGCTAATAATCAAGAAAGTTAAATACGAAGGATGTACGTATATTATTCTATTCGCATAGTGATTTGATTCAGATTCGAGCATAGAATTTCGAGATAGTTTATCGATCCGAGTTGGGATTTTTCACTCAATTTTCGACGGCGAACCTGGATATGGATTGTTGATTGGTTCTGGATGTTCTCTATCATAGTTATGGCTATGCAAGGGGAATGACGGTTTCTGATTAAGAAACTAAATTTGAGTCCGCGCTAGGAAGTCAGGTGGATGATACTAGTTCGGAAGTGAAATTGTGTGATCGAGTGAGCGATCAGATTGGTATAGCGTACGGATGATAAGTGTACATCGTACGGATTTGAATGAAATTGATATTGAAAAGAGTGATCAAATTTGAATATTTGATTTTTAATAAACAAAGTTATATATCTTTGTTATATAAGATGAAACTCCCCTTGTTAAATCTATCGCCGGAAGAAAAGGAATTTTGAAGGTGTTTGAAGTATAAAGGAAACGCAACATCGGTAGACTGCGATCTATGGTCAAGTGGAGTGGAGAAGTTTCATTTTTGGCAGAGAAATTTGAGGGCGCTGATGCCTACAGTTATATGGGTTTTTGCTGTGATAGCTACGTAACCCCAGTTGTAGCTGCGATATGTCGTGGGTTCCATGGTGTAATCGAGGGGCGCGGAGGCCTACAATTATCTATGGATTTTGTCGGGATGGCAACGTAACCATCGAGTTAACTGCGACCATGGATGGGGGTGATGATTTCCAGAGCATTCTCACCAAAGATATTTTCTCTATTTCAAAATGCTTACAATATTTTCAATAAAATTATTTTCAAAAGTATTTTCACTGGATGTTGGAAACGGGTCTGCCAAGCACTTGTAGATTTTCAGTCTTACGCCTGATCAACGTATGACCGAATTTCTATGGAAACAAGGATGGACTGGTTGGGACATCGAGTTATAAAAGTATTTTTATTAAAAGCTATTTTAATAGTATTATCTGAATTTAAAAGCATTCCTAAATTTTTTTAATAAAGGTGTTGGAATTTTGGGAAATTAAAAGGAATAAATCCAAATTGGAATTATAATATAAAATTGGAACTCAAGAAACCTTAATAAAGTGATTTTTGTAATAAAGTTGGAAGTGGCTAATTAACTAAATAAAATATCTGATAGAGTATATTAATAAAATTTAACTCGGTTAAATAAAATGGATTGTAAATTAATGATGGAGTTTGAAAATGGATTCGAATTGTAATAGAATTCGACTTGGATTTAATAATGAATTAAATGAGAAGAGATGTGTTGTCATATGAAATGAAAATGAATTATAATAAACAGAGTTTGAGTTGCAAACAAAACCTAGGTAAATAGAAATAAATTGAAAATGGCCTTGTAATTAGTTAAATGAGTCATGAATGAACTGAATTTGGGAATTTAATTTATAATGACTAATTGAATGAATTTGTAAACTGAAATGAGATTTGATTGAAATAAAATCAAGTTAAGGTGAAAAGAAAATTTATTTGCAAATGATATGAGCTTAAGTTATGAAGTTGAAATAATTTGAAGAAAGTAAATTAACTTAAGTTTAAAATTAATAGAAGTTTGGCTTCGAGCAAAAGTAAAAGTTTATAAAAGTCTGGGTTAAATTAATATGGAAATGGTTATTAATTTATAAGTTTGAATGTGCCAAGCTTAATAAATTGTTTTGAATGAATCCATTGCGGAGATGAAATGAAATGCAGTGTATGGTTGGTGAATGAATTAGAAATGAAATGGAATTAAATATAAAATGAGTGAAAGATTAATTTAAAGTAGTTATAAACTAAAATGAATTAAGCTGGTGAATTAAATGATAAATGGTTGTGAATAAATTAAAAAGGAATTGAATTAAACAAATTGAGTCGGAAATCAATTTAAAATGGTTATAAAATTTACGTAATTATTTATTCAAGTGGATATCATCAATTTGCGTAAAAATGATTGTTGTTTAGCGTAAACTAAAGTAATTGAATTTCTGTGAGTTGATTAAGATTAAGTAAATTAGTGTAGAATTAATTAAAGTGAGTATGAGCTTGTTTGAATTTAAAATCAATGGGATGTAAGAAATTGAGTTGCAAACCATTAAAATTGAAGGAAATGGTATATAAATTTGGTTGAAAGCAATTGAATTATCTTTAAAGTTATATAAATCGCTTATGGAAGCATTATGGTGCTTGTTGCTTATGATATACATGTGTTTAGCTATTGAATATAAGTGAAATGCTAACAGATTTTCTATATATGGCACTTACATATTTAAATTGAGTAAGTACAGGTACCGGGAAGCCGTTTGGCTGGATTTGGTTGCACTAATTGCTAAAATAAATAAGCCGCTTGCTTAAAATGCTAAATAAAGGTACGCCTACGCAATAAAAATAGGAAATATGAACTGTTTTTGCTTTTTTCGACCAGGTGGGTCGATGTATATATATTTATATCTATTGTCAAATTGCAAAAGCTCCTCCGTATAAAGGAGACTCGGCCAAAATTTTCTGAAAATTTTGGGAGTTAGAAAATTTTGTTAGCAACAAAGCGATTTTAAATATGAAATTGAAATAAATTAGTAGATGGAACTAATAAGACTCAATTATAAATGGAAAATAAAATTTAATATTCAAAATTGAAAATAAATTGAGTTCATATTAAAACGGGAAAAACAAATTTGAATAGAAGTAAATATGAAAACCTATATAAGAGAATGTGTAAAATGATTTGTAAAGTTATGATTGAATATTGTTGCTAAACAAGATATGCAGGTATTTAAGGGAAAAGATAAATTTGTATTGCCCGACAAAAAGGTACGTATATAAATTTCTATATGAAATTGGATTGGGTTTTTGATCTAGCCACTTGGCTTTTGTTTTCTTTTGGAATTTGGGAGCCCGTAGAGGCCTTTTGTAGTTGTACCGAGCTAGCCACGCCAAGGAGACGCTGGCAAAAAATTTCGGAAATTTAGGGAGTTAGAAAATTTTGAGGAAATTTTGATAATTCAAATTTTGGTTTTAAATTGAAATTTAAATGATTGAGCAGAAGGGTATTGATTGAAACTATATGAGGTTTTGGGTAGTTGGTTAAGGTGATAGTGGGTCTTTAATAAAAGACAGTTGGAAGGATGTTGATATAACTGTTGGTTTTGGGGAAGAGGTAAACGGGTTTTGAACCATTCTTCCTAACTAGTAATTTCGGGGACGAAATTCTTTTAAGGGGGGAGGAATGTGACGACCCGGAATTTTTAACAATTTAAATTGGAATATTTAATTGATTTTAAATATTTAAAAGTTAATTTTAACTTGAATTCCACATATCAATATTTACTTAATAATTAAATCATTGAATTATATAGTTTAAATATTGAATTTAATAATTGAAATAGGGTAAATTGTTGAATTTGAAATTTCTAAGCCTGTTTAAAATAATTTGAAGGGTTATAAAATTTATAACGATAATACTGAAGATAATAGAATAATTGAAATTTAATTTAAAGGTAATTTGTTCAATTTTAATAATACATTGTTTAAAATTGACAGTTAAAAATAGCCTTTCGAGGCACAGTCACGGAATTTGATGAAACCAGTCCCATTGAATCCGTAATAGTTAGTTATTATCGGATTTCGATTTTCGTAGCAATCGGAGTTGTCATTCGACCATGGCAGCTCAAAATGCTTAGATTTATTTTAATCGATTTAATTGAAATTTGATCGTTTTCTTTTATAACTCGCACATATGATCAAATTAGCCTCCGAAACACGTTCCATTGTGTTCGGAATGTGGGTAAAACGTTATAATCGTCTAGCGGCATTCCTTAAGAGGAGTTCGAATTTTAATGGCGAATTACGAAACGTTTTGAAATTTTATAATATAATAAAATTTAAAGTCAAAGGGGTCGAAGATATTTTCGACATTTAATTATATAATCTCAAGCGTGCTCGAGAAGCCTTACACTATCATATACCTCGTTCCCGTCCCTTTCTTCAATCTAGAAGCAGAAATCGAACGCTATATTTTTTCATGAAATCAAGTACAAAATCATGGTCGCTTACCTCTTCGTCTTCAATACTCCCTCCAGGCCGAAGAATAAAATAACGAACCATAGCCGAAACAAATCTTCTACTCAAATCAATTCGTAAAAAAAAAAAGAGGGCCGTGCGCGAAGATTCAAGAGGGGATTTCTTCGATCTAAAATAGGCCGATTGGGAAGGCGCGCGTTCGAACAAATAGTGGTAGGAGGGTTTCGGCTTCACGTTAATCGAAGGTGAGGCACGGGGCTATGGGTGGCGAATACGAGTTCGATGGAGAAGTAGCGACTGTAGTTTGTGAGTCTTGGGTTTTGCGTGATGGAAGATGGAGGCGATTTGATTTTTTTGGGCAGAGGCAGTGGGGGGTCACGTAGGGTTTGGCGGCGGCGCAAATTGTGGCTAACAGTGGCATTCGAGGGGAGTAAGGTGTTGATGTCTCTTGCGTTCGTGTTGGTGTTGAAGGTGATGTCTTCATGACGACGTATGGGTGCATGTGTGGCTGTAGTCTGGGTCACAGTAATTGAGGCTGCGAGGGGTGGAGTGTTTGGGCTGTAAGGTATATTTATTTTGTTTATTTAATCCTATATATTAGGTGTACGTATAGATTAGAGGATAAACAAAAAAAAATTACAGTAAAGGAAATTTAGTTTAAATTTAATAATTAGTTGAAAATAAATCCATTAATCGGAAATTAATTGTTCCGTTGGTTTGAATATTAATAAATTATAAAATTTGTTTGATACAAGGTCTAAAATTGGGAAACAAGCCGGGTTAGGATGAATTGCAGACAGCAAAAGCAAAGGTGAGTAAATCTCACTCTGTTTTGATTTTTATTTGGATTTAAAATGGTTAGATTTAAAAAAAATTGGTTGAATGATTGGATAGATTGAATATGTACTGATGATCTAGTGATTTTGGTTTTGGTTGGCTTTCGAATTAATTGTTGTTTGACTCGAATTATTTGGGTTCAAATGGTTTTAAACTTAAATCATAAATAAGAAAGTGGTTCTGTTTAAAATCAATAAGGGTTTAATGATCGGTGGTTCATTAAATAGGTAAGATAATTTAAATAGAAAATTTATTAATTAAATTAATTAATGATTGGGTTAATTAATTAAGTTTATATTAAGTTGGGATGATCATTGGATGGTTTAATAAGTAATTACTTAATGTAATTAATAAAATATAATTACTTGTGACATAAATCAAGAGATAAATTAAGATAATTAAATTAAGGAGAATTAATTTATTTAATGAAGTAAATGAAAAGGTAGATAATCACAGGTTGAGATAAATCAAGAATGATTAATGTTTGCGGTTTAATTAATGATTAATTATTTAATATAATTAATTTATCTTAGGATAAATCAAAATATAATTGGAAATCATAAGCTTATATAATTTATGATATAATTAAAGATTGATAAATTGGAATTGATTAAACCATAATAAGTGATGTATAAAGAATTGATTAATATAAGTACTTAAGAATTAATGAAATTAATATAGTTAATTAATTCATGAAGTAATTAAGATTACTTATTGATTTTGGTTAAGTATAATTAATAGTGTGAAGTTAATTAAAGATAGATGCTTGAATGAAAGTGAAGAATAATTAATCTAGGTTGATTAATTAAGATGAATATTTAAGGGATGATTGAATTATTTGATTTGAAATTAATAAATTGGCAGGTAAAGAAATCTAAATGATTGAGGCTAGAAATTCAATTAGAATTAATCGAATTAATTTGGAAGTGACCAAATTTGTTGTGGATGATTGGATGGTATTAGAAGCTTGAATGGGTTGATATCTATGATATGAAATGTTGTGTATTTCATTTAGATAACTTGGGTTAGGATGACATGAGACTCGAAGAGGCTGGGATCGGGTATTGGGAAATACCCGAAACCACTTCGAATTTTTTATAGATTGATATGTAAAATTTATATGCTGGAGTAAAGTGATTTGGAGGAATTGGACTATTTTAAATCTATATCTTTGGTATTCAGAAACTTATATGTGAAGTAAGTGATGTCTAGATTAAAATTGTGGCTTTGTAAATTTTTATGAGTTATCCGGGTTCTATATAAGTTGTATGATTTGTATTCCATGTTAGATGGGTTTACTCACGCTGGTTTCCAGCCTGACCCGGGTGTTACTTTGGTGTAATGCTCGGGTCAGACCGAGTATTACAAATTTTCAGGTAGATACGTTCTGGAGCTTAGGAGGCAAGATGGATGGCAAGAACGTGTGAAGTATTTCAGCTGTAGTATAATATTGTAAATCTGAGGCATGATGAATTGTATATGTCCAGTGTTGAATATATGTGTAACTCCGATGTATTTAAATGTAATCGACAGATATAATATTTTTGTAGACTGTTATTATTTATTATTATATTTTATCTGTTGCGAATGTGTGTTGTTGATGTTTTTGTTCTTCTTTTTCTTCTATCTCTTTCTTCTTTTCATAACTATGTGGAATTTTCGGCTTCGAAACTTTCGGGTCGTTACAGATTCTATGTTTGCGGTGACCTATGGATGGTCGGGATCGTAGGGGAGGGACATCGGCGGCTCATCGATTGTAGTATGGATGGCCGAAGCTCTAGCGAGATGGTGTGCATGTGCACGAGATTGTCAATGGTGCGTCAGTGTTTGGGAATGGAAGTTAGCTCGAAGGAAAACTCGAGGATAAGGGCAGGTGGCTCGGGTTCATCTTCGAGTAGAACGTGAGTGAAACATGTTTATAGGTTTTAAACTTAAACTTAAACCAAGTTTTAAAAACTTTAAACTAAAACCAAATTTTGGAAAATACTTAGGTAGGACTCGGGTGAGGGTCGGGTCGAACCCGAAGCAAATGAAATTTAGCAGTTTTTAAAATTTAAATATAAAGCAAGTTTTAAATTTAAATTTAATATAGTATAAACTATTATATGATAAATGTTTTAAATTATTTGATTGAAGGAAGTTATAATTTGTTTAACTTAAATTTGTTAAGTTTAATGCTTATGTTATTTTTGAATTTAAATTAAATGATTTAATTAGGTAGTTGATTATAAAAGATAAATGTTTTAAATAATGTTAATGATAATTAAGTAATTAATAAATATAATGATTAATCTTAAAGTTAATTAAGGTTTTGATAATTAAAGATTAATTAAATCAATTAAGTAATTAATAAGGAGTAATTAATTAATTTAGGGAATAATTTGTTATTAGAAGTATAGCTAAATAATTTGAGTTTAATTAATTGATAATTAAGAATCAATTAATTAAGTAATTAAATTTAATTAATTAATAGTTAGATATTAATCAATTAAGTAATTAAAGATTAATTAAGTTGTAATTAAGCATTAATTAATTAAGTAATTAGAGATTAATTAATCGGTAATTTAGGATTGATTAGTTGTAATTAAGTTTTATTAATTAATAATTAAGGTTTATTAATTAATAATGAAGTATAATTAATCAGTAATTAAAGATTAATTAATTGATTGATAAGGTAATTAAAGAATGATTAATTAATTCAAATGGTTATAATTAATTAATGATTAATTAAGTAAGATTAGGTAATTAATTCCTAAGTAATTAATTTAATTTAAGTTAATTAAATTAGTTATAATATGGATTATAATTCCTGCTTATGAATGATTGATTGTGTAGAATGTCTCGATTGATTGATATTTATAGTTTGACAATTAATGATGTTTTATGATGTGATATTGGATATATCTGTGATAAATGTGTGATATTTATCTATGATGAATGCTGTGTGAATTCGAAGTATTGAATTAAATTGTTTAAACCTTAAATAACTAGACCTTTAAAATGGCGTTTGGATTTCGACGAGACTGGGATCGGATATCAGATTTGATTAAACCACATCGATCCATGTTAAACGATGGGTCATGAAATCTCAAGTGAAGATCGAGATGGAGTTTCAGAGTGCATGGGTTACTGTCGTTAACTCTGAGGGTGATTCAAAATGAGTGTAACGAGATAATGCCTTCGGTTTCTTTCGAATCTGGAACGAACTTGTATGGATGAATGCTATCAAACCATCGTCAATGGAGGACGATGAGCATTCTAAGATGTGCTCTAAAAAGATAATCGTAGTCTCAAGCCTCATCAATCGGGAATGGCTAAAACAGGAGAGGTGCACACAAGGCTAAGTGGGTAGCACCCAAGTAGGATAAGATTTTCCCCTGTATACAGGTGCCTTTTATTCGGCTGTGTGGGCGGTTGTTTGGCCACAACCGTGGGGTTGTTTTATTCGGACTATCTAGTAAGGGGTAGCTCCGGCTTTGTGATGCAGGGGATCAGGGTGGATCCTCGGTATGGTGATCTAGGCCACGTACTGTGACGGACGGTACCCCAGTAGCCCTGCCATTGTATGGAATCCAATCTCCAATAAGTGCCTATACGGTTTTGATTGTGCCCAACTATGTTGGAACGTGAGATGTAAGCATTCCACCTGTTTCTGTATTTTATATTGAAAACCCTAGACACTATTATAAAATAATTGGATTTCCTATCAAATGTTTTGGTTATCGTAAGGGAAAAAACTTGTCCATGTTTATTTGCGGAGAGTCTTACGAAATACCTTTTATTTCAAAGGTTTTTCAAGTTAAACAACGTAACAGTTTACTCACACCAGACCCATGTATGACCCGGAGTTTATTCTGTTTTTCTTAAACTCTTGGGTACTCAAATTTTTATGAGTAGCCAAGTGATCAGGTTTGGCTTGACGAATTTTGGGAAGCTTGTAGCAGGAGTCTTGGCATAGCTTAATAAATCTTTCCGCTGTGTTGTATCTGTTGTTTGTTGTATTTTCAAATGTAATGGATGGACAGGTCTTCTCGACTGTCCAATGTGATGTTGTTGTATCTGAGTAACTCTGATGTAATGACTATGTAATAGTTATGTGATATATTATATTTTGTTCCGTTTCCACTGTGAGATTCTGATGTGGTTGTTTCTTTCTTTCTATCTATTCTTTTTCAACCTATTTCTTTCTTATGATGATATGTCTTTGTTTAGAATGAAAGGTGGGTCGTCACAATAAAATAATAAACGGGTTAGTCTAGACTAAAATAATTGAGCTAACAAAATGAATAATAAATAAAGTGAACTAGATCTCAAATATAATCATATATCGAAAAATATTAAACATGCATCAATAACTTCAAATCACCAAATACTAAAAACTCAAGATGGCTTCTTAAAAGTAAAAATTACTGAAGTGATTTGGTGATAATTCAAACAACATCAAATCCATAAATCACACAAATAGAAATCTAGAAATCTCACAAAAAGGTGGAAACAGCCAAACTATAAGATTAGCAAACAAATTCACCTATATGCACGTAACTCTAAGATAGATGTATAATCTTACAAACGTCAAGATAGGTACGAGACCTACAAACATCAAGATAGGAACGAGTCCTATAACATCAAAATAGGTATGTGACCTATAAACATCAAGATAGGAACGAGTCCTATAAACGTCGATATAGGTACAAGAACTATAAACATTTAAATAGGTGTGAGATCTATAAACAACAAGATAAATGTGTTATATACTTCATATAGCTACCAAATAGATAACGACCACGTGTCCCGTACAACATGGTTTTACCCGAACATTTACTATATGCTAGTAAACAACACTTATGCATAGTAATGGTTCGGTCGAATAAGTCGGACAATTAACTTGTAAAACAAACGTGAGCGATCCATACCGCTCATTTTATTCAACCGTTTAAATAAATTGCTCTTTCGATTGATGTCATGCAATTTTATAAAATTCTTCACTTTAAAATCATTTTGCAAAACATTGTTTTATAGCGGAAATATATATTTATATATTACTACACTTTTCAAACCATTGATCCGAACCACTTTTAAAACCATTGTAAAAGAGAATTACATATGTATGTATGTATATGTGTGTGTTTTTATAATGTCTCTCATATAGAAATTAATATGGTACTTAAAATGATCTCCATAAAATAGTTTAATTTAGAAATCTTCCTTTTATAATTTTGATTTGAAAACATGCATTAAAAGTGTGCATTACTCCCAAAGTCCACAGAACAGTCTCTATGGTATAAAATATCAAATAAAATCATCAATTCATTAATCAAAATCCAAAGACCTATAGAGCAATCCTGTGGTACAGAAACACCAATATGAATTCATCAATTCATAAATCCAAAATCTAAAAATATCAATGAAATTGATATGAAGTGCAACACAAAAATCAAGTAGTCAATCTTAGAGAATCAACTGGGTAAACAAGTGGCGAATGGGTTGATAGCAGAACACCAAAACATAACTTGGGAGTCAAGTCTAGGCTATGACCGATGCACCAGTAGGGACTACCGGCCCACCGTTTGCCTTTCCTGGGCTGACTCCTAGGTGATCCCAGTGGCTCTTTAACGATCTCATTATGCTCAATTCTCCCATATTACCTCTCAAATAACCTTGGGTGTTAAATTAGCCATAATGCAAGTATATAAACATGTATAATTAGGTGGAAATCATAATTCAAACCAAGAATCCAATTCAAATTGACAAGAGATTCAACAGTATATTGAAATCATATACACTACAAATTCAAGCAAATTCATATAGAAGTAATATACATTCATTTTAGACTAAAATCATAAGATGAACTCAACTTAATATCCAAAAAGCTTCAATGTCACAAGCATCTACTCTAACCTAAATTAACTAAACGTCCCTGAAATTCATCCCTAGTGCTGTGCGAATTTGACATAGCAAACCTAAATATTTTTCCACGAAATTTTAAATGATGGTGCACACATGAGTTGAGAACTGTTAGAAACAGGGGTGGCTATAACACAATGTTGGATCTTAAGGCTACTCAGACACTAGAAGTGGTGAATTGTGTATTAACTACTTACTTATGGATATAAAACTATATTTACTCCAATTGCAAACAGAAAGAAGTAATCAGAGAATAAGTAAGTAATAAAGTAAAATGCAGTAATGTAAATAACACCCGGATTTTTATACTGGTTCGGAGTAACCAATCCTACATCCAGTCCTGCACTCTATCGTGTAGAATTCCACTATAATCGCTTGCTTTCCACGGGTGGCAAGAACACCTTTATAATCTTGGTTTCACGGGCTATAAGACACACCCGCTTGATTTTTACAGGCTACAAAAACACCTTCTCTTTATCACCAACAACAAACTATGACAAGTGGTTGTATCTTCAATACAGATTCTTGTAGATTCTGTACAATGATCCTATAGACCTCCAATGGCAATATATCTTTGAATTCTTTGAGGAATAGGATGAAATAAGAGAGAGAATGATGTGAATTGAAGTACAACTCTCTGATATTGTGTGGTTTGCAAATCAATGAAGAATTGGAGTGAAACAGTATCGATTTGCAAGGAGATTGAAAGAGTAGGCAATGGATTTCTTTTGCAAATGTTTGGAGAAGAAGGAGTAAGAGAAAATAAGAATTCCTGATATTAAAATTAGTTTTCAGAGGCCTTTATATAGTGGTTGAAGAGACGTGTCTTTTGGTGAAGAGGTGGAGGGAAATGTCTCTTCATTTAAAATTTGAAATTCTGAAAAACTGCTATATGTTGACATGCCCAGGTACCCCATGTCGACATGGGTGTGTTGCAAAATGAACAGCAACATTAATAAGTGTTGCAAATTTTCAGTATTTCAAATTACCTTATATTTGTGGATTTTTGTGATTCGGTTGAGGTCAATGGTTGTGATCTTCAAGTATAATTGCCATGTGATCTTTAACAAGATATTGTAAGGTTCAATAAACTCCTCATCACTTCAAACACCTTTATCCTTCAGCATTCTTCTCTAATTGGGTTTTTTTCCCTTCAATTGCTCTGATTGACCTTCTTCTATAATTGATTTGCTTCCACTGAATTCTTGTTTATCTCTAAAATGTCTCCATAATAAATCTGATATGACTGCATAACCGAAGATATGTTAGTAGTAATATTTATATGGTTGTTGTCATCCAAATCAATACCTAGAGTATTAACAAGAACAAGTGTCCAAATTTTAGATTTTGTTTCTATTTTTCTATAGTTATTTATGATTTTTCTACTAACCTATGTTTCCTACCCAGATTTCACCAAAAATAACTTGCGAAGATGACCATATTCAATCTGTTAAAACTCAATGAAATTCCATAAAATTTGGAATATAAGTGCTAGAACATGGTAGCAATGATATATTCGAATTTGAGAATTTTTAGAAATTTATTTGAATTGATTTTATTTTTGTAAGAGATTAGGGTTTTCTTGCTATCTAGGTTTATATTTCATCAATTGCAAAAGAGGGATTACAAATTAGGATGAAACTGACAATAAAACTCAATTAGATTCAAGATGTGGTAGTTGAGATTGCATAAGCTTGATTTCTTTTATTATTGATCAAAACCCCTAGATTTGATTCAAAGTTGGGGACAAATTTCGAATTCTAGGGTTCATAATTTGTTGGTTTTACTTTCGGATTTTACGAGCTGATAATGAGAAATGAGAAACAAGTGTACATACTAGTTTCTTTTTTCCTCCATTGGCTAAGAGGGTTTGGGTATGAACCCAATGGAAAGATGTTGCTAATTTTCTAAAATAAAAGTGTTGCTATTTTTTTTTTATTCTATCACTTTATAAACTCCAATTTATATTAAAGCATGTTTTTAATTAGCTCCAATCAAATATTTTCATTACAAATTCTTGCAATAAGCTTTAATATTTATAAAATCAACATTCAGTCTTTACAAAGAATTTAATACTCTAATTTATAGTACTACCTAATTTAAATCCAAAAATCGAACTACCCAATTCTCCACTTACTAGATTTTTAATCTTACACAATTAAATTTGGTTTGTTTATTTAAATAAACGACAATCAAAGTGAACTCAATCGGGTTGTTACATGCTTCTTCGTCCCCTAATGGTAACCCATTCAGATTCTTTGATATGCTTCACTAAACTCCTTCTTCAAGTCTATTAATTGACAGTTTCTTCCCTCTAAGTGGACTAACATTTAGTATACTTGGGAGAACCACATACTTCATCACCATTTATTATATATATATATATATATATATCATAAGTGGATGATCCCTTATTTTTAATGAATATGATGTTATGATAACAAACTTAAATTCAACTTCTATTAATTTAAAAAGAGTTCGAAAATCAGTTTTCTTGTTATAAAATTCCATTGCATTCATTATTACAGAATTAAATTATAAATACCATCTTCCTTCTTCAAATCCAAATAGCTTGAATAAAATTCAAACTTTATATTTAAAATATTATTTATACTTAAAATCTTCATTCAAATCAAAACTATATATGTTTCAAAACCCATAAAATAGTCATATCAAAATTTAAAGTTCAAAATCATGTAGTTAAATCGCGCGGTTCTTAGCGGTGAAGGTACAAAAAGTTATGGCAGAGATAAAGCGGGGATATAGTGAAGGGGCAAAAAGCCTCATTAAATACAGAACCAAATATTTAAAATTACATTATTCTCATTCTTACATCATTTATGTAGGAAAAGAAATATTATTTAATCTTATATAACAAAAAAGGGAATATCATGATTTATGTAGACTAGATTTCATGACTATAATAGGTTTCTAACCACTATTAAGCACTTATGTTGTAAAGTTTGGTCTTTACCATGATTGGGTTTAAAAGAGAACTAGCCAAATCAACTTTTTATATTAATATTTCTAAAGCGGATACTCAAAAGCCTTGATTCAGCAGGTATAACGGGACTTGAAGCAGATCTATTGTTTAATAGCGCTGAAATGAAATAGCGTAGCGGTCAAAGAGGCTATGCTATAGTTGGGATTTTGTGAGGCACTACCAAGGCTTTAACGACACAAGTTCAAAATCCATAAAATCACCTTTCAAAGAATTTTAAAATTAAAACTCCTTCTTTTCTTCAAATTTTAGTATCAATTTACTAAACAAACTTGAAAAAAAAAATTAAGCTTCATGCTTTTAAAATATCGATTATAAGTCCTCAAATTATTTTATAAAGTCTAACCATAGATTTTATTATAAGCTTATGAGGACCCTTTTAACATTTAAATACTCAAAACCATTTCAAACAATTTAAAAACAATAACTAATTAAGTTAGTGATTAGATAAAAACATATATTCATACAACTTCATCACGAAGCAACCCAATCCACATCATTTGTTAGATTAAAAACACTTATTAGATTAAATAATTAGCATCAAACATCTCAATGGTTACATGTCTGATCTGATATAAAATAAATACATGATGTAGACTACAAGATATACAAGTATACATCTCAAAATACGAATATGTACAAAAAAGGAGTCCATCTCGACATAAGATACAACATAACATCAATATACGTGGTGATGATAAACAACTATCTAACTGATAGGAAGTCCATCATAAAAGCCTCAAGCTGAAGGACCTGAAACATCTTGGTCTGACCCGAGTATTATAAAATAATAAACAGATTAGTCTAGACTAAAATAACTGAGCTAGCAAAATGAATGATAGATAAAGTAAACTAGATCTCAAATATAATCATATATTTACAAATATGCATCAATAACTTCAAATCATCAAATACTAAAAACTCAAGATGGCTTCTTGAAAGTAAAATAAAAATCCTTGAAGTGATTTGGTGATAATTCAAACAACATCAAAGCCAAAAGTTTCACAAATAGAAATATGGAAATCTCACAAAAAGGTGGAAATTGCAAAACTATAAGATTGGTAAATAAATTCATCTACATGCATGTAACTCCAAGATAGACATATAAGTCTATATACATCAAGATAGGTATGAGATCTATAAACATCAAGATGCGATCGAGTCCAACATACATCGAAATAGGTACGGGACCTATAAACATCAAGATAGGAATGAGTCCTATAAACATCAAAATAGGTACGAGACCTATAAACATTGAAATATGTGAGGGATCTATAAACATTAAGTTAAACATGTTATGTACTTTCATATAGCTATCGTATAGATAACGACCACGTGTCTCATACCACACGGGTTTACCAAAACGATTACTATATGCTAGTAAACTCCCCTTGTGTGTTGAATGGTTCGATCAATAAGTCAGGGAATTAACTAGTAAAACAAACGCGAGCATTCCATACCACACATTTTATTTAACGGTTTGAACCAGTTCCTCATTCGATCGATGTCGTGCAATTTTATAAAATTCTTCACTTTAAAACCATTTTGTAAAACATTATTTTATAGCAAAAATATATATTTATATATTATTACACTTTTTAGACCATTGATCCAAATCACTTTTAAAACCATTATAAAAGAGAATTATATATATATATATACATATATTTATGTGTGTTTATGAAATCTTTCACATAGAAATTAGTTTGATACTTCAAAGAAATCCATAAAATGGTTTGATTAAGAAATTCGCCTTTTATAAATTCGATTTGAAAACATGCATTAAAAGTGCGCATTACTTCCAAAGTCCATAGAAAAATCTCTATAGTATAAAAACATCAAATAGAATAATCAATTCGTAAATCAAAATCCTAAGACCTATAGAGCAATTCTATGGTATAGAAACATAAAAATGAATTCATCAATTCACAGATCAAAAATCTAGAAATATCTATGAAGTTCAACACTAAAATCAAGAAATCAATCTCACGGAATCAAGTGGGTAAAAAAGTGGCAAATGGGTCGGTAGGAGAACAATGAAACATAGCTTGGGAGTCAAGTCAAGTCCAGGCTACGACCGGTGCACCAGTAGGGAATTTTGATCCACCGGTTGCCTTGCCTGGGCCGACTCCCAAGCAATCCTGGTGGCTCTCCGACGATTTCATTATGTTCAATTCTCTTATATTATTTCAAATAACCCGGGGTACTAAATTAGCCATCATGCAAGTATATAAACATGTATAATTGGGCAAAAATCATGATTCCTAGAAAATAAAGAATCTAATTCAATTTGACAAGAGATTTAACACGATATTGAAATCGTATACACTATAGACTCAATAAAATTCATATAACAGTAATATACATTCATTTTAGACTAAAAACCGTGAGATGAACTCACTTTACTATCCAAAAAGCTTCAAAGTCACAAGCATCAACTCTAACCCTAATCAACTAAACAACCCTGAAATTTGTCGCCGGTGCCGTGCGAATTTGACATAGCAAACCTAAATATTTTCCATGAAATTTTAAATGATGGTGCACACATGAATTGAGAATAATATATCCAAATTTCATATTTTTTTCTATTTTTCTACAGTCATTTATGTTTTTTCCACTAACATATGTTTTCTGCCCAGATGTCACAGAAAACCTACTTGCGAAGATGACCATCTTTAATACATTAAAGCTCAATGTAATCCCATAAATTTAGAACAGAGGTGCTAGAACATGGTAGCAACAGCATACCCAAATTTGAGAATTTTGAGAAATTTATTTGATTTTTGGAAGAGGATAGGCTTTTACTTGCTACCTAGGTTTAGATTTCATCAATTGGAAAAGAAGGATTACAAATCAAGACCAAAACTAAAATTAAACTCAATTAGATGCAATATAGGGTAGTAGAGATTAAATAAGCTTGATTTCTTTTATTATTGATCAAAAACCCCTAGATTTGATTCAAAGTTAGGACAAATTTCTAATTCTAGGGCTTGCAATTTGTAAGGTTTTACTTTCGGATTTTAGGAGCTGATAATGAGAAATGAGAAAATAGTGTACATACTTGTTTTTTATTTCCTCCATGGGCTAAGAGGTTTTGGGTTTGAACCCAATGGAAAGATGTTGCTAATTTTGTAAAAGAAAAGTGTTGCTATTTATTTTGTTTTACTCTGTAACTTTATAAACTCCAATTTATATCAAACCATATTTTTAATTAGCTATAATTAAATCACTTCATTAGAAATTCGAGCAATGAGCTTTAATATTTATAAAATCATCATTCGATCTTTACAAAGATTTTAATACTCTAATTTATACAAATACTCAATTTAGATCCAAAAATCCAACTACCCAATTGCCACTTATTAGATTTTTAATCTTACACAATTAAATTTGGTTCGTTTATTTGAATAGAGGACAATCAAAGTGAACTCAACTAGGCTGTTTAATGCTTCTTCGTCCCCTAATGGTAACCCACTTCAGATTCTTTGACATACTTCACTAAACTCCTTCTTCAAGTCCATAGAGATGATAATACGATAATGGATGGTGTCTTCCTTCTTGGCGGACTAACATTTAGGACACTTGGGTGAACCATATACTTCATCACCATTTAATATGAAAATATCACAAGCGGATGGTCCCTTATTTTTAGTGAATACAATATTACGATACCACACTAAAATTCAACTTCTATTATTTAAAAATAGTTCAAAAATCATTTTTCTCGTTATAAAATTCCATAGAATTAATTATTAAAGAATTTAATTATAAATACCCTCTTCCTTCTTCAAATTCAAATAATTTGAATAAAATTCAAATTTTATATTTAAAATATTATTCATACTTAAAATCTTCATTCAAATCAAAACCATAATTATTTCAAAACCCATAAAATATTCATTCGAAATTCAAAGTTCAAAACTGTGCAGTTATTCATTTAGTGATTCTATAGCGGTGGAGGTATAAAAAGTTATGGAAGAGATAAAGCGGGGATATAACGAAGCGGAAAAAAGCTTCATTAAATATAGAACCAAATATTTAAAATTATATTATCACATTCTTACATCATTTGTGTGGGAAAATAAATATTATTTAATCTTATATAATGTAACGACCCGCTACTTTGGACTATTTGCATTCTCACGTGTCGGACTTGAATAATTCAAAATACCGAATTGTTAATTTAAATTTGGAAAAACTGAACATATGTAGTAAATAAATAATCACAGATCATTGATACAGAGTAATAAATGTAGCGGAAAGAAAAGATAGTAGTTCATGAAGCTACTATATATATAAAAGAGTTAAATATGTTACAACAAAAGTCTCGAATATAATAGTCAAATACAAGAATCAGAATATATCACTAGAATCAACTGAATATTTGAAAGCTGGATAGATAGCTGGATCTCCAAGCGAAGCTCCAACTCCAAAGGTGAGTCTCGAATACTGGTACACTCAGTCTGACCTGAGCGTAAAGAAAAACACAAAACACTCGAGTCAGGATTAACATTCTTATATCAATAAATCTAACTCAAGTGAAATAACAACTGAAATACAAGTAACTCAAAGGACGCTGGAATAACCATACTCTAAGGATCCGTTAAACTATCTACTATGTAGTAATATATGCTAAATATATAATGTCTATCAGTAATATAAAATATCAAAATAGTGTTAAGGCGTTACCATTATCCCCCTTAACACACTTTAGATAAGCGTTATAGTCTATGCAGTACTGTAAACTCCACCGTAAACTAGTGGGATATCAGGGAGTATTCCATAGGTATAACACAAAACAAATTCATAGTGGTCGTGTATATAGGGATACAAGTATGACAAGGCACATGAGGCAATACCCAAGGTAGTGAAACTACCATTTGCCTGATCTGCACTGGTGAAAACGCATCGCCGCAGCGATCGCAACACCGCGAAACAACACTCCCAAAATTCTAAGGGTGCACCAATCAATAACAAGTAATGACTAGTTTACGAAGAAGTGTGTTCGCTTGAGGTGGGTAACCCCATTTGGCCTGGCACGGCTCCTGTTTTAGTCATTTCCAATTTGACACAAGTGTCAAGTCTATCCATTATCGTTCTCTTTCTTCAATCATCCACGTACGTTATTCCAACCACTTCATTCTGCATCACACTACGCGTATAGTTATTAAAGTGGTTTTCGGTTTAGACAGAGAGTATGTCCATAACCGATTCCGTTTTCTTTAATAACTTTCGTAATTATTACACAGATTGGTCATTTAATAAATTTCAAAAGGCAAATCAATTTCAATTTCAATTAGAATTTGTAAACCAACATTTCATTTGTCTTTCTATATCAATTTCTATAATTTACTTTTCAAATCTCCAAATTCATAATTTCAAAATGCTATAATTCAACTTCAAAATTTGATTTAAAACAATTCAAATATTTATTTAAATTCATATATAAATTTTACTTCAAAATCATTTAAAATAATTTAATTTAACATTCAAATCAATTTTAAATTCATTGATCGATTTCATTCAATATTCGTTAAGTTAATTTATCATTCAAACAATTTCTATTTAATTTCCAATTCATTAAATCAATTTAAGTTTTCCTATATCATATCAAACTTCCAAATTTAATTAAATTAAATTAGTCAAATCAAATTCTTTAAATTTCAAGTCTTATATTAATTTCAATAAATCACATTTTATTTCTTGTTGAAGAAATTCAATTTCAATTATTTACTTATTTATTTTAAACAAATTCCCAAAACTTAATTATTACATAACTCAATTTCACTTATAAAGAAGTTCAATTTCACTTATTACGAAGTTCAATTTCTCTTATCAAGAATTCCATTTCGTTTAATTATTAAATAATTCAATCTTATTTAATTATTAAATAATCTTAAAACTTAATTATTAAATAATTTCAAACTTAACTCAATCATTTCTTAACTTAAACAATGTTCTTTCATCAATTTTTTGTTAATAATTTTTTCAGATTATTAAATATTAACATTTAAATTTCACTAGAATTCAAATTCCAACTTTATTTAAAACACTTATTATTTAATTCAAATAAAATCTTTATTTTTTTTAAATCAAATTATTGATCAATCGGGTTTTTATTTAATTCTCTATCCTAAGTTAAGTTCATTTTGGTATTTATCATTTCAACCCGATTCCATTTCAATTCAAAAATCATAGCAAAGGG
Organism: Allium cepa; assembly: GCA_030765085.1. NCBI lineage: Eukaryota > Viridiplantae > Streptophyta > Magnoliopsida > Asparagales > Amaryllidaceae > Allium > Allium cepa. The sequence goes on along the minus strand of CM060935.1, from coordinate 723,209,222 downwards.
AACTTGCAACGTGATAACTGGGATGGTGTCAAAGTAAATAAACAAGCAATATCAACAATCAATAATAGTCCAATAAATAATTCAAATAATCCTAAAATAATCGTATTAATTCACATTGTTGTTTGTGCAAATTAATATAATTATTTCTAGAATCTACACTATCATTTCATGTAGATTAAAGATTATTGCACTATTATTTTATGCGGTTCTACACTTGACATTTATTGTTCGATTTCATACTACATCAATTTATACAACATACATTCAAACGGTTCAAGGTGTAATTAACCAATTTTTACGTGTCAATTAATTAGACATTTAAAGGGGTCATATTATACAAATTTATCTAATCAAATTCAATACATATATCAATTCAAATTTTTAACTATCTTACGTTAAATTCAATTGCATATTATTTATCATTTCCTACATTTACAATTTAACGTCCAATGTCAACATCAAACAATCAATCATTTATTCACCAAACTGGATTATCATCATATAAATAATAGAGAATGGCGTCAGATGTCACAAGTAAACTGATACAGGTAATAACATATATAACAGTGTAAATAACTAACAGCAGCATATTTCAATTGTCATTTCAATTGAAATCAAATTTAATAAATAAAAGAACATTAATCGTGATTGATTTCTCACCTTTCAAGGCTAGATAGATTTGACAAAGAAATGAGCTATGAATCCAGGCACGAAATCATAACAAAGCAAGATTTGAACTCGAATCGACAATGAAGCTGATAAATAGAAATTGATGGAGATGAATTAGAATCATCCTTATATAACTAAACAAAATGGATACTATATCCATATATCTATTAACATAAAATTTTAGACTCATATTTTAAATAATATATTTCTAAAGAAAATTCAATTATCAATTTATTTATAAAATCAATACAACAATTTATTATAATATACAAATACTTATACTTTTTTAAACAACTTTCTGTATATAAAAATATACCAACAACTTTTATACTAAACTTGTACATTACTACAATCTATTTATAACTAGTCTTTATAATATAACCTATGTAATAACAATGTACCTTAATAACTATACATATCCAACTTAAATACTTCACAAAAACAGAACTAATTTACACAACTGGTATATATATACCCATATAAACTGTTTGAAACCAAACCAAATGATATATATTTCTTTTCCCTGACAGACTACCCCATACACCTCCGTATATATAAAACGTTTGCATACCTTCATATAAACCATTACAAAATACTGCATATCAGAACATACTTTTATTATAGATTATATATACACGTGAATTCCGTAGTACTGCTAATATAACCTATACTTTATACTATAATATTAATTAACGTAACTTTATACATAAACTATAGAAATATATATATATATATATATATATATATATATTAATATTCTCACCCATCTCATCATACAAGGACTGCGAAACTCGCAGCAAGGAAAGTGGCCGGTGATTTGGCTGTTGATCTCGTAAGTGGGGTCGAGCTAGGGTGAAGGCGTGGAGCAGCTTGCATGGGAAGGTGGATGTGCTTGTGGAAGGAAGGCTGAGTGGATGCTCGGGTTTGGTAGGTTCTAGGGTCATGCAATGGAGTGGTCAGTTGCTCGGTGGATGTAGCGGCGGGTGGAGGCCGAGGAGAGGACTTCGGTTGACAGGGTGGTGATGCGGGTGTGGGTTGCTGATAAGGCAGGGGATGGTGACGGCAAAGGCTATAGGGTGATGGGTCCAGGGTTGCTCATGCCAGTTACGTGAAAGGTGGTACGGTGGCAAGATGTGGCGCAGGCGGAGATGAGAGGGTGGTCGGAGTGCGGTGACTTTGGCGGGAGGCGAGGTCGAGCGAGAGAGGGAGGGGAAACGAATGGTAGAACTCGTGTAGAGGCGGTGGAGGAGCTCGGCCGTGCTTGGTGGTTGACGTGGTGGGCGAGGCGGCCTCGGGTTGGAGCTTGGTTGCGTGAGTGGCGGGGAGGTAAGTGCGGAGGTGAGGATGGAGTTTGGCTGTGTTTCGTTTCCTTTTTTTATTTTTTTTAAGTATGGCCAAAAGATAGGAGAGAGAGAGCAAGGTGGGGAAGATGAAAGAACAGCTGTAAGGACGAGTGAACGATAATATAGATTGATATCATATGAATAGAAAAAGGCAATTGATTATTTCTCGAAATAATAAAGCAAGAGGCTATTCGTTTTTTTAAGCATGGTGGTATTTAACCGAATAGACATAGGAAACTCAAAAGGTTTTAAAACCGAAACCGATACGAAATCGTTCCGTAGATTTCGCTGTCTCTCGTACCATGAAATACACAAACAAATATATCATAAAGATCAGCACGGAAAGAAGATCAAAATGGAATATGGATATCAGTGATACGATTGAATTATAAAAACTCGAATTTTCTACTAGCGGAAAATGCAACAAAAACGCAAGAAAATAAAATCGACGGAGCTAAAGAAGCCCGAATTTGGAAAAACGAAAAATGACGTCTTGCTCAGAAGATGATTTAGAATATTTCTATGTAAAAATATTTAGGTTTCGAAAACGTTTTATTTTCATCGACTTTTAACTGATTAAATTGAAATAAATATACGCACGAAAATAAACTTCATATTTTCGGACGAAAATTTACCAGTTGCTATGTTTAACTAGACGTATTCCAAATATCAATTTATATTTCAAAATTTTATTGTTTAAACTTTTACAAAATTTCAATTAAATATATAAATAAAACAAATAAAATTATTAAAAATTTACGGGTCGTTACATCTAACAAAAAAGGGATTATCATGATTTGTGCAAATTAGACTTCGTGACTACAATAGACTTCTAACCTATATTAAGCACTTATGTCTTAAAATTTGGTCTTTACCATAATTAAGTTTAAAAGAGAACTAGTCAAATCAACATTTGTATATTAATATTTCTAAAGTGGATACTAAAAGCCTTCACTCAGAGGGTATAGAGGGATTTAAAGTAGGTACATCGTTTAATAGTGCTAAATTGAAATAGCGTAGCGGTCAATGAGGGCTATGCAATCGTGGGATTTTGTGTGGCATTAGCAGGCTTTAATGACACAAGTTCAAAATCCATAAAATCCCTTCTCAAAGAATTTAATATTGAAAACTCGTCCATTTCTTCAAATTTTAGCATCAGTTTCTAAACAAACTTGGAAAAAAATTCAAGCTTCACGCATTATCAATTGAAAGTCCTCAAATTATTTTTAAACTTTAACCACAGATTGTAATATAAGCTTATGAGGACCATCTCAAAATCGTTTCAAACAATTTAAAAACAACAACTAATTAAGTTAGTGATTAGATAAAAACATATATTCATACAACTTCATTAACAAGCAACTCAACCCATATCATTTGTTAAATTAAATGCACTTATTAGATTAAATAACTAGCATCTAACATCTCAAAATAGTATATTTTCTCCAAAACTTTAATATACTTCAAAATTCCTTTATTTTCAATGTATTACTTTTAATATTCCAAACATTAATAATTTTCATGAAATTTCCTAATAAATAATAATATTTTCTTAGATTATTTTTTTCACAACCGCTTTATTATTATGTATCATTCAACAACAACAACATTTACATTAAATTAAATTCCCCAAATCGTTTTTATTATTATTTAAATCCCAAATAGCAATAATTTATTTCAAAAATGTTCATGGAAAATATCTCTTTATTGGTATCATTATTCTCAAAATACCCTTGTTTTTATTAATTAAATAATATTAATATTAATTTCTTCATAAACTTGGTAAATAACTATGTTATTATTTGCTCAAAATTTGTACAATCCTCCAAAAATCGTACTACTATTTATTTGAATTCAACCATACTTTACAAATAATAGTATATTCCAAATTAAAAATATATGTTTCATTATTGTTTCAAAATTTTATTTTTCTAAGTTCTTAAACAATGCCCTTATTAATTTTCAATACAAATCCTTAATTCGTAAATCCATAACATTCGTTTGTAGCTAGTTCTAAGCACACTGGCATATTGGATATCCTAACGAGTTCACCTTAATCAATTCAAACTTTATAGGCTATGTAACTCCTCTCTAGCTCAAACCAAATTTCAATTGAAAATATTAGTAACTTTTTAATTCAGCATTAAATCAAAACCATTGATCTCAAATCTTAATTTACCTAAAATCAATAAGATTTGAAAACAATAAACTTTGCCGTCAACGTTGTCCAATGTTTAATTTCGACCATCACACATGATTTTCAAAATAAATTCTTTAAATTCTACTCAATTTTTTTTCATAAAGTTTTACTTTAACTATTTCATGTTAAACCATTTCATATGGAATCATAAATTAATTTTATTTAAATATATCAAACCATAAGTCTTATAAAATCATTAAAATTAATTTAAAATTTGAAATTAATTTCTTTTTGACAATTGTTAAAAATATTTAACTTCCAAAATTCAATTGTTTATAGCTTAACTAACTCAATATTAATTACTCCTAATATAATTAAATTTCTGGTAACTTCGGTTATTTTCTAAAATGCTCGTACTTCATTTTTACAACATTATTTTGTATATATTGTTTTATAACATCATGTTATATAGTTTATATCCAATTTACATATATAAGTATATATCATTTTATGAATAATTAGTCAATCACAATCATCATTAAAGAGTACCTGATGTTTGTATAAAAATTATATTTTGAATTTTTTTTGTTTTATAATAGTCAATGTTAGTTCCTGAGATGATGGTTTTGATGACAACAAACTTAGGACTTGTTATAAAATATAAATACTAATATCTTTGTCTAGATATATATGTATATACAGGATATATATATGTAGGTACTGAGAATGAAAATTGTGTAGTATAAAGATTCAAGACTGAAGACTCATGTGTATCAAGAGTTTAAAAGTTCAAGATATCAAGATAAGTAATAAAGTCTAGATGTATGTTAAACTTCAAAATAGCACTAAAATCTTTATTTGAATTTTAATTGTGGAATGGAATCCACCTTCTCGCTTCAATAATGGGATGGAACCCATGACCTCTTTAATGGGATGGAACCCACGACCTTCTCTAGTGGAATAGAATCCATGAAATATTGAAAATAATTTATTTTAACTATTTTTCCAAAACTATCTTTTAAAATTCATCTCTATCAATTTAGATATTTTAGCCTTAATTCAAAAACTATTCTTATCGTCTTTTAATATTTTGATCTCAAAATCATCCCTTGTTTTTTAAACTATCTCTTGATTCTAATGTTTTAGCTTTAAATCTAAAAAATATATTTTAATGAAGTCTATACTTAGTTTTAAAATTACTTTTATGTTATAGATTATATATTAAGATTACTTTCTAAAACTCTTTTGTAAGTTTAAACTCTTTTGTAAGTTTAAACTATATTTAAAATGTTTACAAAGTTTAGAAACTGCTTTAACAAGTTTTAGAATAGACATCATTTTAAAGAAAAATCAATTTTCAATAAATAAAATAGGCTTGTCGACATCCCTATAACCCCCAAGTCGACATGATAGATGTAGATTTTAAATTTTAAATTTCCAATAAAAGTGTCTATTCGTCATAACCTTTCATGAATGGACATAACGTTGTTCTCCTATATATACCAGCTGTTTTCAACGAATTTTTGTTAGTTTTTCATCATTTCTTCACTCCTTCTTCTCCACTAAAATATTCTCTTATATTTTAAATACTTTAACAAAACTCTACCGAAATCCTAAGTGAATCAAACTCCATCATCTCTAGTGTTATTCTCTGCCACTGTCTTTCAAAGATCTTAGTGTTATTCAATGTTATAGGATCATTTGTAACCAAAGATCGAAAGATCGAAGTGTATCGAGTCTCTCTCTATCAAGGTGTGATTGGAAACGGTGTAATTGTGGCCCGTAAATCAGTTGGGTGTGATTGTAGCCCGTAAATCAATTAGGTGATCTTGTATCTTGGTTAAATCAAGATAGTTTGTTCTGGACTTGGAGACAGGAGAGCGTATCTCATGGCCTGGTAATAGAGGTTGTTATATCAACATTATATTTGAAAAGAAATTGCGTGGGACTGGATGTAGGGTAAGTACGAACCAGTATTAAATTCCGGTGTGTTCGCTCCTTTACTGTTTTCATTTATTATTTACATCTGTTATGGTTCTGTGATTGTCTCTGTGATTGTGAATTGCATTTGTCTGTGTTTAATTTGAAAAGATTTCAAAAATTCCATAAATTCCATTAAACACTATTCACCCCCTCTAGTGTTAATCCAACATTAAGATCTGTAATCTGCATTTCAAACATTTGTAATCAGAGCGTTATTTTTAAAAGTTTTCATAATCTTATTTTTGAAAAGTTTTCAAATGGCTGCCAACACTGGTAATGTCAACACTATCACTAGTTTATTTGTCGAGGGTCAATCTACTGCCAGACCACCATTTTTTAATGGCAGTAACTATGTATATTGGGCATGTAGGATGAAAATCTATTTACAATCAATAGGATTAGACACTTGGAATATCACACAAACTGAGCACATTGAACCCACAACTTATTTTGCACAGTGGATTACTGAGCAAAAGAATGTTGCACAAAACAATTCCAAAGCTATGACTATTCTATTCTGTTCACTTGATAAGAATGAGTTTAATATATTGTCTGTTTATAAGTTTGCATATGAGATCTAAAAAACTTTGCAAGTTACTCATGATGGAACAAGCAAAGTTAAGCAGACCAAAATATCTATCTTGACCAATCAGTTTCAATTATTCAAGATGAATCCAAATGAGTCCATTTCAGACATATACAATAGATTTCAAGACATTGTGCACTCACTAATTGAATTAGTAAAAAACTTCTCGAAGAAGATCATGTTAGAAAAATTCTAAATTCACTCGCTCCAGAATGGGATCAGAAGACTCTAGCAATTGAAGAGGATAATGATATTAGTCCTCTGAAAATTGAAGAATTGATTGGGTATTTGATGTCATTTGAAACACAAATGCAAGGGAGAAGAGAAAGCAAGGCCTCAGAAAAGAAGTCAATGGCGTTCAATGCAATAACAGATGGTATAGACTCAAATAGTAACGATGGTGAAAAAATAGCCTTGATGACAAGGAATTTTAAAAAGTTTCTGAAATATTGAAAGATAAACAATTATAAGAGAAATGATCACAATAATTCTAGAAATAGTAATGAAACTCAAAACAAGGTCAGATGCTATAATTGTAATGAGCCAGACGACTTAAAAAAGGATTGTCTGCATCCATATAAATAGAAATTTTCTCCAAGTAATGATTATCAAAAAAAGAAAGAGAGCATATACTACTGCACTAGATGATTCAAACTCATCCTCTAGTGATGAAGATCAAGAGACGGAAAATTCAAACATGTGCTTTACAGCTATTCATGAGTCTGATGATTTTAGAAATATGGTTATAAAAATAGGTACGCATTTGAATTATATTGGTTGAAATTGCTTTTTGAATGTTGGTTGTTTGCATGTTTTGAAATTGCTTGTTGTTTTAATTTAAAATTTTGATTTTCAAAATAATATTATTTTTGTAATATTTTAATATTAAAATATTGATATTAAAGTGTTATTATATTTAATATTGTTTCAAATAAAATATAAACTAGATTATAGGATATATTGATATAGATATTAAATAAAGTAGGAAAAATAAGTCACATGATTTAGGGGACCATTTCGACATCCCTTTACCCCCCACGTCGACATGAAATGGCCAGAAACTATTTTTGTTTTGAAATTGAAATTGACATAACTACCTTGTCTCTTTTCATTTCAAACGACTTCCTAACTCTTCAAATACCTGTTTCTTCTAGAAAAATACATACTTTCAGTTCTCTTTATTTTCCATTGAATTTGTTCATATTTTATCAAAAAATGGGCTCTCCTATTCATAATCTGATTGAGAATCTCGAAGAAACTCTCAATTCCTTCAAGAACGTACTTACTTTTATCCTTCACAATCAACAACACTTAGAATTAAGCCAAATGCAGATGGTAAAGGAACAATAAAGGCACTTGGAAGCCATTCGTTGGATGATCTATGCCCTCAACAAAGAAGAATTTGAAGTGAATCCCGATGGAACTCTGAACAAAGATAATGAAGAATGGGATGCTATAAAGGCAGATCATATCTTTGGTGAAGAAGGATGGGTTCAAGTTCCAAGAAATATTTGATTTGACATATGTGGTTTGAATTACTTTGATTTGGTTTGAATTCTTTGGTTCTATTTGATTTGTTTTAGATTAGTATGGTTTGGATTGATTTGAATATGGTGTGTAATATATGATTGAACATGGTGTGGTTTGACAAGAACATGATGTATATATTAAATGATTATGTCTAAAATTTTCATATCTCTCACATTCACCTTACTATATTTTACTCATATTATTATCTATCTCATTTACATTCTACTGTACTATGTTATTATCATATACGGTGCTACAGTAAAAATTTAGGGGAAGTTATATAGTTTAGGATTAGTTTTTGTCGATGGCAAATGGGGAGAATTATAAAATAGGTTAGATAGGCTTAGATTAAGGAGGAGTTAGTATATTAAGGGGGAGTTAGTAGATTAAGGGGGAGTTGTTGGAATAAGAGGGAATCGGAGTAGAATTGAAGTTTGTTGGAGTAGATTTTATAAACAAAGTATGTCATCATTAAAAGGGGGGAGATTGTTAGTTCCTGAGATGATGGTTTTGATGACAACAACCTTAGGACTTATTATAAAATATAAATACTAATATCTTTGTCTAGATATATTTGTATATGTAGGATATATATATATATATATATATATATATATATATATATATATATATATATATATGCAGATACCGAGAATGAAAACTATACAGTATAGAGATTCAAGACCGATGAATTCAAGATTGAAGAAATCAAGACCGAAGACTCATGAGTATCAAGATTTCAAGATATCAAGATAAGTAATAGAGTCTAGATTTATTTTAAAACTTCATAATAGCACTAAAATCTTTATTCGAATTTTAATTATGGAATGGAATCCACCTTCTTGCTTTAATAGTACGATGGAACCTACGACCTCTTTAGTGGGACGGAACCTATGACCTTCTCTAATGGAATGGATTCCAGGAAATATTCAAAATAATTTATTTTAATTATTTTTCCAATCTCTATTAACTTAAATATTTTAACCTTAATTCAAAAACTATTCTTATCATCTTTTAATATTTTGATCTCAAAATCATCTCTTGTGTGACGACCTAGAAATTTTTAACATTTGAAAACGAAATATTTAATCAATTTTAAATATTTGGAGGTTAGTTTAACTTGAATTTTAATTATAAATATGAATTTGGCAATTTAATTATTGAATTTAATTTATTGAAGTTGGATAAAAATTTGAATCTTCAGTTTTAAGCTGATTAAAAATATTTTGAAGGCTTAAAAACTTTATATTGATAACACTGAAGATAATGGAAGCTTCAAAATTGAATTTGAAAGCGATTTAATCGGTTTTGAAAATATATCATTTAAATCGATATTTAAAAATAGCCTTTCGAGTCACAGTCTCGAAATTCGACGAAACCAGTTCCATTGGATCCATATTATTGTATTATTACCGGATTTAAATTTTCGTAATGTTTGGAGTTGTCATTTGGCTGTACGATAAATAAACGCGTTGAAAATTAAATCAAAATTTAATTTAATAGCTGGATTCAAAAAGCTATCTTCTCCATATGATCGAATTAGGACTCGAAACCCTTTCCAATGCGTTCAGAATAGGGGTATAACACTATAAACGCCTAGTGGCACGCCTCGATAGGAATTCGGAATTGTAAGTTGCATTTATCGAGACTATTTGAATTGAAAAATTAAAATATATATATTATTTGCATATGTCTTATCAGCCGAAAATTTTAGTCAAACTATATCTTATCCTATTTCTCGTGCCTTCTTATCCTTCTGTAATACGCTAATCATTTACCTTTAAACCACGTTATTCCTTTTTCTTCTCCATCAGCGCAAATCAAATGGTCGAACTTTATAAAGGAAAATTAGAATCTAGATTTCAATTCAACTATGGCTACTTTAAATCCTACCGAGCCCTCTCTTTTCTCGAAATCAAATCGTTCAGCCTCATAAAAAAAATTAAATCACAAGCCGTTCGTTCAAATCGAAATCGAGTTTCGTTCTTCTGGCATGTGGATCGGCTGGGGGTCGTGTCACTCTAAGGTTAGGGTTGCGCTTGCACATAAAGAAGGGAAGGAAGTTTATGCTGCTCGTGAAGAGAGCAGCGATTTAAAGCTGTGTGTAATGATCGCGTTCACGCTAAGTGACTAGTGGCCGAGCAACGCGGTCGTGGGATGATGCTCTGGTAGCGACGACCGTGGACGCGGGTTCGTCAAAGTTGGAATTCGTGGTTGCATGTTATGGGGATGCTCGCATACGGTGGCATTCATGGCAAGGTCAGATTCGTGGGCGAGGTCTAGGCATCGCGTGGGATGTAGGGTCGGCTTGGAACCCTAGGCGAGGCTATGGTGCTCCTCGAGATGGAGTCTTGTCGCGAACAGTTGTACGGCAAGCAGAACGATCGATCTGGAGTAATAAGGTAAACTCTGAATTAAATTGGCTCAAACTATATATATATATATATATGTATATATATATATATATATATATATGTTCGTAAATCTGGGATAAGAGGAATTATTTTTAATTATATATATGTTTACAGTAAGAGTTATAGGCTGCTTTATTCTTGAATTTAATTTAATAAGTATATGTATGTAGGTTGAAAATATATATAGTTTAAGATAGAAATTTTTTTGAAATAAGTATAAACGATATATACATATAAGATTCTGGGAAATGGAAATTTTAAATGTTTGAGTAGTTTTGTAGGACTAGATTTAAAATAATAATAGTAAAATAAATTTGCATATACACATATTAGACTACTATTAAATTTTAGAATATGTTTTATAGTGATTAACTTGTTTAAATTAACTTATTTAATTATTTTAGCTACAAACTTATTTATTAAAGGAAATTTAGTTTAAAATATAATTTTTAATAAATTTATTAAAAGAAATTGGGTTGAAATGAAATTTTTGGATAATTAAAATTACAAAACAAAAATTGAATTGCTCGATTGATTCGAATATTAATAAATTATATAAATGTCTATACAATGTCTAGAATAGAGAATCAAGCCGGGATGGAAATAAGTTGAAATGGGTTGCAAATAAAAGGTGAGATCTTCTCACTCAAATTTTAATAATTGAAAGTTTCAGTTATTTATAGATGATTGAATTATGATAGTTAAATTTAATTATTGATTGTGCATTTGGATGATTAATTTATTATCAATTATATTAGATTAGACCCTATGCGTCGCATAATAGCGGAGGTTATTATATTAAACCCATATATCGCGAAATTTCACCTCGAAGTGGAATTGGTATTTAACTGTTGTGCTAACGTCTGTGGATACAGGGAAAACAGGTTGGAGGGATCCAACTGGATTCCTCAAATATTAGAATTAATTTCAATATTGTGTGTTGATTATTTGTAATCTGTGTGTGACTATTTATGATTGAGACTGTTGAAGACTATAATTTAGCCGAATATATTTTTGATATCGTAGGATATCAGAAATAAATAAAATTTGATTTTTGAAATTTAGTAGAAAATTTCTAATAAATTAATTTTAGAAAATTGAATAAATTGAAAAGAAGAAATTTGTTTCAAAATATAATAAATTAGGTGTTTGAAATAAATTTGAGAATCAATTTGAAATTTGATTTGGTGTTTTGGAAATAAATTATAAAATCAATTTGATATTGATTTGGTAATAATAATAAATATTTGGGAAATCGATCTAAAATTAACTTGATGTTTAAAAATAAATTTTGGGAAACCAATTCTAAAAATGGATTTGGTGTTGAAAGTGAATACTTGGGAATCGATTTGGAAATCATAAATTAGTGGATATTTCAAAAAATTAAACCCAAAATAGGAATTTTATAAAGGAAAGGGAAATTTGTTTTAAAAATAAATATTGTTTTATTTTTAAAGGCGTGGAAAGGAATTTACGGATTGGAACGTAAATTTAAAATAAATCCAGAAAGATTTATAAATTGATTTGAATGAACCATTTTAAAATGGAAGGTGTACTTTCCCTAGAAAGCCGAGTATGTTTTCAATATAGTCCATAAATATGAAAATGAAGTTGTGAAGATGGTTTTAAGAAAAGATTATTTTGAAGAAATTATTTACTTGGGTTATTTTGAGAATCTTTAAAGTAAAGGTATATTTCAATTTATTATAGAAGTTATTATTTAAAGTTTCAATTGATATTTGTTTTAGAAAATGGATATTTAAATAGTTATATCCTATCTATTAATTTATTTTAAAATTAGTTTGGACTTGAATCTTATATGAGATTTTAATATAATATCTTCCCAACTAATGTTTTAGATAAAGTGTTTTAACATAGTTTTTATTCTGAATATTCCAAGTATATAAGTTTGGATAAGTAATTTAAATTATTTTAAATCATTTGATCTCGGTAGATTTTCAGTGGAAATAAATAAATATTTGGAAATGTATTCCGCGTAAGGAAAAGTAATTTGAAATTTGTTTTCAAAGTATTGAATGTGAAAAGTAATTTGAAATTTGTTTTCAAATGGTTGAAGTGTGAAATATATCTTGCAAAGATATTTTGGAAATAAATAATTGGAGAAAATTAGTTAAACCTGATAATTGTCGTGAATGTTGATTGATAGTTAAACAACCGACTATCAATATTTGCCTTTAAACGACATTTGAATTTCGAAGCGACTGGGGGTCGAATTCTAAGTGGAAACCAGAAAACCACATCGAACCTTTGTGATTGCAATAGATCTTTTATTTAAAAAGATCAAAGTGAAAATTGTTGTAATTTGTTGAAATCTGAATGAACACTAATTTTTTAAAAATAAGCGCTCGTTATTCAGATTAGCCGGGAGTGGACCATGTGTCATAAAACCCATTCCGAATAACGATATGACGAAATGGGATTGCATTTGAAGGCGGTGTTGAAGACCGGGTATTTTCGAAAACGAAAGGATTACCTATCGAATGTCTCTGCACCGGGTTGCTCTGGTATAAAGATTTTATCACCTTTGTGATGGGAATTCCGGACGTGATTCGATAATATCCGGATTTGCAAGGGCTTCTTTGAAGTGCCTTCGGTTCCGTTCGATCCTGAAACGGACTTGTATGGGTGTGTGTATGACGTTACACTTTGAGATGTAAAGCTGGTTTCTATCAAATACATTTCTGTTGGTGGCGGAAAATTTATTCTCTTAGCTTAACACCCTTCTCTAAGACGTACGAGCTCAGAGGTTATGTAGTTGATTGTTACTATTAATGCATTCCCAATTTGGTAACGTGACATATAAAGTGCTGCTGATCATTTGTTGATCAAAGCATGACTTTGTGAAAAGTGTAGCTTTGTTGACGAGACTTTGTCGGACCTCACAACCTGGTATGGTCGAAACAGGAATCATGGCACCAAGGTTATTTGGGGGTAGCACCCCCTAAGGGTATGTCCATTTCCTTCTGGATTATAAGTGGTATCATGGTATGGAGCCCAGATACTTACTTTATGGTTGCTGCAAACTTACTGTTTTGTGGTTGTCGGTTGAGAAGCGCCTCGGATAAAGGTTCGTAACGACCGTGAGATGGCATACTCGAGCCAGTTGTTACCTAGTCACAGAGGTAACCCGACCTTATGTAGCAGAGATCCAGTTAGGTTCTCGGGGACGTCCCTCCAGAGGCGTTCCATTTTGTGTGGGAAGTTCCTTTGCCCAACCATTTGTTGGAAATCCAAATAAAACAATACGAGCCCAATACGGTTTTAAATTATATAACCTGCCACCTCAGGTTGTAGCTATAGTAAGCATAGTATAATGGTACCCATGCTGGTTAAGAGTAATATTATACTTTCGAAAATGTTTTCACACTATGCACCAACAATAATACTTAAAAGAATTTTTCTCGTATCAAGCATTTTTGACTGCCATAAGGAGAAATCTCCTCCAAGTTTGCGCTTGCATTATGTGTGTCGCACGAGGCCTTATGGAAGTTTCATTTTCCAAAAAACATTGCTGATTTCTTTTAAATTCTTTTGTTAAAGTATAACTGTTTTGAAGATCTCACACTAGTCCCACGACTGACCTGGAGTTTATTGTTCCCTTTCTAAACTCTAGGTTCCCATAATTTTCCATACGGGCAGCCTAGAGTCAGGTTATCATTATCCTGAGCGAAGTCGAGAAAAAAAAAGATGTTGTGGAGATCAGGAGTTGAAGCTGGATGGCGAGGCGTATCACTAGTATATGTTATATTCTTTTCCAATGTTTGTTGTTGTAACACTCCAATAATGTAATGTGATGTAATGTAATAACTGATATAGTTCTTTGTTTTAAAGATATTCCTTTATCTATTATGTTTGTTCCGCTGTGATATGTGAGATTCTGATGTTGTTTCTGTTTCTTCTTCTACATCCTTCGTCTTTAACCTTAACGGTTCGGTTTTTCGGCATTCGATTGTGTGACATTTGATACAGTGGACGTATCGATGTCGACTTTCGGGCGTCGAAAAATTGGATCGTTACATGATGTGGTATCACAGCATTTGGTTAAGCGATAACCTTGGCTCTGTTGGGTGTTACTCGTTAGAGATAGAGTCAGTAGTACTCCTTAATGAGTGTGAGTGTATTAGTAGATATGAGCGCGTAATTATTAGTGAATATAAAATTGTTTTATATTGTGTTGATTGGTTTGTTGAGTGGTATATGGATTCTGGTCAATACGAGTAATTAACGTTATTGATAGGGATCTCTAAACACTTGTACAGAACAAATTCGACACAATATTGTTTTAAAGTAGGGTGAATGAAATAATTTAACCCAAACTATTTTCTTATATAAAAGAAATAAATTTTCTATGAACTATTATAAAATATGGTTGCTTGGTTTCTCGGAAGCGATAATATTAAATTACCATCATCATTGTATGAGGAATTGAAATCAAACCAAAAACTATGAAAAAAATAATCCAAATGGGATTTGTAAATGTAAATTGTAAATGAGATTTATAATTTGAAATAGAATTCTAGAGAAATATTTGGAAATGTTCTTGAAAATATTTGAAATTCGGGAAGTTTGGAAACTAAATTCCTTTTGGGATTGGAAATAGTTTTCAAAGGTTTAGGAAAAATGTTTTTGAAGCGATGAAAGCTCTAAACTCTTTTCGGTCACTGGAAAATAATTCCGGTGATGATCGCAACACCATCGGTGTTCATTTTCGGGTTTCCAAAAGAGGAATTGCTGCCAAATTGTTTTAAATGGAAGTTGTTTGGAAAATTTAGGGTTGGTTTCGAAATTCAAAGGATAATTTGAATTGTTTTCAATAATGGTTTTGGAAAAGGTGGAAAGACTCTGGAATTTTATTAAAAATTGTTATGGAATAATAAGTTTGAAAACCTAGGAAATTCAGATTTAAACTGAAATTGACTTGAGTTAATTTGAATAAAGGTGAATTTTAGAAGTCTAATAGACTAAATGGTTGAAATAAAATCTATTAAGATGGAAAATAAATTGTGAATGAATGAATAAATTTGCATTTGCAAGCAAATGAAAGGGAAATTGAATGTTGAAATCCATTTCGAATTTGTAAGTAAACAAAACTGGAATTGACACTTAATATTGAAAACCAATTTGAATTGTGTGAAATAAAATAAAGTTGTAAAATTAGTTCGAAGTGAACTAAAGATAAAAAAAGGTGGAAATAGGAAAAAAGAAAAAAATGGTTTGAGATAAATTGAATTGGAATTTGTGATGAGATAGTAAATGAAACTAATTTATAATAGTGATATGAATCAGTTGTGAATGAAAGATAATTGATAAATTTCAATATTTAGAAGTTAAACTGAATCCAAACAGAATTGAAAGTGTAAATTGAATTCAAATGAAATTGAAAATGTAAAGTTGAATGAAAATGGATATATAACTTTAATAGTAAAGTAAAAATGGTATAAGAAGTATATATTTAAAATTTTGTAAAGGAATGTGCAAAAATGATTTTTGAATGTTGTAATTGAATATTATAGCTAGTAGGATATACATGTGTGTTACAGGGAAATGAAATTGGGATTTGATTTTCGAAGATAAAATCGAATTGCTTGACAAAAATGTATGTATTTAAATTTCAGTATGAAATTTATGATTTTCTTGTCTAGCCACTTGGCGTTTTGTTTTCTTTTGAAATCTGGGGGGCTGTGGTGCCATTTTGTAGTCGTACCGAGCTAGCCGTGCAAAGGAGACGCTGGCGAAATTTTTCGAAAATTTAGAGAGTTAGAAAAATTTTGAATTTTTTTTGCAAGTTTAAATTTGAATTGTGATGTAAACAATGTTGTTTGGAATCTATGATTAATTTTGGAAAGTTAGTTGAAGTAATGATGGATCTTAAATGAAAAGATTTGTTTTAGCAAAAATTGATTAAACTGTTTGGTTTTGGATAAATGGTAAACGGGTTAAGGTCCATTCTTCTAAACTAGTAATTTCGGGACGAAATTCTTTTAAGGGGGGAAGGATGTGACGACCCGGAAATTTTTAACATTTGAAAATGTAATATTTAATCAATTTTAAATACTTGAAGGTTAGTTTAACTTGAATTTTAATTATAAATATGAATTTGGCAATTTAATTATTGAATTTAATTTATTGAAGTTGGATAAAAAATTTAATATTCAGTTTTAAGCCGACTAAAAGTATTTTAAAGGCTTAGAAAATTTATATTGATAATACTGAAGATAATGGAAGCTTCAGAATTGAATTTGAAAGCGATTTAATCAGTTTTGAATATATCATTTAAATCGATATTTAAAAATAGCCTTCCGAGTCACAGTCTCAGAATTTGACGAAACCAGTTCCATTGGATCTGTAATATTGTATTTTTATCAGATTACAATTTTCGTAATATTTGGAGTTGTCGTTTGGCCGTACGATAAGCAAACGCATTGAAAATTAAATCGAAATTTAATTTAATAGCTGGGTTCAAAAAGCTATCTTCTCCATATGATCGAATTAGGACTCGAAACCTTTTCCAATGCGTTCGGATAGGGGTATAACACTATAAACGCCTAGCGGCACGCCTCGATAGGAATTCAAAATTGTAAGTTGCATTTATCGAGACTATTTGAATTTAAAAATTAAAATTTATATATTATTTGCACATGTCTTATCAGCCGAAATTTTTAGTCAAACTATATCTTATCCTATTTCCCATGCCTTCTTATCCCTTCTGTAATACGCTAACCATTTACCTTTAAACCACGTTATTCCTTTTTCTTCTCCATCAAAGCAAATCAAATGGCCAAACTTTATAAAGGCAAATTCGAATCTAGATTTCAATTCAATTATGGCTACTTTAAATTCCACCGAGCCCTCTCTTTTCTCGAAATCAAATCTTCAGCCACATAAAAAAAATTAAATCACAAGCCGTCGAAATCGAATTTTGTTCTTCTGGCATGTGGATCGGCTGGGGGTTGTGTCACTCTACGGTTAGGGCTGCGCTCGCACGCGAAGAAGGGAAGGAAGTTTATGTTGCTCGTGAAGATAGCAGCGATTTAGAGCTGCATGTATCGATCGCGTTCACGCGAAGTAACTGGTGGCCGAGCAGCGGTCGTGGGATGATGATCTGGTAGCGGCGACTGTAGACGTGGGTTCGTCAAACTTGGAATTCGTGGTCGCGATGTTCTAGGGATGCTTGCATACGGCGACATTCAGGGCAAGGTCAGATTCGTGGACGAGATATAGGCATCGCGTGGGATGTAGGGTCGTGGAACCCTAGGCAAGGCTATGGCGCTCCTCGAGATGGAGTCTTGTCGCGAACAGTTGTATGGCTAGCAGAACGATCGATCTAGAGTAATATGGTAAACTCTGAATTAAATTGGCTCAAACTATATATATATGTTCACAAATCTGGGATAAGAGGAAATTTTTATTATTATATATATGTTTACAGTAAGAGTTATAGGCTGCTTTATTCTTGAATTTAATTTAATAAGTATATATATGTAGGTTGAATATATATATATATATATATATATATATATATATATATATATATATATATAGAGTTTAAGATAGAAAACTTTTTGAAATAAGTATAAACGATATATACATATGATATTTTGGGAAATGGAAATTTTAAATGTTTGAGTAGTTTTGTAAGACTAGATTTAAAATAATAATAATAATAAAATAAATTTGCATATACACATATTAAACTACTATTAAATTTTAGAATATGTTTTATAGTGATTAACTTGTTTAAATTAACTCATTTAATTATTTTAGCTACAAAACTTATTTATTAAAGGAAATTTATTTTAAAATATAATTTTTAATAAATTTATTAAAAGAAATTGGGTTGAAATGAAATTTTTGGATAATTAAAATTACCAAACAAAAATTGAATTATTCGATTGATTTGAATATTAATAAATTATATAAATGTCTATACAAGGTCTAGAATGGAGAATCAATCCGAAATGGAAATAAGTTGAAAAGGATTGCAAATAAAAGATAAGATCTTCTCACTCAAAATTTAATAATTGAAAATTTCAGTTATTGATTGATGATTGAATTATGATAGTTAAATTTAATTGTTTATTGTGCGTTTGGATGATTAATTTATTATCAGTCATATTAGATAAGACCCTATGCGCCGCATAATAGCGGAGGTTATTATATTAAACCCATATATCGCGATATTCCACCTCGAAGTGGAATTGGTATTTAACTGTTGTGCTAACGTCTGTGGATGCAGGGAAAACAAGTCGGAGGAATCCAACTGGATTCCTCAAATATTTGAATTAGTTTCAATATTGTGTGTTGATTATTTGTAATCTGTGTGTGACTATTTATGATTAAGACTGCTGAAGACTATAATTTAGCCGAATATATTTTTGATATTGTAGGATATCAGAAATAAATAAAATTTGATTTTTGAAATTTAGTAGAAAATTTCTAATAAATTAATTTTAGAAAATTGAATAAATTGAAAATAAGAAATTTGTTTCAAAAGATAATAAATTAGGTGTTTAAATAAATTTGAGAATCAATTTGAAATTTGTTTTGGTATTTTGGAAATAAATTAAAAAATCAATTTGATATTGATTTGGTTAGAACAATAAATATTTGGGAAATCGATCTAAAATTAACTTGATGTTCAAAAATAAATTTTGGGAAACCAATTATGAAATGGATTTGGTGTTGAAAGTGAATACTTGGGAATCGATTTGGAAATCGTAAATTAGTGGATATTTAAAAAAATTAAACCCAAAATGGGAATTTTATAAAGGAAATGGAAATTTGTTTTAAAAATAGATATTGTTTTATTTTTAAAGGTGTGAAAACGAATTTACGGATTGGAACGTAAATTTAAAATAAATCCAGAAAGATTTATAAATTGATTTGAATGAACCATTTTAAAATGGAAGGTGTACTTTCCCTAGAAAGCCGAGTATGTTTTCAATATAGTCCATAAATGTGAAATTGAAGTTGTGAAGATGGTTTTAAGAAAAGATTATTTTGAAGAAATTATTTACTTGGGTTATTTTGAAAATCTTTAAAGTAAAGGTATATTTTAATTTATTATAGAAGTGATTATTTAAAGTTTCAATTGATATTTGTTTTAGAAAATGGATATGTAATGTAATAACTGATATAGTTCTTTGTTTTAAAGATATTCCTTTATCTATTATATTTGTTCCGCTGCGATATATGAGATTCTGATGTTGTTTCTGTTTCTTTTTCTACCTCCTTCTTCTTTAACCTTAATGGTTCGGTTTTCCGGCATTCGATTGTGCGACATTTGATACAGTGGACGTATTGATGTCGACTTTTTGGCGTCGAAAAATTGGGTCGTTACATCTTGATTTTTAAACTATCTCTGGATTTTAATGTTTTAGCTTTAAATCTAAATTTTTTAAAGAAGTCTATACTTAATTTTTAATATTACTTTTATATAATAGATTATATATTAAGATTACTTTCTAAAACTCTTTTATAAGTTTAAACTATATTTAAAATGGTTTACAAAGTTTAGAAAATGTTTTGATAATTTTTAGAATAAAAATCATTTTAAAGAAAAATCAATTTTCAAAAAATAACATAGGCATATCGGCATCCCTATGCCCCCCATGTCGACATGGTTGCCGTAGATTTCCAATTTCATTTTTTTAAAATAAATTTTTATTCGTCGTAACCTTTCGTGAATGGACATGACCGTTGTTCTCCTATATGTACCAGTTGTTTTCAATAAATTTTAGGTTAGTTTTTCTTTATTTCTTCACTCCTTCTTCTCCATTCAAATATTCTCTTATATTTCAAATGCTTTAACAAAGTTCTACCGAAATCCTAAGTGAATCAAACTCGATCATCTCTAGTTTGATTCTCTGCCACTCTCTCTCAAAGATCATAGTGCTATTTAGAGTTATGTGATTACTTGTTATCAAAGATCGAAAGATCGAAGTGTATCGAGTCTCTCTCTATCAAAGTATGATTGGAAACTATGGGATTTTTGCCCGAAAATGAATTAGGTGTGATTATAGCCCGTAAATCAATGAGGTGATCATATGGCCTGGTTAAATTAAGAGATTTGCCCTAGACTCGGGGTAGGAGGGTGTATCTCGTGGCCTTGAAAAACGAGGTTGTAATATCAATATTATATTTGAAAAGTAATCCACACAAGAAATTATGTGGGACTGGAAGTAGGGTAACTCCAAATCAGTATAAAATTCCGGTGTGTTCTTTCCTTTACTGCTTTTGTTTACTATTTGCATCTGTGTCTGGTTCTGTGATTGTCTTTGTGTTTATGAATTGCATCTATTTGTGTTTAATTTGAAAATATTTCAAAAATTCCATAAAATCCATTAGACACTATTCACGCGCTCTAGTGTTAATCCAGCCTTTAGATCCGTAATCTGCATTTCCAATAGTCAATTTCTAACACCTTTAAATAATACATCATGTACGCACATAAAATTTTACTTTTTTCACATTCATTTTTAGCTACTAACTATATTCATATCAAATTGAAAATAATTTCCAAAATCTATAAACATTTACTAATGCCTGTTTTCAAAAGTTTATATAAAAAACCCTTCTGTTTCTATTCATAAATACATGCATATTATAATTTAAAAATTCCATATTTCAAAATAATAATTTTATATTCCTTTTTCGGATTCAGATTCAATCCATTATTGTTCAAATTTGACTTTGAAAAATAAACATGTAAATGTACCATTTTAAATGTTATCTTTACAAATTAGAATTTTTTTCACAGAAGCATAAAGATGTATCATATTTTATTTTGCTTCATTTTTGTAGAGTGCACAAAAAATATTTATAATATAAAAGGCATTTAAAAAGTAGAGGTTTTACTTATCAGTTTACATTAAATAGTTTCTTTACCAAAGAAAACTACACAACAAAGTATAAGGGCAATAATGCACCTTACACAAAAGTCTTTCCAAAAATAAAATCTTTAAAATACTCATGGAAACTTTCCTTGTTCTCATGTCTAAAACCGAAAATAAGGGATTATTATTTCAGCATTTTAAAAAAACTTAGGCTTCTCTATTTTCCCACAAATCTCAAACATTATTATTTCTAACGTTTAAAATAATTTAAATACTTTAATTGGAGTAGATCAAAACTTACACAATCCCAACCAAAACTTAAAATATGATCAAGTACCCTAATTACACCTCATCAACATTACACTAAATGTTGTGGACTTAAGGGTACTTTTCTTCTTATCCATCCCTAGTCCCACAATTTATCCCACTGCTACTTCACATATTACTCTCTTTTAACAATCCTCGATGGAGTAAATTGCAACAAATGTGATGGATTTATCTTCCAATCCAAGTTATTTAAATATCAACATTTATTTCACTAGTAGTTGTTCACTTTAACAAGGGATAAGCCAACAACTACCTCTACAAGTCAAAATATATGAGGCGTGGCATAATATATATATATAATAAAAATTATAAATATGCTCTCTTTGATGCCCTAATTTGGTAGGAATCACTAACATAAGCTATGACACCACATGTAATGACCTATCGTCTACAGAGCCCCGATTCACGCATAAAAATGACGTGGACATTGTAAATCTCAAGAAGGTGGATCTTTTTATGGTAAAATATTAAAATAGATCATAAATCTTTCTACAATATACTACACTTTCTTAAACTCTTAGTGGAAGGAATAAAATATAAAAATAACCAATAGTATAATCCTAGACAAATAGTATAGTATCAAATAAAACTACAACTACAACATTTCTTTACAACTAATAGAAACAATACAATGTCTGGGAACAAAATAGTAGAAAGCTAGCAGATAAATAAATATGTGCCTCCATCGTACCATCACGCCTCAAAGTCATTTCCAATGCTCTTTATCAACCCATCAAAGTATAAATAAAAACAAGAAAATGATAGAGTTGATCGGACATACGTTTGGTGAGTAAAACGCATAGTATAAATGTATAATACTAGTGAGCTGGTAAAATAACACTTGTGCTCAAAAATAATACCTTACCTCTGTCATCTGCACCTAACAAGTCAGGTAAACACAATGTAATACTATAGAGACATCATATGCTTAGGTTGCGCTAAAAACTAACCCATACCTAATCATATGGACAAGATCGAGCTTAAATCCCCAACTCGCATGTTGAAAATGTAACAACCCTGATTTTTGTGTCACTCTAATAAATTAATATATATTTAAATTAAACATTTAAATAATAAATTTGATTTCTCAAGTTTCAAAGTTGGTAAAATCAAAATTTAAGTGTTTTATTTGAATAATAATGGGAATTTGAGTTTGAATTGAAAATTCTAAAAATGTGTATTTTGTTGGAAAAACAATATATGGAATTAAATGATGTAAATTCTTTATTTTAAAACATGTTAGAGATTTAGTTAGAGTTTTCTACATATTGTATAAATTTATTTTGAATGAAATTAAGTTAGTTGTGTTCAAACAATAAAAATGTTATGATTGTCCTTTTATTGTACATAAAAATATTGTTTTGTTTTAGACATTAAAAAGGAGGTTGAATAATTGTTTAAATTTAGGTCCTTTATTTTTAATGAAAAGTAAGTGATTTAATTACATTGTAGCGTTTATGTATAAATTTTTGGAGATATAATCAATTTAAAATATAGGTTTAAAAGTGAGATAATGAGTGAAATATAGGTTAGTTCTTTTATTTGATTGGGTTTGGGCTTAAATTGTATTTGAGCCCATTTATGTTTAAGAGAAATGATTTTCTCTCTTATGTACTTGGCAAAGGAACTATACGTTCAATTTTTTCCCTTTATAGTAAACAGAAATCCATCTTCTTCTTATTTTTAAAAATTAGATTTCTCAAAAATCAAGTTTTTAAATCAAAATAAATTCTAGAAAATTAATCAAGGTAAGTTTTCCTACTTATAATTCACTCTTTAGTCTAATTGATTTCAGTTTTTAATGTCTTCTTTTCATATGAGGCATTTGTTAGAGCTTTTGTAATCTAAGTGCAAGATTAGAATGAATGAGTTGTAACAAGCTAACAAAAAAAGAAAGGTGAGTTAAAAAATCATAACAATTTCTATTTTTAATTCAAGTTGCTCCTATGTTGTTTTAACGAATATATTATTGAACTGATTTCAATTTTTTAAGCTTTCTCTTATTATATGAAACCTTATTTTCAGTTTGTTGAAACCCACTTCATATGATTATGAATTACATTCAATTGTTGATGTTTATATGCTTGCATGTTAGCCAAATTATCGCTCTATGAGTTTAGACGAATGATGTCAGAAGAACTACTGCTAACAAACTATCTCAAGGCCGCCAACATTGCTTAGGGCTCAGCCCAGGCTTCGCCACTGGTGCACCGTCCAACCAGACTAGTGCACCGGTGCTGATCTTGGTTGAGCCCTAGGTCATGTCGTTTAGCCCTCCGCTCACGTCCGTTTGTTCATTTGTTCACCTATTGGTTTCCATACTATTAATTGCATGTTCGCTTTGATGTTTTACTATGATTTTGGCATCGTTTGAAGTTTGGTTGTGATGAATTGCTATGCATTTTTGAGCGCTTGAGCTCAACTTTGATGATCTTGTTTGCAAGGAATACTTGCTCTATATTTTGTTGCCAAATACACAATTAAGTTGCACTAGTTTGCAATATTATTTACAAAGGATATGTCATTTGAAGTTAAATTGTTCTCTATTTATATATATATTGAAAAAACATTTAATTTGGATACGGATGATCTTAGAAAATATATTATATATATAAACACACACTTTCAATTTTAGAGTGGGATGTGAAGGAGTTTTGTATAAGTATAGATATTAATTAAATCGTGCTTTCTATTATATATATATAAATATTATAAATCTTTTTAAATTAGCTTTCAAAGCAAAACCATTTTATTATAAAAACACACTGTCTCACTTGGATAAGAAATTGAATTAAATGATATAGTAAAACAAGTGGTATGAAATGATTGCTTTTATTTCACCGGTTAATTCATGGATTTGTTCAAATGAATAGTTATTTGCATGAGTGGAATTTAAGAGCTTTTAATAAATATTCGAGCATTGTTAAGTGGGTATGGAACTTAGTCGACACTTCTATAATTACTAATTGAAATTGGATAACACTTACCTATTTGTCGAGTTTTTAGACTCGATTTTGGGTAAATCCCTTTCGTGGATTTAATGGGCCTGCAGGTCCATCTTGTGATACTCATTTTCTAGCGAGTTATATTTTCGAAGTGCAGCCTCTTGTGTTGGCGTGCGAAGAGCTTGTCTCTTGTATTGACTTCGGAAGTGCATATCTATTGCTTATATATGTATGGTTGTGTTTTTCTATGCTCTTATTATTGTGGTTTCCTTGACTCATTGTAAATGAGCATAAACTTAACCATAAGTTGTGTATCGTTAAATGAAATATCACTCTGCTAGTAAAGTACAACTTATGGATATTTATCCTTAACATTTACGCTAATTTGTTATTATGAATATCTCACCTTTTGTGATAATTAGACATAGTCTGACTTGGTTATTATTTTAATGCTCGGGTCAGACCAAAACTTGACAGGTACATGGACTTTGCGACCTTAGATATGAGCTAGCTTAAGAAGTCTATTTGATGTTGTTTACATTTTCGATGTACCGTTAAGTCTATCTTATATATTTGATCTATGTTTGTATTTGTGGTAGATTTTTATAGCCATGTGTATTGAGATCTGTCGGTGTTTATTTACGTATATGTATATAAATGCAAGTCTAGTATTTCCTTTTGTACGCTCATACTTTTGAGAAGATATCGATGTATATTATTTCTATAGGCACATCAGATTCTATGTTATATATTACATTACGTATTATTCTGAATTAGATTAAGTCAATGTATTATTATTTTGTGCTTTGATCGAATATATCAAATTACCACTTGTAAGAAATGTAAAGAAAAACGTAGTCACATTATTCGATGTACTCATTGTTCGACCAAAGCAATTTTATAGATGGTCGCTCCTAATCAATCCTATTCTTTGCACTAATGAACAATATTACTCAGTAAAACACTTTGTTTGTGTGGGCCTCGGTGTGAGGCATTACAGTTGATATCAGAGCAAAGGTTCAAAACAATATAGAATAAATGAAACATGAATCGTGACCTAGACTGACTTAGAGTCCCGTCCCTTAGGTGTGTCGTGTAGAGTTTAGGATTCATTTCCTATTTAGAATAGAAGTGTAAATGATGATCGAGAATAATCATTGGGACCTATTTGCAAAAAATTTGAACTACATTATAAATTATTTTTACAAGATGATTTTAAAAATTAAGTGTTGTATTGTGGAGTCCTGATCCGTAGCGATCAGAGTGGCGCAGCAGAAGCTGATAGGTTATTTCCGCTGAGCACCATAATTAATTATTATTTATGTTTAATTGCATGATGTATGCATGGATAAATGGATGCATTTTTAATTTACTATTAATGGATTTACAATTATATTAAATTATATAGATTGGTAAGAAATATTTTGATGCGCTTGATCAACATTATTGATAAGGATTCCTAACATTTTGATGAGATAATTAGAAACAATACTTGAGTTTTAATATTTTATAAAGGTTTAACAAAAGTTATAAATAATAAATAGATAGAAGTTAAAGTTTTAACCGAGTTACATATTCTTTTGAAACGGGATAAATATTTTGAAAATATATTTATGTGTATATGTACTGAATTTTGAAAATAAAACGATATCTTTGGTAAAGTGTTAACTTCAAAATAAAGTATTTTGAAGATAAATAATATTTTCAAAAGAAATATTATGAGCTATATATTTATTTTGGAAAAGAATATACCACATGGAGTTTCAATAATATTAGGACATTTTGCGGAACGACATTTTGTTGAAGAGTAAATTAAGTAGAGAAAATTATTGTGTAAATATGTATTTGTTTAATAAATTTTAATGGTTTAGAAATTTTATTGAAAACTATAAAGATGTTTTATATGTATTGATTTTGACGATGGTTGCAGCCACCGAGTATTAGCAATAACACAGATTAGTGGCGAGGCAATGTTGATTTCGCAATCAACATTGTAGCTATCAGACAAAGCTAAGATAAGTAGCAAAGCAAGGCAATGTCGTTATAATATTCTGATATATATGAATTTATGGATGTTCATTTTTATCATGTGCTAAGAAATGTAGTACTTGTGCTTTATTGTGTGTATCATTTCATAATTTATATAGGGGTTAACTTTAAGTCCAAATCTATAAGAAGATAAAATGAAGGATATAAGTAATTGTGTAAATAATTTTGGAATTTCAAAGTAAAAGAATTAATTGGAAAAGAAGATTAAATTCTGTATTAATGATTTGGAATCTAAAAAGATGAATCTTTTGAAAAGAAATTGGTGTAAATAATTCCATAAGAAATTAGTATATTATTTGGAGAATATAAAGCTAGAAAATTATTTTAGGAGAAAAGATTTATTCGAAACCAAACCAATTAAATTTTGAAAGGAAGCTTAGTGTTTTAAACTATAAGCTTTTATAAGATAAATATTTTGAGAGCTTAGTTCTATAATATGAGGAGTACTAATAATCCAACTAGTGTTATTGACTGGTTTAAATAATCTTGAATAATGCTTCATTAAATATTTTACAACTCATTGAATAAAATGTTCGAGTGATACTTACTAGCCCATTAACGAATACTCAAATTTCACCATGTAGTATGGGATGTCGTGGTTAAATTCTTATGATTGCTATTATTTATCCCGCCTTTTGGCAAGGCCGAGATATCAAGGAATTGACTGAAAACCAAGGATCTCTCGTCTCGAATATCGAGTACACACAGGTTCACTATGCATGTCGATGAATTTTGTCTGAGTCCGGATCAGGCTACAATTGACAAGACACGACAAGCGAAGCCATGAAAGCCAACATTCCAAATTCCAAGTCAATCCGAGTTCGTATGCTCAAGTTATGATCGATGCAAATTGAAGGAAATAACCCTATTTCGTATCCGTCATTGGGCCTCGGTTCGAATCCATCGTTTTCGTATTGATCAGAGCGACAACAACTGCGCATGCGTCCTAGTGCCTCAGTTCGAATCGATCTAGGTCGTATCCATCGTCAAGCCTCGTTTTGTATCGATCGCGTTCAAATCCATCTTAGAGCCTTGGTTCGTATTGATCGACTATTGCCTACTTCGCATCGATCGGTCTTTCTTTGGTTTGTACCGATAAAGCCAAGTCCACTTCGTATCCATCAATGGCAACATGGATGCACATTTCGTATCGATTGGTCTCTAGACATGTTTCGTACCTATCGACCACTGGTCGATATGAAATCAATGTCCCCATTGATACGAAGTGCACTTCAATCTATCGATGCGAAGTAAACCCTACAACGAATACGTGCCGTGCATTTGGATCAATATGAACGAGGTCATTTCCATCGATACAAATGGTATAACTCCCATCGATTTGAATGTGATAACACCTTCAATACGAATGAGGCAAAATATTTGGAAACGACTCGGTCGACTCGGCGATGAAAGTGGATCGCACCATAAATCACGCGCCACGTCATCACTTGGGCATGTGTGTTGATCGATTCGAAACGATCGATATGAAATCATCGATTCAAACTCGACAGACTAAAGAAAATGCAATCTTGCATCAATCATATCTCACAATCCACAAGTCCAAAACCTATGAAATTTTCACAGGAGCCCACATATAACCTAAGGAAGGTTCCTGCCAAATTTCGACTCAATTGGATCAAGTCTGTATCGATATGAAATTCGTTCGTATCGATCATGGATCGAGCTGAAACTTTATGTAATCGATCACGCAGGACCACCCACGTGCCAGAAGAAGTCTCTCGAGATCTGAGCGAGCTATCAGCCTCCTACGCCGAGAAATAGAGCCCTAGGGCCTACAAAAGAAGGATCTTTTGACTCTCGAACGCCCAGACTCTACCGGATTCAACTTTGCACTCCATTATTGCTGTTGTACTCGAATTCACAACTGTTCTTCATTGTAACCCACTGCAATCGATTGTATTCATCCAAAGAACATTAATAAAATTATCAAACTTCATAGTGGACGTAGGCAACATGCCGAACCGCTCTAAATTGCTGTGTGTTTGTGCATTTACATATCTATTTATGGATTTTTTGTTAGATAACCACATTTTACATTTTTTCTCTTCATTTTTTCTCTTCAAAGACTTCCGAAGAGTGTTGTGCCCATTTTTGGTATAAACACTTTGGTGCTTTCACTAAGAAAACACTCCTTTTCTCTTGTTTCTTGGATCTACTGTTGATACCGGATTGCATAAATCCAAGAAGAAGATCAAGATCTCAAGTCCAGAATCCTTCCAACCTATTCAGATTTTCATAAAATCAAGGAAAGGACTTCACTTATCACAATGGTTAGCACAAGGACCGCCTCTACGGCTGCGGATCAAGATGGGCAGGATAGATAGAATCTCGCGCAATTGCCTCCATCCAACCAAAATGCTACCAAAACTTTAGATCCATCAGGTCCGGTCACTAGACAAGAGTTCCAGATGTTGCTTCAAGAGTTGACCCAGAGTCGGCAACAATTAACTGAACAACTACGCGATAATGCTAAACTGACTAACCAGTTGAACCGCTATAGGCGTAGGAGATCCAGGAGGGATCACGCCTCTTACTCCTCTACCGAAAGTTCAGCCTCGTCTGACTACCACCACAGATCCACCCATCTACGTTTAGACGAGAGTTACACACAAGCCACCGAACATCAACCTGTAATGACTGTTGGACAACTGAGAGTTGGCCCATAGACCAGTTTCTAGACCGGACCCTCCTCCCGAGGGGCTACTGTTCCTCACTACACCATAGACAACCGTGCTGCCACCGCCACGGTTGAACCAGGGGTTGATGCCCCAGATCAGCTAGATTTGAACCATCATCAGCATGGACGTATTCCTGAACCATACGTCCCAAAAGACTTGGAGCCAAGGAGGAGAGACATGGACCTTCGACAGCGCCCGGTCCAACCTCGCATTGTGGAACCCGACAACTTTGGCTCAATGTGCACAGAGTGTACAGATGCCGGATATACCAACTATGATATTTCAGATGATCCGTGAGAGTCAGGGTCTTACTAATGACGACTGAGGAATCTCCCGGAGTCATACCCCTTTTACAGATGAAATACTATATGCTGAACCCCCTCGGCGATTCAAGATGTCGGCTCTACCGATATATGAAGGAAATTCTGATCCCAATCAACATATCTTGAAATATGAATGGTGGACGAGTGCTGGGAGAGTTGATGATGAAGTAAAATGCCATAGTTTTCCCATTTCTTTGAGGGGCATTGCTACTATGTGGTTCACACGATTTCCACCTTGGTCCATTCTTCCTTTGATCAGTTGGCCACCAAGTTTGTAGAACAATTCCGTTCGCATGTTGTGAAGCCTAAAGATGTTAATACTCTATCCAGCATCACTCAAGTTCCCGGGGAGACACTCAGACGCTATCTAGAGAGATTCCATGCTGCGTGTGCAGAGATTAGTAACCCCAATGACAAATCTATCTTAATGGCATTGACCAAAGGGATTGACCCTGACTTTGAGTTCGAAAATTGGTTAGCTGGGAAGCCTCCCGCCTTATTGGACCGTTTCTACTCCAAGGCTGCCCAATTCTTGAGAAGAGAAGACACGAAACAATCTAGGAAGCAGGATGACGTGGGACCCAATATGGAAGGAATACAAAGTAATGTTGCGGTTATGCAGTCCGGAGAGAGTTCCAAAAAATTTCAGTTAAATGTCCGGAATAAGCAAACTCAATAGAAGAATAATGGCAATCAAAATAAGAAGCGAGATCAAAACCATGGTCCACGACGTAGGGCTCTAATGTTCGATAATTACACTCCATTGAATACGTCGCTAGGAAATGTATATCTGCAAACCTGCGACACTATGCAATACAAGAAGCCTGCTCCGAAGCCATCATCGGAGATGCAGATTCAAACAGGAAAATTTTGTAGGTTTCATGAGAGTTATGGCCATAATACAAATGAATGTTGTCATTTGTAGGATGTCATCGAGACGCTGATTAAAGAATGGAAGTTGGATCAGTTTGTGTGGGCGCCGCAGTCAGGAGGTGCGGGCCCATCAACCCAAAATCATGTACCAAACTAAGAAAGACAGGAGGAACCCGCTCATACTGGCGGGAGGTTAGTTATAAATACAATAAGTGGTAGTCCTCATCCAGCAACCGAAGCTGGAGGGAAATGGAGCCGTATGCCAGTTCTATCAGGCATGCGAAATTCGAGTGTTGTAGCAGTTGCGATGACGGGGCTCCGGCCAAGCAATAGAGGATGATGAAAGATGACATCGTGTTCAAAAATAGAGATACTGATAAGGTCAAAGCCCCCACAATCGAACCACTTGTCATATCTGCCTAGGTAGGTCCTGCTTGGATGAAGAGGATCTTGGTTGATAGTGGGAGATCCGTGAATATTTTGTTTAAGCGAGCTTACGATTTGATGAAAATGGAGGCAAGGGATTTGAAACTTTGCCAATCTCGAATCCATGGCTTCAATGGAAGTGCTACTATACCTATTGGAGTGGTGGAACTGCCAGTGTAGTTGGGGGTTGGAGAACGCCGGAGGGTCCGAATATTGCAGTTTGTTGTTTTGGACATTGACTCCCCTTGTAATGCTTTTTTGGGCAGACCGGCCCTTGCTGAATACAGGGCAGCTATTGCCCCATGGTTCTTAACTCTGAAATTTCCCACCGATCATGGGGTCGGAGTCGTTCAAGGAGATCAGGCTACTGGGAGAGCCTGTTATGTTGCTGACCTGTGCGAGGCGCAGCAAAGGAAATGGCATAGAGGAATCTCTCTACGTCTTTTTTGCCGATAATTGACAATTGGTGCCTGGACCCAGGCCCGGGTACCCCTACCAATTCCAGAGGGATGTTGACCTAAGAGAAACTGAAAGTAAAGATGAAACTAAAGATAGTCAAGCCTCCCCGGTCGAGCTGACGATCGATGTTCCGATTAATGATAATGACGATTCAAAGATGATAAAGACTGGATCTCAGTTAAGCCAACAATCACAACAGGAATTGGTTGAATTTCTCCGAAAAATCTCGACGTATTCTCCTGGATGCACTCTAACATGTGTGGGATCTCGCCCGACATCGCGAGCCACATCCTGAATATTGACCCGCGGTGTATCCCGGTCAAGCAGAAAAGGCGTGTATGGATCTAGAGAGATCTACCACCCTTAAAGAAGAGGTCGATAAGTTGAAATCGAATGGGTTTATTTGGGATGCTTTATACCTGGAGTGGGTATCCAATCCAGTACTTGTCCGAAAGCCCAATGGGAAATGGAGGACTTGTGTTGATTATTTTGACTTGAACAAAGCCTGCTCGAAGGATAGTTTTCCACTTCCTCGAATTGATCAACTCGTAGATTCAACAGCTGGGCACGAGTTACTATCTTTTATGGATGCTTACTCTAGTTACAACCAAATATCCTTGCACTTACCCAACCAAGAACATACCAGCTTTGTGACCGATCTGGGAGTCTACTGCTACAGAGTCATGCCCTTCGGACTTAAGAAAGCCGGAGCAGTGTACCAGCACTTAGTCAACCGGATATTCGCCAACCAGATGGGGAAGACCATGGAAGTATATGTGGACGACATGTTGGTAAAATCATGATTCTCCACTGATCATGTAAAAGACTTGGAATCAATGTTCAACATCTTTCGAGAATACAAGATGAAGCTCAATCCACTGAAATGTCATTTTGAAGTCGCATCTAGGAAGTTCCTTAGGTTCATCGTCAACGCTCACGGAATAGAAGCAAATCCCAAAAAGATCTGGCCAATCAGAAATCTTCAAACTCCAAGAACCATAAAGCAAGTCCAAAGTCTCAATAGGTAGGTAGCAGCTCTGAGCAGGTTCATTTCAAAGCCCACCAACAAATGCATTCTCTTCTTTGATCTGATCCGAAAAGGAAAGCGAAACTTTGAGTAGACCATGTAATGTGAAGACGCATTCAGATCACTAGTTCAACATCTCTCCACACTGCTGATTTTGTCAAAGCCTATCGATCATGAGCAATTGTAGCTTTACTTGGCGGTATCAGAAAACACAATCAGTGCCGCCTTAGTTCGGGAGGAAGACCGAGTGCATAAATCGATCTACTATGTTAGTAAACGGTTAGCCGGAGCTGAGAGAAATTATCGAAAGCTAGAGAAATTGGCTTACTGTCTCGTCATTGCCCCAAGGAAGCTCCATCCGTATTTCCAGGCTCATCCCATCACTGTGTACACCGATCAGCCGTTACGACAGGTCTTTACGCGGCCTGAGACGTCTGGTAGGTTACTCATGTGGAACATTGAACTGAGGCAGTTCGATATTACTTATACTCTAAGGAGAGCTATTCAAGGACAAGTCTTAGCGGATTTCATAGCTGAGTTCTCAATCCTAGAGGACTTGTCCGAAACCAGTAAATCTCATGAATATATTTGGAAGCTGCATACTGATGGGTCATCCAATGATCGGTGCTTAGGTGCTGGTACTACTCGAAACCCCCGAAGGCCGATCCATATGCTACTCTTTGAAATTTGAATTTCATTCTACCAATAATGAAGCCGAATATGAAGCCTTGCCTGTTGGACTGAAGCTCGCCCGCGATTTGAGAATTATTGCTATAGAAATCTATTACGATTCCCAGTTAGTCGTATGCTAAGTTCGGGGTGAATATCAAGCCAAGGATCAAAGATTAGCTGCTTATCTAGTTCGAGTCCAGGAAGTACTTAATCAATTTGATTATTATGCCATCTTCTACATATCCAGTGAGCACAATCAAAAGGCTGACTCGTTGGCGAAGCTTGCAAGTACGGGCGAGGCGCAGCAAATGGGACTCGTTCCAGTTGAAATTTTATCCTCCCTAAGCATTGATCAAATGGAGACAGACTATATAATTGAAATCGCTCCCAGTAAGGAGTCGTGGATGACTCCATACCGAAATTACATTGAGCATGGAATGCTGCTTGAGCACAGGAGTGAGAAGAGACATATTCTTCAAAAAGCTTTACGGTTCACCATTCAGAATGGAGTCATGTATAGAAGAGGATATTCCATTCCTCTTCTCCGATGTATTTCGTACGATGAAACTAAACGAGTGTTACATGATGTAGATGAAGGAGAATGTGGAGCTCACACCATGAGGCAAGCTGTCGCTAAGAAAGTAGTCCAACATGGGTATTACTGGCCAACTGTAAATCTTGATACAGCAGACTACGCCAGGAAGTGTGATAGATGTCAAAAGCGTGCTCGAATTCCCAAGGCCCCACCAAATGAGATAACCCAAATGGTCAGTCCATGGCCGTTTGCAGTATGGGGCATTGATATCATTGGCTCTTTACCTCTGGCCAAAAGTGGTGGGAAGTACGCCATCGTTGCAGTTGATTACATTACCAAGTGGGCTGAAGCTGAACCTCTTGCAATAATCACGACGAAGAAGGTGATCAACTTTGTAGTTCGCAACATTATCTGCCAATTTAGTCTTCCGCATACCATCATCACTGATAACAGAGCCCAGTTCGACAGTGTTGAGTTCAAGGATTACTGTCGTCGATTCCATATTTACGAGAAATTCTCTGCAATTGCACACCCTCAAGTGAATGGCCAAGTTGAAGATGTTAATAAGGTTATCATGTCTATTTTGAAGAAACGACTGGAAAAGGCCGGGGGCAAGTGGGTTGATGAACTTCCTATGGCAGTATGGGCTTACCGAATGACTCACAAGTCCGCGACCAAACACACTCCGTTCTCTCTATCTTATGGCTCAGAAGACATTATTCCAGTCGAGATAGAAGTACTTTCTCATCGCGTGACTTACTATGACCCGAAGATGAATACCATATTACTTGCTGAATCTTTAGATCTGTTAGATGAGAAGCGTGAAGAGGCTGATTTAAGGGCAGCCGCATATCGAAGTCGAGTCCCCCGATTATACAATGCCAAGGACCGACCATGAATCTCTGAACTTGGTGATCTCATTTTCAAGAGAATCTATCTGGTTCCTTCATGCATGAAACCAAATTGGGAAGGACCGTATGTGATTACACAAAAACTCAGGGACGACACGTTCAATTTAACGACCATTCACGGTCTTACATTGCCGAGAGCCTGGAACAGTGAGAGTCTCTGTCGCCACTATACATGACAGGCTTTATTTATTTAGTTCATTCTTTTATTTGTAATTTTTTTCTGCATTTTGAAATGTGAATTTGTAATAAGGCCACTCATCCTGCCGTATTTTCTCATTTCAGCAATAAAATGCCATCTATTCGAGCCAGAGTTATGACTTATTGAATGCGAAGTACAACATCACGATGCACGGAGAGTTAAATTCCATCAAACAGTGGAATATGTTAAAATAGGGAGTGACTATGATATGACCGGCCAGTTGCTAAGTGAAACCTAAGCTCGGGAACAAGTCACTACACTAAAGTCAAATAAGGATTGATACATGACAATCCTTTCACTAGCTCCAAACTCCTAGAGTGCGAGTTGGAGCATAAACTCATAAATGCGGCCCTGAAGAGGGTGGACCCGTCCATCTAACGACTTTGACCGTATCCTAGTCAAGTTTGAGGAGGATGGATCTGTCCATCTAACGACCTCACTTGTTAACTCGGGGTGGATGTGAACCGACCATCCACGATCCTGATAAACTCATCGTTCCAAAAGTGCAAAAGAAGTCTTATAAGCTTAAACAGATGCGACTGACCATCTGTCGGTCAGCTCCAAATTCCTAGAGTGCAAATTGGAGTATGAAATTCAACTCTTGGTTCCCGGAGAGAGAACCAGAGTATAAACGTCAACTCTGAATTCCCAGAGTGCGAATTGTGGTATAAACACCAAATCCTAGTTCTCGGTGTGCGGACTAGGTTGCAAACATCGATTATCATTAGATTCCCAGAGTGCGAACCAGATTATTGATTGCAAATAACTCTGAGTCCCCGGAGTGTGGTTAGAGTATAAACATGACTCGAATGCGAACGACCACTCATAAACTAACTTAAGTCCCCTGAGCATGGACATATACTTTAAACTTCAATAGGCGTGATTGACCGCCGCAATACAAATGCAGATCCCCAGAGTGCGGATGTGACCATTTACGAGTAAGCAAGTGTGATTCGACCACTCGACTCTCACTTGTTCTAGCATTGATCCGACGATGTTAAACTCGAAGAAATAGAGACAAATTGCGATCGCTAGCCAATCTTTGCAACTTGTCCTCGAAACTGGGGGCAGGACTTAAGTGTTAATCGCTGAACGAAGCAGTGCAGCGTCAGAATCCAACTCAATCTCCAGTTGCAACTCGTTTTCATGATTCCAGACTTGGAAAATGAAAACAAATTCAACTCAAAGGTTGAAACTCCACAAATGCACTGGACTGAAATTCAAATACTGGGATACTTAAACATAAGAGACAGTAGTAGATTCAAAGCCAAAAGTAAAATTTCATTTCAACTAATTGTAAATGAAGATTCATATACAAGTTTCCCTAAAATTCCTACTAGAAGGGGCCGAACCCGCATCTATACACGGCCTACAAAAGGAAAGCAAAAACAAGTTTCTATCTACCAAAAAATGCACCGAAGAGGCCTATCTACTCCCTTTTCTTTTTCGGCTTCCTCTTTGGTGTGGATCCGCTGGAGCCGCTAATGATTTTTTGCTTCAAGCTTTTGCCTTTAGGCGGATGGTCTCCAAACGGGAGCATGATTTCAACATCTTCCTTCGAGCTCGAATGAATGAGAGTGCTTCCTACAGGAGGGGTCGAAGGAGTCGAATCAACTATAGGGGTGGAATGGGCACACTGGTATCAATGATTGTACCACCAGGTGATATCATTCTTAACGGAGCCGGACCAGGCACCGCCATTCGACCTCCCGAGCTACCACCATGTGCCGCTTCCTCCAACTCAGCATTGATTTCAACTGGTATTTCTTCTTCACGAATCGATTGGGTTTCGCTGGGAGTAGCGGTGGTCTGCATTGAAGAACCAGAAGCAGCCGCAAGTCCACTAATGAAAAATGGTAAGTCCGCGAAGGGGCCACTGTGTCGACCTAGGAGCTCATACATCATCTGCTCGTTGAAAGAAATCGAGCTCCCCTGCGTTCCTACAATCGGCGCAATCGTTGTCATAGTGGTCGCTTCAGTAATAATGGCCTCCTGCGCTTGATGTAATTCTTGGGTTGTAGGAGGCGCCATCCGTGTAACCCCGATTACTAAACAAAGAATAAGAGAAACTGTTAACAAGTGCTTCAAGGCAAGTTCCTTATTTCGAACACACATAAGATTTATTCAGAGTACCTTCCTCGGTTTGGCTCACGGGCAGGTGAGCGGCTCGGAGGTGTGCTCTTTGATAGGAGATAGCTATGGATGTTTAGGATTATAAGCCGGGACAGACTGTGACTCAATCGCTGGTATAGGTGCAGATTGAGGTGAAGCGGTAATCTCAAGTCTTGTAGCGTGATGCTCGA
Source organism: Allium cepa (assembly GCA_030765085.1). NCBI lineage: Eukaryota > Viridiplantae > Streptophyta > Magnoliopsida > Asparagales > Amaryllidaceae > Allium > Allium cepa. Next base: position 723,171,953 of record CM060935.1, on the reverse strand, counting down.
CACCCGATCCTTCCCCATTCTTCGGTGTTAGGCGCTGAACTTCTCCCTTTCATGTGAGATCACTGACTCATGGAGAATCTTCCTTTTGTCTTCGTTCAGCAATCGATTCTCCAGCTCGAACTCATTAAAGGATTCACCCAGAAGCACTGCCTTCCCCTCCTCAACCAACTGGCTCTAGGCATTATAGAAATGTGCCGAATAGTTTTGAGCCAAGCTAAATTTCTATGTCTCAACACGTTGGAGTTGTAGGTGATATGTAGGTCTTCAATGTCAGCCTCCAGCTAGGATTCTACCGTCCGAACTTTTTCTTCAACCTCGGCCTCCACTGCGCAGACTCTCTCCATAGCCGTATCCCTTTCGCTTTGAAGCACCACCGCTTGATCACATGCCTCTTGTGCAGAAGTGTTAGCGGCATCCCTCTCTTTAATGATTTTAGAAAATTAGGACTTAAGTTCGTCGAGCTCTTTGAGGACCGCGTCTCGTTCAGTAGTGACAGTGGTGTTCCTATAGCCCACTTCCTCCACCAGGGCGTAATGTTCTTGCCTCATCCTCTCTATGGCCGAGTTGGCATCATCGGCCTTTTTAAGAGCTTCTATTTCAAACTTCCGGGAGGACTCGGCTTCAGTATTAAGCACCTGGATGATCCGGTCCTTCTGAGCGAGCTCCTTCTCCAACTTCTCAATCACAACCGCCCGCTCAAAAGCCACCTTCAATGCTTTTTTCACGGCCTTCGCCCACTCCTTGTATTGAAAGTAAATATCATGGACATAGTTTGCACTGTGTTCTTAGCCTCCGTTGGAATTCTCTTTAAGTGCGGGGGAAAATGTAACCGTCAAAGCGGACGTCGGGAAAATCTTTCTTCAATTGAGCAAGTTTAATTGCTCCTTCCCCCGTAGTCTCGGCAAGGACCTGCTCTGCAATTATGGGGGCCACTATTTTAGTTCTATGGTGTTGAGATTCAGGCTTGGAAACATAAGAAGGCGGCTTGTGCCCTGAAGTTTTCGGAGGACGTGAGACGTAAACAGGAGGTTGTACAGGGTTTCTAGGAGGGGAGAGCAAGATTGAGATCGGTGTCTGTACTACCTATCTCTATCATAATGCTCCTGAGTAAAGTACCCGCAATCATAGTCTCTATCCGTCTCTCTTCTGCATGGCTCATAGTCTGTAGAGGATCGGCGAGCCTTCCGAAGACTACTTAGCATTGAGTCTCGGTCGGACATCGTATCTACAAAGCAAAAGAAGAATAGAGTTAATAATCTCCCAGAGTGATCAACTTACGGTCAGGAATTGTGTGGTGTCGTGAAATAAGTATGTATGTGCAATCCCCCGACCAATTAGAAATGTCGGCCACACTAGCTGAAGGAGACACGTTTAAGTCAAAAGCCTACTGAAAATCCTCCAACCTGGCATCATGTTGGAATTACACGTAATCCAGGATCGGAATATCGGTAAGTCCTTCGAAAGGATTTTCCTCCTGCAAAGGAGGAGCCTCTGGAATGTTAATCCTGAGAAAGGGCAAAGATACAACCACAGATTTCCTTCTACCGGATTTAGGACGCTTAAAAGCAGCAACCTTGCCTTTTCTCTTTCTTTCAGAACCCTGAACTACATCCAAAGGCCCGGCCAAGAGTTCGTCATCAGTGGATGTTCTCTCTGAATCAGCCTCTTCGGTTATAACAATTCAGACGTTAAGCTTGGCTCGTTTCTTCGAGACAGACCTTAGCGTTCCCCCGAGACTAATACTTTGGTTCCACTCAATCAATCCAATGATCCTTAGATTTCTATACATCAGAACCGAGTCAATGTTCCTTTCTTCGCTCATAACTTCTTGGAGTACCCGAACTATCTCCTTGAAATGCACAACTTTAGGCCATGGGATTGCAGCTGTAAAGAAAAAAGTGATATAAGTTTGGCATCAGTCATGGTTATCTTATTAGCTACTTGAGAAGATTACGAAACTTACATCTGGCTAACCATCGGCTGGCGAATCCCAAGGGGCATCGAATATACAACCATTCCGTTTTGATATAACTTAGCCTGGTCCAAGACCCCGTTACTATTTGGCATTTCTGATCGCTTTCAAAAATGTGAAAGAAAGGCTATCTCCCTGGCTCTTAATGTTGAATAGATATCTAATCTCGATCAAGATTGGTGGTCGAAAGAGATGCTCCATGAACACGATGAACAAGCTGTTCAACAACGCGTATCCGTTGGGTGGTAGCTAAGATGGAGCGATCCCAAGGAAAGACAACACTTCCCTAATATACTGGTTAAATAGAAGAAGTGTCCCTGCTGCGCATGCATGACGGTTGAATGCGGTATATCCTTCAGGTGGATAGTACGATCTATCATTCGAACCCTACAATAGCATGTCATCCAGTGAAAAACCATGCCTTAAACATATCCGTCCTAACATGTCTTCAAAACATTGGACGGTACAGAATCTGGCGGAGTACAGGTAAAAACAGCCCCTGTTATCTCGCCAGGGGCTGGATCTATGACTTCGGCAGCGATGGCGGGTATCTCAATTATTGGAGGAAGAGAACTTTGAACTTCGTGTTGCTGTGAGCTTGAAGGTTCCATAACCGACTAACTTATGAGAAGTCATCGTTAGACGATAATAACCCCGTGCATCCCCCAGTGTGAAGTGTGTGAATGTGTTGTGCAGTGTAGTGCGATATGTTACTTGAAAAGTCCTACAGAGTTAAAGAAAACATGCAAACTATAAGACTTCGAAATTCAACTGGAGTGACCATCATCGTTGATCGTCACAACCATGCCATCTAGATGTTAGTAATCGACCCAAGTTAAAATTCATTATATTTTTGTTAAGTTATGGATTCATCGACGAGCTTCGATAGACAGCCAGATATGCAGTAAAATGATTAAGTCCAACTATGCCAGGTAGAAGCTCGTCGGGGTCAAGTGTTTAAATATGCATGAAGTTTCGTATCCATTGAAGTCCAAACTTGGATCGCTCCTCGCACAACACCCTCATTTCGCATCAATCATAACACCCTCATTTCGCATCGATCACAACACCTTCATTTCATATCGATCCAAAACCTTCACTTTGTACCGATCAAGGGAGCCTCAACTTCGTATCGATCGAATCCACTGGCTTCGTATTAATCAGGTCACATTGACTTCACATCGATCGTGTTGCAACGGAGTTCATATCCATCACGAATTTGCTTGTGTCCATATCGATTCGAAGTGACAGGAACAAAAACCAAGAGTCAACAATCGATACGAAGATCCTGGTTGGGGTTTGGTGCGAAATCAAGTGTCTCTGACACCTCTTCGATACGAAATTAAGGCCAAAGCAAACTTTCACTGATTCTATCGTATCCCTCTCCACTCCTTCTATAAATGGCCTTAACCCCATTTCCTTCCTCCATCCTCGACCTTGCTCTGGCCCATCTCCGACCTTAATTTTATCAGAGTTGATCACAAACGCAAACAGAATGGCGAAGATTTTGAGTCTTGTTGTTAATGCGTTAGATTCGTTCGATGGATTACCTAGATCTGACAGTTGATTTAAGGGATTGAAAGTCTGGATCGGTTCAAGAGCAACTGAGTTTTTTCTTTTTCCAAGTTTCTGGAATGATACAAAGACGAAAATAGAGAACAAAAAACATGTAAATTTTCTAAGTCCAGAAAGTATATATATGGACTCGAGTGTGAAGGGAAAAGACGATTCGCCACCCTGTCAAAGTAATCGGTTACAACAGGTCCACCACCGAAATGATACGAATGAGCTATTCGTATCCATTAACTCGAGTTCTACCGATACAATATCTATAACAGGGATTTCTCTGAGTCACCAAGGTCCAGTGACACGAAACTATTGTTCGTATCTGTTGTTTACAACTCCATCCATAGCGCATCGATACGAACTACATCGTTCGAATCCATCAAGTCGCAGCCTCCAAAGGCCCATATCCATCGATGCGAACTGGCTATTCATATCCAACAACAAAGGGTCAATCTATACGAAGTACGCAACAAAGGCTGTTCTAAAAGCATTGAGCTCTATCGATACGAAGTGCATATTTCATATCCATCAGCACTCAACCCATAATAGCACAAGTTCATTGGTGCGAAATCGCAACCTAATACCCACTACAGTGGACTCTACCAAAAATCGTATCTATCGATGCGAACGCTTATTTCGTATCCATTGTTATGAATTGCATCAATACGAGAACCGCCTTTCAACCTTTTACATCGATTCAGGAGAGGATCGATACGAAGGAACATTCGAAACAACCACCAAGCATTATTGCAACTCAAATTTCACATAGATTCAGGAGAGGATCGATACGGTATTCGGTACAAGAAAATTGACAACGACTCGTGAATGTGCAACGTTAACGAGAGTCAGATTAACATATATGCATATATGTTGGACTAATATTCAATTTTCAATATCCATAGGAATTGGATACTCATCTGATAATGATTGCGACGACAAAAAGCTAATCACTATCATACAACAATCAATTACAACAGTACAGGGTGCAACAGTTGACAATCAACAGTTCCCATTACCGAGGAAGTCAGTCAGAGATTACAATTTCCAACGAAAAGACGATAACTTTCAGAATGAAGGTTGCTGCTTTTCAAAGCACGTCATGTTTCCACAAGACATACTTTGGGGGGAAAATGTTATACCGCCTTTTGGCAAGGCCGAGATATCAAGGAATTGACTGAAAACCAAGGATCGCTCATCCCGAATATCGAGTAAACACAGGTTCACTATGGATGTCAATGAATTTCGTCTGAGTCCAAATCATGCTACAATTGACATGACAGGACAAGCGAAGCCATGAAAGCCAACATTCCAAATTTCAAGTCAATCCGAGTTCGTATGCTCAAGTTATGATTGATGCAAATTGAAGGAAATAACCCCATTTCGTATCCGTCATTGAGCCTCATTTCGAATCCATCGTTTTCGTATCTATCAGAGCGGCAACAACTTCGCATCCGTCCTAGTGCCTCAGTTCGAATCGATCTAGTTTGTATCCATAGTCAAGCCTCAGTTCATATCGATCGCGTTCGAATCCATCGTAGAGCCTTGGTTCGTATCGATCGACTATTGCCACTTCACATCGATCAGTCTCTCTCTGGTTCGTACCAATAAAGCAAAGTCCACTTCGTATCCATCGATGGCGACATGGATGCACATTTCGTATCGATTGAGATCTAGACATGTTTCGTATCGGTCGACCACGGGTCGATACGAAATCAACGTCCCCCATCGATACGAAGTGTGCTTCAATCTATCGATGCAAAGTAAACCATAGAACCAATACGTGCCGTGCATTTGGATCAATACGAACAAGGTCATTTCCATAGAAATGAATGGTACAACTCCCATCGATTCGAGCGTGACAACAATCTTCAATACAAACGAGGCGAAATCTTTGGAAACGACTCGATCGACTCGGTAATGAAAGTGGATCGATCCATAATCACGTGCCACGTCATCACTTGGGCACATGCGTTGATCGATTCGAAATGATCGATACGAAATCATCGATTCGAACTCGGTAGACTAAAGAACGCAATCTTGCATCGATCATATCTCACAATCCACAGGTCAATGCTATGAAATTTTCACAGGAGCCTGTGCACAACCTAAGGATGATTCATGCCAAGTTTCGACTCGATTGGATCAAGTCTTGATCGATACGAAATTCGTTCGTATCGATCACGGATTGAGCCGAAACTTTATGAGATCGATCGCGTGGGCCCACCCACTTTCCAAAAGAAGTCTCCCGAGATCTAAGCGAGATATCAGCCTCCTACGCCTATAAATAGAGCCCCAGGGCCTGCAAAAGAAGGATCTTTTGACTCACAAACGCCCAAACTCTGCCGGATTCAACTTTGCACTCCATTATTGCTCTTATACTCGAATTCACAATGTTATTCGCTGTAACCCGCTGCAGTCAATTGTAATCATCCAAAGAACATCAATAAAATTATCAAATTCCATAGTGGACGTAGGCAACACGCCGAACCACTCTAAATTGCTGTGTGTATGTGCATTTACATATCTGTTTTTGGAGTTTTTGTTAGAGAATCCACATTTTACATTTACTCTCTTAATTTTTATCTCTTCAAAGACTTCCGAAGAGTGTTGTGCCCATTTTTGGTGCGAACACTATTGGAAGTTTTTAACACTTTAGGGCAGTATTCTCTTTTGGTGTTCTGGGCCGGTAGATCCTTAAAGGAACATAATTCATGTTTTTCTAGTAATGAGGCAAAGAAGTTGTAATGACCTGCAAATTTATCACTTGGATAAATTATACTTATTTTTAAAATATTTAGACATGGATTGAAAAGTAATAAATAATCATATTTTAAGTGGTAAATATTAGTAGTTATTTTGTTTGGAAAAAATATTTACGGGCAAATTACCGAGGTAAAATATTGATAATTTGTAAATATCGTCCTAGATAAAATATCGATAAAACTGTCTGAAATCATTTTATCAATAAACTGCTTTTAAATAATTAGGATTGTGCACGGCTCTGCATATACTAATATATGTATTCAAACAAGATTATGAAATAAAATAAATTTATTTTATTTTAGGAAAATAAAATGTATTTATGACATCAACAGTTGATATCATCGGTTTTATATATTTCTCCAGAAATTCAAGTTAACTTTAAATATTAAATAAATGGATTTTATTAACAAATAAATCTATTTTAATTATTTGATAATGATGGTAAAATAGTTTTAATTTTTTTACCAAAATATATAGTTCATAGAAAAATAGAAAATATGACCAAAGAACGTTTTCGGAATTTCGACTTTTCGACACCAGAAATTTATCGGGAACATTGCTCGCTTTTGTGCACTATATGCACATATATATAAGAGATAATTAACCAAGTAATAATATACTTAATTATGTTTTATCTTATGTTAAATATGGATATGAAGTGATGTGACAATTCATGGTTTTAAAAATAAAAACTTATATGTATAAATATATGCCATTATCTCTTGTCATATCTTAGCTTATCATCATTATCCATTGAGACCTAGAGAATGTGACTAGAGAGGGGGGATGTGACATATGCGGAGAGGAATGTGGTGATGTGACTTGTCAAAATAATGACATGTTATGATATTTTAATCTAAGGTTAGTTTTGTAATTTCCTTGCTTTCTTTCATCTATAAATACACATCCCCTTCATCATATTTTCATTTACTTCTCCATTTCCATTTTTCAAAAGCGTTCTTCATAATTCCATGGCTTCTTAAGTTAGTTTTAAGTTTTTTTTAAAATCAAAAGTTTTAAATTTCTTTAAAGATGCAAATTTGTTTTTAAACTCTTTCTTCTCCATTTTTGTAACATTCCTGCTTTTTTTATCAAATTCAAATTGGTAATTAATTTAATTTTAGAAATTAAATTGCGAATAAATTTTGTATTTCCTAAACTAGATAGATATTTATTTGTTTATAAATAGAAATAAGAATTTGATTAGGAATTTAAAATAAATAGATGATGAATGGAATATAAAAATATATAATTTTATTGTTTACTCATTTATAAATACAAATTGATTGTATATTAATTTTTGAATTTTAAATTTAAAAATAAATGTGTTGAAACATAAATTGAATTTAAATCTATGTTTTAAAAAAATTAATAAGAATTTGTTTCCTAATTATAATATATATATATATATATATTCAAAAAGTTGTTTAAAGTTAAGAATCTATATTTTAAAGGAAACTTATATGTACATAATATGTGTGTTTATTTATTTATTATGAATAATTAGCTTTAACGTCATTTTTAAGGTTATATAAAGGACAAAAAGAAAATGGTTTGAATATATAATAAGAAATGTCACCTTAAGTTTAATTTTAAATAAGATTTAAAGTACATTTTCTTTTAAAATGAATAAATATAGTTTGTGCATTTAAAAATTTAAAAATATAACCTTTAAAACATAATAAGTATAGATTTGGAAATATAATACATATGTTAAGATATGAAAATATAAATGCATAAAGGGTTAAAATAAAATTTACAAAAATATTTGAATTAAAGATATAAACATAAAAGTGATATAAGTGAACATTTTTAAGAAGATTAAACTATGTATAGACAAGTGTTAGCCTAAATAAACAAGCGGCAAACAAAAAGAATTAAAAACATACAAAATATATGAAAAGGAAGAAAGAAATCAGATTTTTCATTTTCATTTTCAAATCTGAGAATAAAATCTCATACAACTCAAACTTAATCAAAAGAAGAAATCAAAAGTTCAAATAACAGATCAGATCAAAGAAAACAAGTTAGAAATCAAAACTGGAATTGCAGATTAAATTAAAAACCTGGAAATGTTGTTTTGATTCAATATACATCAATCTCAAATCTGGTTAAACAAAAGCAAGCTTCAGTGTTGAAATTAAGAATGCAACTCAGATCAAAGGAATTAAGAATCAAAACGCAACCACAAATTCAAGCTGAATCCAATCTAAAGCCTGGAAAGCAAAAAGAAAATCAAGCGTGCAGATTCAAAATTGCAGCTTGACATCAATCATGTTTTGAAATCAAACTAAAGCAATATAAAGATCAGAAAAACAAAACAAACGCTAGTTGAATCAAAAATCTAGGTTCCAGATCATCACCAGCATTTCTAGAATAAAAGAAAAAAAATACTGTCTCTGCTTCTTCCCACACAGGTGAGCAAACTCCCTCTTTATAAATTCCAAAACCTGATATATTTGAATGATCTATGAAGTATGATTTGAAATGGTCTTAAATGGTTGTGTGAGTATTCCTGCATGTTTGTGTATATTTATACAAATGTATGTGTGCATATATGAATAGGAGTTGTTCTCTGTTCTTGTTAAACAGGTTTCCAAACCATTTAAAAACTAGGATCTCATCTTCTAATTTCTTATAGACTTTGCTGATCAAAAAAAAGTATTTAAAGTGGATAGATCTTTAATTTAAAAATAGTTATGAGTACGAAATTGTTCATATAATATCTAGAATGCAAGAAGAACAGTGAAAACATACAACATGTTAAGATTTAATTATCATGATTTTTTGTTTTGATTCCATAACTTGATTCGCATGGGAAAAATATGTTTTTTGATGAATATATCATGATTTTTAAAATTGGGTATGATGGGAATTCGTGAGATGAACGAAAATCAATTTTTCGTCAAATTTTGATTATCAACGAAATAGTGTTCGTCGAGGCCAAAGCTGAAGGTGGCCAGAGGTTCAGGGATTACCGGAAAAATATTTGGTGATTTTTTAATCCACCGTGGTGGCAACAGTTGATCGTAGTAGGGTTTTAGCCTAATTTGAAATCAATGTTGGAAATTGGGTCGATCGCACCCGGGGGGAAAAGATGTGTAGCGTCGTGGCGAAGCGATGGATGAAGTGGCGAGAACTTTGATCATCGGAGTCAGCAAATGCATGGGGTTTTTGGACGTTCGTTTCATTCCAGGTGGTCGTTGAGTCATTCGATTTTGGTTTGAGGATGTTTTAGAGATTTTGGCGTTTGGGAATTTAGCCTGTGTCGTCGGCGACTCGTCGAGAGGATCGACGTTGGTCGGAGGTGGGCCGGTTGATGGTGCATGTGCACAGTGCACTTTAGTGCATCTGGATGATGTTGGGTTGGAGAAGAGAGAACTTACTCAGGTTCAAACACGTGCAAACAGGGGATGGATTCGAAGGAAGAAATTTTGGGTTGGCTCAGGGTCGAGCTCGGGAAGAACGAGTTTTTGCTCGGGTTATCTGATGTAATGCAAAAAAAGTTTTAAAATTTTAAAGAAAAATCAAGTATTTAAAACAAATTTTGTTTAGACTAATTACTTTTTATATTCGATGTTATCTAAAGTTTTAAAATTGGTTAAGAAGGTTTTTTTTTAAATAAAATTGTTTTAATTAACCAAGCTTTAAAATATTTTAAAATACATATAACCTTTATCTTGAAAGTTTATTTTAAATAAACTAATAATATTACATGTTTTAATGGTTAATTAACTTTTAAAGTCTAAGTTAATTTATTTATTAAAGGAAATTAATTACTTGAAGTTAGTTACTTAATAAAAGTAATTAAGGTAAATTAATTAATAGTTTGAGTTTAATAAATCAAGTAATTAAAGAACAATTAATTTAAGGATAATTAATTACTTAAAAGTAATTATTTAATGAAAGTTATTAAGAATGAATAATTAATGATTAAAGATTTGTTAATCAAGTGTTTAAAAGGGTAATTAATTTAAAGAATAATCAATTAATGTGATTAATTAACTAAGGTAATTAATTTGAGAAAAATTACTTAGTTAAAGGAATTAATTAATAGAAGTAATTAAGGGATGATTATTAATTAATTAATTATTGTAATTAATTAAGGATAATAAATCAAAGAGTTAATGAATAATTAAAGGTTAATTAATAATAATTAAAGGATAATAAATTAAATGGTTTGTAATTAATTAATATTAATTAACCAGGATTAGTGACTAATCTAATTTAAATTAATCAGATGATTAATTAATCTTACTAATGGATGTTTAGATTTTGTTGAATGTTGAATGTTGAATTGTTTGATATCCCTGATTTGTGATGCTTTGTGATATGAATTATTATGATTTGAGCTGAGAACTATGATGTAACTTATTCATCTATGATGTAATTTATTTATCTGCGATGAATTTATATTATTTCTGTGAATCTGTGAATGCAGATAAGCGTTATAGATTATACCGCTTATCGATATTGATATGATTGAATCTGTAATGATTAATGTATTGCACTATTGTGTATAACCCCTGGACTACACCATACATACACAAATATGGATCGCACTTGCTTAGCTTAGCTAACGTGATAGAGGGTTCTCGCTTCGCGTTTGGTGCCAAACGGGGGACTCTTACCTCTACATGTCCCCGGGGAATGGTTGGCTTACCGGTTAGGGGGGTCGAGAGGCCGACCGTAAAAGCAACTGCGAGGTGCCAGTGTCTGCCACAGCGGAGGGCATCTGCTGTCGGACGGCCGAAGGCCCAGACTGTGACATTTTGGTATCAGAGCTGAAGGTTGAAACTTTAGCTCAGGTATATAACACATTAGGTAACTCATTAAAGATAGGGTGAAGTATACCCTAGAATGAGTATGCCTAAGATATCCGTCTAAATGCCTAAGTAAATTCTCTTACTATTCATTGATAGTAAGTATGAGAGCAAGAAGAGGACGAGATAAGGGACAGGGAAGCACCACTTCCAAAGGTCAATACCCTGCAACAACAAAGAAACAATCTTTTCTCTATCAACCTCTTTTAATCATCACTCGATTTCAAATTCTTTGCTTGCTTTGTAGCAGCTCGGGGGAAGAAGCTTCGATGCGATGGTGGCCCTGCATAACTAGAATCAATCTTTTCTTAACCTTAATAAATTTGAAACTCTAATTAGGATAAATTGGTAAGCAAGAATATGAAGCTGAATTTGAATTGTATCAATTAACCAATTTCGGTTAAAACCAAGCTTTGGAAAGTTTTATTGTGATTTGTTGTAAGGATCAAAGTCCGAAGAGGGACAAGTTTGCATATACTTTGGGATATTCCAATCTGGATTGGGTATCCATTAGTTGTTCTTTTGGGTCTCGATATATTCTACGAACGATTAGTTATCCCTTCGAACTAACCAGTGCCCCTACATATTCGTAGATCAGGTGACCCGACTATCTTGTGAAATATTGAATGAGTTTATTCTCATAATTATTGATGATATTCTGATTTGGTAAACCAAATATAGAATAGATAATCGACTTGATTAAAGAGTTGATTCTCTATCTTTGTGTGTCCACCCTTTGTTGTCTCCTTGGCAAATTTCGGGGACGAAATTTTCTTAAGGGGGAATCTGTAACATTCCCGTCTTTTTTTATCTAATTCAAATTAGTAATTAATTTAATTTTAGAAATTAAATTGTGAATTAATTTGGTATTTCCCAAATTAAATAGATATTTGTTTGTTTATAAATATAAATAAGAATTTGATTTGGAATTTAAAATAAATAGATGATGAATGGAATATAAAAATATATATATATATTTCATTGTTTACTTATTTATAAATACAAATTGATTGTATATTAACTTTTGAATTTGAAATTTAAAAATAACCGTGTTGAAACATAAATTGAATTTAAATCTATGTTTTAAGAAAAAATTAATAAGAATTTGTTTCCTAATTTTTATATACATACATACATATATATATATATATATATATATATATATATTCAAAAAGTTGTTTAAATTTAAGAATCTATATTTTAAAGGAAACTTATATATATATATATAATATGTGTGTTTATTTATTTATTATGAATAATTAGCTTTAAAGCCATTTTTCAGGTTATATAAAGGATAATAAGAAAATGGTTTGAACATATAATAAGAAATATTACCTTAAGTTTAAATTTTAAACAAGATTTAAAATACATTTTCTTTCAAAATGAATAAATATAGTTTGTGTATTTATAAATTAAAATTATAACCTTTAAAACATAATAAGTATAGATTTGGAAATATAATACATATGTTAAAATATGAAAATATAAATGCATAAAGGTTAAAATAAAATTTACAAAAATATTTGAATTAAGGATATAAACATAAAAGTGATATAAGTGAACACTTGTAAGAAGATTAAACTATGTATAGACAAGTGTTATCCTAAATAAACAAGTGGCAAAGAAAAAGAATTAAAAACATACAAAATATATGAAAAGAAAGAAAGAAATCAGATTTTTCATTTTCATTTTCAAATCTGAGAATAAAATCTCAAACAACTCAAATTTGATCAAAAGAAGAAATCAAAAGTTCAAATAATAGATCAGATCAAAGAAAACAAGTTAGAAATCAACACTGGAACTGCAGACTAAATTCGAAACCTAGAAATGCATTTTTGATTCAATATACATCAAGCTCAAATCTGGTTAAACAAAAGCAAGCTTCAGTTTTGAAATTAAGAATGCAAAACAGATCAAAGGAATTAAGAATCAAAGTGCAACCACAAATTCAAGTTGAATTCAATCTATAGCCTGGAAAGCAAAAAAGAAAATCAAGCATGCAAATTCAAAATTGCAGCTTGACATCAATCAAGTTTTGAAATCAAACTAAAGCAATATAAAGATCAGAGAAACAAAACAAACGCAAGTTGAATCAAAAATCCAGGTTCCAGATCATCACCAGCATTTGCAGAATAAAGGAAAAAAACACTGTCTCTGCTTCTTCCCACACAGATGAGCAAACTCCCTCTTTATAGATTCTAAAACCTGATATATTTGAATGATCTATGAAGCATGATCTAAAATGGGCTTAAATGATTGTGTGAATATTCTTGCATGTCTGTGTATATTCATACTAATGTATGTGTGCATATATGAACAGGGGATATTCTCTGTTCTTGTTAAACAGGTTTCCAAACCTTTTCAAAACTAGGATCTCATCTTCTAATTTCTTATAGACTTTGCTGATCAAACAAAAAGTATTAAAGTGGATAAATCTTTAATTTAGAAATAGTTATGAGTACGATATTGTTCATATAATATTTGGAATGCAAGAAGAACAGTGAAAACATATAACATGTTAAGATTTAATTATCACGATTTTTTGTTTTTATTCTATAACTTGATTCACATGCGAAAAATATATTTTTTGATGAATATATCATGATTTTTAAAATTGGGTACGATGAGAATTAATGAGATGAACAAAAATCAATTTTTCATCAAATTCCGATTATCAGCGAAATAGTGTTCGTCGAGGCCGAAGCTGAAGGTGGCCGGAGGTTCAAGGATTACTAGAAAAATACTTGGTGATTTTTTAATCCACCGTAGTGGCAGCAGTTAATCGGAGTAGGGTTTTAGCCTAGTTTGAAATCAATGTTGGAAATTGGGTTCGTGCGGCATCGTCGAGGGAATTGGGTCTATCGCACCCGGGGGAAAAGAAGTGTGGCGTCGTGGCGAAGCGATGGACGAACTGGCGAGAACTCAGATCACCGGAGTCGGTGAATGCATGGGGTTTTTGGATGTTCGTTTCGTTCCAGGTGGTTGTTGAGTTGTTCGATTTTGGTTCGAGGATGTTTTGAGATTTTGGGTGTTTGGGAAGGTAGCCTGTGTCGTCGGCGAGTCGTCGAGAGGATCGACGTTGGTCGGAGGTGGGCCGGTTGATGGTGCATGTGCACGGTGCACTTTGGTGCATCTGGATGATGTTGGGTTGGAGAAGAGAGAAGTTACTCAGGTTCAAACACTTGCAAACAGGGGATGGGCTCGAAGCAAGAAATTTTGTCTTGGCTCCGGGTCGAGCTCGGGAAGAACGAGTTTTTGCTCGGGTAATCTGATGTAATGCGAAAACAGTTTTAAAATTTTAAAGAAAAATCAAGCGTTTAAGACAAATTTTGTTTAGACCAATTACTTTTTATATTAGATGTTATCTAAAGTTTTAAAATTGGTTAAGAAGGTTTTTTTTAAATAAAGTTGTTTTAATTAACCAAGCTTTAAAATGTTTTGAAATACACATAACCTTTATCTTGAAAGTTTATTTTAAATAAATTTAACAATATTACATGTCTTAATGGTTAATTAACTTTTAAAGTCTAAGTTAATTTATTTGTTAAAGGAAATTAATTACTTGAAGTTAGTTACATAATAAAAGTAATTAAGGTAAATTACTAATAATTTAAGTTTAATAAATCAAGTAATTAAAGAACAATTTATTTAAGGATAATTAATTACTTAAAAGTAATTATTTAATGAAAGTAATTAAGGATGAATAATTAATGATTAAAGATTTGTTAATCAAGTGTTTAAAAGGGTAATTAATTTAAAGAATAATTAATTAATGCGATTAATTAATTAAGGTAATTAATTTGAGAAAAATTAATTAATTAAAGGAATTAATTAACAGAAGTAATTAAGGGATGATTATTAATTAAGGATTAATTAATTATAATTAATTAAGGATATAAATCAAAGAGTTAGTGAATAATTAAAGGTTAATTAATAATAATTAAAGGAAAATAAATTAAATGGTTTGTAATTAATTAATATTAATTAACCAGGATTGGTGATTAATCTAATTTAAATTAATTAGATGATTAACTAATCTTACTTATGGATGCTTAGATTTTATTAAATGTTGAATTGTTTGATATCCATGATATGTGATGCTTCGTGATATGAATTATTCTGATTTGAGCTGTGAACTGTGATGTAACTTATTCATTTGTGATGTAATTTATTTATCTGCGATGAATTTATATTATTTATTTGTGAATCTATGAATGCAGATAAGCGTTATAGATTATACCGCTTATCGATATTGACATGATTGAATCTGTGATGATTTATGTTATTGCACTATTGTGTATAACCCCTGGACTACACCATAAACACACAAATATGGATTGCACAAGGAAATTGGTTAAGTCATAGATTTTTGGAAATAGTTTTAAAAGTTGAATTTTTGAATCCAAATGGTTTTGGAAATGGATTTGGGTTAAATATAAAAAGCTTTTGAAAAGGGATTTCAAAAATAAAAAGTTATTTAGAATAACTTAATAAAGTTTTAAAATTTAAATAATTTGATTTAAATTTGAATTCAAAAATTTGAAATTGAATTCTATGTTCGAAAACTATGATTTAAAAAGGCTATACAAGTTATATATGTGTTTATATGGGTTTAAACCATTTTAAATGTATTGTTTTGAATTTGGATTTAACCCAAGGGCTTTAGCTTGTATAAATGAAATCGGATTTTTCCGAAACGAAAACTATTTGTTTTCAAATAATAAAAGCTTTCATATAAGGAAATAATTTCTAATTTGTGTTAAAAGGATTTCAAGTTTGAAATGAAAATGGGTTTCCAAGTTATGAATAAAATTTTGGAAATGGTTTGAAAGCTATGAGTTAAATCTTTGATTAAAAGATTTGAGGAGTTAATCCAATTTGAAAGGAAAATTATTTGAAAGAATATGAATGAATCTTTGTTAAAGATTGGTATACTTTGTTTTCAAATGGAAAAGGGATCTTAAAGGTGTGCCCTTTCTATAAAAGATTTGAAATGGAAGTTGTCTTGAAATATGTGAATGAGTCTTTATGAAAGCTGGGTGAACTTTGTGAATTGAATCTCTTTGTTTAAAGATTTGGAAATGGTAATTTGTTTAAACCATTTTAAAGGAAAGTTTGGGTTCTAAATTGTGACTTAACTGAAATCCCAATATCTATATGTTTTTAAATATTGCGCTCATTATTCATTTTAGCCAGGAGAGGACCTTGTGTCATATAACCCATTTCGAATAATGATACGACGTTATGGATGGCATTTGAAGACCAGTGGTGAAGACATGATATTTTTGAAAGCGAAAGGATAACTCGTCGAATGTCACTTCACTGACTGGTCCTCAGTATAGAGATCTCCATATGTGATGGGGAGTCCGGATGTGATTAGGAATTATCCGGATATGCAAGGGTTTCTTTGGAAGTGCCTTCGGTTCTTTTCGAACCCGGAACAGATTTGTATGGATGTGTGTCTGATATTACACTTTGAGATGTAAAACTGGTCTCTATCAAATACATTTCTGTTTGGTGGCGGAGATTTATTCTCTTAACTTAACACCCTTCTCTGAGACGTACGAGCTCAGAGATTATGTAGTTGATAGTTACTAGTGATACATTCCCAATTTGGTAATGTGGCATACGAAGTGTTGCAGATCATTTGTTGATTAAAGCATGACTTTGTGAAAAGTGTAGCTTTATGGACGAGACCTCATCGAGCTTCACTCCCCGGTAATGGTCGAAACAGGAAAGATGCGACAAGGTTGTAGGGGTCGCGCCCCTAGGGTATGTCCATTCCTTCTAGAAAAGGAAGGTATCATGGTATGGAGCCCATATACTTAACTCATGTGTACATTGTAAATTTTATTACTACGTGATGTTGCTTTGTGGTTGAGGATCCTCGGATAAAGGTCGCAACCAACCGAGGGTGGCATATCTTAGGTTTTACTCCCAGGAAGGGAGTAAACCGGCCTTATGTTGGCAGAGAGCTGGGTATGTTCACGGGGCGTCCCTCCAGAGGTGTTCCCATGTAGCAATAGGAAGTTCTTTAGCCTAATCATTTGTTGGAAATCCAATCAAAAAATACGAGCCCTTTACGATTGCAATTGTATAACCTTCCACATCAGGTGGTAGCTATAGCTGGCATAATATAATGGTACCTATGCTAGTTAAGGTTAACATTATACTTTCGAAATGTTTTCAACTATGCAATAATAATAACATCAAAAGGATTTTGCGTAGTAAGCATGTTTGACTATCATAAGGGAAATCTCCCCCGAGTGTGCGATTGCATGGTGTGTGTGCCGGAAGGCCTTATGGTAGTTTCATTTTTGAAAAAGCATTACGAATTTCAACTTTTAAGTTCTTTTGTTGTTTGT
This sequence comes from Allium cepa, assembly GCA_030765085.1. NCBI lineage: Eukaryota > Viridiplantae > Streptophyta > Magnoliopsida > Asparagales > Amaryllidaceae > Allium > Allium cepa. Next base: position 723,154,464 of record CM060935.1, on the reverse strand, counting down.
TTTAAAGAAAAAACTATTTTTGTTTGCTCATACCAGTCGCATGACTGACCCGGAGTTTATTGTTCCCTTCCTAAACTCTGGGTGCCCATAATTTTCCACACGGGCAGTCTAGAGTTTGGTTTTTCAGATAGTCAGATAGTAGATGTAGATTCGATATCTTTGAAGCCTTTGGATCTTGGCGATCACATTTGCTTCATTCGGGAGTTATCTAGTATGCTTATTGTATCGTGATGATGGTTCGAGCTATCTTTAGTTTGGAGATGGAGTTGTAGTTGCATTATGGAGTTAGATTCTTTTGGAAATTCTAGTTGAGTTATTTTTCCGCTGTCGATGGTTGCAAAGCCTAGACCATCCAGCTATGTTTTATTTCCGCTGTTATTTTTGTATCTTTGATGTTAATATCGTTTGTATCAAATTGTTGTATATCATTGGATATTGTATTCATTGGAGTTATATGATATTCTTTTTCTTCCGCTGTGTTGTTATATTTAATGTGTTATAAGCTCCGACACGAGTCAGATTTCAACGGTTGAATCTGCGGCATTCGTGTACAAGTGAAGTACGGGTGTCGATTTTCGAACGCTGAAATTTGGGTCATGATAATTTCCCCCCACTTTATTCGGCCATAGTTTCCTTTATTTTATACCAAATCAAGATTTTCTTTTTTTCAATCATATAAAATTTCATTAGCTACAACTTTAATGTTGAGCAACTCTACCTCGCCACTCATTAAACACTCACTAAGGTTCTATGGTTTGACTAAACATTTAAAATAAAATTAATACTCCACCATATTAATTATTTCCATACTTTACTTATTAAAACTCAATTTACTATGTCTGGTTGTCTTATCATAGCATTTAGAAAATTCTGGTTGATGCGTTTGGCCAACGTTATTGATAGGAATTTATTGTTTCTAATTTCAATCTTAGGTTTGTCAAAATCTCATTTCTTTCCTATGTACTTTTAAACTCAAAAATTCAGGTCTAAAAGTAGCTCTCCTTATTTTGACCATATTTAGCTCAAAAGTAATATGATTTGAGTGATACTTTTATTTAAATTGTAGATATGAAAAACCGTAAATCCGTACCCCTTTGAGTCGACAATATTATCCATCAGTTCAACTCAAGTAGCACGGAACTACGAACCATGAGGGTAAAAGAAGAAAGAGGTAGAAGAAGGAGATAAAAAAACAACATCAGAATCTAACAATCACAGCGGAACAATATATAATATATAACAACAGATTTTCATACAAAAGAATCTGTAACTGTTTAATACTTACAATCATCGGAGTACACAATCACCACATCAAATCTGGATAGTTTAGATATTGTCCTTACACAGTGGAATACAAAAATCTACGGAAATACGCCTTGTCATCCCGCTCGTCTCCCGAGCTCCATAACATTCTATCTTGTATCTGTAATACTCGGTCTGACCTGGGCATTATACTAAAATAAAACTCGAGTCATTCTGGAAAACCAGCATGAGAAAACACACTCGATTGGATTATTAAAGTTTTTAAAATCCGTTGAAATCAAAGGTATCTCGTAAGACCACTCCACAAATCAACATGTCGAGTTTTTACCTTGCGATAACTACAACAATTTTTTATCAAATCGTCTGATATTATAATAGTGTCTATAGAAAGTAAAATAGAATCTAGCTGAAATACTTGCATCTCAAGCTCCAGCATAGTTGGGCACAAAAAAACCGTACGGGCGCTTATTGGAGATTGGATTCCATACAATGGCATGGCTACTGGGGTACCGCCAGTCACAGTACCTGGCCTAGATCAGCGTATCGAGGACCACTCCCGATCTCCTGCAACACAAGATCGGAGCTACCTCTTACTGGATAGTCTGAATAAGATCACCCCACGGTTGGGATCAACAACCGTCCACTAAGCCGAGATAAAAAAGGGACATCTAGACAGGGATGACCTTACCCTACTTGGGTGCTATGCACATAGCCTTACTGCACCTCCTCTGTTTTAGCCATTCCCAGTTGATGAGGCTTGAGGCTATACGTTACCTCTTTAGAACACATTTCACTTAGAATGCTGACGATGGTCTGATAGAGTTCGTCCATACAAGTTTCCCTGGGTCTGCACAAACCGAATCATCATCTTCATCAACTTCATGGTCTTCATTCGCAAACGTTTAAACCGGGTCGAAGTGGTTTCCGGATAATTAAACCTGATCCCTGTCTCTTCGAAACGATCAGCGCATTGGCCAATATTGATAGTCGGTTATTTAACTATCAAATTAAACAATCATTTAACCCATTATTTTATTCCCACTGGAAAACACTAATGTCTTATTAAATTTAGATTTTAAATAAATAAAACAACTTTATCCAAAAATGTATACTTAAACATTTAAAATAAAACTACTTAAATCGCTTTATTCAAAATAATAGTTATAAAATTCTATAATAATTTCCCAAGTAAAACTTTAGCCAAAACTACTTTTAAAATAAAACTATTACATATGGTAGAAATATTTAATAGTCATCCTTTACATCAAGATACTAATTTAACCTTTAAAAATAATTACTATTATAATTAACTTAAATAAATATTTACTTTAACAATTTTAAAATAACTAAATAATAATTTTTCTAAAACCTTCTCCCAAAACCACTTTTAAAACTTCTAATTTATACTTAAAAATCTCCTTTGAAATTATACTTGGCTTACTCAAGAAAATACACTTTTCATTCCAACATAGCTCATCTAATCTTTTATAAATCCTTCTCGATTTGTCCTAATTTAATTTACGTCTCAATTCCGTAAATTTTCTTTCTTATACCTTTAAAAGTAAAACTTTCTTTTTATTTTTGAAATGAAATACCATTTCCTTATAAATTCCCATCATGAATTTTTAAAGATCTCAAATATCCACTGATATTTATTTCACTTTATAAACCCCATTTATAAATTTCATAGTCTCATTCTCCTTTTAAATCACTATTTCAAAACACTTAATCGATTTTAAAAATCGATTTGCTGAATTAAATTCCCTTTAAAATAATTTTCTTTACTTACCCAGATTTATTCCAAAAACCCATTACTTCCAGATTTACTCCTTTATTCTGATATAAAATCTTATTTAAATCTGAATACCGATTTCATACTTTATTTCAAAATTCTCCTTTTATATTTCCCAACTCATTTAAATCTTAAATTTAAAAAATATATTTTTTCGTACTTACGTACAATATTTCTTAAGTCCTAATTTATATTAATTAATACAATAAGTTGATATTTATACATCCTTTTGAATTTATACAATAAGTTGATGTGTATATTTTTTCCAGTAAACACAATTAGAAATTTACTTTAGTGTAAAAAAACTTCTGATAAATGAAATAAAAATCACAAATTGAATTAACGGTTTAAACTTGAAAAAAAAGCATTAGATTGAAATGCTTTAAAATAATTTAACCTTGAAATCGAACAGGAAATGAAGACATTGAGCTTTGCTCTGCACATGACCACTGACCTCGACGGTCACCTCTACCTCGTCCATGGCCTCCATCACCAACCTGACTTGTCGACTTTGCCTCCCCGCCCACCATCGTGAACCACCAAAATTCATCGCCCACCTCAAACAGTAGCCGCACCTCACTAGCTCAACCACAAGTGCGAACTCCAACCCAATCGCAACCCGGACAAACGAATTATGCCTCCCCAAATCCAACTTGAGATGCCGCTCTACCACCCCTTGTTGCACCTGCGTTTAGCCCAACAACACGCGACAGACCACAACGAGCCCCGCCGTCGATTTCGAACGCGGCCTCATCGTGAAACTGCAAATCGATTTTCCTCGTCTCTTTTTTTATACATCTTCGATTTTGAATTCGATTCTAGAGGAAAAAGAAAATGGGAATGAGAGGTTGATTTGATTCCGATTTTAGTTGCTCTCAATCGACCATTTTCGATTTTGACTTTATTTTTTTTTCGTTCGAGATGTTTGAACTGCGGAAAGGGAGAAGGTCACATGATATAGAAGAAGAAGAGAAGGCAAGACGTGACGTTGAACAGAAGGTGGTGTGCATAAGAAGGCTACAGTGCTCCGAAAAGCAAAAAGCCGATGAGAAGGAAAAAGTTTTGATGGTGAAAGAATTACAACTGAATGTTGGGTTGTATGTGAATATATATGTATATATATTAATTTGAATTCAAATTGTCTCGATTTACATAGCTAAAAACCACGAACCCCTATTGAGGTGTGCCGCTAGGCGTTCATAATGTTATACCCCTAGTTTGAACGCGATGGAAAAGGTTTCGAGTACTAATTCGATCATATGGAGAAGATAGCTTTCCGGACCAGTTATTGTATTAAATTTTCGATATAAATTTCAACGTATTTATACACCGTACGATCACACGATAATTCCAAATGCTATGAAAATTGAATTCCGATAATAATACACTATTATGGACCCAATGGAACTGGTTTCGTCGAATTCCAAGACTGTGCTTCGGAAGGCTATTTTTAAATATCAATTTAAACGATGAATTTTTAGAACTAAAAAATCACTTCCAATTTAAGTTTTAAAGCATTTATTATCTTCGGTATTTTTAATATAAATTTTATAAGCTTTCAAATTATTTTTAACAAGCTTGAAACTCCAGATTTCATATTTTACCCAAATCCCAATTACTTAATCGATTTATTTAATTACCCAATAATTAGTTATATTTGAAATTCAAGTTAAGAATCAACACCTAAATATTTAAAATCAATTAAATATTCCAATTTCAAATATCCAAAATTCTGGATCGTTACATTCCTCCTCCCTTAAAAGAATTTTGTCCTCGAATTTGCTAGTTAAGAAGAACGGTCAACAACCCGTTAACTATTTTCCTAAACCAAATAGTTTTTAACAATTTCCCAAAAACAATCTTTTTATTAAGGACACATTATCGCCCTTACTAACTTTCCCAAACCCATCCCTAGGTTCCAATTAATATTATCCCCTTAATAATTCAAATTATAGTTTAAATCAAATTCTAAACTATGAAAATTTTCTTCAAAATTTTTCTAACTCCCTAAATTTTCAAAAAATTTCGGCAACGTCTCCTTTACGCGGCTAGCTCGGAACAACTACAAAATTTCCCTACGGGCCCCAAATTTCAAAAGAAAATAAAAGCCAAGTTGCTAAATCATAAAATCATCAAATTTCATATGACAATTTAAACATAAACTTTTTTCGGGAAATTCAAATTTATATTCTGAAATCAAAAACACAAATTTTCTTTTGCTTTTAAAACACCTGTATATCCTACTTTGCAATAATATCCAATCATAGAATCTAGATATATTTTATTCACTTCTTTACAAAATTTTCAATATTTACTTTACTTAAGCTTGTACGATGTCCATATATCATCCGTACACAATACCAAATCCGATCGCTCGCTCGATCACACAATTTCACTTCCGAACTAGTATCATCCACCCGACTTCCTAGTGCAGACTCAGATGTGGTTTCCTAACCGGATTCCGTTGTTCTCCTTGCATAGCCATATACTATGATAGAGAATTTTAGGATCAATCAAGAATCCATATCCAGGGTTCGCCGTCTAAAATCGAGTGAAAAGTCCCAACTCGGATCGATATAAATATCTATAAATTCTGTGATCGAATCTGGATCAAATCGTTATGCGAATAAAATAATACACGTATATCCTACGCATTTACCTCAATTTATTATTAACTATATCAATTCTCTTTTTATTCACATTTATTTTGATTTCTATTCACTTATCCACACTTATCATTTCGCATACCTTTATTAAATCTTTCATTCAAATACTTACTTAGTATATTTTTCCTATACAAATTTTACTTAAGAATTTCTCTCAATTTTTTTAAGTTAATTATAAATATTCTATACACCTCTTACATTTATTTTCACTTCAACATTTAAGCTTTTATATCCATTTCCATTTAACTTAAATTTCCAATTTCATTTAAATTCAATCTATCTTCTGATTTTACAATATTGAATTTTTCCCAACCACCTTTCAAACTACCTTAATTAACCAATTTCCTTAGTTAATTCCATTAACTCATTTATTTATATCTCAATAAATTTTTTATTTCCAAACCTTTCATTTCATTTAGCCCATTCGAACCAATTTCTCGATTTCACTTTACTTGCACAATTTTAAATTAAATATCATTTCAATATTGAATTTCAATTTCACTTACTTACAAATCAACTTATTTTATTCATCCACAAATTTATTTCCAACTACTAAATTTTATTTTCAAAAACTTATTCCATTGAGCCTACTTAGATTCATTCCCTCAAAATTCACTTTTATTTAAGTTAAATCAGTTACATTTTAATTTAATTCAAATTTTTTTAACTTATTTCATTTTAACACTTACTTTAATTTAACTCTTCTTACATTAAATTTTATTCTAAACAAATTTCAAATTTTTATAAGTTCCCAAACTCATTTATATTCCATAAACATTTTAAATAAGATTCCAGAGTTTAAACAATTTCTCAACGTTTCAAAATCACTTTTGAAATCAACTACATCCGAAATCCTTTGGTATATCAAATTATTCTTCGAACCAAATGAAATCAGTTTTGCACATAAATTTTAATTCAAAACATTCAGGTTGCAATTCCTCTCTTGGAAACTCGAAAATGAACACCGATGATGTCGCGATCATCATCGGAATTATTTTCCAACGACTGAAGTGAGTTCAGTGCTATCACTCTTTTTTCAAAAAAAATTCAAATATTTTTAATTCTAAATCACACAAGATTTCATATCTAATTTAAAAATATTTTCGAATAATATCACTTTTATTCTTCCAAAAATTTTGAAAATCATTTTCAAACTCAAAGGAAATTAATTTTTCTCAAATTTTCAAATTTCAAATCCTTTTAATCTATATTCGAATATCACTCTAGAATTTTATCTCATTTTAATTATAAATCACATTTTTAATTCACATTTCAAATTCCATTTTGTTATATGAATTAACTTCCTTAACTTTTGTTATAACATTATTATTTTTATTTCAATTACCACACAACAATGATAATAGCCTAATATTATCATGCCCTAACAACCAAGCGACCATATATAACTTGTAATAATTATTGAAAATTATTCCGTTTATATATAAAAATAATTTGGGAAAAATTATTTCATTTACCCTATTTAAAATAATATCGTGTCGAATTGTTCTGTACAAGTGTCTAGAGATCCCTATCAATAATGTTAATTGCTCGTATTGACCAGAATCCATAAACCACTCAACAAACCAATCAACGCAATAAAAAAAATTATATTCACTAACAAATACGCATTATATATATTAATACACTTAAAATCATTCTAGAGTACACTGACTCTATCTCTAATGAGTAATCCCCACCAGAGCCAAGGTTCTCGCTTAACCTTCAGCTTTGATACCACTGTGATAGTCCACAAATCCATATAGCTTTGAGTCGACAATATTCTCCATCAGTTCAACTCAAGTAGGACGGAACTACGAACCATTAGGATAGTAAAAGAAAGAGGTAGAAGAAGGAGATGAAAAACAACAACATCAGAATCTCACAATCGCAGCGGAACAAAATATGATATATAACAAAAGATTTTCATACAAAAGAATCTGTAACTATTTAATACTTACAATCATCAGAGTACACAATCATCACATCAAATCTGGACAGTTTAGTATCCTTATACAGCGGAATACACAAATCAACAGAAATGCGCGTCATCCAGCTCGTCTCTTGAGCTCCACAGCATCCTATCCGGTATCTATAATACTCGCTCTGACCGGAGCATTATAATAAAATAACACCCGAGTCAGTCTACAAAACCAGCGTGAGAAAAGATACTCAATTGGATTATTAAAGTTTCAAAAATCCTTTGAAATCAAAGGTATCTCGTAAGACCATACCACAAATAAACATGTCGGGTTTTTAACTTACGATAACTAAAACATTTTTTTATCAAATTCGTCTAATATTATAGTAGTGTTTATAGAAAGTAAAATCGAATCTATCTGGAACACTTGCATCTCACGTTCCAGCATAGTTGGGCACAATCAAAACCATACGGGTGCTTATTGGAGATTGGATTCCATATAATGGTAGGGCTGTTGGGGTATCGCCCATCAGAGTACCTGGCCTTGATCAGCGTACCAAGGACCACTCCCGATCCCCAGCAACACAAGACCAGAGCTACCCCTTACTGGATAGTCCGAATAAGATCACCTCGTGGTTGGGATCAGCAACCGTCCACTAAGCCGAGATCGAAAAGGGACATCTAGACAAGGATGACCTTACCTTACTTAGGTTCTATCCACTTAGCCTTGCTGCACCTCCCCTATTTTAGCCATTTTCGGTTGATGAGGCTTGAGGCTATGTGTTACCTTTTAAAACACATTTCACTTAGAATGCTCATCGTCCTCCCGAAGATGGTCTGATAGCATTCGTCCATACAAGTTGCCCTGGGTCTGGACAAACCGAATCACCATCTTCATCATCTACATGGTCTTCATTCGCAAACGTTCAAAGTAGATCAAAGTGGATTTCGAATAATTAAACCGATCCCGGTCTCTTATAAACGATCAATGCACTGGCCAATATTGATAGTCGATTATTTAACTATCAAGTTAAACAATCATTTAACCCATTATTTTATTCCCACTGGAAAGCACCAAGTCTTATTAAATTTAGATTTTAAATAAATTAAACCACTTTATCCAGAAATATATACTTAAACATTTAAAATAAAACTATTTAAATCGCTTTATTCAAAATAATAGTTATGAAATTCTATAATAATTTCCCAAGTAAAACTTTAGCCAAAACTAGTTTTAAAATAAAACTATTACAGAAGGTACAAATATTTAGTAGTTATCCTTTACATCAAGATACTAATTTAACCTTTAAAAATAATTAATACTATAATTAACTTAAATAAATATTAACTTTAACAATTTTAAAACAACTAAATAATAATTTTTCTAAAACCTTCTTCCAAAACCACTTTTAAAACTTCTAATTTACACTTAAAAATCTCCTTTGAAATTATATTTGGCTTTTTAGGAAAATACACTTTTCATTCCAACATAGCTCATCTAATCATTTATAAATCCTTCTCGATTTATCCCAATTTAATTTACGTCTCAATTCCGTAAATTTTCTTTCCCATACCTTTAAAAATAAAACTCTCTTTTTATTTTTAAATGAATTACCCTTTCCTTATGAATTCTCATCGTGAATTTTTAAGAACTCAAATATCCACTAATATTTATTTCACTTTATAAACCCTGTTTATAAATTTCATAGTCTCATTCTCCTTTTAAATCACTATTTCAGAACACTTAATCGATTTACTGAATTAAATTCCCATTAAAATAAATTCCTTTACTTACCCAAATTTATTTCAAAAACCTATTTATTCCAGATTCACTCCTTTATTCTGATTTAAAATCTTATTTAAATCTGAAATACCAATTGCATACTTTATTTCAAAATTCTCCTTTTATTTTTCCCAACTCATTTAAATCTTAAATTTAAAAAATATATTCCTTCATATTTACAAACAATATTGCATAATTCCTTATTTTAAAAATCCCTTTTTTCACATTTATTCAAAATCCTTATTTTTCCCATATCTCGGAATTTATTATATAGGTTTAAAAATCAACCATTTATTTTCCTAATTGTTTTCTTTTTAAATTTATCCATCTTTACTAAAAATTTCTTACTGTAAATTTTTCCCTCTTAAAATTCAATATTTATATTTTCAAAATGCAACAATATATCCAGCAATATATTAACATCAAATAAAATAATTATCCAACATAATATATCACAGAATATTCAACATTTCATATAACTAAATATGAAAATTAAATTCAACATTTTTGAGGAATCCAATTGGATCCCCCAACTTGTTTCTCTGCATCCACAGATGTTAGCATAATATAAAAATACTATTCCCATTTCGAGAGGGATATCGTGGTATAAAGGGTCATCCGCTATTATGCGGGGCGCATAGGGCTCATCCGTTATATAATGCGGTAATATCAATCACTCCAATATATATACTACTATATATATATATATATAATATCACATCCAGACTGATAATAAATTATCAAACCAAGTAATCAATCCAATAATTTAAATTTTGACTATTTAAATTAACTAGTAATCCAATTTGAGTGAGATTAACTCATCTTTGATTTTGTTTTGCAATCTGATCCAAACCGGCTTGTCTCTCCACGATTTTAGACCTTTTATAAACATTATATGATTTATTAACATTTGAAATTAAATCGAACAATCAATTATCCTTTTAAATAAATTTAATTAACTAATTTTTTAAATGATAGTTAAACTAAGCTAGTTTACATTTTTTTCTAACCAGTTTATAAATTTTTATAACAGGTGGAATATACATCCTAATTACCCTTGTACATCCTTTTAAATTTAAATAATAAGTCGATGTGTATATTTTTTCCAGCAAACACAATTAAAAATTTACATCAGTGTAAAAAATTCTGGTAAATGAAATAAAAATCACAAATTCAATTAAGGGTTTAAACTTGAAAAAAAATCATTAGATTGAAATGCTTTAAAATTATTTAACCTTGAAATCGACCAGGAAACGAAGTCAACAAGCCTTACTCTACATGCGACCACTGACCTCGACGGTCACCTCTACCTCGCCCACGGCCTCTATCACCAACCTGACGTGTCGACTTCGCCTCGCCGCCCACCATCGTGAACCACCAAAATTCATCGCCCACCTCAAACAGTAGCCGCACCTCCATAGGCTCGGCCACGAGTGCCAACTCCAACACAATCGCAACCTAGACAAACAAATAAGCCTCCCCTAATTCCAACTTGTGATGCCGCTCTACCACCCCTTGTTGTGCCTGAGTTTGGCACCACCACTCGTGATAGACCACAACGAGCCTCACCATCGATTTTAAACGTCACCTCATCGTTTAACTACGAATCGATTTTCCTCGTCTCTTTTTTTTATACGAATTTGATTTTGAATTCGATTCTAGAGGAAAAAGAAAATGGGAATAAGTGGTTGATTTGATTTCGATTTTGAATTGCTATCGTTCCGCCATTTTCGATTTTGACTTTATTTATTTTACGTTCGAGATGTTTGAACTGTGGAAAGGGAGAAGGTCGCGTAATATAGAAAAGAAGAAGAGGAGGCAAGACGTGATGTTGAATAGAAGGTGGCATGCAGAAGAAGGCTACAATGCTCTGAATTCAAATTGTCTCGGTTTACATAGCTTAAAATCACGAACCCCTATCAAGGCATGCCGCCAGGCATTCATATTGTTATACCTCTATTTCTATGCGATGGAAAAGGTTTCAAGTCCTAATTCGATCGTATGGAGAAGATAGCTTTTTGGACCCAGTTATTATATTAAATTTTTGATATAAATTTCAACGCGTTTATTCACCGTACGATCACACGATAACTCCAAATGCTACGACAATTGAAATATGATAATAATACACTATTACGGATCCAATGGAACTGGTTTCGTCGAATTCCGAGACTGTGCCTCGGAAGGCTATTTTTTAATATCAATTTAAACGATGAATTTTTAAAACTAAACAAATCACTTCCAATTTAAGTTTTAAAGATTTACTGTCTTCAGTATTTTAAACATAAATTTTATAAGCCTTTAAATTATTTTTAGCAAGCTTGAAACTCCAGATTTCTTATTTTACCCAAATCCCAATTATTTAATCCAATAATTTATTTACCCAATAATTAGTTATATTTGAAATTCAAGTTAAAAATCAACACCTGAATATTTAAAATCAATTAAATATTTCAATTTCAAATATTCAAAATTCTGGATCGTTACAGTAAAGAAAAGAATTTTCTAAAAAATTACTTTTGATCGTTTTTTCAAAATCCAAGTGTAATATGTCTAAAAATCAAGTGGAAGATGACATTTTTTGGGGTGATTTTTGGTGCGTCTAAGGCATTTCAGGTTTTAAAGATTTTGGATGAGTAAAAGTATCTTATTTTGGAAAAGTTTTTGACTTATTATTATGTATTGTTGTGGTGATAATATTACGAGAAAAATTTAATGGTTATTATGTTGGTCGACGGTGATTTGATGGATGCAAAATTTGGTATTGAAAATGTAATGTTGTTGAGTATGTTTATATATGTGTTTCATTTCGATGTTAAAGGTACGATAGTATGGATGTATGGTTATGATTTAAGAATCAAAGTATGTTGAGTTGAAACAAAATTAACAACTTTGTGTGTTGCGATGGAAGTGAGATCCAATTTGAAATCAAAACTATGGTTTCCACTTTCAAAGTTTGAAAATGGTTTCAATTTTTATTTTGGTTTAAGGTTTCAAAAGCTTTCTAAATATTATTTCAAAAAATCTAAGATAAGGAATTTAAGTGAAGTATTTCACGTAAAATAAGATAGAGCGAACTGCGTTCATAGCGGTAGTCGTTATGGATGCAGTTCGACAAAAATTCAAGATTTCTATTTTTAAGTAATTCATTTTGAAACTATTTTGCAAAAGTTTTTCAAACTTAATTAGTAACATAAAAAGGGATTAAGTTTAGATTATTTAATAATTTATTTATTTAATAAAATAGTTAAAGGTAATTAGTAGTTAATCAGTAATCAAGTGATTAAGGTTAAGTAACACTTAAGGAAGGTTAATGACTAATTATTGATTAATAAAGTTTCTAATAAGTGATTAATGAAGATAAGAAGTATTTAAATGTTTAATTATTATTTAATAAAGTTAAATAGGTTAATTAATTATTATTTAATTAAGTGATTATTAAATTAATTTTTAATTAATTAGGTTTAACTAATAATGAATTGTTTAAACCTCTACTAAGATACATTAAGAAGCTAATTAGGACTTAACGAAGTTCACTAAGTTACTTAAAGTTTAATTATGATTTAATCTTGACATAATTATGATTAATTAATATATAATTATGGTTAAGCCAACTAAATATACTTTAATCTTTTTAATGGTTGTTTTAAACTCAATCGGTTATATTTTAAAATCAATTTTCTTTTTAAGATTAATTGATTTTAAATTAAAGGATCTCATGTCTGGACCACTAAGTAGCCAATGAATTAAAGTAGTGATTATAAAACGTTGATACGTTTTATGGGAAGTAAGTTGACTTGTGTTGAGCACAATGATAAATATCGGTAACATGATAAACACAAGGAAGTTAATTTCAATAAGCAGGTCAGGGTAACTAAAGCATATAGAATATACTTCTTTATGTACATTTTTCGTCGATAATGGATATACCTATATTTATAGCTTAGGCATGTATCTATGATTGATTATGTGTTATGTGTGAATCCCCTAAATAAGTGATGTTTGACAGTATCCATGTTATACCTAAGATAAGTAAACCAAAATTTAACGATCCATTGTAGTTATTGAGCCTACGTTTGGTTTTGGAAAGTTAATATTTCATTTTTTTAAATAAATGTTATTCTATTTTGAACAAGATATTTGAAGAATTATTTGACATTATATAAAGGAGTTTTATAAACAATTTTTGGTATTCATAAAAGGAGTTTTAGAAATGGTTTTGAATGTTTATAAAAAGGATTTATAAATGGGTTTGAATGTCTATACAGGGAAGTTTTATGAAAGGTTTGAAAGTTTACAAAGAAGTTATATAACTAGGTTTGAATAGTTATAAAGAGTTCCATAAACGAGTAGGAGGTTGATAAAATTTTTGTAAATGGGTTTGGGTTAAAGCAAAAAAGATTTCATTGGTAAGGGAAATTTATAAAAGCATTTATTGAAGATAATTACAATAGGAATTCAAGGTTGGAGTTTCTTGAGGTTGACCTTTTAAAAAATAGTGGTATGGAACATCTTTTTCACACTTAAAACCGAAGGAATAGTGCTTAGAGTTATCGTGCTCTCCAATTTAAATAATTTAGTTAAATCCATTTAAGATTTGGAAATGAAAAATCTTATAAATGTTTTGTGAACATACTTATGTATAGGAGATAAGTATATAAATGTTGATACATGTTTGGGAAAGGAGATTTATATGTATAAGTGGTTTTGAGGCTTAGTAATTGCTTTAGGTAATTAAATATCTAGACTTTGTTGTGGTTATTTGATTGTTAAATAACCGACTATCAAATTTGGCCTAATTTTACTTAGAAAGTATGAATGTAATATTTGATATTTCAATAAGGACTCGAATACTTACTTCCAAAATAATCGGGAAAGAGTCAACTAGAAATTGTTGGTTGTTGATATGGAGAGACCCGGATATGATCTATATTTGGAAACCACTCTAAATCAACATGCATGAATGAGATGAAGACATCTTGATGATGATTGAAGATGGTGCCCTTTGAAGTGTAAGTGCTGCTGATACTAAGCCTGATGGAGAATCCAAAATAGATGTAGTAAAGTTAATGCCTTCAGTTTCGTTCAGACTCAGAACTAACTTGTATGGATGAATGTTGATATTGAATTGACGTCTAAAGGGCAGTGTTAGCATTCTAAGATGGATAGCTATCGAGAAAGGTAAAACATGGGCTCAAGCCTCATCAACTGGGAATGACTAAAATAGGGGATATGCAACAGGGCTATACGGGTCGCACTTATTAGGGTATATCATTACCCTTCTAGATATATACACAATCATTAATAAATTTGTGTACATGGGATTGCTCGGTCAAAGGTGCAAAGAAACCGAGGTGATGTTATATTCGGTACTAACCACCAAGGGGTAGGCCGGTTCTATGTTGGTAGGGGTCGTTAGATGCGACCTTTGTACATTTATCTAGAGGTGTACTGCGGCGGGTGGCACACAAGTAACCCGATCATTAGTTAGAATCCATTCTCAAATATATGCCTTACATTTTCGATTGCAAAGCCCAGTTTGTTGGAACACGAGATGCAAGCATTCTAGCTATTTTATCTATTTATTTTAAACGTAGCCAATATGATAATATCACGGAATTTTGATATAAATTGTTTTTGTTATCATAAGGTAAAAACCCATACGTTTTTATATTTGGTGTGGCCTTATGAGAAGCCCTTTGTTTAAAAAGTTTTCAAACGTAGAAATCAGTTTGGTTGTTACTTGTTATTGAGTTTTACTCACGTTGGTTTGCCAGACTGACCTAGGCATTATTCCATGTAATTCTTGGGTAGACCGAACATGCTTTCTAGGTTTAACTGAACACTTTGGAGTTGGAGAGGAGCTGGATGGTCAAGACATATTCACGTATATTTTTCTTCCTTTTATTATAGAGCCTATATGTTTTTCAATGTAAGGACTGGTTTCTATAACTGTCCAAATTTAGGATAAGTCTAGTGTACTCTGATGTTGTATATATGAATAAAGATGTTTCCTTTTTGTAAAGATTATGGTTGTGTTATATATTATTTGTTGTGTTGTGAGATTCTACGTTGTTTAGTTTTCTTCAATCTTCTACCTTCTTCTTTCACCCAAAAAAAGGGTATTTCCGGCACCTGAATATTCGGCATGTGATGCGGTGGACATATTAGTGTCAATTTTCGAGGGTCGAAAATTCAGTTCATTACATTTGGTATCAGAGTTGAAGATTAAAGCGACGACCGTTGCCCTGGTGGAGTACTTATTTGAGATAGGGTAAGTGAGACCCTAGAATGAGCCTGAGTCTATTACATATGAGTGTGTATTTTTTAGTGAACAAAAATGTTTTATATTGTGTTTTTCATCATAGCTTAAGAACTCTGGTCAATGCGTTTGGCCAACGTTATCGATAGGGATTTCCTAAATGCTTGAACAAGTCCAATTGAAAAAATATTTTTTTAAAATTGGTAAATGAAATAATTTTATCTAGGATAAATTATATATATAAGAGAATGATTTTCAAAAGTTTATATAGTTACCGATGAGATGTAGGGTTAAAATTGGATTCAGAATAGAATGTGTTTACTTAAAAGAAAATATTTAGTGACCTTATAAAAATGAAAACGATTGTGAGAATATTAAATCTCAGTGGATTTGATAAAGACTTAAATGATTTTAGAAAAGTTGTAGTAATTATACTTAAAGAGATTTTAAGATATAAATATTTTAAAATGGATTTAAAAGTAAAGTTTTCTTTGGATGGTTCGGGAAGGAGTTTCAATATGTTTTGTGATAATCAGAACAATCTTTTAAGTGACAATTGAATGTTTGCTTAGACAGATATGATAGTGCACTTAGTATATTATCCTCTTTGTCATTGTACAATTGAAACGAGTTCGAATCCGAGTGAATCCAAAGCTAGTGGATGATTTTATTAAAGAACTATCTATCTATAAATAGTACTGTTTCAAAAAGGAACTTTTGAAGAAAGAATATTTTTATGATTAACTAGTTCGAGCGTCTTGGAAATTACATAAAATGGGTAAGATAAGTGTTCGGAGGGTAAACCTTCTCTTGAGTATTTCTCTACTTAGTAATAAGGATACATAATACTATTTCGTAGTACCTAGTTCTTTGGCATCATTTTGAGTTACTTGGTCTATATGTATGCTTTCGAAAGGTTTTTGGAATAAAACACGGATAATGGGTTCTCGAATCCCTTAAAATACTAGAGTTTTCAAAATAAAAAGATGTCTTGATTAAGAGAGGGTTAATAAATAAAGTTTTGAATTCGCTAAACATCACAGGTTAAGTAAAACCAATTTGAGAATTGAAATTGTATATATTCTTTTACATATAGAAAAGTTTCATACAAAAATGAATTTGAGTTATAGAATGTTAATAAGCTTAAGTATTATTCTTAAGTAGAATGGTTATTATTTAAAAAGGGTGATTATAATCTTGGGAAGTAGGAACCAATGGGATTAGTAAATAAGTTGTATGTAGATCATTTCTCCTTTTTACATAGTTCTCGATCCGAGATTCGAGTACATGACTCTAGATGTTTACACCATTACGAATAGGGATTTATCGCCCAATTTTTGATGGCAAGCATTGATGAGGGTTCTTATGTGGAACTAAAGGCTGTCCATCACAGTTTATGGCTATGCAAGGAGAACAGAGGTTTCTAATTAAGAAGCTTGATCAAAGTCCGCATTAGGAAGTCGAATGAGCAATACGAGATTGGAAATGAAGTTATGTATTCAAGTGAGTGGTTGAACCAAATTTTTACATAGGAATTATCTATGTACATCATACAGATTGATGAATAGTTTTAAGCATTTTTGGGGATAGGGTTATGGTATGATTTCGAGGACGAAATTCTTTTAAGGGGGGAGATTGTAACGACCTGCAAATTTATCACTTAGAGAAATTATATTTATTTTTAAAATATTTGGATATGGGCTGAAAAGTAAGAAATATTCATGTTTTAAGTGGTAGATAATAATATTTATTTTGTTTGGGAAAAATATTTGCGAACAAATTACTGAGGTAAAATATCAATAATTTGTAAATATTGTCCGTGGTAAAATATCGATAAAACAGCCGAAAATCATTTTATCAATAAAAATGCTTTTAAAAAATAAGGATCATGCACGTCTCTAGATTCGTACACTTACATATGTATTCAAAAAAGATTATGAAATAAAATAATTTATTTATTTTAGGAAAATAAAATGTGTTTATAACATCCATAGTTGACATCATCGGTTTGATATATTTCTTCAAATATTAAACTTAAGTTTAAATATTAAATAAATGATTTTTATTAAAAAATAAATCTATTTTAATTATTTAATAATGATGGTAAAATATTTTTTAATTTTTTTACTATAGATAGTTCGTAGAAAGATAGAAAATATGACCGAAGAACGTTTTTCGTATTTTCGACTTTTCGACACCGAAAAGTTGTCGGGAACGTTTTTCACCTTTGTGCACCGTATGTACACATATATAAGAGATAATTAAACACATAATAATATACTAAATTATGTTTTATCTTATGTTAAATATGGTTAGAAAGTGTGCGATAAATCGTTGTTTTAAAAATAATAACTTATATATATTTATATAAGTATATACCATTATCTATTGTCATATCTTAGCATTGTCATCATTATCCATCATGACCTAGAGGATGTTATTAGAGAGGGGGGATGTGACATATGAGTGGGAGGAAGATGGTGATGTGACTTGTCAAAATAATGACAGGTTATGATATTTTACTCTAAGGATAGTGTAGTAATTTCCCTACTTTCTTTCATCTATAAATACACATCCCCTTCACCACATTTTCATTTACTTCCCCATTTCCATTTTCCTAAAGATTTTTCATAATTTCATGGCTTCTTGTGTTAGTTTTAAGCTTTTTTAGATAAAATGTTTTAAACTGCTTTAAAGATGCAAACTTGTTTTTAAACCATTTCTTCTACATTTTTCCCTACTTTATTTGATCATAACTTCCTCTATTTTACACCAAATCAAGATAGTATTTTTTTTCAAATTCTATTAAAATTTAGTAACTACAACTTTATTTTTTAACCCCTTTTTCTAATTTCATTCTTAGGTTTGATAAAATCTCATTTCGTTGTAGTGTATTTTTAAACTCAGAAATTCAGGTCCGAAAATAGCTCTCCTTCTTTTGACCATATCTACATCAAACATAATCTGATTTGGCTGATAATTTTTTTAAAATTGCAGAGAAAAGAATATTCTAAAACTTTTCTTTTGATCACATTTACAAAATCTGAGAGTAATAGTCAAAAAATCAAGTGGAAGATGACATATTTTTGGGGTATTTTTGTTGCATCTAAGGCATTTCAGGTTTCAAAGAATTTCGATGAGTAGAACTACCTTATTTTGAAAAAGTTTTTGACTTTATTATGATGTGTTATTGTGGTGTTAATATTACGAGAAAATTGAATGGTTATTATATGGGTGAATGGTGATTTGGTGAATGTTATATTTGGTATTGAATGTGAAGTTGTTGAGTTATTAAGCATATAAACTTATATTTATATATATGATTCATTTTAATGTCAAAAATATGGTAGTATGGACATGTGGTTGTGATTTAAGAATTAAAGTATGTCGCGTTGAAACAAAGTTATCAACTTTGTGTGTTGCGATGGATGTTAGATCCTATTTGTAATCAAAGCTATGATTTCTAGTTTCAAATTTTAGAAATAGTTTCAATTTTATTTTTATTTAATGTTCAAAAGATTTCTAAATATTATTTCAAAATATGAAGAATCAAGAATTTAAGTGAAGTATTTCACTTAAAATAAGATAAAGTGAACTGCTCTCATAGCGATAGTTTCTATGCATGCAGTTCGACAAAAATTCACGATTTCCATCCTTAAATGATTCATTTTGAAATTGTTTTGCAAATTTTTTCCAAAATAAATTAGTAACAAAAAATAGATTAAGTTTCAATTATTTAATAATTTATTTATTTAATCAAATAATTAATGGTAATTAATAGTTAATTAGTAATTAAGTAAGTGATTAGAGTTTAGCAACACTTAAGGAAGGTTAATGACTAATTATTGATTAGTAAAGTATTTAATTAGCGATTAATGAAGATAAGAAGTAATAAAATGGTTAATTATTACTTAATTAAGTTAAGTAGGTTAATTAATTATTGTTTAATTAAGTGATTATTAAATTGATGTTTAATTAATTAGAGTTTAACTAATAATGAATTGTTTAAACCTTAACTAAAGTACATTAAGAAGCTAATTAGGACTTAACTAAGTTGACTAAGTTAATTAAAGACTAATTATGATTTAATCTTGATTTAGTTACGATGAATTAAGATATAATTAGGGTTCAGCCAACTATATATACTTTAACCTTTTCAAAGGTTGTTTTAAACCCAATCGGTTGTATTTTTCAATCAATTTTCTTTTTAGATTAATTAATTTTAAATCAAAGGATCTCTCGTTTGGACCATTAAGTAGAAAAATGAATTAAAGTAGTGATTATAAACGTTGACATGTTTTATGGGGAGTAAGTTGACCTTTGTTTAACACAAATGTTGAATATCGGTAACGTGATAAACACAAGGAAATAATTTCAATTAGAGGGTCATGGTAACTTAAGCATATAAAATATGCTTATATATGAACGTTTTTCACCGATAATGGATGTATCTATATTTATAGTTTGGGCTTGTACGTATGATTGATTGTGTGCTATGTGTGTATCACTTATATATCTAATGTTTTGTAGTATCCATGATATAACTTAGATAGGTAAATCCAAATTTAATAATCTATTGTAGTCATTGAGCCTCTGTTTGGTTTTTGAAAAGTTCATATTTCATTTCTTTTTAAAATGGTCTTCAAGGTTATTCTATTTTGAACAAGAAATTTGAAGAATGATTTGACAATTGTTTTGAATATTATATAAATAAGTTTTATAAACAATTTTGGTGTATTCATAAAAGAGTTTTAGAAATAATTTGGAATGTTTATAAAAAGGATTTATAAATTGGTTTAAATGCCTATATAGGGAAGTTTTATGTAAGCTTTGAAAGTTATAAAGAGGTTATATAACCAGATTTGAATAATTATAAAGAGTTTCATAAATGAGTATGTAAGTTGATAAATATTTTGTAAATGGGTTTGGGTTAAAGAAAAAGTGTTTTGTGGGCAAGGGAAATTTATAAAAGGGTTTATTGAAGATAATTACAATAGGAATTCGAGCTTTAGGTTTCTCGATGTCGGCCTTTTAAAAAATGGTACTAAGTAACATCCATTCCACACTTAACACCAACAGAATAGTGCTTAGAGTTATCATTTTCTCCGATTTTAATAATGTAGTTAAATCCGTTTAAGCGATTTTGAAATGGAAAATTTTATAAATGTTATGTGAATATACTTATGTAAAGAAGATAAGTATATGAATGTTGATACATGTTTAGGAAAGGAGATTTATAAATGAAAATGGTTTTGAGGCTTAATGATTGCTTTGGGTAATTAAATTTTTAGATTTTATTGTTATTATTTGATAGTTAAATAGCCGACTATCAAATTTGGCCTAATTTGACTTAGGAAGTATGAATGTAAAATTCAAGTTTTTGATAAGGACTCAAATACCTGCTTCTAAAAAAACTGGGATTTAGTCAATCAGAAATTATGGGTTGTTGATACAGAGAGACCAGGATTAGATCTATATCTGGAAACCACTCCGAATCAACACGCACATTCAAGCGGAAGACATATTGATGATGATTGAAGATGGTTCTCTTTGAAGTGCAAGGACTACCGCTACTAATCCTGAGAGTAATTGATGTAGTAGAGTGAGTGCCTTTGGTTTTGTTCAG
The DNA here is from genome assembly GCA_030765085.1 of Allium cepa. Taxonomy (NCBI): domain Eukaryota; kingdom Viridiplantae; phylum Streptophyta; class Magnoliopsida; order Asparagales; family Amaryllidaceae; genus Allium; species Allium cepa. The sequence goes on along the minus strand of CM060935.1, from coordinate 723,133,154 downwards.
ACCTAGTACAAACTTGTATGGATGAATGTTGGCATTGCGTTGATGCCTGGAGGGTTGTGTTAGCATTCCGAGATGGATTGCTATTCTGAAAGATAAAACGTAGCCTCAAGCCTCATCAATCGGGAATGACTAAAACAGGAGATATGCAACATGGCTATGTAGGTCGCACTCATTAGGGTACATCATTACCTTTCTAGATATATACCCAACTATCAATGAATTCGTGTACATTGGAGTGCTCGGTTAAAGGTTGTAAAGCAATCGGGGTGATGTTATATTCGGTACTATCCAGCAAGGGGTATGTCGATCCTGTTTTGGCAGAGATTGTTAGTATGACCTTGGTATTTTTTGAGGTGTATTGTGACGGACGTTACCCCAGTAGTCCAGTCATTATTTGAAATCCATTCTCCAATACATGCCTTACGTTTTTGATTGTATAGCCTAATATGTTGGAATGTGCGATGCAAGCATTTCAGCAATTTTATCTATTTTCTTTAAACGTAGACACTATGACAATATCACTAGATTTTGATATAATTGTTTTGGTTATTGTAAGGTTGAAATCCTTCCATTTTTATATGCGGTGTGATCTTATGAGATACCCTTTGTTTAATAAGTTTTCAAATGTAGAAATCAGTGTGGTTGTTTCTTGTTATCGAGTTTTACTCATGTTGGTTTACCAGACTGACCTAGACGTTATTTCATGTAATGCTCGGGTCAGGCCGAGCATGTTTTTCTAGGTTTAGCTCGATACTTTGGAGTTAGAGAGGAGCTAGATGGTCAAGACGTATTCATGTATATTTTTATTCCTCTATGTTATAGAGTCTATATGTTTATCAATGTAAGGACACGTTTCTATAACCGTCCAAATTTAGGATAAGTCTAATGTACTCTAATATTGTATAAATGAATAAAGATGTTTCCTTTTTGCAAAGATCATGGTTGTATTATATATTATTCACTACTTTGTGAGATTATGTGTTATTTAGTTTTCTTCTTACTTCTACCTTCTTCTATCACCCTAACAAATCGGTAATTCTGACACTTGAATGTTCGGCACGTGATACAGTGGACGTATTATTGTTGATTTTCGAGGGTTGAAAATCCGGTTCGTTGCAGATGTTGTTTTATAAAGTAAAAGAAAGAAATTTGTGAAATTATTTTGAATTTTTTAGTATAAGGATATATTTGTACTAAAAAAATTCTTTTTATAATTGTGGAAGGAAGTCTCCGAAGTATAGTTAAAGTAAAATTTAACAAGATTAATATTTTGGTAAGAAAGGAAAACTCTTTTGATTGATTATCATATGTAACTTCTTATTAGAAATTAGTTTTCTCGTCTATAAATGTCAAATGAAGAAATTTGAATTGAATGGAACCAAAAAAATATGTAATGGTTGAATACTTGTGATTTCCATGTTATGCAAAATAATTCCTTGTAATGATATTGGTTGCAAATTAATACTTCTACTGGATAAGAACTATGATTAAACAATTTGATGACCCCAAGTGGTTATGGGACATTCGGGATCGCCTTATTGGTTAAATATATGACTTATTATAAAGAATATTTGAGTGAGCAGAGCTTACTGACTGGTAGTAAACATTCAAGTAAACCCGAGTGTGTATGGGACGCATATGTGTTTCTCGAATGATTACTATTAGAAGGTATTTGTCACTTTTAGTGATGACATGTGAAGTGCATATCATTCAAGTTAGATCTGCAAAGTGCAGTCATTTGTGTTGATTGCAAAGTGTAGTCATTTATGACAGAGCTTGGTTCTAGACTTACAGAATGCAGTCATTTATGTTAGATCTACAAAGCGAAATCATTTATGTAAGTTGCGAAATGAAGGTAGAGTTGCAAAGTGTAGTCTCTATGTAAAACTTGCAAAGTGCAAGCAGATTTGCGAAGTGCATTCATCTATGCTAGACTTGTGAAGTGTTGGCAGAGTTGCGAAGTGTAGTCATCTATGTTAGACTTTTGAAGTGCAGGCAGACTTGCAAAGTGCAGTCATCTATGTTAGACTTTTGAAGTGCAAGTAGACTTGCAAAGTGAGTTCCATTGTGATAGACCTTGGTTCTGGACTTGCAAAAAACGGTTATCTGAGTTAGACTCACGAAGTGCGGTCATTTATGCAGATAAATGAAGTGCATGCCTTTAAATATTCAATAAGAAAAGCACTGCCTTTTGTATTGGCTTGCGAAGTGCATGCCATTATTGACATATTGGATTTATAACTTGCTTTTATGCTATTTATTGGTGATGATATGGGTTGGTTGTTAGCTTGAGTATGATGGATGTTGATTGTGATCATGGTAAGATTTTAAGTTAAAATCCATAAGAACTCTTTAAATTGAAGTACTAATTGTGAAGTGCAAATTTTAACAATTAATTTTTGGTTCAATTTGTGAAGCAGAAATTTATGGAAAAATCAATTTTTGGAAAAGATTAAGCAAAGACCATTTAAGATATTGATTTAAAAGAAGGGAATTTTTGTAAAAAGAAGTAATTAAATTGGAAATTGAATGAAGAAATCCAATTCTTGAAAATAACTAGGATATATATGTATATAAGTTGGATGTTTTAATCTTTTGAAAATTAAGTCAAAAGATTTTATTTGAGTATAAATATAAGAATCTTCTTATACGTTGCTTGATTATTTTGTTGCTTGGATGTTTGATTGTTTTAGTGTTAGTGCATATTATGAAAAATAGAAATATTATTGTAGTAATGTGTTTCTATTAATTATAGACTTTGCTTCGACTTAGAAATTGCAAGGACGCAATTTCCTTAAGGGGAAGTCAGTAACAACCCTGATTTTTGTGTCACTCCAATCAAATAAATAAAGATTTAAATTGGATATTTAAATAACAAATTTGATTTCACAAGTATTAAAGTTGGAGTAATTAGAATTTAAGTGATTTATTTGAACAATAATTGGAATTTGAGTTTGAAATGAATTTTTACAAATGTGTATTCCAATGGAAAAGCATATATGGAATTTAGTGATAAATTTCTTGTTTTAAAACATGTTAGAGATTTAGTTAGAGTTTTCTAAATATTGTATAAATTTATTTTCAATGCAAATAAATTAGTTGTGTTTAAATAATAAAAATGTTATAATTGAACTTTTATTGTAAATAATAAAATATTGATTTGTTTTAGATATTAAAAAGGAGGTTAAATAATTGTTTGATTTTGGTTCTTTCTTTTCAAAAAAAATAAGCGATTGAAATACATTTTAGCGTTTTTGTATAAATATTTGGAGATAAAATCAATTTAAAATCTAGGTTAAAAATTGAGACAATGAGTGAAATATAATTTATTTCTTTTATTTGATTGGGTTTGGGCTTGAATAGTATTTCAACCCATTTATGTTTAAGAGAAAAGTTTTACTTTCTTCTGTACTTGGCAAAGGAACTATACGTTCATTTTTTCCTATTTATAGTAAATAGAAACCCATCCGCTTCTTCCTATTTCTAAAACCTAGCTTTCTCAAAAATTAAGTTTTTAAATCAAAATGAATTCCAAAAAATTGTAATAAAATCAAGCTAAATTTTCCTAGTTCTAATTCACACCTTAATCTAATTGATTTCATTTTTTAATAGGTTGTAATACTTGTTGTTCTTCTTTTCTTATAAGGCATTTGTTAGGGTTTTTGTATTCTAGGTGCAAGATTGTTATGAGTGGGTTATAGAAGCTAACTAAAGGAGAAAGGTGAGTTAAACACTCATGGCTATTTCTATTTTTAATTCAAGTTGTTGTTGTGATGTTTTGATGAATATATGATTGAATTGGTTTCAATTTTATGTGCTATCTCTTATCATATGAAACCATATTTTTCAGTTTGTTGAAACCCACTTCATATGATCATGAGTTACATTCAATTATTGATGTTTATATGCTTGCATCTTAACTAAATTAGTGCTTTAGGAGTTTAGATGGACAATGTCAGAAGAACTACCGCCAACGGACCATCAGAGGGCGGCCGACATTGCTTGGGGCACAACCCAAGCTTGGCCACCAATGGTGGAACACTCACTATTTCGAACCATTCGAATCGACAATAATCCATACATGTCAAACTTGAATTGTGCAAAACAACAAAATGTTAATTTATTGCGACGACCCGTAATTTTTGGATGTTTGAAATCAGAATATTTAACTGATTTTAAATATTTAAAAGTTAATTTTTAACTTGAATTCAAATATCATTATTTATTAGATAATTAAATTATTGAATTAAATAATTTGAAGTTGGATAAAATGCTGAATCTGGAGTTTTAAGCCTGTTAAAAATAATTTAAAGGCTTGTGAAATTTATATTGATAGTTCTGAAGATAATAAAAGCTTTTAAAACTTGATTTGGAAGTGCTTTGTTAAGTTTTGAAATTTTATCGTTTAAATTGAATTTAAAAATAGCCTTCTGAGGCACAGTCTCAGAATTTGACGAAACTAGTTCTGTTGGATCCGTAATATTGTATTATTATCGAATTCCAAATTTCGTAGTATTTGGAGTTGTCGTGTGAGCGTAGGATATATAAACGCATTGAAATCTATATCGAATTCAATTTAATAACTGGATCCAAAAAGCTATCTTCTCCATACGATCAAATTAGGACTCGAAACCTTTTCCATTGCGTTCAGAATAGGGATATAATATTATAAACGCCTAGCGGCATGCCTCTATAGGGGTTCAAGATTTTGAGATGTGTAATATTGGAAATAAATTATATTTATATATAATTAAATCCAATCTTATCCAAATTGTTTTCTCCGCCACCCTATGATCTGCACACCCTTATGTTTCATATAAGACACGCCTCCTTCTTTCACTTCAGTTAAGTCACGAAAGAAATATATTCCATTGTCCCCTTTTCCTTCTTCTATAGGATCAAATACAAAAAAAAATTAATGGCCGAAGTCGATAACCCCCCTCTTCATTCTAGCTTAAAAACAAATCGCCTCCTTCTTGCTATCAAGAAACAAGAAAAAGAAAAATAAAAAGAATCGCGAAATCAATCCCAAATTAAGATGGAGATCGACTGCCTCGTTTTAAATCGCATGCGGTCATTTATTTTCCCCTTCTGCTTTTCGAATGGGAAGTCGTGGCACCCTTTTATGGTGGTCATGTTCGCAATGGGTTTCGACAAAGCGGGGGCTTCATGAGTACAAAGGGGATTTCGATCTGGCAACTCGAGGCGAGTCGTGAGGGGTTGGTCGACCTGATGTTCGGCTACGTGGAGACAAGGTGGCGATTTGCTGACTCGCGAGTCCGTTCGCAGCCTGGAGACGCATAACTGATGGCCGATGTCGGCGATGTAGGCATGTCGTGATTAGTGCTATGTTCGATTGGAACTCGGATGTGCGGTATTTTGATAATCTATCTGTAAATTAGGTAATTAAATGAATTTATTCTAGGATGAAATTTATATCAAGAAACAAAAAGAAAAAAATTATTACAGTAGGTATAAGCAATTCTATTTTAGATATATGTATCTCAGGAAATTACGGACACCAATATAAAGTTTGTTTGTTTTTTTGAATAATAATAATAGTAATGATATGGATGAAGTAGTTAACTTTTAGGGTAATTAGCATATTTGTTTGAGAAATTAGGACGTAGTTATAATCTGTCATAAAATTTACAAATTTGGAAAAAGGAAAATGTAAATTAGTTGGTCCAATTATCATTTGAAAAATTAGATTAAAATTAAATTATTAGTTAAATTAATAAATGGTAGAATATTTTAAATTATTTCAAATGTTAATAAATCATAAATTGCTTATACAAGGTCTCCTAATTGTGAAGAATCAAGTCAGTTGGAGTGGATTGCATAATCATAATCAAAGGTGAGTTAATCTCACTCTTTTGAATTGCTATTTAAATTTAAATGGTTAAATTTAAAAAGTTGGTTGAATGATTGAATTGATTTGATGTGCTATATTATATAGTAATATATATAGTATATATTTGAGTGATTGATTTCCCGCATTATATAGCGGATGAGACCCTATGCGCCATATAATAGCGGATGATATTTCATAAACTCATATATTGCGATATTCCACCTCGAAGTGGAATTTGTATTTTATGTCGTGCTAACATCTGTAGATGCAGGAAAACAGGTTGGAGGAATCCAACTGGATTCGTCAAAATTATTTAGCTTGTTTAATATTCTATGTTATGAATATTTGATATTCTGTGATGAATGATATTGATAATTGGAATATTGAATGCCATGGTTTGCTTGAATATATTTTGATACACTGAGTTATCAAAATATATAGAATTGGAATTTTGAAAAGAAAATAAAAGAACAAAATTTTTAAGTAAAATAATCATAGGGAATTTGAATAAATTTAAGAATGAAGTGGAAAAGAACAAAAGTGATTTTAAAATTATAGTAAGTAAAATCTGGGTATGGGAAGGGAGATTTTGAATAAAAGGGAAAAATAATGAATTTTAAAACCCAAGTGATATTTTTTAAAGGAATAAAGAATTTACTTTAAATTCAAGGTTTAAATTTATTTGAAAAGCGTAAAGAAGGAATTTGGGAAATATGAAATTGGTATTTTCAGTTAAAAAGATTTTAAATCATAATGAAGAAATAAAAATTTGAAGTTAATGGATTTTGAAATAAATGGAGTAAGCAAGGAAATTTATTTAAAATTGAAGTAAATTGGAAATCAATTTGGGGATTGATTTAAGTGTGTAAAACCGGGATTTTAAAAAGAGAAGTGAGACTTTGGAATTTATAAACTGGGTTTATAAAAGTGAAGTGATACATCAGTGGATATTTGGAAGAATAAATTCACGGTGGGAATTTATTAAAGGAATGGGTAAATTTGTTTAAAAATAAATCGTGATTCATTTTTAAAAGATGTAAAAGAGAAGCGTATTTCCCTGAATAGGCAAGTACGTTTCAAAACAAATTTTAAGTATAAGTAAAAAGTTTTAAATTGTTTAAAAAGTATGTTTAGAAAACTTATTATTTCTAAATGTTTAAATTCTAAAGTAAGTATTTTTTAAAATCTATTATAGTAGTAATTATTTAAAGGTGGCTTGGTATTATGTTTTAAAAGTTAGAAATTTAGTTTTATATTGTACAAAGTAGTTTTATTTTTAAATATTCTCAAAGTATATATTTTGAATAAGTATTAAAGTAATTTTTAATTTAAATGTTTAAAGGATATTTTATAATAAAGTGTTTTAAATTATTTTAAAAATATAAAGTATTGTACTTGGTGTTTTTAGTGGGAATAAATATTTGAAAATTTACTCCATGAGAAGAGTGTGGTTGGAAAACTGTTTCAAAAAGGTTTGAAAGTGGAAATAATATCTTAAGAATATTTTTTGAGATTAATAAATAATTTGGGAGATTATTTATTGTTTGATGGTTGATTGAGAATGTTAGTTGATAGTTAAATAATCGACTATCAATATTGGTCAATGCGCTAATCGTTTCGAAGAGACCGTGATTAGGATTAAATTCTCGAAAACAACTTCGATCCGGTTTGTACGTTTTCATGAGGAAAAAGAGCTCGGAGTCGAAGATGGAGGAGTGAAGTGCAAGGGCTGGTCGCTACTAATCCTGAGGATGATTCCAAAATGGATGTAGTAGGAGTAGTGCCTTCGGTTCCATTCGAACCCGGGACGCACTTGTATGGATGAATGCTTTCAGAACATCGTCAGGTGGGCGATGAGCATTCTAAGTGATATATTCGAAAAAGGTAACACTTAGCCTCGAGCCTCATCAACCGGGAATGAATGAAAATCAGGGGATATGAAGCAAGGCTAAGTGGGTAGCACCCATTAGGGTAAGGTCATCCCTGTCTAGATGACCCTTTTTATTTCGGCTTAGTGGGCGGTTGCTGATCCCAACAGCGGTGTGATGTTACTCGGGATTATCCAGTAAGGGGTAGTCCCGGTCTTGTGTTGTAGGGGATTGGGAGTAATCCTCGGTACGGTGATCTAGGCCACGTACTGTGATAGGTGGTACCCCAGTGCCTAGTCATTAATTGGAAATCCATTCTCCCTACGTGCCTTTTGCTGTTTTGTTTGTATTACCCACTTTGTGGCTAGTATGCTGGAATTTAATCATGTAACAATTTCGGCTATTTGAATAAGTATTTGTATATAGACCCTATTATAATATCAGAGAGATTTTATAAGAAATGTTTTGGCTATCGTAAGGTAAAAACCCGACATGTTTATTTGTGGCATGGTCTTACGAGATGCTTTTTGATTTCAAAGGATTTTGAAATTTTAATAATCAATTAGAGTGTGATTTCTCACGCTAGTTTTTCAGACTGACTCGGGTGTTATTTAACTATAATTCTCGGGTCAGACCGAGTATTATAGAGTAAAGATTCTGGATGGATTGCTGTGAAGCTCAGGAGACGAGCTGGATGGCGAGACGTATCCGACGTATATGATGTAAATTCCGCCGTGTATTCAGTTATGGAAGGACGAGATATTATAACCGTCCTGAGTTGTGTTGTTGATTGTATTGAACTCTGATACTGTATTCTGATGACATATGTATAAAAACAGATATATTTTTCTTTTGTGTAAAGATATGTTATTATCTATTATGTTTTATTCCGCTGCGATGGTAAGATTCTGTATTGTTTGTTTCCTCTTCTTCTATCTCCTTCTTCTGTAGATCTTAATGGTTCGATTTTCGGGCATCGAAAAATCGGGTCGTTACATTTGGTATCAGAACTGAAGGTTAAGCGAGAACCTTGGCTCTGGTAGGGATTACTCATTAGAAATAGAGTCTGTAGTACTCTAGAATGAGTTTGAGTATAATAATAAATATGAGCGTGTATTTGTTAGTGAATATAAAAATTGTTTTCATATTATGTTGACTTATTGGTTGAGTGTTTATGGATTCTGGTCGCTGTGTGGGACGCCATGTCATCGATAGGAGTCTCTAAACTCTTAAACAAGATAAACCGACATGGTATTATTTAAAAATAGGGTAAATGAAATAATTTTACCCAAATTATTTATGTATATAAAAGATATTGAAATTATAACTAAAGCTAAGGAATAAATTCATATACAAAGGAAGTTTGTAAATGTAAACTGTAAATGTGATTTATAAATTGAAATAAGATTTCAGAATAATATTTGAATATGAATTAAAAGAATTAAGAACTTGAAATTTTGAAGAAGTTTAATTCCTTTGGGTTGAAAATGATTTTCAAAGATTTTGGGAAGGAATAATAGGGTATTATTCGGAAATATTTTGAATTGGATTTGAAATCTGGTGAGACTTGAAATTAAGAATATTTGAAAATGTTTTTAAAGAGATAAAAGCATTGAACTCTTCGGTCGCTGGAAAATAACTTGTTGATGACTGCGGCATCATTGATGTTCATCTTTGAGTTTCCAAAAGAGAAATTGCTACCAAATTGTTTTTATTGGAATTGTTTGTAAAACTAGGTTTGATTTTGAAATTCAAAGAAATAATTGAATTTACCAAAGAATTTTGGATCTAATTGATTTCAAATGATTTTTGAAATACTTAAGTGGTTATTGAAGACTCTGGAATTGGTTTAAATGTTTTCAGTGTCTAAGTAATGGCTTAAGCTCTAGAGGTTTAACTAAAAAATGTTTATAAATTATAAAAAGATATGGAAATTTATAAAGTTTGAAAATTTCCTGGAATGGAATTAACTTGTAAAAAGTTAATAAGTTAGAAGAGTAAGTCGAATTAAATGAACTTAAGCTAAGTTTAATAATATTGTGATTGGATTTGGATTAAAGTTGAAATATAATCAAAATGGAACTGTATCACGTGGTGGATACATTAAATGAAATTAATTTCTTACCTAATAAATTTTTGAATGAATGGTGCGAAGTCAAAAGAATAATAGGAGGTAAGATTTAACTGGAGTTTAGTTAAATAAGATTGAATTGGAATAAATAGATTTCGAGAGCTTGTAAAGAATTGAAAACCCATTGAATAAAAATCCATACTTGGCTAAATTAAATGTATAATCCCGAGTTAAAAAGTAAAATGTGAACGGGATTGATGGTAAATGGATTAAAGTATGGATATAAATAAGTTGCAACTTATAAAACTTAGAAGCAGAATAAATAAGCTAAAATAAAATTGTTTGTATTATGAGAAATGAATAAAAAATCCAGAAACTTGAATTATAAAATAGATTGAACTCAAGAAATTAAGTGTAGTGATTTCTGGAAGGTAAAAATCAAATATTGAATTAAAAGTGGGAAATGAACTAATCTGAATAAATTGGTTAAGTGAGTATGTTAATGGAATTGGATTATAATAGAAATGATTTGAGTTGCAAATAAAATACAATTCGAGTATAAATGAGTTAAATATGTGCTTGGATATTATTTTAACAAGCTGAGAATGGGACCAAAATTAAAATGGATAAAGAGAATGGGGTAATTGAATTTGATGAGAATCAAATTATATAGAAGTGAACTTAAGTTATGAAGTTGAAAAAGTTTGAAGAAAGTAAATTAACTTAAGTTTAAAAATAATAGAAGCTTGGCTTCGAGTAAGGGTGAAAGCCCATTAAATAAAAGTTTGGGTTAAATTAATTTGGGAAATGGTTATTTATATTAGCGTGGAATGTTGTTAAGCTTAATGAAATGGGTTTAAATGAAACCAACTGTAACAACCAGGTATTTTCAACCATTCGCATCCATTATAAGTGTATAGGTAGACAATCATGCCGGAATTGAATTGCTCAAAATACCGCGTTGTAAATAAAAATTTGGCAAATCTCAGAATATACAATAAATAAAAATCACAGATCACAGACACAGAGTAATATTAATGCAGCGGAAGTAAAAGAGATAGTAGTTCATGAAGCTACTATACAAATATATCAGAGTTACATAAGATACAACAGAAGAAATAAAGTACAACAGAAGTTTCAATATGATAACCAAGTACAAGATGAATAGAACAACCGAACTGAAATAGATAAGACTACATAAGCAGATAATCTCCAGCGATTCAAATCTCCAGAAGTGAAATCCAAATCTGTGAATAACTCAGGCTGACCCGAGCGTAAATAAAAATACAAACACTTGAGTCAGGACATACATACTTATACAATGTAAACCAAATCAAGTGAACTGTAGCAAAGGTACAAGTAACTTAGAAGATGCTTGGGACCGCCCATCCTCTAAGGATCCGTTAAACTATTTACTATGTAGTAATATACGTTATATACAGTAGTGTCTAATCAGTAAAGTATAATCATATAGAAAATAGCATTAAGGGGATGGTGAATCTTAAAGCGCTCGGATCTTTAAAACCAAAATCGTAGTAGGCTAGATAAAAGGATATGACACGGCACGCGAGGCAATGTCAGGGTGGATACACCGTTTGCACTCCCGGACCGGTGGTGACGGCAAGCCAGCAGCTTCCGCCCACCTCGAACAATACCCCCGAATCAAAGTGGCACCACATATCGAATCACAAAAGTAATAGAATGGTTTCCGATGGAGCATGCTCGATGAAAGGGTGCGACCCTTTGTGTATCGCGGTATAGCTCTTGTTTTAGTCATTTATGCCAACTCACGGGAGTTGGGTCCACGTAATATACCTCGAGATCGTCGCCACCATCCTACTTCATTATGGAATCTCCACCGCGTACACACTTGTTAAAGTGGTTTTCGGTATTGGCCGGCTATAAGACAATATCCGATCCCGGTCTCTTTAACAACCAATCGTTATTATAACCCGTAGTTATAACTTTAAAACAATATTTTATACTTCAAAAATAAAATGTCATTTCAACCCAAACCTTTATCAAAATAAAGGTTAAATCATTTCAAAACCATTTCAATATATCATCATACCATATCTTTCAATTCAAATATTTATCAAAATAAATATCAAGTCATTTCTAACCATTTCAATATTTTAAATTATCATATCCTTTAAAAACATCCTTTCAAATCATTTTAATACATCAAAATATCATAACCTTTCAAAGCTTCATTTTTCAAATCATTTAATATCAAAATATCATATCTTTCAAAACTTCGTTTCAAATCATTTTAGTATATCAAAATATCATATCTTTCAGTACCACATTTCAAATCATTTTAATATATAAAAATATCATATCTTTTCGAAACCACGTTTCAAATCATTATTCATTTTATTCAATTTAAAATACCATTCCAATTCATATTTCAAAACAGTTTATATTCCAAAAAAAACATTTTTAATCATTAAAATGAAGTTATTATGTTCAATAATTAAATTATTAAATTTCCAAAATTTTCAACTTCCAAAGTTCATTTATTCACTTAAGTTTATCAAAACAGTGAAAATTCACTTTTCGTGGCATTTAGAAAACGCTACGGAAAGATACATTCAAAACAGTTCAATTTAACAAAAGACAACATTTTAAAATGTTGTAATAGGGTTTACTTAAATTTCAAATAAACTTAGTTAAATTCAAAAATTATAGCACTTACAAAAATTTCTATAATAGCTTTTAATTCAATTTAGCTTTTTAGTTCATTATCATCAACTACAGCATTTACAAATGCTGTAGTATCATTTACATTGTAATTAATAGCATTTCAAAAATGCAGTCAGTTAACTTCAAATATTCAATATAATTTCTCAACCAATTATATTTTTTTATTTAAAACATTTTTAACTCATAAAGTCATACATTTTCACATTTATAAACATCATTTAATTTTCCTCAAGTTCATGATTTTATAAAGTTAAATTTCCATTCAAAAATCAAGATTTAATAATAATTCACTTATTAAATTGCAATTTTCAATTTTAAATTCATTGCATTAAATTTCAACTTAACACTTAAGTTCAAATTCTTAAATATAACTTAGTTTTATTTTTATTTACTTAACTAAAAGTTCACTTTTAAGTCAATTTCATAAATTTCCAATTTAGTTATATTTCAAAATTTCAACTTAAAGTATTCATTCATTTCACATTTCAACTTTATTAAAAATCATTAATATGATATAAAATCACTTTGAATTCATTTAAATTCAAATTATCATAAATTTATCATAATTTCATATTCAATTTAATTTCCAATTATAATTAAATCAAATTTTCCGAAATAACTTACGTTCAAAATTTTCTAACTTTCATTAATTCATTTTACTTACAATTATTCAGAAAATCAATAATATTTTACAAAAATCCTTTTTAATTAGATTTAAATCAAAATATTTACATTTCTAAAATAATTTTAAATTTTTTAGAAAGCATTTATTAACTACGGGTCTGTATATAATTTTCTACGCTAGGTAAAGTGATACGGGTAATATATCATTTCAACCCGTAATTTACAAAGAAAAATCCGGGTTTTATCATTTCAAACCCGCAGTCCCAAGTAAATAAAATAAGTTGAAAATCGTTCAGGCCTATCATTTCAGCCCATAACGATTTTCCCCTATTCCAAAGTCCGTTCGGGTATGTATCATTTCAACCCATAGTGATTCTAATCTAAAGGGAACTTGCAGCGTGATAAACTAATAAAAATAGAAGAACAACATAATATAACAGTAACAGATGTTATAACAGGTGTTTAAGCATGGGTGAACATCATAAAATCATAATATAGCAGGTGTAACATGATAATGCATTTTACAGATTCAAAAGCGGTCAATTTACTAGTTATATATGTACATATTGTCTGGTGAGAATAACTCACATTTTTATGCTGGAGATATTAATTTGAATGACACAACGGATCCAGAAGGCACGATGACACAACAATAGCCTCAAGTGGGAAGAGATCCATGCTTAGAACTTGTGTTACAACCCAAACAAAACAAAATAAAATTACAATTCAATACAACATTGAATAGGAATAACTTTGAAATAAAAAGAGATACGAATACACAGTATTTTGTCTTGCCTTCTACACTTGCTAGCATGGATCAGGGAATGTTTTGGCTTAGGTTTGGGTCCTATAAGGCATGGCTACAAGGTATTGAAGTGGTGGAGGTGTTACTATGCATGAATATGAAGAGGCTTATGCAAATAGTGGGTTTTTAGTTCATTTTGGGCTAGGCTACATGGATCGATGTGTAACGTCCCGAAAATTTTCGACTTTCGAAAATTCAACATCGATACTCACTTTATCGACTGCCAAGAAATCGAAGGCCGGAAACCCGAAATGTTATGGTTTAAGAAAAAGAAAGAGACAGAAGTAGATAGAAAAAGATAGAAAATAGGGAGGAAAGAAAATAGAAAATAGAACGGAACAGAAAGAAAACAACAGAACAATAACAGAATCTCACAATTCGCAGCGGAACAACATATAATAAATAAATGAATAATCTTTAAATAAAGAACTATATCAGTTATTACATTACATCACGTTTCATTACATCATCATCAGAGTGTACAACATCAAACAACATCAAACAGCGGAAAAGAAATACTATATACTAATAATACGCCATGTCATCCATCTTGCCGCCAGCAACTCCTGAATATCCTGATAAACCTTAACTCTTGACTGCCCGTGTGGAAATTGGTGGGCACCCAGTGTTTAGGAAGGAAAACAATAAACTCCGAGTCAGTCATGTGACTGGTGTGAGAACTCAAAACAGTTTATTTATCTTTGAAAACAAAAATAGAGGAACATTTTTTTTAAAGTCAATTCGCAATGCTTTTAAAAAATGAGACTACCATAAGGCCTCCCGTACACACACACAATGCAAACGCAGAATCGGAGGAGATTTCTCCTTATGATAGTCAAAGATGCTTGATACGCATTAAAAAAGAAACATTTGATATTATTATTAGTGCATAGTGTAGGAAAAATTCATTTCGAAAATAAAGATATAAATCTTAGCCAGCATAGACATTCCGCACTTATGCCTACTATAGCTACCATGTTCAATAGCAGGTTACCGCCACATTTGAACCGTTTAATTTTATTCAAAATAAATCGCTAAAACGAAATTGAAATCATGGTGAGAACTTCTCACTCAATCGAATCGGTTTCGATTTTATTTTAAATAGTTAGATTTAAAATATTTGAATGCATGTTTGAATTATGATTGTTATCTATTGATTGTTAAAATAGACATTATGCGCTGTTAGTAAGCGGATGTTATTTATTAAAAACATATACCGCGAATATTTCATAAACAGTGAAATTGGTATTATATATGATAGCAATATATATATATTGGCATATGTATATATTGGAGTTATTGATTACCCGCATTCGTATAGCGGTTGAGACCCTATTGCGCCGTCTATTAAGCGGATAATATTTTAAATCCCTTATACCGCGATAATTCCGTACTGGAGCGGAATTGGTATTGTGCTAATGTTTGTGGATGCAGGAAAACAGGTTGGAGGGATCCAACTGGATTCCTCTACAGTATTTATTTGATTTCAGATATTTTGATATTTGATGGATTATCATATCGATATATGATATCGTTGTTGTCGTGATTGGCTATTTGGTATGTAGCATCATTGGACCAAATTTTGGAATTTTAAAAGGATTTCAAAGTGATTTTTGAAAGTATACGTTTATAAAATTTTTTGGAATTGATTCATTTTAAATAAATAAACGTTATAATTTTAATGTTATAAAAATTATGATTTTTGAGAAATATAGTTAAAAGTTGATTTTTGAAAATATGAGGCTGATGATTTTATAAAATAGTAAAATCGGGATTTTTGAAATTATTGTGAAAAGTTTAAATATAGGATTTATGAAATTTAATTATTTTATAAATCAAAATGATGAAATTATAAAGGAGTTTAAAGATGTTTTAAAAGAATAATATAAATTGATTTTATAAAGGATTTATAAATTGATATTTATAAATGAAAATATTTGAATTATAAAACGAGTTTTTATAAGTGTTTGAATGAAGTGAAAATGGATTGCATAAGTGAATGGAATTTATTAAATTATAAATGGTGAAGTTATAAGTGAAATTTATAAATAATAAGATTTATAAATTTCGAGAAGTTATTAAAGAATGGTTTTGGATAAATAATTGAATCTTATAAGTTATAAGATTTATAATTATGAAGTTCAAATGAACGATTTTTGCAAACAAATAAATTATAAGTATTTCACTTATAATATGAACCTTTGTTTTATAATTGAGTTATAAATTGAATAGGTTAATAAAGGAATTTATAAAAGGGAGTTGTTATAAAATAAATAGAAGAGGAATTTATAAACGTTGTTTTATAAATTCGCAAACGACTTATTTTAAGAAGTAAATTGTTGAAACCTATTAATGGAGTTATATTCACATTTTTAACTGTGAATAATCCTTTAAAATAAAATGTATAAAAGGATGAAATTTGTTAACGTAGTATATTCACATTTTTGAATAGTGAATAATATGTTAAAGAAATTGTTTTGAATGTGATGTTTTAAATAGAATTAAAACGATCTAACGATGTTTTAAATGTGTTGAGATTCAAAACCATAGATTTCAACATTTATTGTTGAAATAGATGTTTTCGAGAAATAAAAGGAAATAGTGGACTATAACACTGTTGTTATAGTAAATAATTTCCGAAAGGAAATGTTTTGTATAGTATTGGGATTTATATATCTATTTTAATTTCGAATCCCTATACTGGTGATTTTGGGTTGTCGTAACGATGTTTTACGCAACATTTGTTTTGGCCCAAATAAATATGTTTAAGAGAATGATTTCCTTAAAGAATGAAATATATACTTAATTTCGATTGAAGTATATTGAATATTTTCCAAGTGTTGAAAATAAATAAAATTTGTGAACTACTTATGAATAAATAAGTATGGGAATGTTTTTCTAATGTGAAATGAAATGTTTTGAGAATTTATCTTTTTGAAGATAAATTGAAAATGAATAATTGAAAACGTATATTCATAAATATTTTGGGAATATAAATTCACTAAGGAATTTATAAAAGAATGGGGAAATTTGTTTAAAAATAAATATTGATTTATTTCTGAAGTGTGAAAATTATATATCTTGTAAAGATGTTTTTGGGAAATAAATAATTTGGAAAATTATTTGGAATCTGGTGATGTGTGCATATCCATTGATAGTTCAATAACCGACTATCAATATTTACCTTTGAAAGGTATTTGTTGTGATTTGTTGAATTTGAATGTACACTTATTTTTAAATTATTGCGCTCGTTATTCGGATTACCCATTCCGAATAGTGATACGACGTAATGGATAGCATTGAAGATCGGTGTTGAAGACCCGGTATTTGCGAGAGCGATAGGATGACCTGTCGATTGACTCTGCACCGAGTTGCTCCGGTATTGAGTTCTCCCTAAGTGATGGGTAATCCGATCAGGATTGTGGATATCCGGATTGCAAGGACTTCTTTGTAAGTGCCTTCGGTTCTGTTCGATCCCGGAACAGACTTGTATGGATTGTATGTCTGACATTACAAATTGAGATATAAAGCAGATTTCTTTCAAATATATTTCTGTTGGTGATGGAGAATTTATTATTTTAGCTTAACACCCTTCTCTGAGACGTTCGAGCTCAGAGGTTATGTAGTTGAAGGTTATCAGCGATATATTCCCAATTTGGTAATGTGACATGCTGAGTGTTGCTGTGAAATGATCATTGTGTTGATTATTTGTGATAGGATCATTTATTTGATCGTCTATCCTGGTGATCATTTCTGGTCTTATTCAGACGTCTGAATGCTGAAACAAAATTATGGTTCCACAATATTCAGAGTCTGAATGAAAATATTCAAACGGATGAATAAGACCAGAAATAGCCTATTTCCTTGCTGTTTGCGTTTGAACTTAACTCAGAAGTCTGAATTATTTTATTCAGAAGTCTGAATATTCTTAACAGCTATTTTCATGAATAGATGCTTCTCTTCACCGAATAGAAACGTTATCAAAATCAATGGTTGCACCTGTTCTTTTCAATTTAACTTTTCATCTATAGTTGCAACTCTTTATACGCTGTAAATAGATTACAGATTTCAACAATCAATTAAACGAATCTATTTTTAATATTCTTGAATTCTCATCTATTCTCTATACTCAGATTGCTTACATTCTCTGATCGTAGATCACTTTATCTTCCACAATTCTCAAAGCACATCACACTATATATCATAAAGCAGAAGATTATAGGAAGATTGTACTTAATTAACTTACCAATGTTATTCAAGAACACAATACAGTCAGATACATTTTTTTTGTAAAGAAGTCCTGTTCGGCTGCTCAGGCGGTAGAAGTCATGTTCTGTTACTCAGGCGGTCAAGTCCTATTCGGTTGCTTAGACGGTAGAAGTCCTGTTCGGTTGCTCAGGCGGTGTAAATATATTCCTCCGGGTTAAGGAGGGTTGCTAGTTTTAATTCCAGAATGAGTATGGGACAGGCGTAGAACAGGAGGTTGAACCAGTATAAAAATCTTTGATGTCATTTAACTGCTTTTACTATTCACTTACTGCTTTTACACTTCACTTATTCCGCACAAGTAGTTTATCCATATTACTCGATCCTATAGCATAGCAGTCACATACAATTGGTATCAGAGCATAGTGACTTTCAGTTGGTATCGGAGCCTGGGATTCTAGAGATCGTAACAACATCTTAGAATAAATGGCTATAAAGAGATTTAGTCGAGGCAATAAAAAGAGGAAGAGCAATAAAGAAAAATCAAAGGAGCAAACAAACAAATGCTTCATGGCTAAACTCAAATCATAGTTGGTATGTTTAGATTCTTTATATAAAGATCTTCAATAGCACATGATGAATTATTAAAAGATTAAAAAACTTTGAATAAAGTTAATACAATTGCTTTAGCTAAGTTAAAACATTGTGAGCAAGAAATTTCCAATTTAAAAGAGGAAATTAAATTTTTGGTAAAACAAACTAAATGATTGAAAATACCATAGAAGAACTTGTTTTACAAAAAGATTTCCTAAAAAAAGAAAATGAGCAGTTAGAAGATAAATACAATGATCTTTCGAAGGAAATCATTGTTTTGCAAAATAAAAATACATTTTTGGAAAATTCTTTAAATAATTCTAGTTCTTTAATTTTGTCTCTTGAAAAAGATAATGAAACTTTAATTAAAAAGAATTTATAATTATCTAAAGAATGTGAGATTTTAAAAGTTGATAATAGTATTTTTCAAAAAAAATTTGTGATTCTAAAGCAAATTTTGAAAGGTTAAATACAAAAATCACAAATTTTAACAAAAGCAAAGATATCTTATCTTCCTTAGTTACAAATTCAAATGCTCACAATGATGAAAGCGGTTTAGGCTATAAACAAGCTAAAACTAAAAATAGTACTAGATATGCATTATGGTATACTGATTTTAGTGCTAGTGCTAGTACTAGTGCTAATGCTAGTGATGGTACAAGTACTAGTAATCAAGATAGTTTTAAAACCAGTTATAGTCATAATAGTACTTTGTTTATAAATGATAGAAATTATTCTTCAAGTACTAAGCTAATGGCTAATAGTATTAAGATATGGATTCCAACTAATATGATTGATCATGATAAACAACTCTATATTAGCAACTATTATAAGAATGTGATTTCTAATGAAAATTATATTTATAAAGGTTCAACCATACCCAAATGGGTATGGTTTCTAAAGACCTAACCACCCGGAACCTAACATAGTAAGTGGGTACCGAAAATGATTATTATTTATTGCAGATACTCGAAGAAACAAAAGGAAAAGGATAGATTTTGAAATTTTAAAGAATGATCCGTACGTTTAATAGAATTACGTGCTTACAATGAAATATGGACTTCAGCAAATATGATAAAATTTATTTTATTTTTTCTCCATAATTAATATTGAGTTTATCCCACCATTCACAATATATTTTATATAATTTATTATATTCCCTCATTCTTTTTGATAAGGACAAAGGGGGGAGAAATTCATATGCATATTGATAGAGGAAGATATTATACTTAGGGGGAGATGTTATACTTAGGGGGAGCTTTAAACATATTAATATTTTTTTATATAGGATGAATATTTATTAAAATTGTATAGTTGTCATCATCAAAAGGGGGGAGAATGTTAGAACCTCAATTATTGGATTTTAATGACAACAACTATACAATTATGCCTAAGAATCTCTAAGCTAATTTGCAGGTACATGAGCATCAAAAAGAGATTAAAAAAAATGCATTCAAAATGACGTACACAGTTCAAAAAAGGATGAAAGAATGTATATGGAGATACAAGAAGAGATATACACGATAGAGACAAGACGAAGGTGACAAACAAAGTATTATTAGTCATATAGTGTAGTGTCTAGAGTTTACAAACGTTAAAATCTTATCCAAATGGTATACACACATATACATTCATATTTTAAATGAAAAATCAAGTTTTCAAAAATTGCATGGAGCGGGACTCAAACCCGGGTCACTACATCAGAAGGCAAGTGCTCTAACCATTTGAGCTATGGTAATTTTTTTGTTATAGGTTGAATTCAGTTGTATGAATAATGTCATTCAAACATCTGAATGCTAAAACAAAATTATGATTCCACAATATTCAGACATCTGAATAGAAATATTCAGATGGCTGAATAAGGCTAGAAATAGCCTATTTCCTTGCTGTTTGCGTTTCAACTTAATTCAGAACTCTATATTATTTTATTCAGAAGTCTGAATATTCTTAACAGCTATTTTCATGAATAAACGCTTCTCTTCACCGAAGAGAAACATTTTCAAAATCAATGGTTGCACCTGTTCTTTTCAATATAACTTTTCATCTATAGTTGCAACTCTTTATACACTATAAATAGATCACAGAATTCAACAAACAATTAACCGAATCTATTTTTAATATTCTTGAATTCTTAAAACATTCTCTATACTCAAACTTCTCACATTTTCTGATTGTTGACCACTTTATCTTCCGAAATTCTTAAAGCACATCACACTATATATCATAAAGGAGAAGATTACAGGAAGATTGTACTTAATTGACTTATCAGTGTTATTCAAGAACATACTACAGTCAGATACATTTGTTTTTTTGTAAAGAATTCCTGTTCCATTGCTCAGGCGGTAGAAGTTATGTTCTATTGCTCAGGCGGTCAAGTCCTATTCGGTTGCTTAGGCGGTAGAAGTCCTATTCGGTTACTCAGGCGGTGTAAACTTATTCCTCCGGGTTAAGTGAGGGTTGCTAGTTTTAATTCCAGAAGGAGTCTAGAACTGGACATAGAATGGGAGATCGAACCAGTTTAAAAATCTCTGGTGTCATTTACTTTACAGCTTTTACTATTCACTTACTTATTCCATATAAGTAGTTTATTTGAGAAATGCGAATTACGGATCTTAAGTTAAGAGGGGGGTGAATAGTGTAAATAAAGAATTAATAAATCTTTTTAATTTATGTTAATTTAGACACAAAAGTATGCAATATACAGACACAGATATGATCACAGAAACAATCACAGATGCAGAAATAAAATAAAGCAGTAAAGGAAAGAACACACCGGATTTTATACTGGTTCGGAGTTACCCTACATCCAGTCCCGCAACACAAGTACGGATTTCCTTTCAAAAGCAATTGTACAATTACACCCTTGGTTTCAAGGCTACGAGGTACACCCTCCAGAATTTCGATCCTCTGGGTAGAGATAATTGATTTCCGAGCCACAAGTTTACTCAATTGATTTACCAAGGCTACAATCACACCTTTTCCCTTTTGATTGATTTCCAAGGCTACAATCTCACCTTTTCTCGCTTAATAGATTACAAAGAAGTCTATAACTCTGAATAGCACTGAGAATCTTATAGAGATAGTGGTAGAGAATCAAACTAGAAGTAATCGAGTATGATTCAATGTTGATTTCGGCAGAGTAATGATAAGAATATGTATTAAGAAATGAGGAAGAAGAAGAGGAGTGAAAACCATAAAATTATGACTAAAAATTCGTTGAAACTGACCCCTATTTATAGAAGAACAACAGCCATGACCATTCATGAAGAGTTATGGCGAATAGACACTTCTTTTGAAATTTGAATTTTTGAATCAAACTGTCACCATGTCGACATGGTCATGCTAGGCATGTCGACATCCCAAAGGATTTTTTGGTGTTTTTGATTTTCTTTGAAAATAACCTTTATCTTATATAAAAACTATTTTAAACTTTATAAATATACTTGACTATAGTTAAAATTCATAAGCAAATATAAAGAATAATATATACAGATTTTAACTATAATTTTATATTTAAATCTAAGTATAAATATTTAAAAGTTAAACATATTATTTAAAAAGATAGTTTAAAATCAGGAGTAATTTGACTTTGAAAATAAAGATGTTTTTGAGGCTAAAATTATTTAATATCAGGATCGAGGGTTTTGAATTTTTAAAAGGAAAGTTTTGAAAACATTTTAAAAATAGGATATAATTTTGAAAAATCATTTTGAATAAAAGTTAGCGGATACAAAACAATGTTCCACTAGATTTTTCGTAGGTTCCATCCTACTTAGGGTTCCATCCCTTTAACGGGCTCGAAGTGGATTCCATTCCACGAATAAATTAGATTTTAAGATGCTAGTGCTTTTCTATGAGTTTTAACAAAAATTCCTAATAATAATAATAAATACTTATCCTTGAAATCTTGAACTCTTGATAGTCTCGATACTCATGAGTCTTCTATCTTGATATTTTATCTTGATATCTTGAATCTCTATACTGTACAGTCTTCATTCTTAGTACCTGCATGGTTAAATCCTGCATATACATAAATATATCTAAACTTATAATGTTAGTATTTATATTTTATAATCTATTCTAAGGTTGTTGTCATCAAAACCATCATCTCATGGACTAACAATCTCCCCCTTTTTGATGATGACAACCTTTGTTTATAAAATATTATTTCTATCCTAATAACTCCCCCTAAAACTAACAACTCCCCCTTGATCTATACCTAACTATCCTATTTTATATTTCTCCCCCTTTGTCATCAACAGAAATTTATCTAAACTAGATAACTCCAAACTATATAACTCCCCTTAAAACTATTACTCTATGACATGTGATTATAATGATAGTGTTATCATAAATAATCAACACTTAAGTCTAATACTAAAACATAGTCCTAAACTATTAACTATCCTAACTAAGAATTCACAATAATACTTATAATAAAAACACATATAAGAACACGAGTTATTTATTACGTATATTGTTGTATTTACATTTGCGTTTGAAAACATAAAAACACAAACAACAACGGAAGGAAAGAGAAGAAACTAATGTGTGTTTCTGAACATAGGAGATCTATGAATCGAACAGTTTGGATAGTGGAAACATAAATTTCCACGTTGTTCGACAAGATTCCCATTTTTGTCGAAACACACTTCTCCAACACACACTACTTGGTCATCATCCTCCTCATGTGCTTCTTCCATGGGTTCATCTTCTTCTTCATCGCTGGCCTCTTGTTCTTGATTGAGTGAAGAGTCTTCATCGATCAAGATAGGGTTGGCCTGGTTGTTTATTAGGAATTTTTGCAAATTCCTAAGAATCTTGCCTTGCCTTGCCTTTCCTGTTCCTTTTCCATACGAAGTTGAGTTACTTGAATTTCAGTTAACATCTGAAGTACATCAATCATAGACTCCTCTATTTTCGTTACACGAGCAAGAGTAGTGCATTGGAATGGACCAGAAGTAGGAGAGGGAAATGAGAAAGTAGATTTTATGTTTGATTTTGAGGATGAATCCATGATTTTATTTATTTCGGAAGAGAAAATGAAGAGAAAACAGAGAGAATGAATGAAAAGTCGAAATTGAGAAGAATATATAACTAAAATTTTGAATTTTGGTGGGAAAATTTAAAAAAAAAAATCAAAAACGTTATATGTCGACATGTATACCTGGGGGATGTCGACATAGCCTTTTTAAAATTTAACTCCTTGATTTATTTTGATACCAACTGTTAATTATACTTGTTATTTATATTTTATATTTCAGTTATAGAACAAATTCCTAATTCTCTTCTTAATTTTGTAAATATTGATTCATTTAAAGGTTTTGTTAAGATATCAGCAATTTGATTTTCAGAATTGATATAATCAAGAGTAACTACTTCCTTGCTTATATTATCTCTGAGAAAATGATGTCTGATATCAATATGTTTAGTTCGAGCATGTTGAGTAGTTTTTTTGGATAAATTTCTCGCACTCGTATTGTCACAATAAATTGGAGATTTTGAGAAATTTAAACCAAAATCTTTTAAGGTTTGTTGCATATATATTACTTGAGAACAAGCCAAAGCAGCAGAAATATACTCTGCTTCAGTTGTTGATAAAGAAACTTTGTTTTGCATTTTACTAAGCCAAGAAATCAGAGAATACCCCCAAAATGTGACAAGTCCCACTTGTACTTTTTCGATCTGATTTACAATCGGCATAGTCAGCATCACAGTAAGATATTAAGTCAAAAGAATCATTTTTAAGGTAGAATAAACCATAATCAGACGTGTGTTTAACATATCTTATGATTCGTTTCACGGCTTTTAAGTGAGTCTCTTTAGGTTGGGATTCATATCTGGCACAGAGACAGACACTGTGCATGATATCAGGCCTACTAGCAGTAATATAGAGTAATGAGCCAATCATTCCTCTATATAATTTTTGATCTACATCTTTCGAGAGATCTTCTTTACTAAGGTACTCATTGGTTGCCATGGGAGTGGGTTTTCCACTCGCAGTGGTCAAACCAAATTTACTAATTAGGTCTTTAGCATATTTTTCTTGAATAATAAAGATACCATTATCTAATTGTTTTATTTGTAATCCTAGAAAGAAATTTAATTCACCCATATGACTCATCTCAAATTCTTTTTTCATTATTTCAAAAAATTCTTTATTCATTTCAAAATTAGTTGAACCAAAAATGATATCATCTACGTAAGCTTGTACTAGTTGAATATCATTTTTATTTCTTTTAATAAAAAGAGTATTATCTACTTTACCAATTTCAAAAATAGATTGCAATAAATAAGATCTTAGTCTATCATACCAGGTTCTAGGAGCTTGTTTTAGACCATATAGTGCTTTTTTAAGTTTGTAAACATGATTTGGTAATTTATCATTTTCAAAAAGTGGTGGTTGTTCGACATATACTTCTTCTTTTACAAATCCATTTAAAAAGGCGTTTTTAACATCCATTTGAAATAATTTGAAATTATTATGATTTGCGAAAGCAAATAGAATCCTAATGGCTTCTAATCTTGCTACGGGAGCAAAGGTTTCATCAAAATCTATTCCTTCTTCTTGACAATAACCTTGAGCGACTAAACGAGCTTCATTTCTAACTACCTCTCCTTGTTCATTCATTTTATTTTTATAAACCCATTTAGTTCCAATTATAGTTTTATTTTCTGGTCAAGGAACAAGTTCCCAAACGTCATTTCTCGTAAATTGATTTAATTCTTCTTGCATAGCCAAAATCCATGAATCATCAGTTGATGCTTCTATTGGATTTTTGGGTTCAATAGTTGATATAAAAGCAAAATTACTCATTTGACTTAGTTGATTTCTAGTTTTAACAACAGATTACATATCTCCCAGTATATTTTCTATAGGGTGATCTTTTAAAAGTTTTGTCCTTTTATTAGGATGATCAATTTCATTATTAGTTTCAATAGGTTCTTGATTTTGAGTGATTAAATCCTCTTCATCATTTGTATCTTCAAAAATTTTGAAATTTTCATCAAATGAAACATGCATTGTTTCTTTAATGATATTAGTTTTAAAATTAAACACTCTTTACGCTTTACTTCTATTAGAATATCTGATAAAGATACCTTTGTCGGATTTAGGATCAAATTTATCAAAATTATCTTTTGTATTTAAAATAATGCATTTACTTCCAAAAATTCTGAAATAAGATACCTTAGGTTTCTTTGAATAAAGAAGTTCATAAGATGTCTTATCAGTTAGAGGTCTAATTAAAGTTCTATTCAAAATATAACAGGCGGTAGCAACTGCTTCTACCCAAAAATTCTTTGGTAAATTACTATCTGTAAGCATAGTTATCGCACACTCTTGAATCGTCCTATTTTTACGTTCTACTACTCCGTTTTGTTGTGAAGTTCTCAGAAATGAAAAATTGTGAGTTATTCCCTTTTTATTGCAGAATTCCTCAAACCTTTCATTTTCAAATTCACCACCGTGATCACTTCGAATAGTTATAATTTTTAGAGAAAATTGATTTTGAATTCTTTTTGAGAATGTCTTAAAACATTCAAAAGTATCACTTTTATGTTTCAAAATATTGTCCATGTACTAGAATAATCATCTACAATTACAAAGACATATCTACTATGATTTATTGATAAAATTTGAGATGGACCAAATAAATCAAGATGAAGTAATTAAAGAGGTTTTGAAGTTGAAATCATATCTTTTAACTTAAAAGAAATTTTTCTAGGTCTTCTTTATTAACAAGCATCACATAAACTATCTACTTTAAAATTCATTTTAGGGAGACCTCTTACTAGATCATGTTTTGACAGTCTAGATAGGAGTTTGAAATTCAAATGCGCAAATCTCTTGTGCCAAATCCAAGGGTCACTTGTATTTTCCAACAGACATAGGTTATCATTTGAAACTTTCATACTAAGAATATATATATATATATATATATATATATATATTCTTTTTCCCGACTCCCTCAAATATAATGGTTGAATTATTATCTTCAGTGTGACATTTATCTTTTTCAAATTTAATTTTATAACCTTTATCACATAGTTGACTTAAACTTAGCAGATTATGTTTCAGATTCTTAACTAGCAAAACATTAGTAATAGTAGGAGTTTCAGAATTACCGACTTTGCCGACGCCAATCACATATCCTTTTGAATTGTCTTCAAAGTTAACCAATCCTTCGTCTTTGTATATTATATCATTCAGTATATCTAGATTGCCAGTCATGTGTCTAGAACATCCACTGTCAAGTATCCATTTGTTCTTTCTGATTTGCACAATTTTTCCGTTGTGGATTGATTCCTCAACACCCATAAAGCATGATTCTTGCACATCAAACAATTTTGGTAGATAACTTGAATTTGAATATTGATTATATGAAGACTTATGAAACAATGATGATTTAAATACTTCTAAATTAGTATTAACGAATATAGCAATTTTAAAAACTTTTCAAAAATCAGATTATGAAACTTTGAAAACCTTGCTCTGATACCATTATGAGAAATGCAGATTACATATCTTAAGGCTAAGATTAACACTAGAGGGGGGGGTGAATAGTGTTAATAAAGAATTACTAAATCTTTTTAATTTATGTTAATTTAGACACAAAAGTATGCAATATACAGACACAGATATGATCACAGAAACAATCACAGTTGTAGAAATAAAATAAAAGTAGTAAAGGAAAGAACACACCGGATTTTATACTGGTTCGGAGTTACCCTACATTCAGTCCCGCAACACAAGTACGGATTTTCTTTCAAAAGCAATTGTACAATTACACCCTCGGTTTCAAGGCTACGAGGTACACCTTCCAGAATTTTGATCCTTTGGGTAGAGATACTTGATTTCTGGGCCATAAGTTTACCCAATTGATTTACCAAGGCTACAATCACACCTTTTCCCTTTTGATTGATTTCCAAGGCTACAATCACACCTTTTCTCACTTAATATATTACAAAGAAGTATATAACTCTGAATAGCACCGAGAATCCTGTAGAGATAGTGATAGAGAATCAAACTAGAAGTAATCGAGTATGATTCAATGTTGATTTCGGTAGAGTAATGATAAGAATATGTATTAAGAAATGAGGAAGAAGAAGAGGCGTGAAAACCAGAAAATTATGATTAAAAATTCATTGAAACTAACCCCTATTTATAGAAGAACAACAGCCATGACCATTCATGAAGAGTTATGGCGAATAGACACTTCTTTTGAAATTTGAATTTTTGAATCAAACTGTCACCATGTCGACATGGTCATGCTAGGCATGTCGACATCCCAAAGGATTTTTTGGTGTTTTTGATTTTCTTTGAAAATAACCTTTATCTTATGTAAAAACTATTTTAAACTTTATAAATATACTTGACTATAGTTAAAATTCATAAGTAAATATAAAGAATAATATATATAGATTTTAAATATAATTTTATATTTAAATCTAAGTATAAATATTTAAAAGTTAAATATATTATTTAAAAAGATAGTTTAAAATCACGAGGAATTTGACTTTGAAAATAAAGATGTTTTTTAGGCTAAAATTATTTAAAATCAGGATCGAGGGTTTAGAATCTTTTAAAAGGAAAGTTTTGAAAACATTTTGAAAACAGGATATAATTTTGAAAAATCATTTTGAATAAAAGTTAGCGGATACAAAACAATGTTCCACTAGATTTTTCATAGGTTCCATCCTACTTAGGGTTCCATCCCTTTAACGGGCTCGAAGTGGATTCCATTCCACGAATAAATTGGATTTTAAGATGCCAGTGAAAGAGAGGGCTATCCGGTAGGATCGTATAATATGGAATACCAGAATGATATAGATAAATAACGATAATAAGTAAAGTAGACACCAAGACTTTATGCTGGTTCGTACCTCTTGTCCTACGTCCAGTCCCTAAGCTTCTCTTAGGAATTCTACTAACAACCCTCACTTAACCCGGAGGAATAGGTTTACAACTTACCCGAACAACCGAACGAGATTTTTTGCCTCAACTACCGAAGAGGACTTCAACTCAATTACTAAAATACAATATTCAACTTGTTGTGTTCTTGTCAACACTAATGAGTCTAATGTAGTACAATATTCCTATAATCTTATACTCTAGAGTATGCAATATGTTTGTGAAGATTTAGGAAATGTGAATTGCTATGAATCAAAAGAATGTTATAAACAAAGCAGTGATTCAAGCAATAGATTGGTGATTGCTTTGAGAATATTTAGAGAATATGATCAAGAAAATAGTAAGATTAAAGCAAGAGCATTCGGTGAATTGAATGATGTTAGAATCATGTATATATACTTGTAGAAGAGGTGCATTTGTTGTCAAAGGTTGCAAACAAGAAATGCTTCCATTTCCACTGG
This sequence comes from Allium cepa, assembly GCA_030765085.1. Classification (NCBI taxonomy): domain Eukaryota; kingdom Viridiplantae; phylum Streptophyta; class Magnoliopsida; order Asparagales; family Amaryllidaceae; genus Allium; species Allium cepa. The sequence goes on along the minus strand of CM060935.1, from coordinate 723,104,052 downwards.
AGAATGGTTGCAACTCTTGGGAGGAAGAAGGTGTCTTTTCAGAGAAAATTCGCAGGTTCAAATTCAGTCGACTGAGTAGGGAATTCAGTCAACTGAAAATATGAAGTAAAATTTTTAGGAAGAAATTCAGTCGACCGTGCAGGAAGTTCAGTCGGCTGAAACTGTGCATGTTTATATATTTGTACCAATTTCAGTCGACTGGCCATTCCTGTTCAGTCGACTGAACTACTAAAATATGCACAGTGAAAGTTTAAATGAAAATAAAGTTCGTAAAATGTGTTCTAGTGTTCCTGTAAACCTCTTTAGGATAAGATTTTAACAGTAAATCTAGACTAAGACCTATATAAAAAATCATACTTATGTTTGTTTGGTCTTCATCGATCTTCCTTTAGCTTTGCACATATCTCTTCCTTTTTTTGTTGAAGCACATTGTTATTGATCAAAACTTCGCGTATCAACATTCTCTCCCTTTTTGATTGACGACAATACTGATTTATTCTAGGGATAAATTTACTTATTTTCTCTTCTAGGGATGAATTTACTTATTTTCTCCCCCTGAATGTATGCACTATCTTTCCTACAAACAAAGTTAGTACCATAGATTTTCTCCCCCTTTGTCATCAACAAAAGGAAGAACTAACAATAGAAATATTTTATCAAAACAATCACTGAAGCATAGAGAATAGAAAATTTGTATAACCATGGCTTAAAAAAAAGTTAAAAATGTTGCGTCGAACAAGCACAAAATGGCTATTTATACAAGCCATTAGAAAGTTTTAAATAATCATCAAACCATACTTAAAATTACTCATCTCTATCCCAGTCATATGAACCTTCTCTTCTTGTTGGTTCACGTATGACGGGTCCTCCTGTTGGTGGTCTGTACGCTCTTCCTCCTTGGCCACCACTTGCTCCGCTTGTGCTGCTACTTGTTTGCTCTTCGGATGAGGTCCGTGTAAACGTAGGTGCCGGACGTTTGCCGCGAGATGTCGAAGCAGTAGTGGTGCTTGCGCATGAGATTACATCACATAGCTTGTTGAAGAATCCTTTGATTTTGTCAAGCTTGTGATCTACCTTTTTAAGACGAGTGTCAAGAATTTGTTGATTTCTTGACAATATCCCCAACGATTGGTTGGTAGTAAAGCTTGGGTCAACAAGACGAATTTCATCATCTTGCTCGAAATGTTCTTAGTGGTGAGGTTGAGGAGGTTGTTGTTGTTGTTCTTGATGCCTCGCTTCCCATTCGGCGAGTGATATTACGCGAGGAGGTCGAGATGAGAGTTGCATTAGGCTTATGGTCCGGTGGTTAATTTGATGGACCTTTGTATTATCTGACTTGGGTAATGGCGTATCGACATTGAGGAGAAGTCGCATGATGTATTCTCCAAAAGAGATAGTGCGCATTTTTCCATTATTAAAAGTGAGAAACTCATCAAGAATAAGTTGTACCCAATTGACTTGTATATTGCCAAAAATAGCATATAGAGCTCGATAATTATTTGGCTAGACAATTTCGTATGAGCCCGTGCGAGAAGTAATTGTTCTCATTAGAGCTTTGTGAAGGATTCTTTCCATAGGTCGAAGAGAGGTGGACTTAAAATCTCTAAAGTTGATATTATCATCCATAAATCGATGGTTTATGTTATCGCGAATCTGTGGATTGAATTCTATCTCGTCTAGCTTTCTCCCGACATTTGGCGATTCTAAAATGTGTGCTATTCTATCTAAGAACCAAACTTTCTTTCCACATACCATACTCCAAACACTATTGTTTGGATTTTTGGAGTTTGGTGTCCAATATTAAGGGTAGCATAAAATAATTTGACCATTATATGATTTATGGCATGGTCATTTCTTTTCGAATCCAAAAGAGAAGTTAAACCAGCTTGATTGGTTAATGCTTGGATGTTGTAGGTTTGAAAGCTTTGGAAATCAACGAAGGAATGCTCGAAAATACGGGAATTCTTCATCTTATTCCATCTAGTGACAGCTACTCCATCGTAAAGCCATTGCGCTATTTGAGCATCAATTGGCTCGGAGGATGAATAAGAGGAAGCTCTTGATCTCTTTGGTGCCATTTGAGTGAGATTTGAGTGAATTTTAAGGAATTGGGGGCTAGGGTTTCGAAAATAATTGGGGAAGAAAAATGTTCTGGAAAGTAAAAAGTGAATGGATAGGTAAAAAATTGGTGGTTAAAAGGGGAAAGTTGCCTGGGAATTGGCGTTCATCGACTGAATACACTGTTCAGTCGACTGAATTTTTGTCTGAAAGTTTCTGTTAGTATTTCAGTCGACTGAGCAGAGAATTCAGTCGACTGAGCAGAGGATTCAGTCGACTGAGTTATAAAAAAATTTGCATTCTGCCTTTAGTTCAGTCGACTGAGCAGGAGGTTTCAGTCGACTGGCCCATGTATTTTGTTGTTCTTTGTTAATTTTGAAAGTAAACACTTTATGCAAGGAAATAATTACAATTATATAGATGTAATACCATGAATAGATTTCAAAACCAACTATTTCTTAGGGGATGGACATGGAGTCTTTTTCCCTTCATTCTTCATATAATTTATATCCCATGAATTTAGACTATATTGAGGAGTCTTTAGAGACATCCAAGGATTCACAGGATCGACTGGTGTACGGTAAGATGAAGACGGATCAAGTGAACTAACGGGGCGAGGTAGGAGTTCAGCCACTTCATTCTTTTTCGATCCACAAAAGCATAAACCGATTTGCTCTAGGAAGCTTAATCGTCTAGCCGTAACTTTTTCTTTGAAGTATAATTCTCGTTGAAGATCTATTTGTTGTTGTTGAAAGTGATGAATTTCATCAATCTTTCTTTTTGTGTCTGGAGAAATAAAGAGTCCGCGTTTCGCTTTCTTGGATTCTGGTGTGTAGCCAGTACGATAATTGTTCCATTTGTAAACTGGCTCATGTGTCGGTGTTGGAGTGGGAAGTTTTGGAGACGTTGGAGTGTTATCGACTGAAGAGGTGATGTTGATCGGGGAAAAAGAGTTGTTGGACGACATTTTTATAATGAATTTTTCAAGCTTTTATTCGTGAGAATGAGTTGTGAAAAAGAAATATTTTAACGATATATTTATAGTAGGGATTTTCTAAATATATAGTGGTTATAATTCTTTATAGTTTTTCATCCACTTAATGATTTAATGGTTACCATAATTCAGTTAAAAATGTATGGTTTACAAATAACTATTATTTTATAATATATTATGTAACATATTCGAAAAATAAATTGAAAATCTCATTTTTTTTCTTTATTCAGTCGACTGAGCATATAGTGTTAGTCGACTTAATTGTGTAGATTTTTCTAACTTTCTCTATATGATATCTTTAAAAGTCATTATTCCTAACTCTCGTCGTAATTTTATGAAGGAGTTTTCTAATAGAGGTTTAGTAAATATATCGGCAATTTGATTATCGGTAGAAATAGTTCTAAATTAATTATTTCTTTTTCGATATTGTCACGTAGAAAATGGTGACGAATATCTATATGTTTTGTACGAGAGTGATTAACCGGATTTTTAGATAAGTTTATTGTACTTGTATTATCACAGTATATTATAGAATTTGTTAAATTTATATTAAAATTTTTAAGTGTTTGTTGCATGTATATAACTTGAGTGCAAGCTAAAGCAGCTGATATATACTCTGCTTCGCAGGTGGAAAGCGAGACGCAATTTTGTTTCTTACTAAACCAAGATACAAGTGATTTTCCAATGAAATGGCAAGTACCACTTGTACTTTTTCTATCTGTTTGAGATCCACCAAAATCAACATCACTGAATGACACTAACTCAAATGGACACTCCTTTGGATAGAAAAGACCGAAATCTTTAGTGTTGTTAAGATATCGCATAATTCGTTTTACCGCTCTTAAGTGTGATTCTTTAGGATTAGATTGAAAACGTGCACATAAACAAACACTCATCATTATGTCAGATCTACTAGCGGTTAAGTAAAGTAAGGAACCTATCATACTTCTAAACAATTTTTGATCTACACTTTTGCCATTTTCATCTCGATCGAGATGTGTAGTGGTACTCATAGGAGTAGGTTTAGCAGAAGTGTTTTCCATGCTGAATCGTTTAATTAAATTAGCACAATATTTTTCTTGGTTTATAAAAATTCCATTTGATAATTGTTTAATTTGAAGTCCGAGAAAATATGATAATTCTCCCATATGAGACATTTCGAACTCATTAGTCATTATATTTGAAAATTCTTTACATAAACTTTCATTTGTTGAACCAAAAATAATATCGTCTACGTATATTTGAATTATTAAAATATCTTTGGTAGTATTTTTAATAAAAAGCGTATGATCTACTTTTCCAATTTTAAATCCCGAATTAATAAAAAACTTTTAAGTCTTTCATACCAAGCACGAGGTGCTTTTTTAAGACCATATAGTGCTTTCTTTAATTTAAATACATGATCCGGATATCTTTCATGTATAAATAAAGGAGGTTGTTCTACATATACATTTTCTTTAATAAAACCATTCAAAAATGCACTTTTAACATCCATTTGATAAAGTTTAAAATTGTGAAAACATGCAAAGGCTAATAATATACGTATTGCTTCAAGTCTTGCAACGGGAGCAAAGGTTTCTTCAAAATCAATACCTTCTTCTTGATTATAACCTTGTGATACTAGTCTTGCTTTATTCTTTGTTATATTACCTTGTTCGTCTACTTTATTTTTGTAAATCCATTTTGTTCCTATTATTGATTGATTATTAGGATGGGGAACTAATTCCCAAACATCGTTACGTTCAAATTGATTTAATTCTTCCTGCATTGCAATAATCCAATAATCATCCGTTGATGCTTCTTTAGGATTTTTAGGTTCTATTGATGAAATGAAAGCTACATGACCCATTTGATTTTGTTGATTTCTTGTCCTAACTTGAGAATTTATTTCTCCTAATATATTTTGAGTTGGATGATCTCGTAATATTCTAGGAGGAGATCTTAGTTCATTATTACTATTTTCAAGGTTTGTTTCTTCTATATTTATCAATTCTTCGTCATCTTTTATATTTAAATTTTTATTAAATTTTCATCAAAAGATATATGCAAAGTTTCTTCAATTATGTTTGTTAGTTTACTAAATACTCGATATGCTTTACTTCGTTCTGAGTATCCTACGAAAATTCCTTCGTCAGCTTTTGGATCGAATTTTCCTAGTTGATCTTTTGTATGTAAAATAAAAAGATTTGATCCAAATATTTTATAATAAGATATATTTGGCTTTTTGTTATTCAATAGTTCATAAGAAGTATTTTTAGTTAATGGTCTAATTGATATTCTATTTAATACATAACATGCAGTAGCAACGGCTTCTGCCCAAAAATGTTTTGGTAGAGAACATCCATTTAATAATGTTCTTGTGCATTCTTGTAATGTTCTATTCTTTGTTTCTACAACTCCATTTTGTTGAGGAGTTCTAGGAAATGAAAAGTTATGATTTATTCCTTTCTTTTTACAAAAAGTTTCAAAAGCTTCATTTTCGAATTCGCCTCCATGATCGCTTCGAATATTTTTAATTTTCAAATCTTTAGTGTTTTAAATTCTTTACAAATGTTTTAAAATGCTCAAAAGTGTCACTTTTATTTTTCATAAAAATAGTCCATGTATATCTTGAAAAATCATCAATTATTACAAATACGTATCGATTATGATTAATGGATTGAACTTGTGTTGGTCCAAATAAATCCATATGTAGTAATTCTAATGGTTGTAAAGTCGAAATATTTTTCTTAGATTTGAAAGATGATTTCATTAATTTTCCTTTTTGACAATCATGAGAAAGATTATTTACTTTAAAGTTTATTTTAGGTAAACCTCTTACTAATTCATTTTTAGAAAGTTTTCTAATAGTTTTAAAAGTTATATGACATAATCTTTTGTGCCATAACCAAGGATCATTATCTTTGGCTAGTAAACACATACTTGTATTATGATTAATATTCATATTTAGAACATAAATATTTCTATCTCTATTTCCTTCAAAAATAAGACTTTGGTTTTGATCAAAAATACTACATTTATTATCTGAGAAAGTTATTTTAAAACCTTTGTCACACAGTTGACTTATGCTAAGTAGATTATGTTTTAAATTTTCAACTAATGAAACATTTGTTATAAAAGGTAAATTTGATGTACCGTAATTGTTCACATCTCCTTTGCCAATGATATAGCCTTTTGAATTGTCTCCGAAGGTAACCGAGCCACCATCAAAGTATGTGATGTTTGTAAGCATATTTTTGTCTCCGGTCATGTGTTTCGAACAACCGCTATCTAATAGCCATTTCTTCTTTTTGAGTGGGACCTGAAAATAAATATGAAATTATTGGTACCCACCTTTTAATAGGGTCCTAAAAAGTTAGAGTTTAGGAAACAAACCTAATTTGGTTTGGTATCCTTTTTATAAATATAGTTTTCATTATGATGAACATCATCCATGAATGTTTTAATATATTTATTTCTTGTTAATATATTGTTAGTCTTTGGTACCCAAATTTTAACTACCTTGGTTTCTACCTTTGTTTTAATAGGTTTCTTTAGCAATATTTGTTGTTTTGAATCAACATTCCTGTTAAGTTTTACATTTTTCTTATTAGGAATTTTTGACTTTTTTTATAACCTAAACCTTGTTTGTTTGAGGATGATTGAGAATTTTCTAATATCTTAGATAAATTTTCTCTTCCTTTGTTAAAGTTAGAAACATTTTTAGTGATGTCATCTAATTTAGCTTGAAGACTATTATTTTCTAATTCAACATGTTTAATCTTAATTTTTAACTCGTGATTTTCAGAAACAAGTACATCATTCTTTTTCTTTTGAGTTTCAATTTCTTGACTTAAAAGTGATAATTGAGTTTCCGAATTTGAATAAGATTCTTGAACTTTTTCAAGTTCTTCTTCAAGAATTTTCTTTTCATCATTTAACATATCTCTCTCAAACTCAGCTTTGTTTTGATTTTCACGAATTTCCTCAATTTTCTTTTTAAGAATTTTTATTGTGCTTAAAAGTTCGGTTTTTACTTCAATTAAATCATCGAAAATTAAATTACTTACCTCAGAATCTTGAGCCATGAAGCATACATTTGCCTGTTCATTGTCGCTATCATTATCATTTTCGGATGAAGATGAATCTGAATCGTCCCATGTTACAGAAAATGCCTTCTTTTTGAATTTATCCTTCTTGTTTTTGTCGTTGAAGCTTTTCTGATTTTGCTTCATTTGTTCTTGACAATCTTTTTGCATGTGTCCTTTCTTGTGACAATTGAAGCATTCTATATTTGAGGATGAAGGTTTGTTCAAGAAATTCTTTTTGAATCCATTTTTGTTTCCTTTTCTATACTTCAAGAATTTCTTGAAATTTTTGGCTATAAATGCTAGATCCTCATCTTCAGACTATGATTCTTCCTTTTCCGCATGAAAAGCAACATTCTTTCTTTCTTGAGCTTGATCTTTCTTGGCTTGCATATTTACTTCATACGACATAAGATTTCCAATCAATTCTTCTGGTTTCATTGTAGATAGATCATTTGCTTCCTCGATTGCTAGTACTTTTCTCTCCCATTCATCAGTGAGTGAATTTAGAACTTTAGACAAAATGTCAAATCCATGTATTTTTCTCCTAGTACTATTAATGCATGATGAATGTCTTGAAATCTCAAGTACATGTCATTGATCGATTCATTTTGTCGCATTCTAAAGTTTTAGAATTGGTTCTTCAGCATGGATTCCATGTTTGTTTAACTTTGTTTGTGCCTTTATGTATGACTTTAAGTGTTTCCCATATCTGATATGCAGTAGTACATATGCTAACACGGTTGAATTCGTTTCTATCCAGGGCGCAAAATAGCATATTCATAGCTTTGGCATTTGCACAAGCTTCATTCTTTTGAGTTTGTGTCCATGTAGGATAATCGGTTGTGGGTACAACGAACTTTGCTTGAGTAGCATTCCAGGCTTCGAAACTTGTTGCTTGCATATAAATCATCATCCTTGTAGCCCAATAGTTGTAGTTTAGTCCATTGAATAGTGGAGGTCTTTGGGTAGATTGTCCTTCCGCAAATGTAGAACTATAGGCAGATGTTGTGCTTGTACTTGCGTTATTTTCCATATTATCAATATGTCTAATAACGGTGTTATGGTTATAGGACGGCCTTGCTCTGATACGAGGGCTATGCGGTAGGATCGTATAATATGGAATACCGGAATGATATAGATAAATAACGATAATAAGTAAAGTAGACACCAAGACTTTATACTGGTTCGGACCTCTTGTCCTACGTCCAGTCCCTAAGCTTCTCTTAGGAATTCTACTAACAACCCTCACTTAACCCGGAGGAATAGGTTTACAACTTACCCGAACAACCGAACAGGATTTCTTGCCTCAACTACCGAAGAGGACTTCAACTCATTTACTAAAATACAATATTCGACTTGTTGTGTTCTTGTCAACAATAATGAGTCTAATGTAGTACAATATTCCTATAATCTTATCCTCTAGAGTATGCAATGTGTTTGTGAAGATTTAGGAAATGTGAATTGCTATGAATCAAAAGAATGTTATAAACAAAGCAGTGATTCAAGCAATAGATTGGTGATTGCTTTGAGAATATTTAGAGAATATGATCAAGAAAATAGTAAGATTAAAGGAAGAGAATTCGGTGAATTGAATGATGTTAGAATCATGTATATATACTTGTAGAAGAGGTGCGTTTGTTGTCAAAGGTTGCAAACAAGAGATACTTCCATTTCCATTGGCGAATGGTTGCAACTCTTGGGAGGAAGAAGGTGTCTTTTCAGAGAAAATTCGCAGGTTCAAATTCAGTCGACAGAGCAGGGAATTCAGTCAACTGAAAATATGAAGTAAAATTTTCAGGAAGAAATTCAGTCGACTGTGCAGGAAGTTCAGCCGACTGAAACTGTGCATGTTTATACATTTGTACCAGTTTCAGTCGACTAGCCATTCCTGCTCAGTCGACTGAACTACTAAAATATGCACAGTGAAAGTTTAAATGAAAATAAAGTTCATAAAATGTGTTTTAGTGTTCATGCAAACCTCTTGAGGATAAGATTTTAACAATAAATCTAGACTAAGACCTATATAAAAAATCATACTTATGTTTGTTTGGTCTTCATCGATCTTCCTTTAGCTTTGCACATATCTCTTCCTTCTTTTATTGTTGAAGCACATTGTTGATCAAAATCTTCGCGTATCAACAGCCAGTGCTTTTCTATGAGTTTTAACAAAAATTCCTAATAATAATAAAAAATACTTATCCTTGATATCTTGAACTCTTGATAGTCTTGATACTCATGAGTCTTCTATCTTGATATTTTATCTTGATATCTTGAATCTCTATACTGTACAGTCTTCATTCTTAGTACCTGCATGGTTAAATCCTGCATATACATATATATTTAAACTTATAATGTTAGTATTTATATCTTATAAACTATTCTAAGGTTGTTGTCATCAAAACCATCATCTCATGGACTAACAGTTTATCCATATTACTCAATCCTATAGCATAGCAGTCACATACAGTTGGTATCAGAGCATAGTGACTTTCATACTAATATGTCCTATAGGGTGTACATTTTTAAGAGAACTACCAACCCAAACTAACATCTCAAAGTGAACTCTCTCCATCGGAGTCCTCTACTTCCGATCCTTTCATCTCCCTAGTTTCAACATCCCTATCTGAAATCCATACATATTCCAGGCTTGGTTCTCTAGGTGCTAACATTTACGCCCTAGGCCATAAGTCATCCCTCAGAGGTTCATCCCAATCTGCAAGTGGCTCGCTAATAATCTCGCTCATTTCCCAGATAATAACATCACCATTTTCAAATTCAGGCTCCTCTTCTACTTCAAATTTCTCTTCTTCTTCTTCTTCTACCTCGGACTCCTCCTCATCCTCTGCCATGAATTTCTCCTTCTCTTCTGGGACGGGTCCTACTTCTTCTTCTAAATCCTCCTCTTCCTCGACTTCTTCCTCTAGCGATGGATAGACAAGATCCTCTAGAATCTGGCTAACCAAGCACTGATTGCCAAGCCTCTTAGTCTTCATAAGTGCTCCTCTAGTCATAATGGGAGTTCTCTACAATTAATTAATAAAAACCAAAGAATGAGATCCTAAGATTTCCATGAGTTCACCTATGCTAAATAATACATATATGGACATACTTTAAAAAAATCCTCTTTTAAATTACTACAATTTAAAATAAATTAAATAATACCAAAATCATTTTCCCTCCAAAAGTTTGTTTAAAACAATTTTCCAAAATCACTAGAGTTCTAAATCCTCAAATATCTCTTTTTATCAAATATTATAAAATTAGATTTTATTTATGAAAAATCTCCCTAAAACATTTAATTGAAATTATTTTAAATCTCTTTTAGTAAACACAATGTACTCAAAATCAAATTTTCCAAAGCTTCTATCTATAGGACCTAAGTTCTAAAGGAATATTCAAGTCAGATGGACAGGAAATATAGGATGCTCAGAACTAGATGGTTATGGCCAATCAATTCCTAGATGATAATGATAGGATATTATCATCACTTATCAAACAATATCTCAAAATACTATATACCTTGAAATCATTGCCCTTTATATATAAAATATATCCTGGGTAAATTTTTTCATTTACCCTCTTAAAACAATATTGTATCGATTGGCCTTGTTCTAGTGTTTGAGATCCCTACCAATAACGTTAGCTACTCGTATTGATTATAATCCATATGCCACTCAGCAGATCAATTAACACAATATAAACATTTTATATCACAAACAAATACACACTCTCAAATATATATATACACTCAAATTCATTCTAAGGTACTAGTGACCTTATCACTAATGAGTAATTCCCACCAAAGCCTAGGTATTCGCTCATCCTAAGCTCTAATACCATGATGTCATGACCCACTTATCCGTACAATTTTAACTGACATTTAACCACACTTGTCTAGCTTAAATTGCACGGAAAGGCGGATAGTTAAGGAAAAGGAAGTAGAAAGAAGATAGAAAGAAAATCAGATAACACAGAATCTCAAAGCGGAATGAATAATCTATTATATATACAACAAGTCTTTGCACAAAAAAATCCGGTAAGTTTATATATATATATATATACAGACATCAATCAGAGTTTACTAACCTATTCAGCATGGACAGTTATGACAACCTTGCCTCACAATTGTTGACAAACGCAACAATGTAAGCATTAGAATTATAATCATCTATGTGAATACGTCTCTAAGCCTCCAGCTCCTCTCCTGAAGCTCCAAAATATCCATCAAAACCTGGAAAATATGCTCGGTCTGACACGAGCATTTAGGAAAAACCACGTCTGGGTCAGTTTGGTTAGACCAGCATGAGAAACACAATCAACATGATTCTTAAAGTTTAATAACCTTTTCAAAACAAAGGTATTTCATAAGACCTTACCACAAATAAAAACAGATGGATTTTTACCTTACGGTAACCAAAACTCTTTATAGAAAATCATCTGATATTACAATAGTGTCTAATCGCCAAAGTAATAATAACAAACAGCTGCAATGCATGTGCTATGTACATTACAACGACACTAGTCATAAAATCAAAATTTGATAAGGCTCATTCGCTAATTGTGTAGGATTTCCATGGAGGTGCCCTCAGTGCTTCAAGAATGGTCCTCCTGCACGAGGATCAGATTTATCCTTCTGAAGCATCATACACGTCTAGGCGGGGTATTATAGGAAAAACATAACTAGTTTTGCTAAGACCGAGTGCATTGCTCCGGGATGCCAAAAATAACCGAAGATATCCATATTGCTAGAAAAGGAGCCGATCACACCATATGGGTTTGCCAACCCTACTGACCATGCCTCCTATCTCTAGATTTAGTAATTTCTACTGATGAGGCTACGTTCGGTGTTCCAGCTTATGCACCGCTCAAAAAATAGATCACAAAATCCCATATGGATTCCCACACTACAATGGCCTCGAAATCACATACAGATTCACACATCTCAACAGATCTTGGAATCTCGTACAGATTCCCAAACTCCAACGATCCACGGAACCACACTTGGATTTCAATATCCTAAAATATAACGCATCTCCTCCATTTAACCATATATGGTTTTGGAGTAGGTCATGGGTTCTGAGTCATCCCCTATGAGTACACTCACCATTTCCTGGGTGCTTCAAAAACCATTCGTCGATTTCCAAAATGCTCAAGTCCAGTTCTTTAGGAAATAATAAGCCAATACAGAAGATCGGGGATCACCCCTAACCATTTAAGTGGATGGATCTCCTTACAATTTTTCGTAAAAGATCCACAAGTTTATACGTACAGTATAGCACATCGAATGGTAACTATACCATATAATTCCCATATTTCCCCTAGATATTTCCAGAGTTAAAATCCTTTGGTGTTAATTAGGGTATACTTTCATACCACCAAAATTAAGAAGGATAGCATATTAAGGTCAAGATTTGATAGTCGGTTATTTAACTATCAAATAAACAATCATTCATCTAAAGATCTCATTTCCCACTGGAATTACTAAGCCTTATTTAATTAAATTTCAATAAATTAAATCTCTTTATCAAAAACGATATATACTTATCTCATCGGAATAAGTATATTCACAAACAATTCCTTTCAAAAATACTTGAAAACTTTTAAGAATATATACATACATATATATATATATAAACATAAGTATATTTGAAAAGCACCATATGGTATCGACCATGGAACGTAGCTCGATGGTTGCGTCTCTATCCCAGAGAAACCAAACTTAACTTAGGCAATCTCTGCCTCCCAATTTCCACCATGCAATCAATCATAGATCGCATTTTGCACAATGGTTACAATGCTATCCCAGCGAAAACGTCCCAAACTGTAGGAAATCTCTGCCCTCGAATTACGCCATAAAATTACACCGTTACATCCTGAAATCTTTTATTTCAATAATCATCTCAAATAATACTTATAAAGTTTCTATAATTATTTAAAAGTTAAATTAGGAAATACTCTTTTATAACGGTTTACTATATAATATATTATTTTTAAAAACAATATTAATATTGAACAAATTATGTTTGAAATAATAATTCTTTATTACGGATTAATTTTTGGATAATAATTAACTCTAAATCAAACCATTATAAAATAACTTTAATTAAAAATTAAAATATGCTTTTAAACACTTTAAATAGTTAAATAAATTTGAAACCAATACTTTCAAATAACCTTTTTAAAAATCATAAAATAATTACCTTAAAACAACCTAGATTCAAAAATCAACTTTCAAATTTGGAAAGAGGCTTATTAACTCCAATGGTACTTAATAAAGTCACCATTTATTCTTAATAATCTGGACAACAGGTTCAAATGTTCACATACATCCGTTTTTAATAATCATTTCAACATCACATTTGCCCAATACAATTATCAGGATAATAAATAGATGTCCATATAAATATGATAAAAGAATAGGGTTTTATTTCTGCTAGTCAATGTCCGCAAACATACATATTCGGTAATAATGGAAAAACAGTGATTTACTCTGCCAATAGAGGTATAGTAAACGGTGTTTTATTCCACTAAACATATGTCATATCGTCGTAGTTTACCCTAATTAACTCATCACTATTTTTATCTGGGCATATAACTTCAATAGGAAGGTCATATAAGTTTAAACGGCGTTATTAGTTTAAAAACAATGATTTAATTCTGTCCGTTTAATTTTGCTACAAATTTTCATTTATCCAAACTCGACAACAAATCGTACGACGACGTAGTGTTCGCCGATACGAACCCATAGCAATGAATTATGCATAAACTGAAATACGTATGAAGAAGTTATAGTGTTTCAAAAATTTAAATAAATATATATAAAATTTTGAACATTTTAATTTAACTTTGTTCACCATTTTCCTTTGAGCCAAATCCCAACTTATACAACCCAAACCTGCTTCTCCTTTCCTCCTTCTTCCATTTCTCCTTTTTCTTCCTTCTCTTATCTTGCCTGGACATAACTCTTGATTCCCAGATCCATCATAATTTCACTTACCTCGCTCCCATTTCTCCATGCAAACACCCATGACTCAACCCGTATGCCGTCATCACCCTTGCCTGAACCCGAAACCCTGTCTTCCTTCTCCCTAAAGTCCCACTGCCATAGCCAACCTCGCATGCATGTTGTGCATGTGCACAATCGCCTAGTCGCCCCATCACCACCACAACACCCAAGACCGACTTCCCTTCGTCTCCTGATCCCCTTCGTCACCTCACTTAAACTCTAGCGCCCACAAACGAAGATCGAGCCTCCAACCCAAACCCCAAAGAAAAACCACCTCCACTTATCATCGAAATGCTCCAAACCTATGCCACTGTTTTAGTTGTCGTGCCGCCATTCGAAGCCTCGTCCACGTCACTTCCTCCATGCGTCACCCCAAAAACTCCAGTTTCCTCCTCCTCCAATTCGACCATGACCAGAGCCTCACCAGAACCATCCCAAAACCCTAAATTTGACTCGTACGCCCCAACCACCACGATAGAGCAAAATCCCCACAGTCGAAACCTCTCCCTCGACCCCATGGCCAACTCTAAGTCAACATTCTTCCGCCTCATTCATCCCCAGCCCCAAATTTAAATTTTTAATGAAAAATGATCAACTCAAAAATTCTCTCAACCTAATCCCCTAAAAATCCTGATTTCTTCACTAAAAATCATGGTTTCGTCATCCAATCCCAATTGCCAACTCGGTTAAAGGTTTTATATAAGTTGAAAATTGATAAAACTTAGGTTACTTACTGTAAAATTGAAATTTTACACCATATATATGATGAGCAAGCTTCAAAACATTTTTATTGTAATCTGCAGTCAAAAGTAAAAGTTTTACTAGTTTTCATTATTAGTTCAAACTAGATTGAGAGATTATGATTTTTTAAAAATCGAGCATATATAAAAATTTAGCATGTTGAATACAGAGTGATGTAGGCATAGTACAGGCATCCCAAAAGCTAAACTCTCACCTTAAAAATGTTGAAATCCCTCCAAAAACTTCCACTTGAACTTTAGTTTTTGATCTGGAACCTTGATTACTTGCCTTCCCTTTTGAAATTTTGAAAGAGCAAGTTGTTCTCTTCTTTGTTTTAGTAGGCTTTGTTTTTACAGGGATCTTTTGTTACAGGTTTTGCTTATAGGTTTTTAACAACTAAAACTGACAAACGCACAAAATATATATACATGTTTATAAGATAAAATGACGCATTGGTATGAGATTTTGGGATCAAGAAAGGTTGCAGGCCTGTATAATGTTTTGTATCATGTCATGATGGATTGAGGTGATGGGATGGTGGCTGCTGAGGTGATATGTGGTGGCTGAGGTGAAGTTGGAAACTATGGTGGCTGAGGTGAAGTTGAAAACTGTGATGGCTGAGGTGAGGTTGAAATGAAATCATATTTCAGTTTTTTTTCCTATTTTTGACCAGGCAATGCATATGCTAATGTTTTCTTTTTCTTTCATTTTGACTTGTTTTACTATTTACTTTTATTAGCAATATTCATGACTAGGAAATGACTATCTTCCACTTCCATTTGCTTGCAAATCTTGTTACACATTTTGGTGCTGATTATAGGACCTAGTTTCGTATAGAAATAAATTTCCAGTTTACCACATTCTAGAGAATAATATAAAGTGGTATATATATATATATATTTTATTTTCTTTCTTTCTTATTCGAACATTTTTAAATTTAAAAATAACTCAAATAAATAAAAGTTTGCTATGCATGAAAATAACATTTTTGTTAACACTACTTATATAAAAGATTTTCATATTAAAAATGGTTTTAATAAATTTGTTAAATCTTCTCATTTCTACAATATAATATTTTCATATATACTTCTTCTTTTAAGCTTACCATATATATATATATATATATATATATATATATATAGTTCTTAATATAACATTTTTATTTTTTTTATAGATTTCTCTTTTTAAACTTCTATGCATTACATAAATGAAATCCAATTTTAAAACTCTTTTCTATTTATACAATAATATATTTCATAAGCTATATTCATTTCTGTTTATAATATATATGCATACTTCTCATTCATTTTTAATTGCTATATTCATTTTAATTTCTCCATGTATTCTTCTTTTTTCATTTTTATTTGTTATGCATTTGTTCGAATTCTATTATTATACATACATATATAAGAAATTCGAATAAAATCAATTTTCTATTTTGTACATAAAAATTTGGAAAATTCAAAATATTATATGGATTTCAAACTATTTATTATTACCGGTTATCATTTAATAGGAATTTTATTTTGATTAAAAGAACTTAGTATTGAATATTAAAAATTAATATTCATAGCTCAAGACGATAAAAATTCCAGGTCGTTACATGTACAAACATTCATTATAACAACTCAATTTTTATTTATAACTTTCCATAATGATTTTATTCCAGACATCTTATTACTTACATTTTATATTGTGTACTATTCAATTACATGTTCTCATTAAGATTCAAACTTTTTCCTGGTAAGTTTTTTTTATTAATGTTTCAGAATGTAATTGAGCACTATACAATTTACCTTTTATTTACAATATTTTTATTAAGAAAAATTTATCTCGAACATTTTATTACTTAAGTTTCCTCTTGTTTACCCTTCGATTACATATTCATGTTAACATTTTAGCTTTTTAAATATTTTTGGCAAGTTATATATGTTTTAAAATGTAACTGAGTATTATACAAATTAAATTTATCCTAGTTCAATTGTTTCAAGCTGTTTCAATTTCATTTCTCATTTTAGACACTCCAATTATTCAAAATTTTTACTTTATTTCAATAATTGAAAACCATTAGTTAACATAAACTTAAGAGTTTAAGTTTCGATTTCACTTCAAACCATTTTGAAATAAATATGTGCATATATATTTTGTATTTCAAATCGTACTTAAGAAATTCATATCAAAATCTAATTTCCAAACAAAAGTGTAGTAAAGTTACTAAGTGGTCTCCCCTACTTTGAGGCTCGAAAATAAATGTCGATGATGCTGCAGTCATCACCGAAATTATTTTCCAGCGACATAAGAGGAGAGTAATGACTTGCTCCTTTTAAAATTCTTTTGGAGAAAATTTCTACTCAAAAATACTTTCAAAATAATATAATATTTTTTTTTTCAAAACTCTGAAAACCAAATTTTGAAAAGTACCAAAAATTAAATTTTCAAATCCACAATTTAATTTTTATCTCGTTCGCAAATCAAATTTATAAACCATGTTTATAAAATTTCATCTCCTTATAACATACAATAATAGTCACTGATTTAGGAATGTTAACAAAACAATAAATGATAATCTAGTATTATCATTTCTATCAACCAATTCATTTAACTATCTAAATTCAAAAAATTATACTTTTATATACAAAATATAATCATACTAAACAAAATAAACAATATGATATAAAACAATTTTTATAATACTAACAAATATGCTCGCTCATAGGATGATTCAAGAATGCATTTTGGGACAAAGATAGACATTCAAATTAAAAGGAATTCTAATCAAAGAGAATCCTAACTAAGAAGATAGGCTCGAAGGGAAGGATGATTTCGTAATTGATTCTACTTATTCTAGGTTATTGCTGCCCTATTTCTAATGAGTTTTACTCCGTAAGCTAAGTTTTGCCTAAACCTTAGCTTTGATACCACATGCAGCGACCCGCTATTTTGATTCAAATCGATAATAATCCACACATGTCAGACTTGAATTGCACAATACTATAGGTTGTTAATTTATATTTGGCATAACTTAGCATATACAGTAAATAAATCAATCACAGAATCACAGATTACAGTAATACAACAATAAGCGGCGGAATAGATAAATAGTCATTCATGAAGTACTACAGAAACATCAGAGTCCAAAAGAAATACAACAAAAATCCTAAACACAAAGAACTCTCCAATACAAAAGAAAATGACAAGTCTGAATAGGAATAACTGAAAATAACTGAAATAACTGAAAAGCTGAAATAGATAAAGTTAGATCTCCAAAGCAAAGCTCCATGCTCCAAAGATGAGTCTCAAATGCTGTAATACTCAAGCTGATCCAATCATAAAGAAAAATACAAAACACTCGAGTTAGTATTAACAATCTTACGCAAGTAAATCAACTCGAGTGAAATGTCCAAATGAAATGCAATATAACTTAAAGGACGTTGGGATTTACATCCTTTATGGATCCATGGAACTATCTACATATATAGTACAATATGCTACATAGACAATGTCTACATAAAGTAAAATATGAAAAAATAGCATTAAGGCGTTACCCATATCCCCCTTAACATATTTTTATATAAATGTCGTAGTCTGTATAGTATCGTAATTCCTCCGTAAACAGAAGGGCTATCAAAGGGCACTCTATAATTTACGACACAAACCAAACTCGTAATGGGCGCAATAAGGCTTGTGAATAGGCACGCGAGGCAATGCCTAGAGTAGGATTCTACTATTTTGCTGAACTGGGCTAGTTGTAATGCATAGCAGCTACTATCGCCCACCTTGAGACATACTCCCATAATCAAAGGTGCACACCAATCAAATCACGAAGTAATAGAATGATTTCGAAGAAGCATGCTCGATTGGAGGTGCGACCCACTTGACCCAGGTATAGCTCCTGTTTTTCACATCAAGTTGACTCGAGGGAGTCAAGGCTGCGTCCATACCTCATATAGATGTTCACCAAACCATCGTACATCGTCTGGATTCTCCACAACATGTACAATTGTTAAAGTGGTTTTCGGTATTGGTAGAGAGTACGACAATATCCGATCACGGTCTCTTTAGCAACCAAACACTTATTTCACACCGTGGTCATTTTATAAAATCACTTTATAAACATTTCAATCAAAATCAAAATTAAATATCTAACTTCTAAAGTATTCATTTATTCACCCTTTATAAACATTTAAACAAAATCTCAAATTACAAATTCAAATCGAAATTAAACATTCAATTTCGTTTTTTAGTTCAAAAAATATTCATTTAATCACCTTTAATTAAAATCAATTTATAAAATCATATTTTTAAAATATCAAAATCAATAAGTTTCAATCAATTCTTATTTGAATTCATTTCTTAAAACAATTTCAATTTCAACTTTATTCCAAATTACCTTTCTAACCTTATTTATTAAAATTACTACAAAAGTACGTTTTATTATATTAATTTAAATATTTTTAAAGCATAATATATATTTATCGTTTTTATGAAATTTTATTAAAATAAATCTTATATTATAAATTTTAAAAATAAAGTTATAACTAAAACCTTACAATTTACATTTTTAAAACTTTTATAAATTTAAAATTCTTAAAACATATAATTTAAAAATCTAATTTTTTTACATATATGTTTTAAAATAAAATCTGTATATTAAATTTTAAAAATCATCTTTTTTTTCAAACACATCTTTCCAAAATTTCAGAAATCGCTTTTAAAAAGACCAACGGTTTCCGTATATAGTTTTCTATTCTAGTGTCAAGTGATACGGATATTTATCATTTCAATCCATAATAATATAAATTTACGGGTATATATCATTTCAACCCACAATCCAAATTTCCAAAATCAATAAAATCGCTTGGTTTTATTATTTTAACCCATAACGATATTCCCTAATCTAAAAGATCATTCGAGTATGTATTATTTCAACCCATTGTGATTTCCTAAAGCTAAGGGAACTTTCAGCATGATCTCATAAAATAAATAACATAACACATACTCATGCATAATAAATTACATAAGATAGCACAAAACTTATATAACAAATCACATATAACATATTACATACATAACAAATACATATAATAACAAATACTTGCATCACAAATTTCGTAACATAACATATATTCATATTTTAACATGGAATGTGACATAAAATTTCTACCATAACATGACATAATATGCAATCATTTCTAACATAGCATTTTAGGTGATTTTCCTATATTACAAACATAACAGATATATGCATACAAATTTTTATTCTCTTTCTTTTCTTTCTTTCTAACACATTATTTTCCTTTTTTCTTTTGACACATTATTTCCACATAGCATATTAGTGACATTTTCCTTTTTTTCTTTCCATAACATGTATGTCAACTTTTAAATCAGTATAATGTTATCTTTTTTTTCAACATAGCAATTTCATATTAACATCATGAAACATAAATCTTACGCTTATCATCAAATCTATTTTTATAAATAAACAACATATTATCAGTAACAATCTCATGTCAAAATCATAGGTGGACATACATGAATATCTATCATATCAAAATCATAAATAAATTACGCAAAATTCTAACTATCACAACATTCCAATAATATATCAATTGATGTTCATTCACTTAGCATAGATTTTCAATCGTGAGTGAGTGGTTCACCTTTCGAGGCTAGGAGAATTGACAACAAAAAGCTATGAATTTGAATCACGAATTCCAAAGCAAACCAAAGCGGATTTGAATTGAAGAATCACAAATATAAATATATAGATTTTGTTTTTTATAAAATAGAGGAAGAGAGGGATTAAAGGGCTCAGCCTAGGAGGAACGAGGGCTTGGCCAAGTGGTTTTTGGGTGGGTTTGGGTGTGGCCTAGGTGGAGTTAGGTGGAGGATTGGGTGCGGCTATGGCTAGGAAAGAGTCAGGGTTTCGGCCTTGGAGGAAGGTGATGGTAGCCGAGATGAGAAGGGGAGTAGGTGGCCTTGGATGGTGGTGGTGGGCGGCGGCTATAAGTGAGAGGGTGGATGGATTTTGAAGGAGGAAGAAAGGAGTTTTGATTTGGAGATTTGAGAATTTTTAAGATCTAGACTTTTGTAGATTTAGGAAGAAGAAGGAAGAGTGAAGAGAAAGTTTCTCTGGAGAAAAATTATGTACGTAGATGTTTAGTCAGATAAGAAACATAAGGTCATAGGCAAAGGAATGATCACACGACTCCTAGTATTGCTAGAGTCTCTTGGTTTTCTAAGGCCCATTAGACTAAACAAACCCAACACCACTTAGCCAAACAAACACAAATAAATACTAAAAATTTATGTCAATTTTTCACAGTAATTTAAATTTTTAGAGCAATAGAAATTTGATTTTGACATAACGAAAAATGAAGAGGAGATTAGAATTCAGTCTTCTATCATATAAAAAAATTTAAAAATTCAAATTTAAATTTTCCCACCAATGTCAAACTTTGACTAAGTTGACCAAAATTTGAAATTTCACTGAAAAATTCTATTAAATTTGGTCAAATAAAACACTCAACATAATTTTTTTTCAAATTTAATTTTTACTTAAATTCTAAATACTGCCATTTTAAAGTTGTTAAAAGTTATGAAATGTTACACTTTATCTTAGTTAAAAGATTTAATATCAATTAATGCAATATTAATTGGTTTCCCCTTATCATATTTAAAAAGGTGGACCAATCCCACTAGACCGATGCACCGGTCGTGACCTAGGTTGAGCTCAGGTCATGCCATTTTGCTCTCTGCGCGCGTTCATTTGTTCACTCTTTGGCTTCTATATTGTTAATTAGTTGTTTTCTTTAATGTTTTTATATGATTTTGGAATCGTCTGAAGGTTTGATTATGATGAATTGCTTATGCATTTTTGGGTGCTTGAGCTTAACTTTGACTATCTTATTCACAAGGAATTCTTGCTCTATATTTTATTGCCAAATACACAATTAAGTTGCCTGGTTTGCAAAGTTATTTACAAAGGAAATGTCATTTGAAAATAAATTGTTATACACACACACGCATATTTTGCATATATATATGTATATACACGAAAAATATGAGTATTTTGGATATGAATGACTTTAGAAAATATACTATATACATACACACACACACACTTTCAATTTTAAAGTGGAATGTGAAGGATTTTTGTATAAGTATATATACGAATTAAATCACGTTTTCTATTATATTTATATTAAATCCTTTTAAATTAATATTTTAAATTAGCTTTCAAAGCAAAACCATTTTATTATAAAAGCACACTATCTCGCTTTGATAAAATTGAATTAAATGGCCTAATAAAACAAGTGGTATGAAACACTTGCGTTTATTTCGTCGGTTAATTCATGGACTTATTTAAATGAAAATTTATTTGTGTGAGTGGAATTTACCAACTTTTAGTAAATATCCAAGCATCGTGAAGTGGTTGGGACATTAGTTAACACTTTTATAATTACTAATTGAAAGCGGATAGCACTGGTAACGACCCTCCTTTTTGGATGGTTTAAATCAACAATAAACCACACATGTCAACTCAAACCATTCAAAATGGAGGATGTTAATGGGGTTAATAAGACAATAAGAGAAAAGAAGGAAAACAAAACACAGAATCCACAACGGAATGATAAAATATAATAATCAAATAAACAGTTCATGAAGCTATTTTATACTATACATTTGATCACACAATTTATACAAAATCAAAGTTCAAAAAATGACATATCATTAATGATGCAGCAGAAAATTACTAATAATATAATATATCAAACTCCGTCTTCGTCCTCTAGAAATAGAGTCCTTAAGACTAAAAATCTCAGGCTAACTAGAGCATAATGAAAATACAAAACACTCGAGTCAGAACTAAAAGATCTTATGTAAGTTAAATCAATCGCAAATAGATACGAGCGTAATGGATTTAGAGATGTTTACGAGATTTTACACCTCATATCTAGTGTATAACGTGCATGTAATAACTTAAAAGATGTTTCAGGATTTCCATCTCCTAAGGATCCATTGAACTATTTATATGTAGTAATATATGTTATATATATAATGTCTATCGGTAAAGTAAAGTATTAAAATAGCATTAAGACATTACACATATCCCCCTTAACACATTTTTATAAATGCGTAGTCTATACAGTACTGTAAACTCCACCAAACTGGTGGCTATCAGGGAGCACTTCATAGGTACGAAACAAACCAAAATCGTAGTGGGCTAGATAAGGCATATGACAAGGCATGCGAGGTAATGCCCAGGGTAGGATTTTACCGTTTTGCATGCCCGGACTGGTGGTAACACATAGCAGCTACTACTCCCCACCTCAGAACACATTCCCATAATCAAATTGAGGGTGGCCACCAAATCAATCACAAAGTAACTGATATGGTATCGAAGAAGCGTGTCCGATCGGAGAAGCGACCTCACTTGGTCCGGGATAGCTCCTGTATTAGTCATATCAAGCTAACCCATGGGTCAGGGCTACGTTCTTACCTCATACCAGCAGTGTTTGCCAAACCATCCTACTTCATTCTAGATTCTCCACCAAGTACACAGTTGTTAAAGTGGTTTCAGAATTGGTAGAGAGTATGACAATATCCGGCCTTGGTCTCTTTAACAACCAATCATTATATTTTTCACATTGTGGTCATTTTATAAAACACTTATAATAATAAATCCAGAAAATAGTTCATACTTTCATATCAAGATATCTATATACTTATTCCAAAAGTATAAATATATTCATAAATATCGAGGAAGATTTCTTTAAATCAATTTCGAAAATAATTTATAAATCTCTCTTAAACCATTTATAAACTATTTATATGTTTTAAAACCATTTATAAAATTATTTATAAATTCCAAATAGTTACAACTCTTGACCCATAAAATGGATCAACGCCCTGGTTTGAGTTTAAAAGCACCAGCCCTGTTCGAACAAAGCAATACCACAGATAATAACTATAGAAAAAGACAGTAAAAGAAAGAAGGCGGAGAATTTTTATAGTGGTTCAATTGTTAATGAAGCCTACGTCCACTTTATAGTTTTATTATAGACTAACTGTTGTTAAAAGAGATATCTGATTACAAGGCATTAATTATCTTGAAGTAAGTGGAATTCACAGAGTTGGAATCCATTAGAGAATCACATCGAATTCCTTTGGAGATTGTTGTGAGGAAGGTAGAGAGTGAAGAATAGTTCCAATAGAGCTTTAGCAATCAGTCTAGAGAGCTTCTAGGTCAGGCATGTTTATTAACTACTCGCAGGTAGGTAGGGAAAGGCCCTGGGGGATTTGGCTTGCATGCTCGCAACCCATTGACTTGGCTTACACGCAAGCTAGTGATTTGGCTCCTTTTTTCCTATGCTTCCTTAGTTAGCTCATTAAAGTTTCGAGGAGAGGCATGGGTCGCTAACGATCCATAGAGTATTGGTCGCTAGCGACCCAATCGCTAAGGTTATTTTTTGGAGTTTTGAGTTAGGGGGTGTTTCCGTGGTCTTGGATTCGTCGTTATTCTGTTTTGATGACAATTTACTAGATGTTTGCGCTAAGCTGCTGATTGGGCTGAAAGAGTGCCAGTCTCTTGGTTTATTCGATTCCAGTCGTTGTCTTAGTAATATAGCTTGGCTCTTGTTAACTCCTTGCCTTAGCTTTCTTGGTTAAGTTGTGAACCATTTGAATAACATAATATTGTTCTGTCTCCTTTTGGATCCCGTTGGGTAAAACAAATGCCCTTTAGATTATGCCTTCATTGAAAACAAGGCGTGCTCTAGAAGTAAATTCTTTTGAGTCTTCATTTTGTGAATTCTAGTTTATCGTGCCGACGTTACCATGCAAATTTGGCTTTGACTATTGAATTTTCGATGTAAACCATTAGAGTCCACCTCAAAATGTTGTTCTCAATGGATTAACTTCTGACAGCCATTCGTTTTTTTATGTCAACTTCAATTCCTAATATTGATGATACAATCTTTGCTCCGTAGTTTAAGTAAAATTTTAGGTCTGCAAGTGGGTGCATGACGTATTTTTGGAGTTGTCCCCTATAATTTTAATTTGATCGGCGGTGAAGCTTAGTTTGTCTCGAACGATTGTATGCCATTTTAGAGTGAAGTCTTGCCCTTTGTCTTTAGTTTTTTCTTCTCTAGAATTTGGTTAAGTTCCCATAGATTTTGTTTGAATTCCAATGCGATAATTTATTTCAAAGTCAGATATAATGGATGATTCAATCGTATTGATCTTCCTATTTATGTATTCCAGTGATCTTAAAAAGAAAAGCTTTCCGCGTCGCTTCGGACAATGGCTCCATTATCGAACATTGATCGATAACGGGTAAGCGTGGAAGAGATAATTTCAAAGGACAATATGGATTGTTTTTCGAATGTAAGCAAGTTATCCACGCTAGATTTTTTGTTCATTATATTCAGGATACTGGACTCTTCTCATGTAGATAACACATTGCATCTGCCTCGATCGACGCTCAGGACCCAATTGGTCAATATACGTCGGCTTTCCTTGGATTCTGGGCGTTAATTATACGAGTATATTATTTGAAGTAAAAACATACCTAACAGGTTAAATGCCAAGTTTTGTTATTGAAAATGACTTTTCGGTCTTACAATCTTTAGTCTAGCAGAGGGACTTCCACTCCTCTAGAATCTAGGTCCTTCGCAACTTAGGCTTTGTTTATTATTCCTATCATATTGGGATGATTGATTACGGTTAAATTAAAAGGCACAATTGCTCTTGTAGAATTGTAGTTGAAGTTTGATCAGGCACAGTTTCTACCTTCGGAAACTAGCGCATGAGTTGTCCGAGTGTGATTTCCCTTCCTTTTTGTTTTTTGAAATCTAATGCACACGGCCTCTTTTTCCGAAGACTATTTGCTTAATTGCTTGATTTCGAGCATTGCTTTTCCTCGCTAATGTACTTCTTGTGCTCATTTGTAGCATACTCGTTCACTATAATTCTATACATGTAAGCAATACTTCTACGGTCATTTCGGTATATTATGTTCCATAGCTTTGTTCAGAACTATGAAGTAGCTTGGACTAGCCAGTTCCGTAGCTAATCCCTACTTGTTCTCAATAGAGTACGTTTCAACAAAGTGTTGGTGTATATGCCTTAGTCCATAGGGCTGATTACTTTGACTACTAAACCAACATGTTTTGGGAGATTAGGTCTCCTAAGCAATAAGTTCGATTGTCCCAGTTCGATTGACAAATAGCTCCTATCTTCGAGAATTAAGGACTTTGTTGCTTGATCCCAAGGTCTGAGTTTCTTAATGATGTCGGTATGTATTAAAAAGATGCATTTTTGGCATCTTTTGCTAAAGTAAATTCTTTTGAGTCCAGCGTTGAGATCCCAATTATGTTTGGTTTCTATCTTCGTAAACTCATACATGGATGACTCAACTCTATGGATTTTTCCTTGATGTTATGAATCTTTAGATAACATATGATGTCAGAAGGTGGGGTTGAAGATTCAATCAAACTCTTGCTTCTGTTTTTGAAAGCCGGTGTATCGATAATTTCATTTGGGCATTCTTCCTAGCATCACCAATATTCGACTAATGGCATATTCCTGCAAGTTAGAACCAAATGATCTAGTTAGACTATAAGTAGGTCATCGATTCTTCTCGTCATCATCAGATTATGAGCGATAGTTGAATTCTAAATGTCAAATCCTACACTTCCTTTGTTGGTGATTTTGTTGCCAGTATGTTCTACTTTGTGATACAGAACTATGATCTAACCGACCTCATAGTTATTTGTGTTTGGACATTGAAACATTTCCTTCGATCAAGCATTTGTATACCTATCGCTTCTGGAGGGACTAGCTATTTCGAACGCCTGTATTTGGGCGGTTGTGAGAGATGGAGGTCGGTGGGGTGAATTACTCAATTGCCTCCACTCTGACTCTCAATACCCATTTTGGAATTGAGGAAGTTTGGGGATTTTATTTTCGACCTCCCATGATTGTTCCCGCCTGTCCTTGGCCATGCATGCTTTTCTTGGTTGTTGACGTCGTCGCTGAAATTTTGTTCATATGTCAACTATTGTCTTTTTGAATTAATAACCTAGCTGCTTGGTTCTGAACAACATCTCCTTGAGGCTGCCTATTCTTGGTTGTATTTAATTCTCTCTAAATTGAATTTTAGGAATTCGATTGCCCAACATCTTTCATCCTTAAAAATTAGCATGGGAGCAATTCCATCTTGGAATTTCCTTTCTATGAAACTCTATTCCCATGTATTGGTTAATTCCTGTGATGAAAGGTCGAACCATCTGACTAATCTATGAAAGGATATGTCTTCCAGTCGTTGCCTGTCATTGGGCAACAATAGTTTTCTGAAGAGAAGTTAGAAACTCAGTTGAGGACCAACTTCTATCCTCGGTAGCTAGTGCATCGATAGTTCACTGCCATGAGTGTTTATCATCAGCCCTGTAGATTAAAGTTTTCATGGCATTGCCTCCGGTACTTGGTGAGTAGAATGTTTCCCGGAGTTGCCGGGGCAACACCGGTACTTATAAAATAAAAAGCTCTTGGCATTGCCGGAGCAATACCTGTACTTAGGAAATAGAAATTTTTTCCAGCATTGCCAGGGCAACACCAGCACTTAAAGATAAAAGAAGGCCTTGGCGGTTGCGAGGCAACAACGACACTCAAGGGGTTGGGGTCAATTTTCTCCATCGATTCGGCGGTGCTCTTAATCCAGTTGGGTACTAATTTTGGGATTCGAAAACTAGCACTTCAATGGTTGGATCATAGAAGTATTTTCTTAGTCCTGCCTGTCTTCGGGCAATGTTAAAGTCATAATGGTAATGGTTGAATCGTTCATCCAATCCTGTAGAGTCGAGTGGATTCCTTTTAACCCAATATAGTTGTTTTCTCAACGTTTTTTAAATATGAGAGATGCCATGCTATGGAATATTGGGAGCCCCGGGCGTTTCCGCTGCCAGCTTTGTTTATAATCGTCATGAATTACCCTTGGAGATGCAAGGCTATTTCTTATCCAATTCCTCATTCTTCCTCCCATTGGTTTTTATTATGATCTAGTAGAATCCTTCATTTCTAGGTCTCAAACTCTTGGTTCTTATAGAAAATTTGAAATTGCGGAGCAGGTCATCATATTGCCCCCAGTATGACCGCATTCACTCCTATACTGATCATGGACTAGTAGAGTTTTGTAATGTTTGTCTTGAGTCCCTGACACCTAACTTTGCTTGTTTCAGGCTATATGCATTATGCTAGACTAATAGCATTGTTGCGAATATCATTCTTATTAGTTGGTTCCAATCTTCGAGAATCGGTGATTTAGCTGCTTGATTTTGAGAGTTCTCTCCTTTCCATTGTTTGTCTTCGGAAAACAACTGGTTTTTTGCAAGTTAGGGTTTGAGACCTTATTCAAGCACCTATCTCCGTCTTTGGAAGTCGCTGGGTCCATGACTTGATTACGAAAACATCTTCCATCATTATCAATCTCTGGTCGTTGGTAAGTTCCTCCTTTTATCCCTACTTTCAAGCGATGATGAACTTTAGGGAGTTCAATTTTCTTGTTTATATGACGGTATGGAGTTCTCGATGTTGCTGAGGCAATATCGATGTCTAGTAGGTTGGAGCAGTTTCCTTTTTAATTCTACATTCGTCCAACCTACTATATTGCTTAGTTTTGTTGCAATTACTGAAATTCTCTATTTTCCATAATAGAACCTTGGAGTGATTTTTGGTCCTAACCAAGTGTTAGTGGTATATGCATCGTCGGTCCATAGGGCTGATTACTTTGAACACTTAATGCGAGAATTAATGTTCTTGGCGGCTCTATGGATGCCCCCAGTCATAGTTATGTCGCAGCTCCTATCTTTGGGAGCTTGTGATTTGAATGTCCTAACTTTAGACATTTTGGTCAAAGATCGGAATTATTTGTTGAAAATCTTGGTTTGGGGACTTTGTGGCATTGCCGGAGCAACATCGGTCCTTTTGGCTGGTAGGGATCGGTCCCTGTTAATCCTAAAATAAACAAGTTTCCCAGTGTTATCAAGACAACACCGATACTTAGAGAATTTTGACCGTCCGGTGATGATGTCGGAGCACCGTTGGGCAGTGTTTGTGCAGCTTACGAGATGCGTGGCTTATGATATTGCGCAATTTACGGGACTCGCCCCTTCTGGTAGTGTGTGGCTTATGGTTGGTGCGCTTATGAGAGTGCGCGACTCGTTGGATTCATGGCTTTTGGGTTTGGTCCTTCCCGATGTTGCCGGAGCACACCGTTCTCAAAAGGCTGGGATCGAGATTTCCTGTTAATGTGCCAGCTTTCTCAGTGCTTGGACTTGCTGTTATTTCCACGGCCTCTATGCTCGATTCTGTTCCTATTCCTATTTCCATGTCCGTGTCTGGCTCGTAGCCGGGGATGGAGTCCGAAAAGGTAGCCATGCTTTATGATTTGGACGACCCTTCTATGTCTTTGGAGGGTGACGTAACAACGGCGGCAGAAGTTAGGGAGTAGGAAGTTCAAATAGAGTAGCCTCGTAAGACTCAACATGAATTGATCGCTATCAAGAAGGAGAAGGTTGAAGCAATTAAAGCCTCAAAGAGCTCCCGCAAATCACAGAAGCAAAAGTAAAGGGAGAATTTTCTAAGAAGGTAGTGGAGCAGGAGGAGGATGTTGCCCCGAGGAGTTTGTTGATATTACCGGCAGCGACACCACTCCCGAGACAAGGCCAAAACTGCAAACAAAGAGTGGAAAGTGGAGCGGTGGAAGGTAAGTGCTAATGATCATGTGTGGAGACTGGTTGGATTTTTGTTCTTTTTGAGTCATTTTGTTCAAGTCCACAGTCTACACTTAGTATTTTTGTCATGGAGTCTGCATTTTCTTTTTGCTAACCAAGGTTGTGTGGGTACGGCCTCTATGTTTTGACCCTATGTAAAGAAAATTATAAGCAATACATTGATATTTTGAAGTACTCTTATCTGTCCATTCATATGTGTTATGTGCACTTGTGCTTATTTTGTTTGCACTTATCCAATTTTTGCGAATGCCGCTAAAAAATTTATTTGGAGCAACAATTCTTTGTTTAGAGTAACATAACGTGTGAACTTATTGTTTTCGATTGTTTTTATTTAAGTACCAGTGTGTGCCCCCCAGTTCATAGGGCTGGTTACTTGAAATGATCAGTAGCTCATAGTTTAGAGAATTTTCATATTGAACTTGAATTTTGGCTAATCACAGCTTGATTTTCCTTCTTCCGGGTGTTTTGCAACTTTAGCATGTAATCCAAGTTTCTTGTGATATTCTGGCAAGTATGTGATATATGCTTTTTTTAGAGGAGCACGTTGCATGGGTTAATTGAAGGCAGTTTTAACCCTTAGGTGTCTATAGTTGAGACTTTCAAGTTGGTTGTAGCATTCCGATTTTGTTGGAGTTGTGCTCATTATTCTTGATGATAGGAGCTGTTGGCGCTAGTTATGAGATGCGCTGTTTTTGGCGCTCCTCGGTGTTGCCTACCTTTGGACCACTTGAGGAGCGTGTGTTTTGGTGTCTAAAGCATGGCTTCTTTTTTCCTCGGCGTTGCCTAAATTCTGCAAATGCGAGGAGTTATTACTTTGGTGCGCGGCTTATGAGGTGCATGGCTTTTATTTTTCCTCCGTGTTTCCTATCTTCGAGCAATGTAAGGAGTTATTATTTTGGTGCGCGGCTTATGAGGTGTGCGGCTTTTGTTTTTCATCGGTATTGCCTATCTTCGAGAAATGTAAGGAGTTATTATTTTGGTGCACGGCTTTTGGTTTTCCATGGTGTTGCTTATCTTTAGGCAATGTGAGGATTTATTATTTTGGTGCATGTATTTAGAGGTGTGCGACTTTTTTTCCTCGGTGTTGCCTATCTTTGGGGAACTTGAGGAGTTATTATGTTGGTGCACGGTTTATGAGGTGCACGGCTTTTGTTTTTCCTCGGTGTTGCCTATCTTCGGGCAATGTGAGGAGTTATTATTTTAGGAGTTAGTGCGCAACTTATGAAATGTGCAGCCTTTTGTGCTCGTCAGTGTTTCCTATCTTCGGGTAATATGACGAGCACATGTTTTGGCATAATTTATGAAATGTGCGACTTTTGGTACTTCTCGGTGTTGCCTATCATCGGTCAACATGAGGAGCATATGTTTTAGCACGGCTTTTATACTCCTTGGTGTTGCCTATCTTCGAGCAATGTGAGGAGCTGGTATTTTGACATTTAGTGCATGTCTTATGGAGTGCAAGGCGTTTTGTACTCCTCGGTATTGCCTATCTTCAAGAAACATGAGGGGTTGGCATTTTGAAATTTAGTGCATGACTTATGAATTGCGCGGCTTTTTCACTCCTTGGTGTTGCCTATTATGGGACGTATTTTGAAATTTAGTGCACGGCTTATGAAATGCATGGCTTTTATATTCCTCAGTGTTGCCTATCTTCGAGGAGCGTGAGGAATTGGTATTTTAAAATTTAATGTGTGGCTTTTGTACTCCTTGGTGTTGCCTATCTTTTGGCAATGTAAGGAGTAGGTATTTTGAAATTTAGTGCATCACTTATGGAGTGCATGGCTTTTGTACTCCTCGACGTTGCCTATCTTCGAGCAATGTGAGCAGTGTTTGTTTTGGCGTCCCCGATGTTGCCAGAGCATCAATGGTTCTTAGAAGGCAAAGATTGGATTCCTCCGATCCAATGGCTTGATTCGATTTGACCTCGTCAACTCAACAGGTTGCTTACATGAACATAGTTTTATTAATTCAGGAAGTTAATCTATTTTTGGTTCGGGTAACCATCGCTTAATTGATCCTTCTGTGTTTCTGGAAGATGTGCATGTCCAAATAGATCAGGTTACCATGGTGGAGAAATCTATAGCTGACCACATGAAGATGGATTGAAGAAAGAGCCTATAGGAGTTTAGGGCCTGACTCTTAGCTCTTGGTCTAGACTGCCTTTAAAGAATGGGTCTTTGACTGGCATATGGTCTAAGCGGAAGATGAATTGGTCACCAAGAGTGGTAAAATAGTAGTTGAAAAGAAGTGAGCAAGTATTATGCAGTATTTTATTTATTGTACTAGCTAAGTCATTAAGTCCGTGGTCGTCGGAATGCCAGAATTTTAGATCACGCATTACAAAACTATGGTATAATTAGTTTTGACCTTTCTTATGGCTATTCAAGTATGTACGGTGCCTTCCATGCCACAGGGTTGTTGGTGTATCCATGGTCTCTCCGCAACACGTTTCATTGCCCCTAGTCTAGTGGGAGTTGTTCTTCTTAGTTCTAAGTCTTGGCTTGATTCGAGTCAGCCGCCGATTAACCATATGGTCAGTTCAGTTTTGGCTTAGTTCCTTTGAGCAACTTTCAAGCTCTGGGGTTTAGCACTGTTTGATTCATCGGTCATTTAGTTATGTTAAGTGATAGATAAGGTTGTCAATTTGTGGCCCCGAGCATGACTTCGTTGACTTCAGGGGGCTTTGGATTAGATGAATATTGATTCTTTCAGTTCACCTTTACTGATATCAATCGCATATAAATTTTGCTGACCTACCGGTTCACCCTCACGGTGCTTTAGTTCGTGAACGACCTTCATGTTCACAAAGGGTTTTTGCGATTAGATGACCCTTCATGGATCATGTTCACAAATACTTTAGTTCATGAACGACCTTCACGTCTAGTGTGTCGATATGGCTCATCTGGAAAAGGAGAGTAGACAAGAACGGATGAGAAGGCATCGTTTTAGGTTACTGTCCCAGTTCTTAGTTGCTAGCTAGCTATAGTGTTATATGATAATCATCCTTTTGTCTCATTTTTTCCATTAGTTAGGGCGCTTTTCTACTGGGTCTTAGTAGCCTTGCTTTGGAAGAAGGTCGCTGAGGTCCAGTGGCTCCTTCAATGTTTGGTATGTTCTTTGGAAAATTTTCGGGTTTGCTTCTTCCAATTGCACTACTTTCGGTCTTTAGGACAGGCTTGCCTTCCCATAGAATTTTTCCAGAGTAGTAGGTCATTTCATTGTTTAATGATTCATTCAGGCCTTGCAATAGTTTGCACCCACTGCCCTCACTTCATCTGTATGCTAGTCATTCCTGTAAAAAAGCAATTTTGAATCAGTTGTACAGTTTTACAAAATGTACAGTTGGCATGATAAACATCTTTGGATATTCTGCATGTTGAACGGCTTCGCTGAATGGGTTTCGATTAGGAAAGATGCACTAGTCGTTGTTGGATCGGTCCCTTTTTAAGTTACGCTGTTTACAATGCTTGAGAATGATATATGCGTGATTGTGTATGCTTGAATGGTCAGAAATGCCGATTAAATGACAAATCACTTATGATTGGATCATGAATCGGTGACGATCCCAAGAAAATTCAAATTATGTGAGATCGGTCTGAGGTGACCAAGAAGACCCCATAAGGTTGCATCCTAAATTTAAAAGTATTCGAAGTTCGTATGCTCAAGTTATCGACAAAAGAAGATGGAGTGGCATTGATTGATTGGTGGTATTTTACTTAGAGTCCAACTCAAGAAATTTTTCCATTTTCTTAGAGTCAGCACATGATTCGATGAGAGTCACATAAATTGAAGTGTTGGGTTGGTGATAAACGTTGCTTGGAGCCGTTTTCCTGTTTGCTTGGAGAAAATATTGGTTTTACCTCAGTTAAGTTATAGACCAGAATTTCCTAGGTTCACTTTTGGTCAAATGAATGATTACCCGAGTTTGACTTCAAGTCAGGACTTCTGGAATCTTCTTTGAGTCAACTAGTCGATTACCTGAGTTCGACTTCGAGTCAACCTTGAAGTGAGTTTTTCAATGACAATTTTGACGATTTTTGATGATTTTCGACGATGACCACTCGTGATTCGAGGATAGGAGCTCCATGATTCGAAAGCTGGTTAGTTAGAAGTGGTCACAATATACCACGGGAGCTTGGCATTATAACTGATCTCGGTTTGTATCATATCTGCTTGGTTCTGTTGCCTCTAGAAGTGTTGTTTTAGTACCAGTTCCTCATCCTTCACTTAGCACTGTGCTACAACATGGGTTCTAGAGCTTCTTCTAGCATTTTACACATTGGCATTTTCATCCAATTTGTCTTTATCAAATTGTTTTTCTTGTTCAGAGCTGGAGAGAGTAATCCTTATATCCTTCCATGGGGTTTTCACCCCTAAGTTCGGGTTTGTAGCCGGTGCTTCTGTAGTGGGCGAAGTGCTAGTGGTTTCTTCTTTCATCATTCTTGGAGCTTCGCCCATTGCTTCCTTTAGATTATATCCCCTTTGAACGACCCAAATGGTGGGTCAAGGAGTCGGGGTCCACGTGCGAAGCATGCTGGTTTGGGGTTCGGAGGCAATGCCCTGGATGTTTACGGTATATGCAAAAATCATCACAAACCGAGCTAACCTTATGGATTGCTAGCTATCCATAGCTTCTGGTGATCCATAGTTTTGGCGGTCCATAGCTTCGGTGGTCCATAACTTCTAGTGATCCATAGTATGGGTCGCTGGTGATCCATAGTACATGGATCGCTAGCGATCCATGTACTTAACTGATTTTGGTAATTTGTCTTTGGGAGTGCCTATTGGATCATTATGCGAGAGAGTTGATCGACCCATTAACGAACATCATGGATCGCTAGCAAGGATCTGAGAAAAAGCAAGCAAACTCATGCTAAGGTGATGGGTCATTTGCAATCCATAGAAGATGAATCACTAGCGACCCATCACCTTAGCATGCATTTTCTTACTTTTTCCCCAATCCTTCTTGGTTGGTTCTTCTGTTCCCAACAATAAATCTTCTAAGCAGAGATTGATGATCTAACTTCTGGACTATGGTATCTAATGTAGATAGCTAAATCTTAACCCTGTGTCGGAGTTCTCAATGAAAGCACCAAAATATTGACCCAAAATATGGACCAACACCCTGGTTTGAGTTGAAAGCACCAGCCCTGTTCGGACAGAGCAATATCACATATAGCAAATATAGAAAAAAAACAAGAAAAGAAAGAAGATGGAGAATTTTTATAGTGGTTCGGCTGTTAATGAAGCCTATGTTCATTTTATAGTTCTATTATAAACTGATTGTTGTTACAATAGATATTTGATTACATGGCTTTGGTTATCTTGAAGTAAGATGAATCCCCAGAGTTGGAATCCACTGGAGAATCATAGTGAATTCCTTTGGAGATTGTTGTGAGGAGGTAGAGAGTGAAGAATAGCTCCAGCAGAGCTTCAGCAACCATTCCAGAGAAGATCCAGATTATGTTGCATGTACTGGTATTTATCGAGATCGGGGAGGTTCTAAGCCAGGCACGTTTATCAACTGCTCGCAAGTAGGTAGGGAACAACCTTGGGGGGTTTGGATCGCGACCCGAGCAAAAACCATGGGTCGCTTGCGACGTATAGACTTGGCTCGCATGCAAGCTATGCCTTCTATTTCCTTTGCTTCCTTAGTTAGCCCATTGGAGTTTCGAGGAGAGGCATGGGTCGCTAGCGACCCAATCACTTAGCATATTTTCTGGAGTTTGGAGTTTGGGGTGTTTCCATGGTCTTGGGTACGTCGTTATTCCGTTTTGATGATAATTTACTGGCTGTTTGCGCTCAGCTGCTAATTGCACTGAAAGAGTGCCGGTCTCTTGGTTTATTCGATTCTGGTCGTTGTCTTTGTAATATAGCTTGGCTCTTGTTAACTCCTTACCTTAGCCTTTCTAGTTAAGTTCTGAACCATTCGGATAACACGAGATTGTTCTGTCTCCTGTTGGATCCTGGTGGGCTAAAAACCTAGATAACAACAACTCTTCCCTTTTCAAAAACTTCTACGCAAATTCCTTTAGAACGTTTCCAAATCCTTTTATACAAGTTCTTTTATAAAACCCTTTATAAAATCCTTTAAAACCTTTATAAACTCCTATATAAACCATTATACAATCCTTTATAAAAATCCTTTTACAAAATCCATTATCAAATCTCTTACAAAACATTTTTAAATTCCTTACATGAGTTATGCTAAGATTGTATTCAAATCTGAATCAGAACTGTCATGCAAATAAAATGAGTTTCGCACAATTCACATATTTTATTCTATTAGTTTCTTTTCACATCATTATTTACCTTTCATTTGTTTTAATTCATATTCAGACAATAATGGTCTTTTATTAATTTTCCTTCATTACTTACACAATTTGTTTCCCATTCAGTATTTGAAATCATCATTGAATACATTGTTAAAGCATCACATTCATTTCATTTATTTTCATTTTATTCATACAAGGTTATCTCTTATTAATTTACATTCATTTATTCACATATATTATTTCAAACTCTATTATTTAGAACATCAATACATAAATTCTTAAAATATTATATAAGTTTCTTGCAGTTTAATTCATATTTATTTTTATATAGCTTGATTTAAATAGAATATTAATATTCATTAATGAATTATTTCAACTATTTCTTAAATTTATAATCATTTACTTAAATAATATTCACTTTTACTATTCAATATAACTACCAATCATTTTAAAGCATGGCTTAAGTTTATAATATTTCTTGTACTCCTAATTCTTCATTTATAAACATAGGTTCATTTGAAGCATTTTCGTTATTAAGCTTTTACTTGTATGATATTTTATTACATATTCATTTTACATTTCAATTTTATAAACAGAAATCTTAAGAACTAAATACCGGATTTCATTCCAAATCATCTCAAAATAATATATATACTTATATCTTTTGTATAGCAAAACATGTTTGGAAATTAAAATTAAAATTTGTTCATCAAAAGAAATGTGTAGCAAAGCTACTATAATGGTCTTCCCACTTTGAAACTCGAAAATGAATGTCGACGATGCCGCGATCATCACCGATATTATTTTCCAGCGATAAAAGAGGGAAGAACAGAACTTATTTCGTTTTAAATTTCTTTTAAAACATTTCTGTCAATCACATTGAAAATATTTATATTCGACAATACTTCCAAATAATACTAATATTTTTTCCAAAATCTTTGAAAACCAATCTCAAAACTCCGGAACTTAAGTTCTCAAATTTCCAATTTAAATTCATTTATTTGTAAATCTTATTTTGCAACCAATATTTATAAAATTTCACTTCCTTATAAACAACATATCACAAAAGGTATATCCATTTATAAAAAGTATTCTTTTATATATAAAACATAATACTATGTAAAATTATTTCATTTACCTATATGTCAAAACATTATTGTATCGGTATGCCCAATTAAGTGTTTAAAAATCTCTATCGATGTCATAGCGTCCTATGTACCAACCAGAATTCATAAATAATCAATAGAACAAATTAACATAACATAAAAATATTTCTATAACACTAAAAAATATACTCTCTTATATATATACACTTAGACTCATTTTAGGGTATTACTACCCTATCTCTAATGAGCCAAATCCCACAAAGCTAAGTTTATCGCTAAACAAAAGCTCTGATACCAACTATAACGACCCACCTTTTTGGATGGTTTAAATCAATAATAAATCACATATGTCAACTCAAACCATTTAAAAGGGAGGATTGTTAATGGGATAAATAAGAAAATAAGAGAAAAGAAGGAAAGTAAAACATAGAATCTCACAATGGAATGAAAAATTATAATAATCAAATAAACAGTTCGTGAAGATGTTTTATAATATACATTTGATTACGCAATTTTTTCAAAATTAGAGTACAAACAATGACATATCAATAATGATGCAGCAGAAGATTACTAATAATATAATATATCAAACTCCTTCTTCGTCCTCCAGAAATAGAGTCTTCAACACTGAAAAGCTCAGGCTGATCCGAGCGTAATGAAAAGACAAAACACTCGAGTCAGAACTAAACGATCTTATGTAAGTTAAATCAATAGCAAATAAATATGAGTGTAATGGCTTAAGAGATGTTTACCGGATTTTACACCTCCTATCCATCGTATAACGTGTGTGCGGTAACTTAAGAGATGTTTCAAGATTTCCATCTCTTAAGAATCCGTAAACTATTTAGATGTAGTAATATACGTTATATATATATATATAACGTCCATTAGTAAAGTAAGATATTAAAATAGCGTTAAGGCGTTACCCATATCCCTCTTATCACATTTTTATAAATGCCATAGTCCATACAGTACTGTAAACTCAACCAAACTGGTGGGCTATCAGGGAGCACTCCCTAGGCACGACACAAACCAAAATCGTAGTGGGATCGATAAGGCATATGACAAGGCACGCGAGCAATGCCCAGGATAGGATTCTACCGTTTTGCACGCCCGGACCGGTGTTAACACATAGCAGCTACTACCATCCATCTCGGAACACACTCCTATAATCAAATCGAGGGCGGCATCAAATCAATCACAAAATAACAGATATGGTATCGAAGAAGAGCGTCTAATCGGAGGAGCGACCTTATTTGGCCTGGGATAGCTCTTGTTTTAGTCATATCAAGCAGACCTAAGGGTCAGGCTACATTCTTACCACATACCAGTAGCATTTGCCAAACCATCCTACCTCGTTCTGGATTTTCCACCACATACACAATTGTTAAACTGGT
Organism: Allium cepa; assembly: GCA_030765085.1. NCBI lineage: Eukaryota > Viridiplantae > Streptophyta > Magnoliopsida > Asparagales > Amaryllidaceae > Allium > Allium cepa. The sequence continues at coordinate 723,065,610 of CM060935.1, read as the reverse complement.
TTTAGAATTGGAAGAGAATATGATAATATCCGACTCTGGTCTCTTTAACAACCAATTGTTATATTTTTCACACCATGGTCATTTTTTAAAACATTTATAATAATAAATCCAAAAAACAGCTCGTACTTTCATATTAAGATATCAATATACTTATTCCAAAAGTATAACTATATTCATAAATTCTGATGAAGATTTCTTTTAATCAATTTCGAAAATAATTTATAAATCTCTCTTTTACCATTTATAAACTATTTATATGTTTTAAAACCATTTATAAAGCTGTTTATAAATTCTTAAACTATTTACAACTCTTCCCCTTTCATAAACTTCTACGCAAATTCCTTTAAAACGCTTCCAAATCCCTTTATACAAGTTCTTTTATAAAATCCTTTATAAAATCCTTTAAAACCTTTATAAACTCCTTTATAAACCATTATAAAATCCTTTGTAGAAATCTTTTATAAAAATCCTTTTATAAAATCCATTATAAAATCTCTTACAAAAAATTTATAAATTCCTTACATAATCTTTTACAAAATTCTATAAATCTTTTACAAAAATCTTTATCTATTAAAGTTATTATAAAAGTCCATATTTATTATCATAAATCAAAAGTATATTTATTATATTAAGTTAAATTTAATATATAAATATATATATTAAAACTATATTAAATATTTTATTAATTAAAATTATAAACCATTTAAATTACATATTTAGAACTACATAAAATTATAAGCTAAAATCTTAAATTTACATTTAAAACCATATATTAACTTATAATTTGAGCTTTAAAACACATAAAATAAATTATTTTCCAAATATAATTTTTTTAAATAACATCGTTAAATTAAATTTAAAAATTAAATTTATGAATCAAATGTACTTTACCATTTTGAAAATAATTTAAAACCGACTAACGGTGTCTGTGTATATTTTCTACCCTATGGTCAAGTGATTGGGTATGTATCATTTCAACCCAAATGGCTAAATTTCCTAGGCATATATCGTTTCAACCCATATCCTGAATCAATAATTTTCAAATTAATTAAATCGCTCTAGTTTATCATTTCAACCTATAATGATTTTCCCTAATATATAAGATCATTCGGGTATGTATCATTTCAACCTATAGTGATGACTGGGATATAAACATCCAATCATCCAATATGTCAACAAATAAACATCCATCACAATCAACATCCAAATCAACCAACTTGTTATATTTATTAGATACTTAATTAATAATTTAAATTCAATAATTAATTAAAAAGGCAATTTAATTCAATATCAATTCAAATTAAACTTAGATGGAAATTTGAAATACCAAACAACAATCAATAATTTTCTTATCAATTCTTAAATTTAATTCAAATAACATAAGAAGGTTTAGTATTTCGTGAGTGGGTTAAATCACCAATCTTTGATTTATCGTCGATTTAGAATCCAAACAAAGCCCACAATTTGAACAGTCTCCAAATTCGATTGAACTAGTTCCATTTTGTTCGGAATTTCGATATAATTACAACGAAAGAAACTACGTCCAAATTTGAGTTCGTATGCAAAAGTTATGATAGTTTTATAAGTTATAAATTTAAATTTAAATTGAAACAAATAAAAGGGCAAATAAGGGAATAACATATCACCTCTTAGATGTAAACCCTAACCATATTCAACGTATGCGACCCACTATTCACAGCCACCAGCCTTCCTTCCAGTTTCCATCGTCTGGACGCCGCCACGCCTGATCCAACCTCACCAACAGCCATTCCAAATCACGCCACCCCCACTCCAAGCCACGCGGCTCCTCCTCTCGCCAGAATCGCCAATAACCACCGCTCCGTAGATGACCAATTTATGGCCAATTCCCTCAACTTCGAGGTAAGCGAAAACCATAGATACGCTCGCCTCAACTCCCTCTACGCTTTGGTACCCTCTGATTGTCGATTGGTCAACGATCCGCCTTTAAATTCAAAACGCTAGCAACGGACAACTGAGAAAGATAGCCAAATTCTTGCCAAACCGAGGCTCCAATCAAAGAACAAATTATAGGAATAGATTACGTTTGTCAAGAGCTTTCCAATGATATATTATATGACATAGTTTGAGGAGTTTGAATTTTTTTTATTTTGAATTAATGTTGAAACTAGGGTTTGGATTGTCTGCCATTGGAAAGAGGAAATGAGAAAAAAAAAATGTACGTACAGAAAATAGAAAATAAAAAGGTTGTTAGGGTTTATAAAAGACTATATATAGGCAATGATGGATAAGAATGGATGGTATAGATCGAATTGGTCGAAATGATTACGCGAACCCAAAAAGCTCGTTCCGTTCCCGAAACGAAAATATGTCATCCACTATATCGAAATATAGGTTTTCAATATTTTTAAATTAAATGGAACAAATTTCAAATCCTAATTCTATTGTCTATAGAAGCTAGCTTTTAAAATCAAGCTATATTCGTTTAAATTCCATTGATTGATTTCCACCCATTTCGAGCTCGTACGATCAAAGGATAATTTCGATCGCTACGAAACTTGCAATCCTACAATAATTCATTGTTACAGATCCGATGAAACTTATTTCGTTGAAATCCGAGATGGTGCCCAAAAATCCAATTTTTCACGTTAATTAAAAAACTTGTTAATTAAAAATCAATTTAATCACCTTTAAATTCAAATTTAAAAGTTTTATATCATCATTTTGATTAAACTGAAATTAATATTCTTTTAAAATTAAATTTCCATGTCAAATCCAAGATTTAAATATTACGTTAACCTCAACACTAAATTACAATAGAAATAAGTTTATTATAATTTAATTCCCAACATATTCTTTTATTTGATTTACATTCTTAAATTAAATCAGTGGTTACCTTATGAATATAACTAACATTAGTTTACATTTTATTACTTTCATATTCTACCGTTATCATCTTAATTCATATTAACTAAAATATTAAGTTACATTAATTTCAATTGATTTACAATTAATTTCAAACAGATTAAATATCAAGATGATAATAAATCAATTGTTATACATTAATAATTCACCTCTATTGACCTACTGTTTACAAACAAAGGTTGATAAATTACTTACCAAATATTGATTCCATTCTATATTAACTTATTTCAATTAATTATGTATAATTTATCTTTCTAATACAACATTGATTTAAATCCTTGTTTACCGTTATTATTACCATTACTTGCAATAACCTTAAACAGTTGTCAATCTCATTCAATCAACTTTATTAAATCATATTCTTATTATTATTTTCATTAATAAAGCATAAATTTTAATTTCTCACGACATTAAATTTTAAAATCTTATTTAATTTAATAGTTTGAATTATCAAAAACTCGGGTCGTTACATCAGTTATCTATTTGTTCAGTTTTGAGACTTGATCTTGAGTAAATTCGCTTAGGCGGATTTAATGGGCTTTCAGGCCTATCCCGTGATACTCATTTTCTAGTGAGTTATATTTGCGAAGCGCAACCTCTTATTTTGGCGCATGAAGTGCGTGTCTCTTGTATTGACTTGCGAAGTGCATATCCACTGCTTGTATGTGTATAGTTGTGATTTTCTATGCTCTTATTATTGTGGCTTCCATGACTTTGATGAATAATGTAATTAGCATAAACTTAACCATAAATCATGAACCTTTAAATGAAATATTACTATGTTTGTAACTGCAAGGATTTTTAGCTCTCGAAAATGACACTGGTACGTCCACCGTATTACAGGCCAAGCAAACGAATGCCGAAAACCTAAACGTTAGGAAAAATAAGAGGGAAGAAGACAAAGAAAAGAAGAAGAACACAAAAGAACTAAAAATATAAATAGAATCGCACATTTGCAGCGGAACAATATATAATATAATATTAATGATCGTTACAAAGAGAGATCTTTATATACATACATCCATTAGAGTATAACAACATATAACAATCATCGGCCTAGATAGTCATAACAACCTATCCTCGCAATCGTTGATAATTTCATCAATAAAGTAGCAGAAAATAAATATATGCATGAATACGACTTGAAACCTCCATTTCGTCTCCTGAGCTCCAATGCATCCAAAGCAATTTGTAAATATGTTCGGTCTAACCTAAGCATTATAATAAAATAACATCCGAGCCAATTTGGAAAACAAACATGAGAAAAACACACCCAACTGGATTTTGAAGTTATGAAAACCTTTGAAATCAAAAGTATCTCGTAAGACCACGCCGCATATAAACACAAATGGGTTTTTACCTTACGATAACCAAAAAAATTTATATAGAAATCCATTAATATTATAATAATTTCTAGGGGTCAAAGTAAGATATGGATATAGCTAAAATGCTTGCATCTTATGTTTCAGCATAGTTGGGCATAACTAAGTCCGTATAATGCTTATTAGAGAATGGATTCCATATACTGACTAGGCTATTGGGGTACCAGCCATCATGGTGCATCTCTAGATAAAATATGCCAACACAGAACCGGCCAATCCTTTATTGGATAGTACCGAATATGATCACCCCTTCGTTATTGGGCCTCGAAGCATACAACTGATAGATAATATTGACTCTAGATAGGGAAGACCATACATTACTTGGGAGTGACCCACTTAGCCCTGCTGCATCTCCCCTACTTTAAACATTCCAGGTTGATGAGGCTTAAGGCTACGTTTTACCTTTTATATAGCACCTTCCACTTAGAATGCTAACACTGCCCTTTAGGCAATAATGCAATATCAGCATTCATCCATATAGGTTCATTCTAGGATTGAATGAAATGTTTGAGAGCTCCGTCTTCAATTCCATTATCATCAAAATATCTTCACTTCAAAAGAACTTTTGATAATTTTCGGTAAACTCAACCTCAGTTCTTTAGGAAATAAAAAAAGATAAGAGCGGAGATCACCTCCAAACCATTAGTGGAAGGATTTCCTTATCATTGTCTTAGGAGAACAAAACGAGATTTATACACACAGTGCAGCATAATCGAAGATGACTGTGCCATATAAACTCACATATTTGTCCTAGATATTTCCAAAGGTATGTTTTTGGGTCCATATTAGATAGTCGGTTATTTAACTATGAACAAACATACATCCAAATCAGGGATTTATTTCAAAAGTGAAAACCAACATTGATTAAGCATATAAACGACCACTATCCTCCTTGATTAATATGTTCATTAATTTATATCACTTTGCAATAATTGTATCAACTAACTTTTACAAATATTCATTCATAAACTCTTATATTTCAATACTTAAAAAATATCCGTATACTTATCTCAACGGTATAAGTATATTCACAGAATAGAGAAAAATTCCTTTTTTACACAATTCTAAAACCATTCATAAATTCCTTTATAAATCACATAACCCGTTTATGACCCCATTCAATAATTTCTAAATAATTATTTATAAAATTCCATTTTTAAATTCCTAAAAATCATTTATAAACCCTTTATAAATCTATAAACCATATATAAACTCATTTTATAAATCTATAACCCATTTCTAAAGTTCTTTTATAAATATCCAGAACCATTCAGAAAACTCTCTTTCCCCTTGTAAATAATCTTTCTTTAAGTTTTCCAAACCATGTTATAACCTATTATAAAACCCAAATCTGTTTATAAACTCAATCTATTAGTCATAAACACATTCAAAATTAATAAAATTCATTTACTTCTAAACACTATTATATAATGATAATTATTTAAATTAAATATTGTGAATAAATAAATAATAATTATTAATCTTAAAACATCTTAAAGTAATAACTAATAATTTCAAAACTTTATTAATGAAACAATAATAATTAATCTTTACCATTATAATTAAATTACTTTTAAAACAATATTAATATAATTAAATGACTTTAAAACAATATTAATATAATTAAAAAAATAATCTTTTAACAATAACAATAAATAACTTAGGAAAAGATAGATAAAATGGTTGGAATAAAAATATAAATTAAATTCTTTAACATAAAATATTTTCGAAACCCAATTTCGAATTTAAATCACTTCCTATTTCAAAGTTCAACTCCAACTACATTTATACTTTATAGTATTTCTAAAATACTAAATCCATCCAACCTGCCTTCTTCCATCGCAACTCATATATATCAGCGCATGCACGCGCGCACACGCACACACACAGGTATATATATATAATCAACATTGGTATGGAATCCCGTTGGATCCCTCCAACCTGTCCCCCCGCGTCACAGACAATATATAATTATATAATATGGGTCATCCGCTCCAAGGGCAAGAATTAAACCAAACTAACCGTTAAAATAGTAAATCATCCAAACTTCCAATTAACAATTTTTATCAATTATATATCATACTATTTAACCAAAATGGTGTGTTTAACTCACCAAAATTTATGTGCTGTCATTGAGGCATCCCAGTTTGGAACTAAAATCGAACGACGTTCGATTTTAGCCCAAATTTCAACAGTCTCCAAATTCATCCAAACCATTTCATTGCGAAGCTTACGTCATTACGAGCGTAATGCAAAAATCCACGTCTCGATTTGATCTCGTATGAGAGAGTTATGCACATTTTAGTTATTGAATTTTAAATAAAAATATAATTAAACTAATTAAAACATTATCATTATACTTTCATAAATACACTCTTCCTAAATTTGAAATGCCACCTCCAGTAAACTCTCTTCCCTATTGTCGACCACACCTCCACCTCGTTTGCCCATGTCTTTGAACGAAATCACATGAGACCTTCACCGAACCTCTCTTCATCGCATGCTCCACCACGTCGACCTATCCATTCCATCTTTGATCACCCCTCCCTAATCGTGACGTCTACATCGCGACAGCTTACGGCCAATTCACAACCCTTAAAACATGAGTAGACCTCATCAAAAATTACACCGCCTCGCCTTGCTTCTTCGAGCTTGAGTACACCCTCCAATCGAACCAATACCTCATCAACCCAAGAATTTGTTAACCCTAGTTCTAGAGCTTGCATAACTCCTTACTGTAAATTTTCGCTCATCCCGAAACTCTAATAAACCCAAATAAACTTCTACCCAATATAGATCCCAACAAGACAAGTCCAAAGATTCAAGTTTTAGAATTTTACATAAAGAAACAAATTTGATTTTCATTTTTAAAGTTTTGAAACTCCATTTCTTTTTAATTTTATTTTTTTCAAAAAAGAAAGATGTAGTATTTAAAAAAAAGAGGGGGTATGGCTAAAGTAATAAAAGATTAATATTGTGTATGGCTTGTACATAGAGTAGGTGTGTTCCTAAGGATGGACATATATATTATTTAAATTGGAAAAAAACAAGCTTTTAACGTCCGAAGATTTCGGACTCCTATTGAAAGGTGCTGCCTAGTGTTCCATATGTAATACCCCTATTTCGAACACAATGGAACTAGCCTTGAGACCTAATTCGATAATATGTAGAAGATAGCTTTTCAAACTCAATTATTATATAAATTTCTAAAATTAATTTCTATGCGTTTCGATCTCCCACGTCCAAATGATACAACCAATCGTCAAGAAATTCGACGGCATAAAATAATATACTATTACAAATTCGATGGAACTGGTTTCGTCAAAATTCGAAGGCTATTTTTATACGTTAATTGAGATGAGTTATTAGAAAACCAATTTAATCACTTTTAATTGAAATTTAAAAGTTACTATCTTCATTCTTATTCGAATATAATTTAAATCAACTTTTGAAATCATTCTTATTTAATAATTTTAAAAATTATATATATTAAATTTAACAATTTAATTATCATATAAATCACTGTATTTGAAATCCAAGTTATTTAACTTAAAAAATTAACTTTTCAATATTTAAAATCAATTATATACCTCAAATTTAAACGATTCAAATTTCTGGGTCGTTGCATTCTTTCATTCCTAAATGAATTTCATCCCTAAAACCACCAAGGTATAAAAAATGCTACAAACACATTAACTTTTTAAAACTAATTAGTTGAAATAGATTAACAACTTCTTTTAAGGCTTTAACTTTCAAAAATCAATTTGTTGGAACTTTATTATCTCCTTTCTATGTTCACTCATAGATACTAACTAATACCATTCCATGTTATAGCAAATATATCAAATTTTAGTTATCAAAAAATTTCTTTTGAAATTCTCAACAAATTTCTAACGCTTTAAATTTTTACAAAATTTCGCCAGCGTCTCCTTTACATGGCCGGATCGAATTTTTTTTACAATATATATATATATATATATATAAAATCACAAATATACATCTCATCTTCAAGGCTAGGGCACCCTATAGGGAAAAATATAAAAATACGATATATAATCTGAGATGTATACCCTATTTTGCTATTAGAAAGCATATTCAACCAATATAATGCAAAAACGAGCCCCAAATGCGAAGCATACACCATCCGCACTTACTAATCAATTAACAACCAATGAGAACAAGTATAGGGGAAGTAATATCAATATGTAACATATAGAACATACAATAACTATATGCAAATGTGACAAATGCAACAAGAGAAACCATCTAACAAATAATATCCATCCAGTTTATTTATCATAATATCAATTTGCATTTTCAAATGTCAACATTATACTTATACAATTTAATTTCTTATTAACACTTAACTGATTCATTTTCAATTTATTTACATTCACGTTATTTCAATTCAGTTGATTTACATTCAATTATTAACATTCACTTTATTTACATTTGATTCATTTACGTTCATTTATTAATATTTCTTATTTACATCCAATTTGGTCATATTCAATTCATTCATTCATGCCTGATTAATTTTCACTCAATTTATTCGCATTCAATTAATCCATATTATTTTTAATAACATTTCATTCCATATTTAATTCATTTATGGATCATTTCATAAAATCATTTCACTTTAACTTTTCCTAAGTTAAATTTTATTTCATTATCACTTAGTATATTTCTTTCAATACTAATATCACTTAAGAACCATTCAATCAAATTTTTACTTAAGTTCATTGTAAACATTTTATACAATACTTCTAATGTTTATTTTCACTTTATAACTTAAGTTCATATTCAACTCTATCGGCCAACATTCCAAACCATACACACTTCACTTTACAACTTAAACCGAGTTTCATTTTATAACTCAAATTAACATTCACTACATTACATTTCACATCAAAGCCAATTTCATTTAACCTTTCTAAAGTTAAACTCATTCCTTTTAATTTATTTCATTAACTCAATTTTTTTAACTTCACTTAAGGTAAATTTTAATTTCATATCTCAATTCCAAATTTCTATTCTTATCTAACCACTTTCGAATTATATGTTCAAAAACTTATTTTCATATATTTATCAAATCATACTTTGGATTTTAAAATCAAAATTTGTTTTACCAAAATGCAACATCAATGGGAAATAACTAAGGAAGCAATTCATCACTTAGAAACTCGAAAATGAATGTCGATGATGCTGCAGTCATCACCGTAATTATTTTCCAATGACTGAAGTGAGTTTAATGTTGTTTTAAAAATATTTCTAGTCAAAACATATTCAAAATAGTGCTATTATTATTTTTCCAAGCCTTTGGAAAACAAAATTTAAAAATCAATGGGATTTAAATTCTCAGCTTTTAAATCCTTTTTATTTAAGAACATATTTATAAATATACTTATACAGTTTTCATTTCCTTTGCATTTATAAATCATATTTATAAAATATCACTTCTTATGTAATATCAATCCACAAATGTTGATTTTTTTTAATTATAATCAATACTCGATAATTCATACTTGTACATTTACTTTCTTATATAACTTAATTAACAAATGTTCATATTTGGTTAGATTATAACAATAACAAATTTTATTAGCATGGCAACAATAAATGATAATAATCAAATATTATCATTCACTAACAACCAAACACAACATATATAACTATAATAATTTCTAAAAAATTATTCCTTTATATAAAAAAAAATATTTTAGGTAAAATTATTTCATTTACTAATTTGCAAAATAATAATGTATCGATTTATCTTATTTAAGTGTTTATAAACCCTTATCAATACCTTGGAGTCCCACATACTGACTAGAATTCGTAAAACACTCGGTGGATAAATTAACACAATATAAAGCATTTTTATATCACTTACAAATACACATTCATATCTGTAATGCACTCAAAACTCATAATAAGGCATCCCATTATCTTATCTCTTAATAATTGCCTCACCTAAGCCAAGGTTCTCGATTAACCTTGTGCTCTGATACCATGTGTAACAGCCGGGATTTTCAACCCTCGAAAATCGACACTAATACACCGAAACAAAATATGAAAATAGCTGAAATGCGATTTCCGACTGTTAAGCTTGGCATCAAAAAATGTGATTTTTTACCTTATGATAACCAAAACAATTTCTATAGAAATCCATTTATATTATAATAATATCTACTGGTAAAAGTAAAATATGAATATAGCTGAAATGCTTGCACCTCGTGTTTCAGCATAGTGAGGCATAACTACTTTCGTACGACGCTTATTGGAGAATGGATTTCATATAATGACTGGGCTATTGGAGTATCGCCTGTCGCGGTGCATCTCTAGATAAAATAACACGAGGTCTAACTTATCGACCCCTGCAAACATAGAACCGGGCTACCTTTTACTGGATAGTGCCAAATATGATCATCCCTTTGTTAATGGGCCTTGAATCATACAATTGAAAAATAATATCAACTCTAGATAGGGATGATCATACCTTACTTGGAAGCGACTCACTTAGCCCTACTACATCTTACATGTTTTAGTCATTCCCAATTGATGAAGCTTAAGGCTATGTTTTATCTTTTTTATTGCACCTCCCACTTGGAAGGCTAACACTACCCTCCAGGCAATAATACAATATCAGCATTTATCCGTATAAGTTCATTTTAGGACCGAACGAAATGCTTGAGAGCTCCGTCTTCCATTCCATCACCTCTAAGATATCTTCACTTCGAAATGCTTGAGTTGGGATGAAGTGGTTTTCGAATAACATATCTGAACCCGGTCTCTTCGAAACAACTTTCAATAATTTTCGGTAAACTCAACCTTGGTTCTTTAGGAAATAAATAGTCAAAGATAAGAGCGAAGATCGCCTCCTAACAGTTATGGACAGACTTCCATATCATTGTTCTATGAGAATGAGATGAGAATAATACCATAGTATAGCATAATCAGATATGACTGTGCCATATAGACTCACGTGTTTTCCTAGATATTTCGAAAGTTATGTTTTTGGGTCCATATTAGGTAGTCGGTTATTTAACTATCAACAAACATACATCCAAATCATGGATTTATTCCAAAAGGAAAAACCAATATTGGTTAAGCACATAAACAACCACTATCCTCCTTGATTGATTTTTTCATTAACTAATATCACTTTGCAATAATTGTATCAAGAAACTTTTACAAATATTTATTCACAAACCCCTATATTTAATACTTGGAAAATATCCATATACTTATTCTAATGGTATAAGTATATTCAAAAAACAGAGAAAAATTCTCTTTTTACACAATTCTAAAACCATTTATAAATTCCTTTACAAATCTCTAAACCCATTTATAACCCCATTCATTAATTTCAAAAAAATTATTTATAACACTCTCTTTTTACATTCCTAAAAGTCATTTGTAAATCTTTTATACATCCATAAGCCATTTATAAACTCCTTTTTTAAATCTATAACCTATTTCTAAAGTTCCTTTATAAATATCTAAAACTATTCAGAAAACTCTCTTTAAACTTGTAAATAAACTTCCTTTAAGTTTTTCAAACCATGTTATAAGAAACCTCTTATATAACCTAAATATGTTTATAAACTATATTTATGAGCCTCGAGCACATTTAAAAACAAATAAAAATCATCTCCTTCTGAACATTATTATATAATAATAATTATTTAATATAAACATTATGAACAAATAAATAATAATTATTAATCTTAAAACATCTTAAATAATAATTAATAATTTAAAAACATTATTAATAAAATAATAATAATAATTAATCTTAAGCCTTATTATTAAAAATAATAATTTATTTTCAAAACCTTATTAATAAAACCTTATAATTAATTTCAAACCTTGATTATTATTAAAATAATTAACATTTCATAATATTAACATTTGATAAATATTTTACAATAATATTAATTATAAACAAATAAATTTAAAACAATACTAATATAATTAAACAACTTTAAGGCAATATTAATATAATTAAATAACTTTTAAAACAATATTAATATAATTAAATAACTTTAAAACAATACTAATATAATTTAAAAAGAATATTTTAAACAATAATAATAAATAACCTAGGAATAGATAGATTAAAAGGTTGGAATAAAAAGAGAAATTCAATCGTTTAACATAAAATATTTCTAAAACCCAATTTTGTATTAAAAGTCGCTTTCTGTCTCAAAATTCAACTCCAACTCCAATGATAATTTATAGTATTTTTAAAACCCGAATTTAAGGCCAATAGCTACACAATGCTTAATTAGTAACGATATTGATTTTCTATCGATATAAGGTTTAAGTTTTTAATATATAACGATGCCATAACCAACAGTGCCAAAATTCAGGTTTATTATCCAATAATTCACATAACGGGAGTATTATTGAAATCAATTTAACAATAGCGAGGAATCCTATTGGATCCCTCCAACCTATCCCTCTACATCACAACTCATATATATCAGCACACGCACGAGCGCGCGCGCGCACACACACACACACACACACACATATATATATACGTATATTTGTGTGTATGTGTGTAAATAAATCAACTTTGGTGAGGAATCCTGTTGGGTCCCTCCAACCTGTCCCTCTGCATCACAGATAGTATATAATATGGGTTATCCGCTCCAAGGGGGGAAATTAAACGAAACCAGCTGATAAAATAGTAAACTATTCAAAAAAGATCCAATCAATAATTTTAATCAACTATATATCGTACTAGTTAGCCTAAAAGGTGAGTTTAACTCACTAAAATTGCTGTTGTGACCGAGACATTCCGTTTTGGAACTAAAATTGAACGACGTCCGATTTTTTTCCAAATTTCAGTAGTCTCCAAATTCATCCAAACCAGTTTCATCGCGAAGCTTATGTCATTATGAGCACAATGCAAAATTCGTGCCTTAATTTGACCTCGTATGAGAGAGTTTTGCACGTTTTTAGATATCGATTTTTAAATAAAAATATAATTAAACTAATAAAAACATTATCATTATATTTACATAAATACCCTCTTCCTAAATTTGAATTGTTGCCTCTGGTAAAGTCCCTCCCCCATTGTTGACCACTCTTCCACTTCTTTCGCCCACATCTTTGCACGAAATCAGTTGTAACCTTCATCGAACCTCTCCTCGTCGCAAGGTCCACCACGTCGACCTATCCATTCCATCTCTGATCACCTCTCCCTAATCGCATCATCCACATCATGAAAGCCTACGGCCAAAGTTGCGACCCCCAAAATGCGACCGAACCCTACCAGAAAATTGCCTCTGCTTCACCTTGCTTCTCCGAGCTTGAATACACTCTTCAATCGAACCACTACCTCACCAGACCCAAGAATTTGTCAACCCTGGTTCAAGGGCTTGCATAACTCCTTACTGTAAATTTTTGCTCATCCCAAAACTCTACCAAATCCAACCAAACTCCTTACCAATGTAGACCTCAACAAGACAATCCCAAAGATTCAAGTTTTGGAATTTTTCATAAAGAAACAAATTTGATTTTCGTTTTTAAATTTTTGAAATTCCATTTCTTTTTATTAATTTTTTAAAAGAAGAAAAGAGGTGGTATTTTAAAAAAAATAATAGGGGTTATGGCTGAAGTAATAAAAGTTTGAGCTTGGGTATGGCTTGTATGTGGAGTAGGTATGGTTCTAAGAATGGACGTAAATATTATTTAAATTTAAAAAAAGCTTTTAACAACCGAAAATTTCAAACTCCTTTCAAGACATGCTGCCTAGCATTGTATATGTAATGCCCGTGGAAGATAGCTTTTCAAACCCAATCATTATATAAATTTCTAAAATTAATTTTTATGCGTTTCGATATCGCACTACGTCCAATCACCACAAAATTGGATGGCATAAAATAATATACTATTATGGATCCAATGAAACCGATTTTATTGAAATCCAAGACAGTGCCGCAGAAGGCTATTTTTATACGCTAATTAAAATGAGTCATTATAAAAACCAATTTAATCACTTTTAATTGAAATTTAAAAATTACTATCTTCATTCTTATTCAAATAGAATTTAAATCAACTTTTGAAATCATTCTTACTCATATTAATTCAAGTTTAATAATTTTAAACAATTCTAAATATTAAATTTAACAATGTAATTATCAAATAAATCGCTATATTTGAAATCCAAGTTATTTAACTTATAAAATTAACTTTTCAATATTTAAAATCAATTGAATATTTCAAATTCAAATGACTAAAATTTGTGCATCGTTACAATGTTTATGAAGTACAACACATGAATATTTACCCTTGACATTTATGCTAATTTCTTATTATCAGTATCTCACCTTTTATGTTAATTAGAGATATTTTGATTCGGGTGTTATTTTAACGCTTATTTCAGACCGAGACTTGACTGGTACAAGAACTGAAAAACCTTGGATGTGAGCTAGCTTAAGAAGTCTATTTTGATTTTTTTTTCATTTTCGACGCACCATTTAAGTCTAGTTTATATGCTTGATCTATGTTTGTATATGTCGTAAACTTTTGTAGTAATGTGTGTTAAGATCTGTCAGTGTTTATTTATGTATACGTATATAAATTTGGGTCAAGTATTTCCTTTTGTAGGCTCATACTTTTGAGAAGATATTTGTAACATCCCATATCTAAAGGTTAAAAGCTAAGCGCTATAGATGCTGCAGTCATCTACAGGATTAACTTTTGGTGACAAAATACAGTAATGATAATGGCATCCATAATCTCAGAAGCAATTGAATATGAAAAAATAAAAGATTTCAAATAAAACAACATTTTACTGATTACATTTCAAAAAAAATTCATATCCAAGTTACATAATCACATATCATTTCTCGGGTAAAGATTAATTATAATCATTAAAAACATACGCCAAAAGCAATATATGATGATGCCCCCTTGGTTGATCAAAGCAATATAGTCGTATTTGACTTAATACATAGCGAAAATGAGCAAAATAATATGGAAATCCTAATTAGCTACCGATCAACCACCTGCTCATCTCTGGAAGCTTTATTCGGCAAAATTTCTAAACTTGAAAACCTTAACCCTCAGCCTACTCAAATTAATTTTGAGCACCCGAGAGTTTAAGGGGAAATCAAAAACTTTGAGTCAAATATAAAGCATGGTGTGAATAATACTGTAACATCTTGGTTTACTGATATTAAGTGAGACCACATCGCTTACGGAACGGGTTTCGCCTCACTAAGATCGTCTTTAAAACATATATTTTGCAAATCCTTTCCCGCAACCAAACTGGTTAATCAAATTGATATAATAATGATAATAACTGCTAAGTTCGTTAAGCTATAATCAGGTAACAAATGAATTATCTATCCAGTAGTAGTAAATGGACTATTTGTCCAAAATCTAGGCCGACTACACGTAAACTAAACTAACTGTCCGAATCAAAATGCACTATCTATACGAATCATTTTCTAAGGGTTAAATACCCTTCATCCTTTTCCTTGAAAACCTTTTCAAAATGATTTAACCTTTTAAATCATACTTATACAAGGAAAACTTATTTTTAGCTTTACTCTAAGCTATTATGCCGTGATATATATACTTTACTCAAAATAATATTGATAAGTTTCAATGAGGATTGACTATACTTTTAAAACAAGTCAAAATCCTTTATAACTGGAAAATACTTCAGCTATATTGCCTATCCAATACATTTGAAACTTTGTTTAAAACCTTTAAACAACCCTTTCGAAACCCTTGAAGGTAACCCCTTTGAAAACATTGAAAGTAACCCTTTCGAACCATTAAAAAGTCAACACTTCGAAAACTTCAAAACATATAACCTCCCTCTTTAAAAACTTTAAATATTGCCTTTCAAAAACATAGGGAAAAATCTTTCCCTTCAAACTTTTTGGCCTAGGGAACCACCCATTTCGAAACCATTCATTAAAACCTTTCGAAATAATCAAAATTCAATCATTTCAAAAGCACTTTGAGTTCAATTAAAAAAATGTGGAACTTTTCGGAACCATTTAAAAATTTACCCCTTCAAAACCTTTGAAAACTATCTCTGTCAAAACCATTTGAATTATGCCTTCAAGCAGAGCAAAAGGATCAGAAACCCACTAAAGTCAAAACATCCATTTCGAAACCATTTAAACTATCTCTTTCAAAACCGTTTGGGTTTTACTTCAATCATAGAAAAAGGGTATTTAAACTAATTAAGTCAAAAGCGTATGTTTCGAAATCATTTCCTAAGTTAAGAAGTGATGATGTCGAAACCATCCCTTCGAAAGCATTGGAGAAGTGGCCATATTTTAGAAAACATAGTACCCCTTCGAAATCATCTGAGTTGAAAGTTAAAAAGACGGCAGTAAAGTGTTTCTACTTAGTCAAAAACGGTTATTTAAAAAACAGAGGCACAACCCAATCGAAACCATTCCCTTTAAATCCATTTGACCTAGTCGCAAGCTAACTAAGTCGAAAGCTTCTTAGTTGAAAGCTGTAACATCCTGGTATTTTCAACCATTCGCATCAGCATATGTCGGACTTGAATTTCTCAAAATATCCGATTGTTAATTTAAATTTGGCAAAACAACATATACAGTAAATAAAATAATCACAAAATCACAGACACAGAGTAGTGTAATAATATGCAGCGGAAACAAAATGAATAGTAGTTCATAAAGCTACTATATATATATCAGAGTTAAATAAGATACAATAGAAGTTTCAAACACAATAGTCAAAACAAAATCTGAATATATAGTTGGAGTCAACTGAATAAATGAAAGCTGAAAAGATGTAGATGGATCTCTAAGCGAAGCTTCAACTCCAAAGGTGAGTCTCAAAAGCTGTACCACTCAATCTGACCCGAGCGTAAAGTAAAACATAAAACACTCAAGTCAGGATTAACATTCTTATATCAATAAATCCAACTCAAGTGAAATAACAACTGAAATACAAGTAACTCAAAGAATGTTTGGGATAACCATCCTCTAAGGATCCATTAAACTATCTACTATGTAGTAATATACGCTATTATAATGATGTCTAAAGTAAAGTAAACTACTAAAATAGCGTTGAGGCTTTATATTTTCCACCTTAACGCATTTTTTATATTCCCATAGTCTCTACAGTACTGTAATCTCCCCCGTACTGGGCATCGTCAAAGGGCACTCCATAGGTATGGTACAAAAAAAACTCGTGTGGTCTCGATAGGGTAGGTGATATGGCACAACTAGGCAATCCCATGATAGATATACCAATTACATTTCCGGGCTGGTGGTAGCGCATAGCAGCCACTATCGCCCACCTCGAAACACACTCCCAAATCAAAAAAATCAAGTATGGGCACCAAATCAATCACAAAGTCAGAATATAGTATCGAAAGAATGTGTCCGATCGGAGGAGCTACCTCACTTGGCCCGTCGATTGCTCCTATTTTAACCACCTTATGCCAACTCATGAGAGTTAAGTCCACATGTATAACTCATATAGGATCGTTGCCACTATGATACTTCATTCTGGAATCTCCACCGCGTCGCAGTTGTTAAAGTGGTTTTTGGTATTGGCAGAGAGTATGACAATATCTGATTCTGGTCTCTTTAACAACCAATCGTTAATATAACACCACGACCATTTCAAAATAGTTTATACTTCAAAACCAAAATATCATTGGCGTTTCAAAACCATGTCAATGCGATATCATTTCCATTTCAAAACCATATCAATACAATATCATTTTCAAAAATTATAGCACTTCAAAGTTATAACACTTTCTAAATCAAATTACTTGAAATCACAACCCTTTGGAAATCATAACACTTTGAAATCATAATACTTTGGAAAACCATAACACTTTTATTTAAACAGTTTAGATATTAACAATAGTATATATATAATAGAATAGTTTATAAAATAAAATAGTTATATAAAAATAGTTATAAAGTAAAATAGTTCATATTAAAATGATTAGTATATTAAAATAGATTATATTAAAAAACGATTTATAAAGTAAAATATAAAATAGTTTTCAATTCAATTCAGTTTATAAATAAACCATTTCAAACTATATCAATTTCAAACAGATTTTAACCATAAAATAAACCATTTCAATTTCAATATATTTCAAGGCTTTAAATATTCAACATTTCAAAATAAATTTGACAGTTTTGTATATATATAAAATTCGCTTTACTATTATCTATTTTGAAATATTTACTTAATCATTCAAATAACATTTAAATAAAACTTAAAATCTCAAATTAAATAAAACTAAATATACCGTTTCAATTTATGTAAATTTGAAATATTCATTTAAATCACTTTTAATCAAAATCAAGTTATAAAATCATATCTTCAAAATCCCAAATCTAATAAATTTCAATTCAAATTTATTTGAGTATAATTCTTAAATAAATTAAATTTCAAACCAATTTCCATTTCTCTTTCCAACCTAAATTTTATTAAAATCATTATAAACTCTATATTTGAAAATATGAATTTTAAATAAAAACTTAGACATGTTATATATTAATTAAATCAACTTTATTAAGTCAACTTTAATAAATCAAATCTTATTATTAAACTTACTTTATATATTTTAAACCATAAAATTGTAAGTAAAATCTCAAAATTTATAATTCCAAAACTAACTTATAATTTTAAAATTTACAAAACATATAATTTTAAAAATAAACATTTTAAAAACTTTATAAAAATAACATTTATATATAAATATATCTTAAAATCAATATTTATTAAAACCAAAATATTCATTTCAATATATATATATATATATATATATATATATATATATATTGACCAATGGTGTATGTATATAATTTTCTATCTTATGGTTAAGTGATACGGATATTTATCATTTCAATCCGCAATTTAAATATATACTGATATATATCATTTTAACCTATAATCCCAAATTCAATTCAATGAAAATCGCTTGGGTTTATCATTTCAACCCGTAAAGATTTTCTCTTATTCTATAGATCGTTCGGGTATGTTTCAACCCAGTGAATTTTATACTAATAGCGAACTTGCAGAGTGATAACAGATATAATAATAATATAACAGGCATATATCATCAATATAAATAAAAAATAATGGTGTAAGATGTCACAAGTGAATAAATACAAATAATATCATATATATAGCAACGTAAATAGCTAATAACAGCATATTTCAATTGTCGTTTCAACTGAAACCAAATTTAATAAATATAAGAATGTTAAAAATGAGTGATTGCTCACCTTTCAAGCCTAGAGATGAACGAAAATGAGATGAGTTACAAATCCAGGTATGAATTCCAGATCAAAGCTAGATTGGTATGAAATCAATGATTAAAGCAAAGCTAAGCTGGTAATTATGAATCGAAAAATTAATAAAAATCCACTTTATATAAATTGAAACAAAATATATATTAAATTTTTATCAAAACCAAACAGATCATAGATACACTTATATAAGTTCATATTGATATTTGTATACATATAACAGACAACTTACTTCATTATAAATTTTATACAATTCCATAGATCAAATATAAACTTATATGACTTATATACTTACCATATTTAAACAAAGCAGGTTACACATTTATATTATAAACTTAGAAATTATAACAAACATAAACATATATACTAGAGTACAACAAGTCATATATCATATAATATATATTACTTACTGAAAAATACTTACAGAATCATCATATATATAATACCTTTGCTTTCCATCATGCAAAGAAAAAACAAAACATATAATTACGAAGCTCATATACTAACTCTGTAATATAAATTAACTTTATATATATATATATATATATATATATATAAAAGAAGGCAGTATTAGGATTATGAATGTATATATGGCACTTAATTAATACACGCATCCTACAATTTGAATAAATTTAAGAAAAGAAAAAAACAGTCGAGCAAGAGGCTTCAGAAACCAGGCATGTGCATATAAATATACTTCTCTACATTTATATATATAATTAGGGGAGATTGTCAATGAATAAACAATACATATAAAATATATAGAAAAAAGGGGTAAGGTTTCTGGAAACAATTACAAAAAAATATATAATATAAAATATATATCTGCCACTTTGTAAACATAGTATATATACTCTTTATTATAAAATCACTGAACATATTATATAATATACAAAACTTATACCCATGTAACTATTGAAAGATATATGACACTGGTTTATAAAATATTTTCGAACGACAAGCCCTAGATTAGAGATAACATATACATGAGTAAACCTTATACAACTAACATATATTATATATAACCAAACAATATATTAAATATATGTATATACACGAGCAAGGGAAAAACTTTCAATAACATGAAATAACGCACACAGCTTGATGAGGTGGACCAAACATGGACAAGATAGGTGCAATCGGCAGTGGAAGTTGCGAAGAGGTGCTGAGGTTTGGCTTGTCGTGGCGTACGCAGAGGCAGGGCGGAGGTCAGGTGATGAAATCGGCAAGGCTGGTTGGATCGTCGGAGTTGAGCACGGCTTCGGGTTGCGTCCAGGGTTGGGTGGAGTGGTGGAAGCAAGATCGGGAGAGAGAAAGGGGAAGACGTGGAGATAAAGGAGCAGGATCGGCTAGAGGGAAGGATGGAAAGATTAGTGATGAACGAACGGTTTTGCAACAATACTATATAAATCAATATATATTCTCTTTGAATGGAATGAAACCGAAGCAGTGAAAAGGCGGAGAAAAAAAAGATGATCCAGCTTAAAATTTAACCAGTGAAAAGCAAAAGTCAGGCACGAGCATTCTGGAATAATAATGTCCAATGACTGTTTGTTTTCAACGGTAAGATAAATGAAAGGACAAGGAACCCAAAAGATTGAAATTGGGTATCGGTATGATTAATCATTTCATAGATTGCGCCGTGCATCAGACATCAAAATTGATAACTGAATATACCATAGAGATCAGTACGATAAGATGATCAAAACGGTATATAGATATCTGTGATATGACCATCAAATCAAAAGTCGATGTTGGTAACAAAAATCCTGATAATTTACTGAAAATAAGATGAACGGGGCCAGAGAAGTCCAAATTTGAAGAAATGAAATATGAAATCACACTTAGAAGATAACTTACAAATTTATTATGTAAAATATTTAGGTTTGGAAAACATTTTATTCTCATCAAATATTAACTGATTTGAATTTAAATAAAATTGCACAATAAATAAATTTTATTTTATCAGATAAAAGTTTACCATTAGTTATGTTTAAATAGATGTATCCCAAATATCAAATTTTTATTCCTAAATTCAATTATTTAAATTTTCACAAACATTCAGTTAAATACGTTATTTAAACCATCAAAATTTACGGGTCGTTACAAAGCCATTTGGTCAAAAGCAAACAGGTGTATTTTCAATTTAAAAGCATAGTGATGCCCTAACCCCTGGTTTCAACTACATACCTTTCGCCTTCTATCCAATTCACTACGTACCATAGTGATACCATACGCATTTTGGTTTCGATGGTGTTGAAGGCAGATGGAATTAATCGAAAGCTAACGGAAGCAGGTGCCCAAAGCATCAAAATAGTAATTAGTATGTAGCAAATAGTTCTTTTCACCTAACCTGCTTTACGTGTCAAATTTTGATTTATTACCTCTTTCTTTACCAACAAAAATTATTGCAATTTTCAAAACTAATCCTTTTGAATTATTTGCAAAAAGCACCTTCTCCTTTTATAAATATATAAAACATTTAAGTCCCATACCTTAAATAATTTTATATACTCATTAAAACACTTAGGAAAAATCTACAAAAAATCTCTTTTGATATGCTTTCCAACACATAAAAACATCAAACCCGAATCTTTTATTATTTAACCTTAAATAATTATTAACCCAATTTAATATTATCTTTACTAGAAAATTCATATAAAGTCCATAATTATTCAAAAAAATTATGAAAATTAAAATCCATCTCTAAAATATCATTTAGGATCTTCATAAAAATTCACAAGGCAGATGTCATTTTATAGGGTTTTCACCATATATCATAAATTCAATATGAACAACCATAATTCATCTAGTATATATAATCATTCTATCATTCAAAAACATGGCAAATCAATGCAAAATATTTGGAATTCATCTTAAAACCTAAAACAATAAAAATTTGAGATGTAAATATTATTCACCTTAGCTTTAGGAATTAAAGAGATTGAGATGTGAATGGCTTTGATTTGAATAGCTTCTTACTTAGCTTTTCTTAATCTTCTTCCTCTTTTCCTTATTAATTGTAGCCGGCCTCTTTAAAAATTTCTACAAATGAAAAGTGAACGTGTATAGGTGTAGGATCTAGATTAACCCAAGAGGGGGGGTGAATAGGGTTATAGCAAATTTTCTCGAATTAAACTGCAAAGAAGTAAATATGTGAAAAGTAAATCACACACAAAATTTACCCAGCTTCGGAAACCCCTGCCTACTACTACATTTCCAGATTTCTATTAGAATTAAACAGTCTCCCGCTTACAAACACTCTAACAGACTCGCAACCCCTGCTACCGCCTATAGAGTTTTGCAAACTCGCAAACCCTGCTCACTGAACTAATTCTAATTAGACAATCTGACACTACCTAAATCCTAGGTGGTGATTTACCAAGATTTGACAACCTTAAAAGAGAATTTAAATTTAAAACAAACTTAAAAAACAATTTTAAAAAACTAAAACCCTAATTGAAAAATAAACTAAATCCTTTATTAAAAACAAGGCCAGCCCATTTAATTTCTTCTGCCCGTTCCTTTTTGATAATGGCAGCTCTGTTGTATCTTTATTCGATCTGAATTAGGGCTTCGTTCCCTTGCGAAAATTAGGGCTTTCTCAGATTCGATTCTCTGGTTTGTGTTGCTCTTTGCTCGCCGCTTCTCTGATGATCGGCTGCTATTCACTTGAGCTCGTTCGCAGCTGCTCCTCTGTTGATCGAGTTCGATAGATTGTGGTATGTAATCTCTTCCCTTTCGTTGCTAGTTCAATGCTTGCTTGAACTCGATTGATTGATTATTTTGCCGATGATGATTGTGGGTTTATATTTGGATTTGATTCGATTTTTCCACACTTTTCCGATGACGATTTGGGTGATGTATTTATATGAATTCCGAGACCCTAGAATTTGTTCGTATCAATTTGACACTTTCCTAATTCTTGCTTTCCTGATATTGTTACAACTTGATACGCACGGTTTTGATTTTGTAGCGTTCGATTTTTTTTCTTGAGTCATACAGTAGAAACTTTCCTCTTTTACTTGAATTTGACTTTTGACTTTTTCAATGATACGCACTTGAATTTTTACACATGAATTTCCTTGTTGACTTCTGTATGCTTCCATGATTTCGACTATAGCTTGTTTATTGCTTTCGACTTCACTGTGAATTATGGCTTTGATTTTCTGGCCCCTGTGAGCTTCGTCTCTGGCCATCTCCTCTGGTTGGTTTAACCTGAACTCCATTTGAACATTGCATTCATGGATTTTGATGTTGTCTGATTGTCCACTATTTGCATCACTGTTTCATAATTTCATTGCACTCATATTGCCTAGAGCTTGTACTGTTTCTTACTTGGTGCATTGTGCTTTGTTGTTGTCTGGACATTTGCTGTAGTCTTTATTGTTGTGTCTGCATTGTCATGTTGTATACTCTCTGTATACATACTTGAGTCTTGTTCATCTAATTCATTGAGATTGTAGCTTGCTGTACATATGAACTTGCATTGCTTCCTTGACCTGTGCACATTGTTGCCTTTCTCTGGTTATTTCATATTCATTTGAATTGTGCATTTGTCTGCACTGTGCATTGAGCACTTTAGTTTCATGATGTACTTGCTGCCTGGATTGTGTACATTTGTGCACTTGTTTTCTCATGAACATATGATGGCATTTGGTCTTTGACATTTTGTTTGCTTGGTGGGATTTCTTCGAGTCAGTTTGCATCGTTACAGTGGTTTCTTGATGGTGCACTGTCACACTGTAATCTGGATGTATTTTGTTGTTGTCTGATTGTATGAGCTTTGATGCTTTGATGCCGTTTCATTTATAATCTGTTATGCTTCAGTTTTATTGTGTTTGTTGACCACACATGTTTATGGCCACTGGTTCATTGTTTCATTTGGTTGTTGCGGTCCTTTGTGGTTTCAAACACGTGAGTTGCATTTGTGTCACTTGAGACTGCATGTAACTGTCTTGACCACTTGATTGCATTGGTGTCACTGGTGTTCTTGTTCAAAACTGTTGTGTCACTGCATACATGTGTACTTGTGTATTTGCTCATGTACATATGTATGTGATACTTTGTCCATACTGTGTCGATTGATCTTCATGTACCCAGTTGATGTTCTGTTGCTCTGTGTTGGTCTGGCTTGAACCTGTTAGTCGAGCTTGCATACTTCATGTTGACTTGTCTTTGGTTGTTGCATTGAGTTGAGTCATGATTGCAATGACTTGACCTTTGCATTCAGTTTATTGTTTGGTGCCTTCTTGAATTTCCAGTCTGTGCATTGACCTTGTGTTGAACCCAGTTTTAAAACTCGGGTTTGACCTTGTGCTGATGACCAAATTTTAAATATATTGCACCTGAGTTGAACCTATCTTTATATTTGGGTTTGACCTTGTGCACACATGTCCCTGTAGCATTATCAAGTGTATATCGATGTGCACGGCCTTGTGGCATGTACAGTGATACACTGTGCATGTCACATTGTTCGTGTGTGATGAATTCAAATGTACATGATGACGAACAACCCAAATAACTGAGGCAAACAATATTTTCCAAAAATATATTTTAATTTATATTGCAAAAATATTACCTTTTCAATTTTACTGCGTTAATGAATATTTTTGCAGATTGCTCAGATGCTGGATTCTAACTTGAATGGAGTTGAAGATAAACTACGACTGTGAGTGATATGTAATGAGAAATTTATGTAAATTGAATTGTGATGTAATTAGAATCAAAATTGTATATGTATAGTGAGAGCTTGAATTTGTACTATTCAAAATTGTAATAAATATTTGTTTGAATAAAATTTCTGTTTGAATTCAAATTCTGTGTAGTTTATTCTCTTTGAATTCAAATTCTGTGTAATTTATTTTATTCAACAAATATTTATTTGATCTATGAAAAATAAAATAGTATATTAACAAATACATTTAAATGAATATATATATATATATATATATATCTATGTTTATTATCATCAAACAAAAATCATATAAGCGCATATTCAACAATAGGAATACATGGCCAAGTTTTAGGGATATAAAAATGGCCTCTTTCCTATTTTACCCCTCCTCTATTTCAATTTAACACTTATTTTAATTCATAGGTTAAATGGCATGGCCACTCTTTGATTAAATCAAATCTCAATCCCCTAATCAACACATTATTTTATTTGATTTAACTAATTAAATATCCTAAATAACGTTACCAAAAATATGGGTGTTACAAACTCTCCTACTTAAAGAATTTCATCCTTGAAATTACAGTAAGGAGCACAACAAATCGATTAAAGAGGTAAAACATACCATCAAATAAGCCAGGATAAGTATCCCTAATCCTGCACTTAATCTTCCAAGTACAGTCCCTATCACCGTCGCTCCACTAGACTTTGACTAATTCAACCGTCTTGGTTCTAAGCCTCTTCTCCTCTCTTGTAGCAATACGAATATGCTTCCTCACTATTGTCAAATCTGGTTCTACTAATAAGTCATCTAGCACAGTCGGTGTCATTGTAGTCTCTAGGTCTCTAACACACTTTCTGAGATGAGAAACATGGAAAACATCGTGGATTTCTGCCAAACTGCTCGGTAATTCAACTCTATATGCCAGTTTCCCGATCCTCTCAATAATAGGAAAAGGTCCAATGAATCTCGGTGCTAACTTTCCCTATTTTCCAAATCTAATCACCTCCTTCATCGATGACACTTTGACGAAAACCTGATCTCCAATAGAGAACTCTAAATCTTTCGGTCCTCTATCTACATAACTCTTCTGCCTAGATTGAGCCTCCTTCATTCTAGCCCGAATAACTTCAATCTTTTCTGCAGCTTCTCTGATCAAATATTGACCAAGAACAACCAATCCCCGGTCTTCTAACCAACATACGGGAGATTTTGCATGGCCTTCCATACAACGCCTCAAACGGTGCCATCCCAATACTAATCTGATAACTGTTGTTATACGAAAACTTGACTAAATGCAAATGGTCTTCCCATGATCCCTCGAAATCTAGAACACAAGCTCTTAAAAAATCTTCCAAGACTTTGTTTACTCTTTCCGTTTGCCCATCTGTCTGAGGATGGTAAGCGGTACTCATCTTGAGTTTGGTTCCCAAAACTTCCTGTAGATTCTTCCAGAACTTGTTAGTGAATAAGGAATCTCTATCACTAACTATGCTACTAGGAATTCCATACAGTCTAACCACATTCTTTATAAACAACTTCAACTAATACAGGTGTTGTTCCGGTTGACTTAACTGGAATGAAATGTGCACTCTTGGTCAATCTATCAACTATAACCCATATGTTATCATTTCCCCTATTTGCCTTGGCAACTTGTCAATAAAATCCATAGAAATAGAATCCCACTTCTATACCGGAATATCTAATGGATGAAGCAACCCACTTGGCCTCTGGTGACAGTCCGCAAATCCGTACCATTTGAATCGACAATCAACCACACATGTCCGATCTAAAAAGCACAGACTGACGGAAAGTCAGTGTAACGGTCCGATTTTTTCGATGCCCGAAAGTCGACATTAATATGTCCACTGTATCGAATGCCGAACAATCGAATGCCGCAAAAACCAAACCATTAGGTTTAAAGAAGAAAGAGGAAGAAGAAGAAGAAAAGAAAACAATAACAGAATCTCACATTTCGCAGCGGAACAAATATAATAGATAAATAAATATCTTTAAACAGAATCACTATATCAGTTATTACATTACATCACATTACATTATCACAGTGTACAACAACAAACAGCGGAAAGAAATATTACATATATAAGTTATACGCCTCGCCATCCATCTCCAACTCTTAATTTCCACAGCAACTTCTTGACTTTGCTCCCAAATAATGATAACCCGACCCTAGGCTGCCCGTGTGGAAAATTATGGGCACCCAGAGTTTAGAAAGGGAAAAATAAACTCCAGGTCGGTCGTGGGATTGGTGTGAGATTTTCAAAACAGTTATTTTCACAAAGAAAAGAAAAGAAATCCGCTATGCTTTTGGAAAATGAAACTACCATAAGGCCTCCCGCCACATGCACAATGCAAACGCAGAATTGGAGGAGATTTCTCTTTATGATAGTCAAGCATGATTAATAAACAAAATCATTTTAATATTAGCATTAGTGCATAGTACAAAAAACATTTCGAAAGTATAATATTAATCTTAGCCAGCATACAACCATTATTGTATGCCTACTATTGCTACCATGTTCAATAGCAGGTTACCGCCACATTCCATGGTAGGTTATACAACTAAAACCGTACATGGCGCGTATTGTTTCTTTGGATTTACAACAAATGGTCAGGCTAAGGAACTTCCTACTGCCATAAGGGTACGCCTCTGGAGGGACGTCCTGAGAACCTACCCGGATCTCTGCCAACACAAGGCTGCGTTACCTCTGTAACTAGGTAACTACTGCTCGATTATGCCATCCCTCGGTCCTTTGGAACCTTTATCCGAGGATCCTCTACACCAACAACCACAAATAAAAGTATTTACAGTAACCACAAAGGTTAAATATCAGGGATCCATACCTGACACCACCCTTTTCTAGAAGGAAATGACATACCCTAAAGGTTGCGACCCTCATAACCTTGCCGCATTTTTCCTATTTCGACCATTTCCGGGGTGTGAGGTCCGATGGGGTCTCGTCCACAAAGCTACACTTTTCACAAAGTAATGCTTTGATCAACAAATGATCAGCAGCACTTCGTATGTCATGTTACCAAATTGGGAATGCATCACTAGTAACAATCAACTACATAACCTCTGAGCTCGTACGTCTCAGAGAAGAGTGTTAAGCTAAGAAAATAAATTCTCCGCCACCAACAGAAATGTATTTGATAGAAACTAGCTTTACATCTCAAAGTGTAACGTCAGACACACATCCATACAAGTCCATTCCAGGATCGAACGGAACCGAAGGCACTTCAAAGAAGCCCTTGAAAATCCGGATATTCACAAATCGCGTCCGAAATCCCCATCACAAAGGTGATACAATCTCTATAACGGAGCAACCCGGTGCAGAGACATTCGACAGGTAATCCTTTCGCTTTCGAAAATACCCGGTCTTCAACACCGTCTTCAAATGCAATCTCATTTTGTCGTATCATTATTCGGAATGGGTTTTATGACACAAAGTCCTCTCCCGGCTAACCTGAATAATGAGCGTTTATTTTTAAAAATAAGCGTTCAATCAGATTTCAAACAAATCACAAAAAAATTTCACTTTGATATTTTAAATAAAAGATCTATCACAATCACAAAGTTTCGATGTGTTCATCTCAAACCATTTCTTTATTTCACCTTTACTATCTTTAGTTCACTTCGAACTAATTTTACAACTTCATTTGATTTCACACAATTCAAATTGATTTTCAATATTCAGTTTCAATTCCAATTTTATTCTTTTGTTCATTCCCAAAAATTTATTCTCAATTTACTATTACCATTTCACGATTTCCAATTTAACCTTCACTTAATGATTAACCTGGTATATTCCCAATACAAAATTTACTTAAGAATTTCACACTTCATTTCTTAAGTTCAATGTAAATATTCTACATACTTCTTATATTTATTTTTAATTCATCACTTTGGTTTTTATTTACTTATATTAAACTCGATTTCCAATTCTATATGAATTCAATTTACTTTCATTTAAAAATATTGGATTTAATTCATTTTAAACCTTATCCATTTGGTCATTCATCAATTAGTTTCACTTACTAATTTTAGTTTAATACTTCACTTTGTTTATCACAAATCAATTTCAATTCCAACTTAAGTTCTATTTACTTACAAATTCAAAATGAATTTCAACATTCAGTTTCACTTTCATTTAATTTCAATTGTAAATTTATTTATTCATTCACAACCTAATTTTCCATCTTAATAAATTTTATTCCATAACTATTTTTATTTGATTCCAGAGTCTTTTCAACCTCTCAAAAATCATTTTTGAAATCAATTCAAATTATCTTTTGAATTTCCAAAACCCAAACCCAATTTGGAATAAACAATTTGGCAGCAATTCCTCTTTTGGAAACTCGAAAATGAACACCGATGATGTCGCGATCATCATCATAATTATTTTCCAGTGACCGAAAAGAGTTTAAAGCTTTTATCCCTCCAAAAATATTTTTTCCAAACCCTTAAAAATCATCTTCAAAATCAAAAGGGATTTAAACTTTCCAAATCTCCAAAATTTTCAAATTCCTTTCAAAACATTTCCAAATACTTCTCAGGAATTCCGTTTCAAAGTACAAATCGCTTTTACAATTTATATTCTCAAATTCCAATTGTATGTGAATTTATTTCTTAACTTTGGTGTTACGATTTCAATTTCCTATTCAAATGATAATAATATTATCACTTCCTAACAATCAAGCAACCATATACTATAATAATTTACAAAGATTATTTCCTTTATCTACAAAAATAGTTTTGGGTAAAATTATTTCATTTATCCTATTTTAAAACAATGTCGTGTCGAATTGTTCTGTACGAGTGTTTAGAGATCCCTATCGATAGTGTTGTATAGACTATACCGACAAGAATCCATATACCACTCAACAAACCAATCATCACAATATAAAACAATTTTTATATTCACTAACAAATACGCGCTCATATCTATTACTACACTCAAACTCATTCTAGAGTACTACTAACTCTATCTCTAATGAATAACACCCAACAGAGCCAAGGTTATCGATTAACCAAATGCTCTGATACCACTTGCGACAGTCCGCAAATCCATACCCTTTGAATCGACAATCAACCACATATGTCTGATCTAAAAAGCACAGACTGACGGAAAGTCAGTGTAACAGTCCGATTTTTTTCGACGCCCGAAAGTCGACATCGATACGTCCAGTATATTGAATGCTGAACAATCGAATGCCAGAAAAATCAAACTATTAGGGTTAAAGAAGAAAGAGGTAGAAGAAGAAGAAAAGAAAGCAATAGCAGAATCTCACATTTCGCAGCAGAACAAATATAATAGATAAATAAATATCTTTAAACAGAATCACTATATCAGTTATTACATTACATTACATTACATTATCAGAGTGTAGAACAACAAACAGCGGAAAGAAATATTACATATATAAGTTATACGCCTCGCCATCCTGCTCCAACTCCTGATTTCCACAGCAATTTCTTGACTTTGCTCCAAAATAATGATAACCTAACTCTAGACTGCCCGTGTGGAAAATTGTGGGTACCCAAAGTTTAGAAAGGGAATAATAAACTCCAGGTCAGCCGTGGGACTGGTGTGAGATCATAAAAATAGTTATTTTCACAACGAAAAGAAAAGAAATATGCTATTGTTTTGGAAAATGAAACTACCATAAGGCCTCCCGCCACACACACAATGCAAACGCAGAATTGGAGGAGATTTCTCTTTATGATAGTCAAGCATGCTTAATACGCAAAATCTTTTTAATATTAGCATTAGTGCATACTGAAGAAAACATTTCGAAAGTATAATATTAATCTTAGCCAGCATACAACCATAATTGTATGGCTACTATAGCTACCATGTTCAGTAGCAGGTTACCGCCACATTCCATGGCAGGTTATACAACTAAAACCGTACAGGTCGCGTATTGTTTCTTTGGATTTCCAACAAATGGTCAGCCTAAGGAACTTCCTGCTGCCACAAGGGTACGCCTCTGGACGGACGTCCCGAGAACCTACCCGAATCTCTACCAACACAAGGTCGGGTTACCTCTGTAACTAGGTAACTACTGCTCGAGTATGCCATCCCCCGGTCCTTTGGGACCTTTATCCGACGATCCTCTACACCAACAACCACAAAGAAAAGTATTTGCAGTAACCACAAAGGTTAAATATCAGGGCTCCATACCTGCCACCTCCCTTTTCCAGAAGTAAATGACATACCCTAAAGGGTGCGAATCTCATAACCTTGCCGCATCTTTCCTGTTTCGACCATTTTCAGGGTGTGAGGTCCGATGAGGTCTCGTCCATAAAGCTACACTTTTCACAAAGTCATGCTTTGATCAACAAATGATCAGCAGCACTTCGTATGTCACGTTACCGAATTGAAAATGCATCACTAGTAACAATCAACTACATAACCTCTGAGCCCGTGTGTCTCAGAGAAGGGTGTTAAGCTAAGAGAATAAATTCTCCGCAACCAACAGAAATGTATTTGATAGAAACCAGCTTTACATCTCAAAGTATAACGTCAAACACACATCAATACAAGTCCGTTCCGGGATCGAACGGAACCAAAAGCACTTCAAAGAAGCCCTTACAAATCCAGATGTTCACAAATCGCATTCGGAATCCCCATCACAAAGGTGATAAAATCTCTATACCGGAGCAACCAGGTGCAGAGATATTCGACAGGTAATCCTTTCGCTTTCGAAAATACCCAGTCTTCAACACCGTCTTCAAATGCAATCCCATTTCGTCGTATCATTATTCGGAATAGGTTTTATGACACAAAGTCCTCTCCCGGCTAATCCGAATAATGAGCGCTTATTTTTAAAAATAAGTGTTCAATCAGATTTCAAAAAAATCACAACAAACTTCCACTTTGATCTTTTAAATAAAAGATCTATCACAATCACAAAGTTTCGATGTGGTTTTCGGATATCGACTTGGAATCCGACCCCCGGTCGCATCGAAATTCAAATGCCATTAAAAAGGCCAATATTGATAGTCGGTATTTAACTATCAATCAACATTCACAACAATTTCTGGATTTCAAATAATTTTCCCACCAGTTATTTATTTTCAAAATATCTTTGCAAGATATATTTTAAACACTTCAATGTTTTGAAAAAAAATTCAAATCATTATTCACATTTCAATTCTTTGAAAACAAATTTCAAAGCATTTTCCTTATGCGGAATATATTTCCAAATATTTATTCATTTCCATTGGAAATCTGCCGAGCTAAAATGATTCAAATTACTTATGCAAAACATGCTTGGGAATATTTAAAATAAAACCATTTTAAATTATTACTTAAAATATTGGTTATGAAAACATTATACTAATTATCACATATAAGATTTTAAGTCCCAACTAATTTTAAAATAAAATAAGTAGATAAGGTATAACTATTTAAATAATCATTTCCTAACAGAAATATCAATTTTAATCTTTAAAATAATCCCTTCTATAAGTAATTAAATAAATCCATACTTTAAAGATTTGAAACCAGTTAAGAAAATAATTTATTCAAAGTATCCTTTCTAAAACCATTCTTAAAAATTTTCAGTTTATATTTATAGGCTACTTCGAAATCATACTCAGCTTTCCAGGGAAAATACATTTTCCATTTCAAAATGGTTCATTCAAATCAATTAATAAATCTTTCTTGATTTATTCTTAATTTACATTCCGGATCCGTAAATTCCTTTCACACTTTTAAAAATAACCAAGTGTTTATTTTTAAAACAAATTTCCCTTTCCTTTATAAATTCCCATTGTGAATTTAAACTTCTAAATATCCATTGATATACGATTTTCAAATCGATTTCCAAATATTCATTTTCAGTACCAAATTAAATTCTAAATGATTTCCTAATTTATTTTCAAATACC
Source organism: Allium cepa (assembly GCA_030765085.1). Lineage (NCBI taxonomy): Eukaryota > Viridiplantae > Streptophyta > Magnoliopsida > Asparagales > Amaryllidaceae > Allium > Allium cepa. The sequence goes on along the minus strand of CM060935.1, from coordinate 723,032,445 downwards.
AAATCAATTACCAAAATTAATTGCTAAATTTATTTCAACACCAAATTTATTATCTTTTGAAACAAATTCCTTTTTTTGAATTTAATTAATTTTCTAAAATTAATTTACTATAAATTTCCTACTAAATTTCAAAAATCCAATTTTATTTATTTCTGATATCCTACGATATCAAAAATATATTCGGCTAAATTTTAGCCTTCATCGGTTTCAATCACAAATAGTCACACACAGATCATAAATAATCAACATACAATATTGAAACAAATTCAATTATTTGAGGAATCCAGTTGGATCCCTCCAACCTGTTTTCCCTGCATCCACAGACGTTAGCACAACAATTAAATACCAATTCCACTTCGAGGTGGAATATTGCGGTATAGGGGATCTATAAAATATCATCCGCTATCATGCGGCACATAGGGTCTCATCCGCTATATAATGCGGGAAATCAATCACCTAATATATACTATATACTACTATATATATAATATCATCCAGTGAATCATTATTATAATTTAATCACCCAAGCACACGGTCAATCAACTTCAAATCTAACTATTTAAAATTAACTGGAGATTTCAATTGAGTGAGAAGATCTCACCTTTGCTTTGATGCAATCCATTTTCATTCCGGATTGTTTTCTTCTTAGTATTAGACCTTGTATAGACAATTTTATACAATTGATTAATATTCGAAGTAAATCGAACAATTCAATTTGCATTTGATAATTTCAATTCACTGTTGATTTTATTTTAAACTAATAGTTTTAATTTTAAACTAACTTTCTTTTTAACAAATTCTAAAATTGTTAAATAAATTGATTAAGTAAATTAAACATCTTAATATATTATTTAAAATTTAACAGTAAGTTAAATATTTGTATATCTCTATATACATTTATAAACATTAATACTTCACTATAATATTACACAAATTGTAAATCTCAAACCTATATACATTCAGATTTAAATTGAAGTGAATATTTCGTTTATACCTTACTGTAAAAATTAGAAAATGTCTTACTGTGAATAAAATTTTATTTTTTTTCTTTTCTATTCAATCCTCTCGATCATCACTGGTCGAACTTCCAAACAAGATAGCACTACGGATTCTCCGCTAGACTCGGCCTCAGATCTCCACTACACTTTGCAATCTGTTAATGCTTCCAAATCTCTCCACTTAGGAATCATTGCCAACACTGCATTCTGATGTTTCCTACTAAGTGCATTTGTATCCTTGTTGCCTTTCCCCGATGTGTACTCAATTACAAAACCATAAGCAACGATAAAATCTAACCATCTCTACGGTCTTTTGTTCAACTCCTATCGAGAGAATAAATACTTCAGAGACTTATGATCCGTATATAACTCAAACCTCTCTTTCAAAAGGTAGTGTCTTCACACCTTCAATGCAAAAATCACTACAGCCAATTCCAAATCATGCGTTGGATACCAGACCTCGTGTGGTCTGAGATGTCTAGAAGCATAGGCAATCACTTTACCTCTCTGCATTAGCACAACTCCGAATCATATTCCACACGCATCGATGTAAACTACCTAATCTGGATTCCCTTCTGAAACAACCTAAACAGGAGCATGGGTCAATAAGTATTTAAAACTCTGGAATGCTTCCCACACTTATCGGTCTACACAAACTTCACATCCTTTGTTGTTAGCTTGGTCATCGGTGCTGCTATCTCCGAAAAATTCTTAATAAATCTTCGATAATAACCAGCCAATTCAAGAAAACTCTTTATCTCAGTCACCGTCTCGGGTCTCTTTCAGTTATTCACCGCTTTAATCTTAGTCGGATCTATTGATAACCCTTCCTTTGAGACTACATGACCAAGAAAATTCACTTCTTTCTTTCAGAAATGACATTTCGAAAACTTCGCATTTAGATGATACTGCCTCGGCGTCTCAAGCACTAATCTAAGATGAACTTCATGCTCTCTTTCATCCTTAGAGTATGTCAATACATCATCTATGAAAACCAATACAATCCTATCCAAATGCTCTCCGAAAACTCGGTTCATCAAATCTGCAAAGAAAGCCAACACATTGGTCAGTTCAAACGGTATATCTAACCATTCGTATGACCCATATCTAGTCCTAAATGCCATCAAAGGTACACTATCCTCTGCTACTCTGAGCCGATGGAAACTTGTCTCCAAATCTACCTATGAGAATACCTTGGCTCCACTCAACTAGTCGAACAAATCGTCAATCCTTGGTTATGGATATCGATTTTTTATCGTCCTCTCATTCAACTTACGGTAATCGATACATAGCCTTAACAATCCATCGGGCTTCTTAGCAAACACTGTGGCTGCTCCCTAAGGTGAAATACTTAGCCTGATAAAGCTCTTGCCTTCAAAATCCACCAAATGCACATTCAACTCCCTTACCTCTGTAGGGGTCATCTTGCTTGGCGGCCTACTCATTGGTTCTGCTCCTGGAACCAAATATATCCGAAAGTCATTAGCTCGTTTCGATGAAAATCCAACTACAGGCTCAAAAACATCTACGAATTCTATAACCATGAAAACTAAATTCAGCTCATCATCCATTTCCATAACACCCAACAAAGCATTCACCTCACCGCTTGAACCAACTACGGTATAAACAATCTGATTGCTACAATCAAGGTGTCTAAGCAATATTTTTCTGTCTTAGCAAAATATCATAGCATCATACTCACTTAACCAATCCATACCAAGAATAACCCCGAACCCAAAAAGTCAAGTACATGTAAACTACAAACCAAAGTATGACCTTACAAGTCAAACCCTAACTGGTCACATCTCAACCCTAGAGTTGCATACCCTCGTATTGGATTCACAACCCATAAACAAGTAACTAAATATGTGGTTTTTAGGTTAAGCTTACCTATCAAACATCTAGATATAGAATAATGTGATGCACTAGTATCAAATAGAACTCTAACAGACATACCATGAATCTGAAGCATACCTCCCAAAACTGCCTTTCCTTTCTCTTGGGTTGTTGCTTAGAAGTAGCAGGCTCCAATGCATACACTTTGCCTTTTCCATCCTTAGTGTGCTCCTTGCACTGGTTCCTATAATGGCTAATCTGGCCACAATTGAAGCACCTAACATTCTTCTTCCCAACTACCTCTTTTTCCTTTCCAACACGACGCTCATTAGCAAAGTGCCCCTTCTTGTCGCACTTGAAGCAAAAAATCTCAGACTTCCCTTTCTTAGCAGCTCCACCCGTCTGAGCACTCTTCTTAGAAAAGAACTTCCTCTTCTGATTTTGCCTAACCTGCACTTCTATAAGCTTACTCTTATCTAGAGAATCAAGAATCTTTTCATGCCTTAAGGGCATCTCCACTATGCAGTCAGAAGGCTCTCTAATCTAAGGTAATGTAGCCCTTGCTAACTCGGGCTTCAACCCCTTGATACACTTCTCATTCCTTTTCATTATCTTATCCACTGAAGCATACTCATATCAGTCCAACTTCTCAAACTTTCTAGCATACTCTAGAAACATCTCTCCCTGCTCTAATTCAGCAAACTTCATGATCAGAGCTGACTGTGCCATCGCAGACGTAAACCTCTCCTGGAATTTCCCCTTGAAATATACCCATGTCAAAGTTTCCTCGTCCACACCAATCACTACACTATTCCATCAGAACAAATTGGTTCCCTGAAGCTGTCAGGATGCTAACCTCCTTTTATTCTCATTATTGAGCCCTAAGTCTACAAAGGTTCTCTCATAGTGTAGCAACCAATTTTTCACTTCTATAGCATCCTTTTTCCCTAGAAAAGGCTTCCCCCCAAGCTTAGCATGATCTTCTCTCAACTTAGCATAATGGTTAACACCAGAACTTCTGGAACTCCTGCCCTTGTAGCATCTCCTCCTAACACTCCAGCTGCAACGCTTGCTTATATCATATTCATGAAAAACTGATACATAGCTTCTATTTCAACATGCGAAATTCAACACCTACATTATCTGCTTGTGCTCGACCTTAGGTTCTCCTTGTACTAGGTCTGGCATTTCCATCGGTGCCCTCACTTCTTGGGTTAGCTCTTCCTCTTCTACCTTCCATATCTATATTTAAACCTCATGAGATGCAAAAAATAACATAACAAAGGTAGGAGACTAGAGATAAAGCGTATAATTATATATAGCAAATAGAAGTATGTTACTATAGCATTATCCCATACCCTAATCTTACTCTAATTCCTTAGGTTATGTTTTAAAAACCATTTTTAGTTTAAATTTTTTCATAAACCATACTCAGATACCAAGTTGTAACATCCCGTATCTAGAGACCAAAAGCTAAGCGCTACAGTTGCTACAGTCATCCATAGTATTGACTTCTGATGATAAAATACAGTAATGATAATGGTATTCATAATATCAAAAGCGCTTGAATATGAACAAAATCATATATTTCAAAAAAACAACATTTTACCGATCATATTTCAAAATAAATTCATATCCAAGTCACATAATCCTACACCGTTTCCAAGGTAAAAATTAATTATAATCATTACAAAGTACGCCAAGAGCGACATACGACGATGCCTCCGTGGTTGATCAAAGAAATATAGTCATATATTACTTAATACACAGTGGAAATAAACAAAACAATCTTAAATTCCTAATTAGCTACCCGTCAGCCACCTACTTGTCTCCAGAAGCTTTATTCGCTAAAATTTCTAAATCTGAAAAACCTTAACCCTCAGCCTACTCAAATCAATTTTGAGCACTTGAGATTTTAAAAGGAAATCAAAAACTTCGAGTCAGACATAAATCCTAGTGTGAATAATACTATTACATCTAGGTTATTGATATTAAGTGAGACCACGTCGCTTAGCGGAACGGGTTTTCCCTCACTAATATCCTCTTTAAACTTATATTTTGCAAATCCTTTCCTTCAACCAAACTGGTTAATCAAACTGATATAATAATGATAATAATAGCTAAGTCTATTAGGCTATAATCAAGTAACCAATGAAATATCTATCAAATAGTAATAAATGGACTAACTGTTCGAAATCTAGGCTAAATGCCCATAAACTCGACTAACTGTTCGAATCAAAATGGACTAATGGTCCGAATCATTTTCTTACGGTTAACTGTCCTTCATCTTTTTCCTTGAAAAACTTTTCAAAATGATTTAACCTTTTAAATCTTACATATACAAGGAAAATATATTCCTAACTTTACTCTAAGCTATTTTGCGCTGATATGTATACTTCACTCAAAATAATGTTGATGAATTTTAATGATGATTAATTATCCTTTTAAAACAAGTTAAATCCCTTTATAACTTGAAAATACAGGCTATATTGCCAATCTAGTACATTCAAAACCTTTGTTTAAAACATTTAAACAACCCTTTCGAAACTCTTGAAGGTAACACCTTTAAAGCCATTGAAAGTAACCCTTTCGAAACCATTAAGATCCAACCCTTCAAAAGCTTCAAAACATTAGACGTCTCTCTTTAAAACCTTTAAATATTTCCTTTCTAAAACATAGGAAAAACCTTTCCCTTCAACCCTTTCGAAACCCTAGGGAACCACTTCTTTCGGAACCATTCATTAAAACCTTTCGAAACAGCCAAAATCCAATCCTTTCGAAAGCACTTTTGGTCCAATTTAAAAAAATATGGAAACCTTTTGAAATCATTCAAAAATTTACTCCTTCAAAACCTTTTAAAACTGTCTCGATCAAAACCATTTGAATTATGTCATCAATTAAAGCAAAAGGATCAGAAACCCATTAAAGTCGAAAGCATCCATCTCGAAGCATTTAAAACTATCTCTTTCGAAACCATTTGGGTTTTACTTCAATCATAGAAAAAGGGTCTTTAAAACATTTATGTCAAAAGCATATGTTTCGAAACCATTTCCTAAGTAAAGAAGTTATGGTGTCGAAACCATCCTTTTAAAAGCATTGGAGAAGTGGACATATTTTAGAAAACAAAGTACCCCTTTGAAACCATCTGAGTCGAAAGGTAAAAAGGTGGCAGCAAAAGGTTTCGACTTAGTCGAAAACAGTTATTTAAAAACAAAGGCGCATGCCAGTCGAAGCCATTTCGTTTAAATCCATTTGACCTAGTCGAAAGCTAACTAAGTCTAAATCTTCTTAGTCGATAGCTATTTGTTCGAAAGCTAGTAGGTGTATTTTTGATTTAAAAGCAAAGTGGTGTGTTAACCCCTTCGGAACCCCTGGCTTCGACTACATACCTTTTTCCTTCTATCCAATTTACTACGTACCAATAGATTGATACCATGCACATTGGTTTCGATAGTGTTGAAGGTGGAGGGACTTAGTCGAAAGCTAACGAAAGCGGAAGCCGGGGCGAAAGAATCAAAACAGTAATTAGTATGTAGCAAATAGTTCTTTTCACCTAACTTGCTTTACGTGTCAAATTTTTATTGGTTGCCTCTTTGTTTACCCATAAAAAGTATTGCAATTTTCAGAACTAATCTTTTTGAATTATCTACAAAAGCCACCTCCTCCTTTTATAAATATATAAAACATTTAAGTCTCATACCCTAAATAAATTTATATACCCATCAAAACACTTAGGAAGAATCTACAGAAATTCCAAAAAATAAAAATTACAGACCTAAACCTTTTATTATTTAATCGTAAATAATTATTAACCCAAATTAACATTTTCTTTACTAGAAAATTCATATAAGTTCCACAATTATTCAAAAAAAATTTAAAATTAAAACCCATCTCTGAAATATCATTTAGGATCTTCACAAAAACTCGCAAAGAATTTGGATGTCATTTATAGTTTTTTTTACCTTAAAACATATCATAAATTCAATATGAACAATCATAATTCATCAACAAGTATATATAATCTTCCATTAGTCAAAAATGTGGCAAATCAATGCAAAATATTTGAAATTCTTGTTAGGACTGAAAACAAGAAAAATTTGAGAAGTAAACATTATTCACCTTAGCTTTAGGGATTAAAGAGATTGAGATGTGATTGGATTTTATTTGAATTAGCTTCTTCCTTAGATTTTCTTAATCTTCTTGTTCTTTTCCTTGTTAATGGTGACCGGCCTCTTTAAAAAAATTGGACAATGGAAAGTAAACGTGTATAGGAATACACGGCCAAGTTTTAGGGATATAGAAATGGCCTCTTTCCTATTTTACCCCTTCTTTATTTCAATTTGACTCTTATTTTAATTCATATGTTAAATGACATGGCCACCCTTTGAGTAAATCAAATCTCAATCCCCTAATCAGCACATTATTTTATTCAATTTAACTAATTAAATTTCGTAAATAATATTACCAAAAATATGGGGTATTGTGATATTGATGTTTATTATTTCCGCTACGACGTCTGATTCTATGTTGTATATTATGTCATGCTACTTATTTATTGTTTTGAATTAGGTTAAATCATTGTACTACTATTTTACACTTGCATCAGGTATGTCGAATTACCGCTTGTAAGAAAAGAAAAGAAAAATATATTCAAAATTATTCGATGTAGTTGATACTCCCCAACGTAATTTTACAAATGGTCGCTCTTAACCTGCCATATTCTTTATACTAACAGACTGTATTACTTAGAAATACCATTTGTTAGTGTGGGTCTCGAGTTGGGGCATTACAGAAAATATATACAACATGCTACTGAAGGTCTACATGTCTCAGCCCACCATTGCCAAATTGTATGTGACTTTCTACTGAGGATCTACACGTTCCAGCTTGCTACCGTAAAATCGTATATACACTATTGAGCTTAAAGTCTCAAGTCGTGCACTGCCAACTACGAGACTATTGGGCTCAAAGTCCCTGCTCGTCATCGCTGGATGCCATTGGCTCCACCAAAGTGCAGTTGATGCCTACCATATACAACACAATTAAGCTCTAAACACCAACTCATTTGGCCCGTATGCGACACTGTCGTGGAAATCACACCTAACTATTGAGGTCAAGTCCATGCTAGACATTCACCTAACTGTCGATAACACAATAGGGATCAGGCATAAAACTCGTAATCGCCCCACAATTTACGAAGCTACTGGATTATGCACCAACTCATGACTATTGAGGTTAAGTCCAAGCGAGACATTTGCTTAAAGTTTAATCACGCTAATGGGTTCAAGTCCAAAACTCATAATAGCCCCACCATTTACGAAGCTATTATGTAAATCCCCAACCTATAAGCACAAAACCATGTAACAGATCTATCCTACTAAGACAATTTCCTAAGATATCTAAAAATACAACAAACTATATACCAAAACATTTCTCATCTTGCTACGATCCTGATGCAATGAACCAGGCATAAAAAAGGAGGTCGTGTGTGAGAGTTATAAGCATTTGAAGTTAAGAGGAAAAATCACAATTTAAAATTTAATTATTTTTAATATTATATTTAATTAACTTCACTACAGTTTTCTCCTACCCCAATCTATCATTCATAACCCTTCGACACCGCCTTCTTTGCACTACCACCACCGCCATGTTTGCCAAATCCAAGATTCGACCATACTAGGATCTCTACTGTGCTTTGCTTGACTGGATGACGCCCTCGCCTCCACCCATGACGTCATTCCATTTGTCGTTGGTGATTTTAATAGCCACCATAGCCAATTCTGAAGCTTTCTGACCAATCCACCACTGGTGAGGCGATATGCTCATCTTCCTCTACAAAGCCATACTTTCCGATTGTCATATCGTCGCCATTTCACCATTGGCTTGGAACGGACAGTCCACGTTTATTGAACTTTTGATGCTTTTGTGGTCTATCCACAAGCCTAATCGACGAACGAATACCGCTAATGGATTTTTATCATCGAGAACTACAATTTTGATACATAATATGCCTACTTGGAATACTTGTATATTTTTCACTTTTTTATTAGAAGGAGATTATCTTTTGCTAATTACAATTGATAAAATTTATCTTTTCGACCATCAAGCCATGGCATACTACATCCTAGTCGGGTGTATATAAAAAAATAATTTTTAATTATTAATTACATTATTATAAGTTGATTTACAATCATAAGCGGTGAGTTACAACGTCTCATAAAGATATACACAAATATGATAAATTCCACTTATCAATTAATGTGCATCCCCTCCGATTTGATGTAGATCCTTCCTCTCCTTCGTTGTCCAGAATATCCATGCCTTGAAAATGGAAAATCTATCGATAGCTTTGATTTAATTGCGTAACTCTTTTTGCGGTGATCAATTCTATATAATACATTTAATTTGGATTTAATTTGGTAGACTAGGAACTGATTTAGAGAATTTATAATTGATTTTGGGATTAAGATTTTAGAAGTGGAGGCAAGATCATTAGAGAAAGAGGAATAGGTTCAGAGATATATTTACATGCTAAAATATATAATATCTAGGCTAAAATCTCGAAATTAATATATTACAAAAATGCAACAAGGTTTGACTTCTAACTTTTAATCCATTTAACCAAATTCAATAAATTATATATGTTTTCTGACTAAAATGACATTCTGGATGGAACGGAATAGGTTTCGAAGCCTAATTCTATTTCCTGTAAAAAATTATTATTTTTCCATTTATGTAAAATTGCGATTTTACCTTTTTAATTTAATTACTTAATTTCATAAAACTATGGGATGTTACAGAAACCTTTTTTTCTTTCTCTTAGCATATATAATTAATTAAGAAAAGATGAGGCTATAAGTATAAAGAGAGAACCTTTTAATGCTCTCTCTCTCTCTCTCTTCACTTAGATTAATTAACTTATTAAATGACATTTATATCTAAATTTACGCCATTGTCAAGTTTTAGATTAATAAAATACGTATGTTTGTAATTATGTGTATATATATATTAAAATTAAGATCGATTATTTTATACACTTTAAAATCAAAATTTATAACAAGATCTAATTTAATAAGAGTTTGAAATTAAATTATTGATTTCACATATGGATATGTTATATAAGCTTTAAGTTAAAAACATACAAATATAGTTAATAAAATAAAATCTAACCTTAATAAAAAGGGTTAAAAAGGCATATGACATTTTACATAAAAGCCACTTAAAATTTAATGTAAATAACAAACAAAATTGTTTCAAAACAACTTGAGAAGGAGCCTTAAATTTTTAGCCTTGTAATGTAAAACAAAATTTTATTAAACAAAATTAAATCAAAATTTTATTCAAAAAATAGTTTTTATATGATAAATTAGACAACATAGGCATGTATAAATTTATGATAATGAGATGCAGATCTAAGTTAGTTACACAATATAAACATCCAAATAAAACTGAGATAAGTCCAAAATCATTATGATAAGTGATGTATGAATAAAAGAGAATATAAATAAGGAGATTTTAATCATACTAACATGATGAATAAACCATGCACTATAAGAAAGTATATTATTAATGAGATTCGATAACACATGACTCAAGCCTTATCGTTAACTTTTAATTATTTGCCTTTTTAACTTTATTCCTTTTTTCTACTCCATCAGTAACGCTTTCCACCTAAGATGAAAGAGTCCCTCCAAAGCACTTAATAACTTTTGCCTCCCTCTAAAACGAAATAGCCCTAGAATGAAATAACAAGTTAACTCCATCTTCGATCTTTAGCCATTCTACTCATCTTCGATCTTCGCTCAGTTCGCTCTTCAGCTGTTGTGAAGTCATCTAGAATCCTAGATCCCCGACCATCGATTTCGTTGTTCATCAATATCTGGAACATATATTTTGAAGGTATATTTATTCTTTCGACCTCGTTTAGATTCATCTCCTTTATTCGATTATTCTCATTTACATTTGAAGGTATATTTATTCAATTTTTTAGGAATAATTTATGCTTTCCTAAAATAATTTTCTGCTTGTGATAAAAATCCACCTCCTATTATGGCATGCTTCATATTATTATAATGTTGTAGTATTGTCATAAGGGGAAATAATTTTAAAGGACAAATTAAAGTAAATAATTGCTCACAAGAACACGCGCAAAAAATTTTTACCGTAAGGACAAAGCCCAAAACCCAGACACAAATTAAAACAAAACAAAGAATTCTATTCATCTCCTCCTCCTCACTTTCACTCAGAATTTGATGAACTCTCTTTTAAAAATAAAATTAAATCAAAACAAATCGATTTCTCGTTCAATTGCTCAGAAGAAAAAACAATTTCCACAATCTCCCCAAAACCAAAATCACTTTCCCTAAACCAAAATTACAATTTCCAATTTCTTTGAGTCTGTGTTTGATGTCGCGGCTGTGGTTGGTGTTTTACAGGAGGCGGTGAGGAGAAAATTTTGATTAGGTCGCGGTTTGGTCGAGGTGGAGGTCGCGAGTTGTCGGCGATGATTATGTTGGTCGAGGAAGGTGGATTGGAGTCTGGCCGTGGCAGATGACTTGTGTTTTTGGGCAGTGAAGTCGGAAAAGCAATTTGTTGTATATGCAGAAAGGTGGAGCAACCTACTTGAAAAAAAATGATACTTACAGAAAACTGATACCTACTTAATAGAAACTGATACCTAATTACTGCAAATTTGAAATCGTTACATATTTGACTAAAGATATTTCACTGCAGCTAATACACAACCTATTGTTACATTTCAACATAATTTGTTTCAAAAATTACATATCGTCTTTATTTTGAAATAATAAGATGGTGATGATTTTGTTAATCTACATCCAGTTTAAAATAGGCTATAAAATTGGTATGAGTGATTGGTATGAGATTTCTCTTTCTTTTAAAAAATTACTTATTACTGATAAAAAAGGTGAATATGACCTAACCTTTTAACATTTTGTCTTTATTAGAGACAAAAAATATAAGAAATGCTCAAAGAAATCTGGAAAAGCAATAACATAATAGGCATGGAGGTGAAACTAGATGATATGCATCAAATAAAGTGTGCACAATAAGCAGAAGACATGTAAGTTTTTTTCCGTTAGAATGATATCTACTGACAACAAAATGAACAATACAATTGAAACTACTAGTCATAATCAATTGAAAGTTTCTCATTATTCAAACTATCTGTGTTTTTGCATTATAACATTTCATACAAAATTCTATACATCATTGTATGCCTTTTATATTTAATTGAATTTGATTCATAACAAAATATTAAAAAATATTATCTCTAAATTTCAAAAACAGTTAGTTCAGAAATAAACAGTTACTACAGGAAGAAAATTGATACCTACATAAAAGAAACTGATACCTACAGAAACAAAACTGATACCTACATAAGAGAAACTGATACCTACAGAAACAAAACTGATACCTACATAAAAGAAACTGATACCTACAGAAACAAAACTTACACCTACAAAAACAAAAAAGATAACTACTTAATAAAAAATAAAACAAAATATTTAGCAAATATATCTTAAAGTAATAGCTACAAATGCAAAAATTCATACACAAATCGATACTAAGTGTGCTAGTAAAACTGTTAAATATTTTAATTCAAAGCATACTATATGCTTGTACCATTATCCCTGAAATTCAATGCTTTTTATTAATTGTAAACCTGATAATACAACTAATGCAAACTGATACTAACATTACATTTTGGTTTCGACAGGTTTGACTATGGAATGTTTGTAATGATATTCATTGTTTCACTGAACAAAAGCAGAATACCAATAAAACTTGAAAATAAGGAAATATTATCCACAAGAGCAAGGATTTTACGTGCAATATTGACAAATGATGAACATTGCTGGAGTCTATCTAAATACATATCAAGCTTAGAAGAAGAAAGAAAAGGAAAGAATTGAAATCACATTGTGATGTTTCACAATTAAATTTGGTACTTGTAAAGTAATGTAATTTTTTTGAAATTTATACTTGTGAAGTAATGATGTTCTGTTGCAATTTGATACTTATGAAGTAATAATGTTATGTTCTTAAAACAAAGCTGCTCTTACTTGTAAAAACAAACACCAGAACTGATACTGTAAAAATATTTGACTGATACTAAAACTGAAATTATCACTTATACTAAATACTTGAAATTAAAATCAATTTGATAATATGCTATACTGAATACAAATTAATAACAAAAGGTTCAATTATAATAAACCACCAAAACAAGTCATGCATCCACTTATTAATCTGAACAAACTCAAAATGAAAAATCAAATCATATCATCTTCGAAGCTTGACAATTACATTTATCATGACCAAGCTGCTTTACACTCGCCACATCTGTTATGCTTGTTCTGAAAATATGAAAATCCTCCTTTAAACTTAACTGATGGTGTACCTGCGCCATATTATCACCACTGCAAAAAAAACATTAGTAAAACATGTTCAGTTTAGAACATTAGTTTTTCCATTTTAGAAAACTGATACCTAAGGTATACAAAACTGATATTTAGTTACAAATAATCAAAAAAAATGATACTAAGAAAAACTAAAAATGATACCAGAAAACTGATCCTAAGATATGATACTTTTTCACTCTATCACAAGCTACAACCCAATCAATGATACTTTTCCAATCATCACAAGCTTATATCTCATTCTTCAAATCATACAAAGAGCAATCAATAGACGATCGAGTGCTAAAAATGTTATTATTCAACACAAACAGACAAAGAAGACTGTTATCCCCACTGCCAAAAAAATAAAAAATAAACACTAGTAAAAATATGTTCAATGTAGAACATTAATTATTCAATTTCACAAAACTGATACCTACCATATACAAAACCGATACCTAGTTACTGATAACAAAAAAATGATAATAAGAAAAAATAAAAATGAAACCCAAAAACTTAACCTAAAATATGATACTTTTCCACTCTATCACAACTTTATATACAACCCAAACAACTTTAAATCAAAACTTTGAAGAAAAACGAGATCACGGTAGAAATATGAAAAGAACGAGATCGACAAACGCGCATGAGAAAAATATGATAGATGAACTATAATTTTTAGAAGAATGAAATTGAAATGACCGAAGAAGGTTGATCAATATTTTGATTGCGAGAGTGATATTGGATGGCGACAAAAAGATTTGATCGAAAGGAAGAAGAAGAAGAAGAAGCACGCAAAAGTGGGCTGGAAGGAAAATACGTGTGTGTGTCCTTGTGAGAAAATAATTAGCGGGCTGTCCTACATCTAAAAAAATCCCTGAAAAATGTCCTTGAGGAATGTAACATTCCACCTTTTTGCACGCTTTAAATCGACACACGTGCCAATTCAAACCATACGGAAGGGCAGATTGTTATGGGGTAAATAAGAAAAACGAGAAAGAAATAAAACAAAACAGAATCTCAAAGCGGAAGGATAAAATATAATAATCAAATATACAGTTCATGAAGTTGTTTACAAAATATTAAATTTTACTTATCCAATATATATCAGAGTTATACATACCATAGAATATCAATAGTGCAGCGGAATACAATAGTGTAGTGGAATAATATAGTAGATAATAGTAATGCAAATCTTCGTCTTCGTCCTCCAGAATAAAATCTTTAAATCCTGAAACGCTCGGATTGACCCGAGCGAATTGAAAAGACAAAACACTCGAGTCAGAACTAAAAAATCTTATGAGAGTTAAATCAATAGAAATAAATATGAGTGCGGTAACTTAAGAGATGTTCGGGATTCACATCCCCTAAGGATCCGTTAAACTATTTACTATGTAGTATATTTCGCTATTATAATAGTGTCTAATTGTAAAATAAACTTACTTTTAAATAGAGTTAAGGGGTTACCCATATAGCCCTTAACACAAATAATGCCGATAGTCTATACAGTACCGTAATACCTCCTAATCGGGAGGCTGCCAGAGGATACTCCATAGGTATGACACAAATAGAAACTCGTACAAGGCGCGAGAGGGTAGGTGACACGGCACAACTAGGCAATGCCAGGGTAGATATACTAATTACGCTTCCCAGTCGGTGGTAACGCGTAGTTGCTACTACCGTCCACCTCGAACAACACCCCCAAATCAAAGAAATCAAGAATGGCCACCGAATCATTCCAAAGTCAAAGTAGAATATCGAAGGGATGTGTCCGATCAAAGGTGCTACCTCAATTTACCCGTCAATCGCTCCTGTTTTAGCCACCTTATGCCAGCTCACGGGAGTTGGGTCCACGTATTTATCTCAAAGGAAATGTCGCCGCCATCCTACTTCATTCTGGAATCTCCACCGCGTACATGGTTGTTAAAGTGGCTTTCGGAGTTGGCAGAGAGTATGACAACTTCCGATCCCGGTCTCTTCAACAACCAAACGTTATTATAACACCGTGGTCTTTTTTTTTTCAAAATAGTTTATACTTTAAAACTAGAATATAATATCCCTTTTCAAAACCATATAAATACGATATCATTTTTTTTAACCAAATCAATATGATATCATTTCAAATATATCCTTTTCTAAAACCATACCACTTTAAAATTAATAATATCTCGAAACCATACATTTGAATTATAACTCCTCAAAACATAATACTTGGAAATCTATAGCTTTAAACCATAACTTTGAACTTAAATGGTTTGGATATTCAACAGTACATAAAATAAAATGATTTGAATACAAAATTACTTTATAAAGTAAATAATTTCCACTACTTTAGAATTTTATTCTCTTTATATTAAGTCTAAATCCATAAATTTTAAATTCACTTTCAGTTTCAATAAACCACTTCAGTTTCAATATATTTCAAACTTTGAGTGTTAAACAATTAGAAACTAAGGTTGGAAATTTCTATTCAACCATTAAAAGTCCTTTTATTTAGTTTGAAATATTTGCATAATAAAACCATAATCATTTAAATAAAACTCAAATTTCCTATAACTAAATATTTCCGCCAATTTATTTATACTAGAAATATTCATTTAATTCATCTCGAATAAAAAAATTCAGTTATAAATATCATACCTTTTAACATTTCAAGTAAATAAATTCTACATCAACTTATGGAGTTTATTTCTTTAAAAAAACTCAATTCCAAATAGATTTCCAATTTAACTTCCGATCTGAATTGATTTAAATCATTAAAACTCTATATATACATATTCAATATCTTAACATGTACTTAACTGTATAATATAAAATAATCAAACTCCATTATTTAACTTATTTATTTTATTTAACAAATTTATACATAGCTTAAATTCAAAAATTTAGCTATATACGTATATATAAAATAATATTTATATAAATAAAAAAAATTGATATTCATTTAACCGTATCCTATCCAAACCATAGAAATCATTTTCAAAATATTTATATATATATATATATATATATATATAGACCGACGGTGTCTGTATAAAATTTTCTATCCTATGGTCAAGTGATACGGATATTTATCATTTCAATTCGCAATTTAAAAATAAAAATTACGGTTATATATCATTTCAAACCGCAATCCCGAATGAAATGAAAATGCATAATAACTTACAGTTTATAACAATATAAAATACAGCATACATTCATCCAATATCAACCATCAACCATTTATCAAAATCATCATCCAAATTCAAACAATACATTAATATATAATAAGTAATAAATAACAGGTATTAACTAACAGTTTATATTCAATAATAAATTTAATAACTGTTTAACTGGGAGTGTATATGCAATAAATGAATAAATAACAAATTTTACTGGCAGTTTATATGCAATGAATAATTAAATAAAATTTAATTAAATAAATGTGATTTAATTGAGATGATGAATAAAAGTATGCCAAACAGTCATAAATAAATTTCTACTCATATCATAAATCAATTTAACAAAATAAGAAATTTTAGAAGTTG